>OY757938.1:17574983-17719983 GCA_963585895.1 Sepioteuthis lessoniana | reverse complement strand
AATGAAGGGGCACTCCACGTACTCGGTAGCTTCGTGGATAAGGGTATTTTCAGAGTGTTATCCATGCTTGGTGGTTAAGGCGGGCGAAGGAGCTACTGTCTGTTAAAGTTTCGTGGGGCCAGCGATGATATGAACAAGTCAAAAGCTCTCCAGACTTGAAGCCTCTTCATCTTTTTGGGGGAGGTTTTCACCTCAGTAGATGATGCAATCAGCATATTCAAAGCCCCCTCCCCTGAGAGAACTATGTGGCTATTATAGCTTTGATATTTACTTTTCATACAAACCAAGAAAGATGTAAGAAAACTTATCAATTTCGAAGATAAAAGTCATAAGTAACGTAGCAACGACCACGTCATTTGATGAAAGAAACATTTAATAATAAAGGTTACCTACGAATTGAAGGCTCGCAAAATACAAAAAAAAAAAAAAAAAAAAAGACTAAAAGCAAAAAAAAAAAAAAAAGAAAAAAAAAGAAGAAAAACCTGACCCACTACGAATATTACTGCTACTTTAACTAAAATTGTGTCACAATTTCTTGGAAAATATTAAATCCCAGTTATCATGTTGATAATTTTATCAAACCAATCGAAACGCATTGTGCTCTATAATTAAATTCTCACGTACTATCAGGCTTGGCTTTAAGCCAATTCGACAAATTGTTTCCTCAACGCCAAAGCGGGCCCCCGTGATAGAGTGTCATCTACTCCTGGTTCGTCAAATGCACTAAAGATATAAAATCCACAATATCTATTCCCAATTGAAACCCGTACCTTTACAGGCCGAGTTTCGTGAGCAGTTTTTGGTATCATTGGAATATAGTAAAAGATTACAATCACAGGACAAAAATAAATGTAATTGTGTCGGTATTATTGTATTGATCCATCACATGAACGCTAACAAAATGTACGGAGAAAAACCTAGATGGGAACTACACAAGATTGATAATTGCCGCTTTGAATAAATCCTGAAAAAACACCTAAAAAACAACAGCTGTACGGCCACTTACCATCCATCTCACAAAGAATACAGGTAAGACGAATAAAAAACCCTGGTCATTGCTGGTGAAATAAGGATGAATTCATGAGACATTCTCCTATGGACTCCGATACATGAACACACAAAGGCGCTAAATCTTGCCAATCGATAATGTTCTCCTTTTGCATGACAATACTCGACCACACACAAGCATTAGGACAAGGGAGACAATCGGCTCATTTGGATGGACAACTTTACCGCATCCTCCATACTCACCAGATTTAGCGCCTTCAGACTATCATCTCTTCGGCCACTTGAAAGAGGGTTTAAGAAGCAAACATTATGTCAATGACGAGGAAGTGAAAACTGCACTGTTGAAGTGGGTCTAAAAACAGTCATTAGAATTTTATGAAACAGGGATACATGCTCTCATTCAAAGGTCGAACATTGCTATTGAGAGAAACGGTGATTATATTGAGAAGTTAGTGTGACAATACCCACTCGGCCTCCCGATACACCAACTTCTTCGAAACCATTTCGATCTTGGCCGGTGATCATCTAGTGGTTCCGATAGGGGTATCGCACATTTCTTTACGGCACAAGAAATACAATCAAGAGGGTGAGAGGAAAGAACAAAGAACAAACGAGGGCTTGGGTTAACTCAAGTGTAAGAAGGTTAAGTTGTGACACTCTGCATTCCTTTGCATATGTAGACTAACGCTGACGTGCATCCTTCGCGAAACTTCCACAAAGCTACTAGGAATGCCAACACATCTTGACTGGTCTTCCCTCACTGATGCTGGACTCTATCTCATGTTACTCGTCTCTCAGAGGTCCGGTGTCGACTCCCAACCGCCACTCTGCGTCTCCCGTCGCCAACTGACTTCTCTGGGTTCCTTTGTCCAACTCCTACTTGCGTTCCCTTACCCTCTTCCTGTCACGTCGAGATCTCGAGTCCAAACCCTTTGTCTGGTTTCGCGCCAAAACAAAGGAATTGTCTGCTTGGCGGACCACCTACATAGTGTCACATTAGGATGTGACCCACAGAGGACCAGCTTCATCCTCGTATATACGGTATTCTCCAAAAAAGTTACACATATCAAAAATTAGTAAAAAAAGTGACAAAAATACTCTGAAGAGTGTGGGGTATGTTGTTTGTTGGTCGTTTGTCTCTCTCGGGATTTGACGAAATATCTGAGGCTGTACGCGAGACTGGAACACGTCTAGCCGAAAAGGCAGAACAGGAAAGAAAAAAGTCGCAGAGTATATACACACCCATGTTGCGTGTATTGAGTTGTGTGTCCCTAGCTGGCAAAACCAAGCTGTCTCTCGAAGTGAAAATGTAAAAGAATGAGTTATTAGAAGTCGCGAGTATATATAATTAATACTTGTCATGTGATCGGCTCCAAATGCGTGGGATAAAATCAAGGGTGCGGACATAGTTGGGGGCACAAATCACTTGACTTTCCTGACCAATAGGTTCTCGAAACTAATTAGATTACCGACGTCCATCATCTTTATTTCGTGAACGAGTGGATCAGTATCCAATTTTCTAAAATTTCTTGTATCACAGCCATTTTAAAGATATAGGTTGGTTCTTTGGATGGGTTTTATGACATATCAACCTTTGTACGTTATTTAACGCCAAATACATTTTTATGCAAATAGTCAGTTCTATTTCAAACAATTCAGTCTAGCATGAGAACATAGTTTAATTGTTGAAAATATTTCTATTTCAAGCTATTCAGTTTAGACAAACAGTTCTAATTCAGCTAATTCAGTTTATTATAAGTACATATTTTGTTTACATACAGTTGAATATCAAAATAGTACTATATTAAACAATTCAGTTTAGTGAAGGTAGAGTTTCAATGTCAAAAACAGTACCATTTCAAACAATTCAGTTTAGCATAAGTATGCAGTTAATTCTATTTAACCCATAGATAGGGCCCTATCAGGTGCTACCATTCTGGGCCAGAGTAGACCTGGGAGCAATGGCAATGAAGGGGTACTCCACATTTCCCAAAACTCCAGCATTACTGGATCATCCCCATTAGATTGTTTAGTGTCATATCCAGGACACTCATTGGGAGGGGGGGCCTTACCTCTCTATAGCGGTGCTGTCGGTGTATTCTACAGCCCCAGGAATGTAAATCCTATAAGAGTGACAATCAAAAGACTGATGTAAGAGGGGAGTGAATATGAATACTGAAAGAGAGACACATTACCGACATCAATTGCTTTAAGAAAGAGTCACTTTATTTTTTATCAAGCATGAAATATAGAAATGCTACTGATATATTGATGTAGTATAGTTCCCATAAAAATATTAAAGCAAAGTAGTTTAATAAAAAAAAAAACGTTAATGTACTTTAGTTTTTAAAAAAGGGTAATGTAGTTTAGTTCCCCCCCAAAATATTAAAGTACAGTAGTTTATTTAAAAAAACCTTAATGTACTTTAATTTAAGAAAAAAGTAATGTAGTTTAGTTCCCCCCAAAATATTAAAGTACAGTAGTTTATTTAAAAAAAAACCTTAATGTACTTTAATTTAAAAAAATGTAATGTAGTTTAGTTCCCCCGAAAATATTAAAGTACAGTAGTTTATTAAAAAAAACCTTAATGTACTTTAATTTAAAAAAAAGTAATGTAGTTTAGTTCCCCAAAAAATATTAAAGTACAGTAGTTTATTTAAAAAAAACCTTAATGTAATTTAATTTAAAAAAAAAAGTAATGTAGTTTAGTTCCCCCCAAAATATTAAAGTACAGTAGTTTATTTAAAAAAAACCGTAATGTACTTTAATTTAAAAAAAGTAATGTAGTTTAGTCCCCCCCAAAAATATTAAAGTACAGTAGTTTATTTTTAAAAAAAGTTAATGTACTTTAGTTTAAAAAAAGTAATGTAGCTTAGTTCCCATAAAAATATTAAAGCAAAGTAGTCTATTAAAAAAACGTTAATGTACTTTAGTTTTTAAAAAAAGTAAATTAGTTTAGTTCCCATAAAAATATTAAAATACAGTAGTTTATTTAAAGAAAACGTTAATGCACTTTAGTTTAAAATAAAGTGATGTAGTTTAGTTCACATGAAAAATGTTCCCATACTTTAGTTTATCTGAAAAATAACATTGATGTTTTTAGTCCACATAAAAATTGATGTGCTTATAGTTTATATAAAAAAAGAACTTTAATTTTTTTTTAGTTCACATAATAATATTCTTGTTCACACGAAAACTTTAATGTAGTTTAGTTCATATAATTGTACTTCAGTTCACATAAAAAAAATTAATATATTTTGGTTCACACAAAAAACAAAAATGTCCTTTTAGTTAACGTTAAAAACATTTATGTACTTTATGTTATTTAAAACACTTTAATGTTCTTTATTTCATATAAAAAAAATTACTTTAATTCCCATAAAAACATCGATGTACTTTAGTCGACAAAAAACAAAAACAAAACATTACTTTAATTCCTATGGAACATTGACATGCTTTAGTTCATATAAAAAGTATTTCTCTTCGCCATAATCAACCTCATTTCCTACATTTTACGAGTCACTGCGTGCCGACTGTGTGGAAATGGGATGAACACGTAATATGATTCCTATTGAGATTGGGTGTTGTAAAGTCTTTATATCTGAGGTAATGGATACTTGCTAGGTATGGACTATTACCAAGATGAATCGATAAGATGGATGATGATTAAAGACAGAGGGAAAACGAACATCTGCTGCTATGCCTGGTATATTCCTTTATTGACCAAATCCCCCGGATGTAGTAGGGGCCGTAACCCCTGTGGCATCAGAGGTTATTTCCCTTTTGTTAGTTAGGATATTACAGGTGTCGTGGGTTTCTGGGACACTCAGTCGTTTCCTTCTCTTAAAAAATAGGCATCACTAGTCGTTGTTTGAAAAGTGCTTCGCATCACCATCAAACAACAGTTCCGCATGCTTCGAACTGGATTTGGTCGTGATAATAAAACATCAAAATAAAATGTGCGCGATACCACGACATAACGTGCGTAAGTGAAATGTGCACGTTAGTGATGATTTTTTTTACGAATACGTCTGAAAGCAAACGCGTTAACTCCGTTACGAACTTGAGCTACAAAGAGGAACTTTCGACCTATTTGTATTCATTCTCATCTTCATGGCGGCTGATGAGGACAGGATATCGCACATATTTTTCATACGTTGTATGATGAAATATAAAAATAGAAATAAGAATTTCGAAAATTATGAAGTTAATTGCATGGACCAAAATGCAAATTGTGTACAATTCCCCAGATATATTCATCTAAAGAGACTCTTCAATGTCTCTTTAAAACTGTTTCAATTCAATGTTCTCTTATTCTTTTATTTCGTCAATAAATTATATTAATCCTTGTAGTATCATGAAGGAAGAGATACACACAGAAATACAGAGTTAAATCCCTTTATTGGTTGAACAGTACAATCCCAAGTATATACAATATTCACAGTCTTTCGCCGTAAGAGTGTTACGCCAGATGTCGATATTCAACAACTGCCGACCGCTACGCGTGAGTCGCCTTTTATACATCCGGGCTACCGGATGTCAGGTGGTACGAGCCACGTCACAACACTTCCTTTCTTTGTGCGAGCGGAGTACGATTGTATTTTTTTCTCACATTAAAAGATTTTTAATGTATAAAAAAAAAGCTTAAAAATGTTTTATTTTGGTTTTAGTTATTGATATTTAATATAGATTTCTTGATAAATTTAATTTTGTTTTGGTTTTATGGCATATCAACTACTGTTGGTAACTTAATGCCAAGTCCTGTTTATACATATAAATTAAATATATATGATTTATAAACGCGTTTTATAGATAACATTCTTATATATATATATATATATATGTGTGTGTGTGTGTGTGTGTGTTGTCATCCACAGATAAACTGTTTCGTTGTATCACAACTCTTCAGTGTGGCTAAACATATAGGACGCTTGAAGCTGGGATCGAAACCCGCCCAGCTTTACGTTAGACTTAGTATCAGACCGCTCGGCCAACAAGCGTACCACGTCGGCTAGGGAATTATAAGGTATTATGTAGCAATAGTAGCAGCGTTCGTTTGTTTACATTTTATACCTTATCGGATACCAGAGAGCTCAATTCGTTCGAAGTGCTTTGCATTATGCGAGTGGCAGCCAAGAATTTCTTCGCCAGAGTGCTCAACCCCCGTGGGTGAGCGTATATATTATCATCCACAGACAGACTGTTATGTATAATATAGATTAAAATGTCGTAATATAAGTTAAACAATGACAATTCTAAAATCCTGTAATATAAATTAAACGAAAGGCTAATTTCTACAGAGAGAGAGAGAGAGAGAGAGAGAGAGAGAGAGAGAGAGACCCCAAAAAACGTGGATAGTCTACAGAAGCAACCGGCTGACCTCTGAGTGACTCTGGCTGGGACACCTGAAATAGTTGACTGAAATAACTGATGCCCCTGGATTACTGATGTCGGTAGATGTGTTCCCTGAATGTTGATTTGTCTGTACCCTTCTGAGATTTGATAAACCCGTATTCATCCATTGTTTATAATAAAATCTTAAGATTAAATGTCAGCTTTAAGTTCACAAAGAAAAATATAGATAAAACTTCACAGATAGCCGAAATAATTTTATAAAAATCTCACATGGTCAACTCTATATTTCAGCTGATGTAACAACTGCGAAGTCAATGCCATGGTCACCTGATATTCTCTAAATGCATAAATTGCCGAATTAGACAATGTCACGCGTTCACCAGTGCAGCTTTCAAATCACCCATGGAGGTGATAGCACAACGTGTCAGCACACAAACTACCACGATACTAACAACCACAACGAGTACCTTTGATAGCTTGAACTGCTTCGGTCACGGTTTGGTTTCGGTTTTTTTAATGGCATATCAACCTTTGTAGGTTATTTAATACCAAAGTCATCCTAGAAGAATAGTAGTGGTACTATTTAACCTATAGCTGGGAGGATAAGAGGGTTCCTGCCTTTCCCAAGGGTATTTTTCCGAAAGTGAATGTAATAGCGCAACAGGAGTTCGAACTAGCTTACTACGATTCTGCAGTCCATCGCTTTAACCATTACACCATGAGGATACCCTCGTTGCTTTGGTCACGTAATATACAAGCCACAAACTAGCACCTAATAAAATATTGCATAATTTTTGAGTCACCCTAGTAGTCCAGGTGCTCTCGTTATTCAGTTTTATACCATTCAAGTATCCATAGTAACCAATAAACAATAAACACTTCTGAAATAAGAAAACTACTTTGAAAACAATTATATAACGTTACGGTAATATATATGAAACTCTTTAAAATTTTTTTCTTTAAGTGTAATTTTCTTGTCATGTCGGTGTTTTGATTTTGATTCTTAATTTGCCACCATTTATGTCACTTTTTCGGAATAGAACTCTTTTGGAATGAAACGCCTTTGGGATGTCACTCTTTCGTTATGTCACTCTTTCGGAAGATCACTCATTTGGAATGAAACTCCTTTGGGATGTCACTCTTTTGTTATCTCACTCTTTCGGAATACCACTTTTTCGGAATGACACTCCTTTGGGATGTCACTCTTTTGTTATCTCACTCTTTCGGAATACCACTTTTTCGGAATGACACTCCTTTGGGATGTCACTCTTTTGTTATGTCACTATTTCGGAATATCACTCTTTCGGAATGAAACTCTTTTGGGATGTCACTCTTTTGTTATGTCGTTCTTTCGGAAGATCACTCATTTGGAATGACACTCCTTTGGGATGTCACTCTTTTGTTATGTCACTATTTCGGAATATCACTCTTTCGGAATGACACACTTTCGGAATACCACTCTTTTAGAATATCACTTTTGGAATGTTACTCTTTTGGAATATCACTCTTTCGGGATGATACTCCGTTGGAATGTCACTCGGAATGTCGCTCTTTCAGAATGTCACTTTTTCAGAATGTCACTTTTGATTTTGATTTTTAATTGGCTACTCTTTTGTTATGTCGCTCTTTTGGAATATCACTCAATTGGAATGTCATTCTTTCGGAATGTCGCTCTTTCAGAATATCATTCTTTCGGAATAACACACTTTTGGAACGTCACTCTTTTGGAATCTTACTCTTTTGAAATGCCACTTTTTCAGAATATCGCTCTTTCGGAATATCACTTTTTCAGAATATCACTTTTTCGGAATGTCATTTTTCGGATTTCGCTCTTTTGGAATGTCACTCTTTCGCAATATCACACTTTCAATATACACCCATATATCAAATATTTATGTATACTTAAGAAGCTTACATTGTCTTTCCTTCCGTTTATTCAGTGCTGGTATATTACAGATATATTAATGCAAATATTGGACTTGGTGATTGTAGACTCGACTAAATATCCGCCCTCTGACCCAGCAACCCAATATTCGGATTATTTCATGAGATGAATTAAGCAACGAATCTCAAAATATTTACCAGACAGACCAGCAAGATATTTGTCGTATTTGTCCAACACTCTTAAATAAATATGTTTCTAACAAAACACACTGATACCAGCGTCACAAGTCGCTTCAAAATTTATCTTGTTCTTACCCAGAGCTGCATACCTTCGACGTGTGTAATGCTTTTAATATGTATAAAGGAAAAAAAATGATTCACGATAGATTTATAAAAAAACATATTTGTCTAAAGTTCTCTGAAGAAATTCACTGTATTTATGCAATTCCATGATAATAAATAAAACATAATGTCAGACTTTTGTAATGTAGTTGGCATAGCTAGAATTTGGTTTGGTTTCTTTATTTCTGTGAAGGCAAACATGAAGTATCTATGGATTTGGCATTAAATAACCTACATAGGTTGATATGCCATAATACCCAAACAAACACAAAAACAAACAAAAATGTGTTATTCTAAAATTAATGCTTGTAAGTTTGTTAATAATAGCTTTAATAGTACCCGACAAGTTTCTGGAGATTCTGAAACTAATTATTGTTTCGACTATTCAAATGTGCTAGCAATGAAGATTGTTTATTTTCCAACACAACTAATTGCATTTTTGACCCAACCTTAGATTCAGTTTCCGTGCACTGTTTTTTACTTATATGGAACTTGATACAGCTTCTCTTCATTCAGTAATTATCAGATGAACTTATCAAACACTATTGTTTAAAAAGAAACTGTATAAATGTTAGAATCAGATAAGAGTAAATAGTTTCTCCCTGTTGCTTATCCTTCGTGAATACAACAACATAACACGAAAAGTCAATTGATTAATTTTAACGGTATGTCAACCCACGTAGGGTTATTTTAGGCATATAGGTTAGGTTGGTTGCTTGGTTGTTTTGTTTTACGGTGTATCAACCCTTTTCGGGTCATTTAATGCCGAAATAAGTCAAACCGGGCCATTGGCCTAATAAGTAGAGTGTTCGCCAATGTTCCGGTAGACCGGGGTTCGATTCCAGGTCGAGTCATACCAAAGATTAGAAAAAATGGTACTTGATTCCGCCTTGCTTAACATTTATTTAATGCCAAATCGTCTTTAAGTATATATATATATTAGATACATATGATTTGGTTTGGTTGGATTTTACGGCATATCAATCATTGTTTGTTATTTAATGCGAAATTCTTTTTGTACATATATATCAAATATATGTTCTACAAACATTTTGTTGTAACGTTTTAAACGAGCCGGAACTCATTCTTTTACTCATTGGAAAATGGTTTCAATTTACAGCTCAGTTAGGGATGACATTACTTCTCTCACTCACTCAAAGGGGGTGTCCTCGTGGTGTATCACTAACAATTGAATTAAATATTAGTTATTTGTTTACACACAGTTAAATGATCAAACAGTTCAAATAATTCAATTTGGCATAAGTCATTTGTTTACACTCAGATTAAACGTCAAACATTTCTATTTGACCCATAGATAGGAATCTATCTGGTGTTACCACTCCGACCCACAGTGGACCTGGGAGTAATGGCAATGATGCGGGGTAAAACTGAAATGTTTCAATAGGAAATACCATGTGAAAATCCAATTTGTCAGATCATACACTATAAGAAGAAAACCGGCAAGAGTTTTGAAGAATCACGTCTATTTGAGGATGACCGAAGAGGTAGAGTCCCCGTGGCGTAGTGGCGTAGTGGCTAACGTACTGGACTGTGACATCGTAGAAAGTTAAAACAGATTCTTTGTCATGTTGGGATACGAATGTAAAAACAAAAAGAAATTAGAAGAAAGTCAAAGTAGAGAATATGACATAAAAATAGTCTTGTATGTATTTACCAACTTCTCCGGCACAGTCAGAATATGATACAAGGTCAATTTTAAGCTTCACCATCAGATTGTATAGTATCATATCTAGAACACTCGTTGGGAGGGAGAGGGTCTTACCTCTCTGCAGAGATGCAGTCGGTGTATTCTACAGCCTCAGCCGACTGGGCCACAGGACACTTGTTGGGAGGAGGGTCCTACTTCTCTGCAGAGATGCAGTCGGTGTATTCTACAGCCTCAGCCGACTGGGCCACAGGACACTCGTTGGGAGGAGGGTCCTACTTCTCTGCAGAGATGCAGTCGGTGTATTCTACAGCCTCAGCCGACTGGGCCACAGGACACTCGTTGGGAGGAGGGTCCTACTTCTCTGCAGAGATGCAGTCGGTGTATTCTACAGCCTCAGCCGACTGGGCCACAGGACACTTGTTGGGAGGAGGGTCCTACTTCTCTGCAGAGATGCAGTCGGTGTATTCTACAGCCTCAGCCGACTGGGCCACAGGACACTTGTTGGGAGGAGGGTCCTACTTCTTTGCAGAGATGCAGTCGGTGTATTCTACAGCCTCAGCCGACTGGGCCACAGGGCACTTGTTGGGGGAGTCTTATCTCTCTGCAGAGACGCAGTCGGTGTATTCTACAGCCTCAGCCGACTGGGCCACAGGGCACTTGTTGGGGGAGTCTTATCTCTCTGCAGAGACGCAGTCGGTGAATTCTACAGCCCCAGCCAACTGGGCTGTTTTATGCCTTTCCCAACGGTATTAGCATAAAGTGAAAGGCGAACAACTTTTTCATGATTTGAACTCGGATCACAGAGTTTATTTCCTTGGATGATCACCGTTATGCTAAGCGTGTCTCCACCTCGTACATTGTAAAACAAAACCTACTCTTTTCTTTATGAAACCTGATGATGACCAAAAAATTTACAGCTCAGTTAGGGATGACATTACTTCTCTCATTCACTCGAAGGGGTGTCCTCGTGGTGTAATGGTTAAAGCGATGGACGGCGGAATCGTAGTAAGCGAGTTCGTACTCCAGTCGCGCTATGAACCGCCTTATCCTCCCAGCTATTGGTTAAATAGTACCACTACTGTTCTTCTAGGAGAATGGCTTTGGCATTAAATGACCTACAAAGGTTAATATGCCATTAAACAAAGAAACCAAATCACTCACTCAAAGTAGGCTTCAAGTTCTAGAACTACTGCCGAGTCATTGGCTTAATGAGTAGAGTGTTCGCCAGTGGTCCTGGGGACCGGGGTTCAATCCCAGGTCGAGTCATACCAAAGACTAAAAAATGGTACTTGATGCCACCTTGCTTAACACTCAGCATTATAAGGTGAGGATCAAAGGTAAAGTGGAGCACTCCTTGGAATGGACTAGCGCCTTCTTCTACATCTCGGTGTAGTAGCTCTTAAAAAGGGAGCAATTGGGTCACCCTCGACTAAGGTCGCCAACTTTACTTGTTATTAGGTAAGTCTCGATAGAGTCCTGGTGGTGCAGCCATACAGTAATACTGATACGGCTACTGCTTTGAAGGATTCTAGATCTATTTTATCATAGATATCAAATTTCTGTACGAGCGATAACCTGTCAATCGCAGTTTATGACTTTCCTATGTGTCTATTAACATCATTTTCAGTAGATGGGATACTGCTATTGAAGTATGTGAAATGGTCTAATAATTTCAGAGGTTTACTGTTTAAAGTGGACACGATACCATCTTGTTTAAAAAACGAAACACTTGTAGAAATAGCTTGATGGAAACCATAAAAAGATGCTACGTACTGTTTTAAACAAATCCTCGAAGCAGCAACCCACAAAACAGCAGCTCTACAGCCACTCGCCTCCTATCTCACAAAAATCGAACGAGACATACTGGGCACTCATGGAGATGCAGTGACGAACTCATAACCAATGTTCCCCTTTTGTCTCCTGCGCATAGACACACCAGACTTACATTTATTAGCTCTGTGCGGACACTGGGTGTCGTCTAGACGATTTATCAAGATCGCTGACGGATAGGGATGGATGGCAAGAGGGTTAAAAGAATGCATGGTCAGCATGGTTTGATGATAAGGAGGATTAACTAACAGTAAATGTAACTTTTCAGCTCGCCCTTGTATATCATCATCATTATCATCATTGTTCTCAAATCATGTTGACAGCACGGAGTTCCTTGACCCTCTCTCTCTCTCGCCAGCCGTCCCTATCATCTATCGTTTCTTGCAAATCCTCTCGACTACAACCAGTGTCTGTACAGAGCTGATGTGTCTAAGTCCTTGCTGGTTGGACAAAACTGGTATGCCCATGTGTAGTAGTCCATACGAAAACATCACTTATGAGTTCTTCCTTACTCCACCAGCTTTACCCAGCATTTCTATCTCGTCTTACTTGGATAGTTCATTAGATGAGAGGTAAGTGGTCGTACAGCTGCCGTTGTGTGGTGCTGCTTCCAGGATTTATTCAAAACAGCACGTAAAAACAGCAAAAAAAGAAAAAATCTTGAGAACCTCTTATTATTAAACTGTTAAATAGACTAGACTCAATGTCAAATACTAAAGAAATAATTATAAGCAGGATCCCAAGCCACATTGAAGTGAGAGGAAGTGAAAGAATAGACTCGGCAGCTAAATTGACCTGAGATTTGACCCCCGACAAATTCAGGATTCCATATACTCACCTGAAACCCAAAATCAATAAACTCCTTTACGGAAAATGTGTTATATTTTGACCTTCGACCCGGCCCAAAAATGCTATTCCAAGGTGATGCACCGGAAGGAAGTGACACATTCCAATCGCCAGTAATCGAAAGAGATCGCGTGGGCGGATTAAGGCTTATAATATGGGACAAGGTGAAGGTCCCACAGTGCCACTACAGTGATGCACCGGAAGAGAGTGACCTGTGAACTGCATGACAGTTATTTCCGCTTGATGACGATTAAACATTCGATTTCAAATATCCAGTGGGCGATCGTGTGGGCGTTGAATTATTATTTAACTCAGTTGAGTTCGAGTCCAAGAAACAGTTGCCAGTAGAATTCCAGACAGCTAGAGACCAGATGTGGTAGGGAAAGCCACACCCAACCGAGGGGGCCCTCGGAAACCCCGATGTAGTGGACCCCAGCATCAGGAGAACAAGAAAGACACAACGTGACGGTCATAACAGTGGGGTCAAAATATGAAGTTTATGTTCGGTCTCCAGCACCCTCTCACATGCAAACCTTGAACAACCCTTTCGAACCCTTGCAATAAAGTGAGAGGTAAATATATTTGTAAAGAAGTCTTCCTGCGTCTTCCTTCATGCGTCCTTTATTCCTGCGTCTGTCATTGTCACTGCGTCTTTATATTTGTGTCGTTGTGGTGCTGCATGAACATGTAGATGAGTATATAACAAATGGCAACAACGCTGGAATAATAACATCCACAATTAACTCTTCCAGATCCAACCCACTTTGGGAGAATGGAAACCAGCTTTCAGAAAATCAAGAAGAGAATAAGTCATGATATCCCGATTGAGCATTAGTCATACACGTACAAGGCTCATTCACTCTTTCATACTGAAATGGGAACAACAACCATAGTGTTTGACATTTCAAACACCTTACACCGTTAAACACATACTTATAAAATGTAGAGCCTTCGCTCTCATCAGAAAGCGATTTTTCAAGGTGAATAGTTTGAGCGATCTGTTAGAGAACGTCAAAATGGAGAACGTTCTGTCCTTGAGAGAGATAGGATTGTACGAAAAATTTGATGAATTGAAATAATTTAATCCTATGCAAACAAATGAGACCTTCTTATCTAAAATGTTATCAACAAAGTAGTCATTTAGATATCTTTGGTTAAAACACACACACACACACACACACATACATACATATGTATATATATATATATATATATATATATATAAACAGAATTTGGCATTAAATAACCTATGAAGGTTGATATGCCATAAAACACCAACCAACCAACCAACCAACCAACCAACCAAACAACGTAGCATTCTTGATTAGTTAACATCTAGTATATTCTCCATGCATTTTGTTAGGGTTGAGGTGGTGCAGTCATACAGTAGTACCGACACGACCAAAGCTTGGAATAAATCCCGTTTTATTCATCAGAGAGATCGGATTTCCATATGTTGGATAATCTGTCAATAACAGTCCACGTCTTTCCAATGTGTATATTGATATGACTTTCAGAAGATGAGATGTTGCTGCCGAGGTGTGTGAACTTGTCGACTAATTTCAGAGGCTTGCCACTCAAGGTAGATGTGGATCCTTTACTCTATGATAAATATTCAATATTTTATTCTAAGCTGGTTGGTGTTAGCTAATAATACTGTTAAACACATAATCATTTGCTGTATATAAATCATCTAATAATAATAAGGAGGTGCCCGTGGTGTAATGGTTATCGTTGTAGGAAATGGACACGGCGACACGAGTTCAAATCCAGGACGAGACTAATTGCTCTTCACATAGCACCAATACCTTTGGGAAAGGTATGAATCCAATTATTCTCCCTCCAGCTATGGGTAAATAGTAGGACAGACTGAGTTCTTCAGTCTTGGAGAAGTAACTAGTCTAGGAGAAGGAAAACTCTGAATTCAAACCTGTTAAAATTCGCTTAAAAATTGACCTTGTGTCATATCCTACCCGAGCGGAGGGGTTGGTAAATATGATATGATAAATCATCTAATAAAAGTTTAGTCGAATATGTTTTGAATATCCAAAAATGCTCGATGTAGCTCTTCTGAACACTGGAAAACCTTACTTGACAAATTTCTATTCAAGTACTGTTTACGGTATATGACCAGGCCATTGGCCTAAAGAGTACAGAGTTCGCAAATGGTCCGAGAGATCGGGGTTCAATCCCAAGTCGAGTCATACGAAAGACTTAAAAATGGTACTTGATGCCACTTTGCTTAACACTCAGCATTATGAGTTGTAAGTAAACTTGGCGTCTTTAGTCGAGGGTGTCCCGAAGGCTCCCTTTTCGATAGCTGTGTAGGGGAGGGCGCTACTCCTTTCCCTGGATTGCTTCCCTTTACCCTTGATCCCAACCTTATAATGCTGAGTGTTAAGCAAGGCGGCATCGGATACCATTTTTTGAATCTTTGGTATGACTCGACTTGGGATTGAACCCCGGTCTCCCAGACCATTAGCGAACACTCTACTGATTAGGCCAATGGACCAGCAAACCAGGGAATGGAGTAGCGTCCTCCCCTACACCTCAGTATAGTAGCTGTTGAAAAGGGAACCTTCGGGTTACCCACGATTAAGGTCGCCAACTTTACTTTTACTACTGTTTATTTCAGGTGGCGCTCGTGGCGTAACGGTTATCTTCGAAGGAAGTGATCTCAACTACCCGTGCTAAAAGCCCGGAATATATATCATTTTTATTTTTGCATAACACTGGCAGCATGAAAAAAAACCCAGATGATGCAATTTGTAAATGAAAAATGTTACACAAACTGATATCTGAAAAAAAATTTCAATATAAAATGAAAAGGCAAAAAATATCCATACTGCTTGAAAATAATTAATCAGCATTGCAATGCCTATCCAAAAAGAAAATGAATCCTGAATTATTCTGATTATCCAGTTGGTAAAACCCAGTTAGGTAGTTTCTGGCTCTTTTATGTATTATACGTACATATACATGTCACGAATTTTAGGATTCGGTCTTTTTCTCTTTTAGTGGCTGGGGTGCGACGAGACAAACGTTTGCTTAAAATGGAGAAAGAGGAAGGAGAATTGTCCTGTTCTTAATCCTTGTGGGTATTTAATGCCAAATTCTGCATATACATAAATATATACATATATATATATTATGTATGATTTGTAAGCGAATAGTTTGTAGGTATAATTATTTTAAAACTAGCCTGAACTCATTTGTTTACACAGAATTAAATGGTTTCAAG
Source organism: Sepioteuthis lessoniana (assembly GCA_963585895.1). NCBI lineage: Eukaryota > Metazoa > Mollusca > Cephalopoda > Myopsida > Loliginidae > Sepioteuthis > Sepioteuthis lessoniana. Next base: position 17,703,808 of record OY757938.1, on the reverse strand, counting down.
TATAGCAAATAATTGAATAGTTCTCTATGACTCATAAATGGGACCCTAACAGGTACTACCACTCAGGATAAGATTCAACCTGAGAGTAATGGCAATGAAGGTGTAATCGATATTCCCCTAATCTCTACGACTAGATCCTCATCATCAGAGGGAATTAGACTCATATCCAGGACACTCGTTGTTGGGGAGATCTTACATCTCTGCAAAGATGCAGTCACCGTATTATTGGTCTAGTGGGTAGAGTGTTTGCCAATAGTTTGAGAGACCTGGGTTCAATCACAGGTCGCGTCATACCAAAGACTTTAAAGATGGTACTAGATACTTTCTTGCTTAACACTCAGCAATATAAGGTACGTATCAAGGGTAAAGTGGAGCAATCATGAGAAAGGAATAGCGCCCTCCCCTATTGAAAAGGGAGTCTTTTGGTCGCCCTCGACTATGGTCGCCAACTTACGTATCAACACAAGGGTTATTGTAATATACATTGAAGATAACTCTAAATTTCACACAACATACAGTACAACGATCTTCGTCTTGCATTGTCACGGGAGACTGCTATGTCAGTGATAGGTATTCGTAGGCTAGGGAGGGGAATATTACTAAAACACAACTTGTTTTAGCATTAGGGCCTTTCGTTTTTATTTTTTCTTTCTATACAGTCTCCGTGGCCGTGGAGGGCGGGAGAATTGATCAACAGACGAGGCTAGCTTCTTTGGACTTCTAAGAAGGGGACATTTTTTGTATGCTTGATTTGTTCCAATTCCTCAACAAACGTTTGTCTCGTCGCACCCCAGCCACCTAAAGAGAAAAAACTGAATCCCAGACTTCGTGATATATATATATATATATATATATATATATATACATATGTAGGGGAGGATGCTATTCCTTTCCCTGGATTGCTCTACTTTACCCTTGATACGTACCTTATATTGCTGAGTGTTAAGCAAGGAGGCATCTAGTACCATCTTTAAAGTCTTTGGTATGACGCGACCTGGGATTGAAACCTGGTCTTCTGGACTATTGGCAAACTCCCAACCCCCTTTTCCAATGAGCTGGGTATATATATATATATATATATATATATATATATATATATATATATATATATATATATATATGTATAGTCCACGTAGTATTGGTGTTTACAACAAACACATTAGAGTGTGAGATGACGAGCAAATACATTAGACTGAGCAAACACATTAGACTGTGAGATGACGAGCCTGTCTGACACTCCGCAAATGCTACTCGTTCTATTTGATTCCATGAAAGACATCTTTGACTCTTATATGCACTTATAGTTCAATATTAGTCGATAGATATTAGACCAGTCGATGATTGATTGATAAACTGACAGAAGATAAGACAAATCATAATCTGTTTTCTTGGAAGAGACTCTTGTACATTAACCTGTGATATTAAAATAAAGAACTGAATATTTATGTAAGAGTCTTATTCACAATTATCACACTTTCTCACAGCAAGTAGGTTCTTAAACTCATAGTTCACTTTGAGTGAGTGAGTAACAGATGAAATAGCATCATCAATAACTAACCTACTTGATTGACTGATTGATCTAAGGTTAAGGCTGGATTTGTTTTTTCTTAATTTAATGGCATATCAACCATTGTTTAATGGCGTATTAACCTTAGTTTATGGCATATTAACCTTAGTTTAATGACATATTAATCTTTGTTTAATTGTATATAAACCTTTGTTTAAAGGCATATTAACCTTTGTTTAATGGCACATTAACCTTTGTTTAATCACAATAATTCAAAAGCAGATTAACTTTCGTTTAATGGCATATCAACCTTTGTTTAATGGTATATAAACCTTTGTTTAATGGCATACAAACCTTCGTTGAGCAGTCGAGCCGTCCTCATAGAATAACAGTAGTGGTACTATTTAACCCATGACCGGGGAAATGGTGGGGTTCTATAACTTTCCTAAGGGTATTTGTCCAAAAATGAACAGTATAACACGACTGGAGTTCGAACTCATTTACTGCGAAGCCACAGTCCAACAGTTTAACCATTACGTCACGGAGATTAACCCAAGAGGCTAGGGAATCGTATTCCTTAAACTTTCATATTTACAGTTTTTGTGTTGCTGATTCTTAAAAAAATTTTCTATTTGCACACGGTCTTATTGAATACGACAAATTTTTAAACAGATCTAGTCGCCCCATAAACGTGACCCTAAGAATTACTACCACTTCAGGTCAGGTTGGACCATGGAGTTATGAATTAAGGTAAATTTTCAATGATGAGAATGAAACTGTCTTTTTGTTGTCTCGAGAGTTGTAAGAGTCAACACATATATAAGATAAATGATATTAGGTTATTGAGAGAAATACCGCCCGCCGTTTGTGTAATCAACCTTAGTCGTTTGTTGTCGGAAAGACAGTCAGAAAGTGATTCTATTTGTCGTACGTCCCACCGACCGGACAAGTGCGGTACAAGACCTTTTTAACGGTGGGTCTGGATGCAGATCCGTAGCCCAGACGCGTCCAGCAGCACCAAAATGTGTCGGGCCGCGTCGGCATTCCCCTAAAAGAATGGCGTTTCAGGCGTCAGGTGATAAACCTATTCCCTCCTGAGAAGTGTTGTAGCTATTGAAAAGAGAGCCTTCGAGTCACCCTCGACTAAGGTCGCAATCTTTACTTAAAGCCCATTGGTCTAATAAGTAGAGAGTTCGCCAATGGTCCGGGAGACCGGGATTCAATCCCAGGTCGTGTCATATCAATGACTCAAAACATTGAACTTGATACCGCCTTGCTTAGCACTCTGCATTATAAGGTAATGATCAAGGGTAAAGTGGAGCAACCCAGGAAAAGGAGTAGCATCCCCCTACACCTTGGTGTTGTAGCTATTGAAAAGGGAGCCTTCGGTTCACCCTCGACCAAGGTCGCCATCTTTACTTAAAGCCCATTGGTCTAATAAGTAGAGAGTTCGCCAATGGTCCGGGAGACCGGGTTTCAATCCCAGGTCGTGTCATATCAAAGACTCAAAACATTGTACTTGATACCGCCTTGCTTAGCACTCTGCATTATAAGGTAATGATCAAGGGTAAAGTGGAGCAATCCAGAGAAAGGATTAGTGCCCTCCCCAACACCTTGGTGTAGTAGCTATTGAAAAGGGAGCCTTTAGGCCACCCTCGATTACGGTCGCCAAATTTACTTTTACTTGTATTTCTCTTAATATTTATTTGAATTTTTTAGCTACTACAATATGTTCGTATTCAAGCAAGACTAAAAAAAAAAAGAAGAAGAAAAGCGTTATATAATTAAAGAGAGAAAAATAGGACAGTGTGTGATAGTAAAAACAATGAATAGATCATAAAAGGTGTATGAGTAGATAAATTGATTAAAAAAAAACCCAATTAAGAAGAATGGAGCGGGAAAAAATTGAAGGACGACCTCCACCCCCCAAAAAAAAAACAAAAAAAAACAAACCAAACCAACCAACCAAACAAACAAACAAAAAAAAAAAAAACAAGAATAGAACTGGTCCAAAGGATAGGGAATCAAGTTCATTGTACATTCTTATTTACATTTTTTTGAAGTTGTTTCTCAAGAGGTTTTTTCTTTTATACACCGTCCTGCCGAATAAAGTTTAGTTTGATTTTATAGCACATCAACCATTGTAGGTTATTCAATGCCAAATCCATTTTTATGCATCTAAGTAAAGTTGGTGAACTTAGCCGAGGGTGACCCGAATGCTCCTTTTTCAACAGCTACTATACCAAGGTGTTGGGGAGGGCGCTACTCCTTTCCCTGGATTACTCCACTTTACCCTTGATCCTTACCTTATAATGCTGAGTGTTAAGCAAGGCGGCCTCAAGTACCATTTTTTGAGTCTTTGTTATGACTCGACCTGGGATTGAACCCCGGTCTCCCGGACCATTGGTAAACACTCTATCCATTAGACCAATGATAAACAGTTCTATTTCAAACAATTCAGTTTAGCATCAGTTCACAGTCTAGTTCTATTTGATCCATAGATAGGGCCCTATCAGGTGCTACCACTCCTCGCTATCAGATTGTTTAGTGTTATATCCAGGACACTCGTTGGGGAGGAGGGTATTACCTCTCTGCAGAGAAGCAGTAGGTGTATTCTGCAGTCCCGGCCGACTGGGCAATTGCAAAAAGGGAGACATTTTAAACAAATCTCTGTAATTAATAAATGGATTTGGTTTAGTTTATTTGTTTAATGACATGTGAACTATCGTGGGTTATTTAATGCCAAAACCATCCTTGTAGAAGATGGGTAAGGGTGCTATTTGACTCATAGCTGGAGGCGAGGAGTTATGGTGTTTATATTGAAGGGTCTGTTATTTGTGATGGTGGTTGTTAGTAAATTGTTAGGTTCCTTTTGGATGATTCTGAGTTTCGTATCTGACTCCTTTTTCTTCTTATCTCATTTACTTGTCTTTTTTGTGGAATTTATAAGAGAATTGAGAATGGAAGGAAAGCGACAAGGATACTTTTAAACTCACACTTTGTATTGGAGTTTACTACTTTTCTGTGGTGAAAACGTTTTCCTGAAACAGTACAAACTGTCGCGTTTCCCAGACAAGGCGTTGAGGTATATGATCGAGTTATTTTAGAGATAATTTTAAGTTTGAATTTCTTCGCATGTTCAGATAGGTGTGTTTAGCAGAGACGGCTACCAGCAGGAGACACAACTTGTCGCTAAATCCAGGTCTTAGCAAGCACATGTGCTACCTACTTGCAGCCAAGAAAAAAAAGGGTCCGTCCAAGGGAAATGATGAATGCTTACTGAACGAGAATTTCTCTTTTGCGCCAGGAAGACCCTCTTTTCAGGCATGCGCTAATTTCGCCTCCAGCCAGAGGTCTCCTTGGGAAACTGCGACATTTTTTAAATTTATTTATTTAATTTATTTATTCATTTTAATTCCTACGGGATAAAGGGTTTCATACCTGTTATTAGTCTGATGTAAATATAATTGCTTCACTGGGGTTAAAACTCGCTTACTACCACGCCACAGTAAAGCACTTCAACCAATACATCACTGGGACTTTTCCACCCACAAATAAAACTCGGAGTGGTAGAACCTGTAAGGGTCCAGTCCAGGGGTCAAATAGATCTGTTTAAAAAAATATTCGTAATCGATTAGACCATTTACAAAAAAAAGGCAATCAACCCCCACAAAAAAAACGAAAACAAAAACAAAAACAAAGCAAAAAAAACATCAAACAACAATGTAAATATGAACGTACAATGATTTCCTTATCACAAGGCATAAAATAACTCAAGATGGGTTGATATGCTGTTAAAATCAATGAATACAGATTCGTCTCTTCTCTTCACATGTTTTTATTCGGCTAATGGTCAATTCTCCTGTTCCATAGTCTTTGTTCCTCCACGCTGTTTCTCTCTTCCTTTGGGGTTACTACCTGTCAATTACAGTGAATTGACCTCAGATTGACGCAACGGTTACACTTTGAGGATAACGGTTGAAATCTCAGCAAAATTATCTACACTTCATGCCAAATAAAAGATTCAGGCCATCTACTAACGAGCGAAATCAAATCATGTTTTCATAAAAAAAATTTCTCTGATAAAATAAAACGGGATTTTTTCCAGGCTGTGGTCGTGTCGGTGATACTGTACGGTAGCACCAAACCAGACGGAGCTACTCAATAATTCTGCGCTCTGTTTTGAACAAATGCTAGAAGCAGCACCAGTACAGCCACTTGCATCCCATCTCATATACCATACAAATATGACTAACAAGATATGCTGGCACTGCTGGTAAAGTAAGGATGAACTCATAAACAACATTCTCAAGTGGACTCCAACACATGGGCACACCAGTGTTGGCTACCCACTCTGTGTGGACATCGGATGTATTCTAGAGGACCTGTTAGGAACGATGGACGATAGGGAAGGATGGAGATAGAGAGAGTGGGGGTGAGAGAGTCAAGGGACTTGACGATGAAATAAGCTTTTCAAATCAATGAATTAATGATTCATATAGATTAGCACAAAGTTATCCTTTCCGTTGTTTTTAATATTTTGATTTCTTTGTTTAATGGCACATCAACCATCATGGTTTATTTAATGCCAAAGCTATCCTTCCCTAAGGGTATTTGTCCGAAAGTGAACGTAATAGCACGACAGGGGTTCGAACTCACTAATCTCAAAGTGTAGCGCTTTAACCATAACGCCAAAGGGACTCCCCTCTTTTATTTTTGTGTTTTAACAGCCGTTTAACACTCAGCTATTTCACGAATAACAAATATTTACGAGTAAGATTTAAGAATTTTAGACCTTTATCAATAGAAGAAAGTAACTTGGTCCGATTAATATATTTCTTTTTGAATAATAACCTATTAATTGATTAGTTGATTTTAACGGCATGTCAACCCATCTAGATTTATTTTATATCTAGTGGTTAGGGAATCGCGTTCACTGTACGTTCATATTTACGTTTTTAGGGGTTTTTCTTGGTTCAGTTCGGTTTCTTTGTTCAACCTTTGTGGGTTATTCAATACCATAGCCATTCTTGTAGAAAGACAGTATCCGTAACCCTAATCCACAGCTACTTTTTTTTGTAAACAGTCCCAAAGAATACGAATATGTTTAAACAGCTCTGTTTGATCCGAAGACAGGATTCTTAAAGGTACTTACACTTCGGGTCTGAGTAGACTTAGGAGTATCGATTTACCCAACCCCTCCACCACGAGCAGGATGCGACACAAAGTCAATTTTTAAACGAAGTGCAACTGGTTTCAATTTTCCTTCTCCTAGACTCGTTGCCAAACCAAGGTTAAAGAGCCCAGTCTGCCCTACTATTTACTCATAGCTGGAAGGAGAATTGTTAGATTCATACCTTTCCCAATGATATTTGCGCTGTGTGAAAATGAAAACAGTTTCGTTTAGGATTTGAACTCGGGTCGTCGTGTCTATTTCCTTCGACCATAACCGTTAGACTACGAGTATGAAGGTGTTCTTCACTCACAGAACTGGTTGGTTTGGTTTGGTTTGGTTTGTTTTATGGCATATCAACCTTTGTAGGTTATTTAACACCAAATCCATTTTTATGTAAATAATCTGTTCTATTGAAAACAGTTCAGTTTAGCATGAGTACACAGTTTAATTGTCAAAAACATTTCCATTTCAAACTATTCAAGCAGTTATATGTATGTAACAATTCAGTTAAGTGGAAATGCAGTTTTAATGTCGAAAAACAGTTCTATTTCAAATAATTCAGTTAAGCATAAGCACGTAGTTTAAGTGTAAGTACGGTTTGATAGTCAAAAACGTTTCTATTTTAAGCTATTCAGTTTACTCAATTCATTTTAGCATAAGTATGCTGTTAGTTCTATTCAACCCATAGATAGGGCCCTATCGGGTGCTACCACTCCGGGCCAGAGTGGACTTGGAAGCGATGGCAATGAAGGGGTACTCCGCATTCCCCAAAGCTCCAGCACTGCTGAAACCTCACCATCAGATTGTTTAGTGTCATATACAGGACACTCGTTGGGGGGGGGACTTACCCCTCTGCAGAGAAGCAGTCTGTGTATTCTACAGCCCCAGCTGACTGGGCAATCACAGAACTGGTGTCTCATCATCAAATTTAGTTTAATGTTCTACTAAGGACATTCCTTGTTTTTTGAGGGGTCTAACCCCACTGAAGAGGGTACGGTTAGTATATTCTAAGCTTCACTGACAGTACGGGTGGAGTAGGAGAAGGAGATTAACAATATGACTAGAAAAAAAGAAGGAAAAAGAGAAAGAAAAAATGAAAGAAATCATGAAAAAAAAGAATAAGAAACAAAAAGGAGGCAAGAAAGAAAGAAAGAAAGAAAGAAAGAAAGAAAGAAAGAAAGAAAGAAGTGGAAATGAATGAACAAGAAAGAAAGAATAGAAATAGAAGAAAACGAAAGAAAGAAAAAAGAAAGAAAGAATAAATGGAGATGGACAAAGAAGAAAGAAAAAAGAGAGATAGAAATACTGAAGTGGAAATGAATGAAAAGGAAAGAAAGAAAGAAAGAAAGAAAGAAAGAAAGAAAGAAAGAAAGAAAGAAAGAAAATGGACGAGAAAGAAAGGAAAAAGACTGGAAATGGACGAGAAAGAAAGAAAGAAATGTGTGAAAATGAATGAAAAGGAAAGTAAGAATAGAAATAGAAGAAAACGAAAGAAAAAGAGAAGAAAGAAAGAAAGAAAAAAGAAAGAAAGAAAGAATAGATGGAAATGGACGAGAAAGAAAGAAAGAAAGAAGGAAAGAAAGAATGGAAATGGACGAAAAAGAAGAAAGAAAGAAAGAAAGAAAGAAAGACATGAAATGAATGAGAAAGAAAGAAAGAAAGAAAGAAAGAAAGAAAGAATAAATGGAAATGGACGAAAAAGAAAGAAAAAGAAAGAATGAATAAATCGAAATGAGAGAGAGAGAGAGAGAGAGAGAGAGAGAGAGAGAGAGAGAGAGAGAGAATTGTTATAATTTGTAAATTAATGATTCTGAACAAGCAAAAGATAAGAGCAGGTAAATCTCACCTTCAAAAAAAGTGGAAATTTCCTGAATAATTATCTTGGTTAATCTCTTACCGGTTAAATTCCAGTGTTTCGCATCCTTTATTACTATCATTACAATTCTATCATCATCCTTTATTATTATCACTATTACTATCATTACAACCAATTTAACTTTGTTTAAAAATAATAAAATCATAATAAAACATAATAAAACCCACTGGACGCCTCTCGTATCGCAATGGTTAGCAAGCGAGATTCGCAGACAAATAGTAATGAGCTTAATTCCTCAATCAATCAGTCTCACACTCCCTTATATAGTTTCCATTTCACTAACACATTTCTTTCTTATTCTCTGCTATTCACTTTCTCTAAACAACATTTGGAGTGAGACCTCGTGGTGTAGTGGCTAATGTGCCGGACTGCGACATCGTTGTAACTGAGTTCGAACTCTTGTCCTGCTATTACATTCAGTTTCGAATAGCTGTTAGAACTCCTATAGTCCCCCAGCTATGGTTTAAATAACCCTGGAAAGTTGATATGCCCATTAAACAAAAAAAAAAAAAAAATAAATAAATCACTCTTCCTACACCTTTTGTCTCTAATTCGTATATGCCCCATTTTCCCTTTCATGTAGCTGCCAGTAATTATTTTCTTATAAACAGGGTATTTCCAAAAAATTGATGTTAGTTGAAATGGACAAGGTGTTTCAGAAAATCGATTTGGTTTGGTTTGGTTTGGTTTGGTTTTATCCATTTTTATACATACGAACAGTTCTCTTTCAAACAACTCAGTTACGAATTAGTACGCAATTTAAATGTCAAAATAGTTCTTTTTAAAACAATTTAGTTTTGCATAAGTACACAGTTTAGTTCTATTTGAACCCTAGATAAGACCCTATCAGGTGCTACCATTTCGGGCCAGAGTGGACCTGGGAGTGATGGCAATGACTTCGTATTCTCCAAAGCTCTAGTATTACTGGAGACTCACCATCATGTTATTTAGTGTCATATCTAAGACACTTATTGGGGGAGTCTTACCCCTGTGAAGAGATACAGTTAGTTTATTCTACAGCCCTAGCCGACTAGGGTAGGAAAAAAATCAATATCATTTCAAAATTTACAAACTTGATCAATTCTTGCTCAAATAATCTCAAATTTTAACCACGTGTATGAAAACGTAATATTATATTTTATATGTTTTTAAACGTATAGAACTGCTATTCGCTTGAGTAGAAAAAGCATCTAAACATTAAACACAGAATTGTGAATTGTTTCTACATACGTTGTTAAAATTTAAGATTTTAGCGAAGGGAATATATTGTTGTCATTATTTTTAGCGTGGAAATGTTGTAACGTGCGTGTGTGTGTTTGGTTAATTACGTTGTTTCCTCGCTAATTTTTAAAGGTAAATAAATGAGAGAGAGAGAAGTACGAAGATGCCGTAAGGTTTTTATGATGGTTTTTAATGGCAGCATACTGCAAGTCTCGTAGGAAGGAAAGAAGTAAGGAAACGAAATGAAGTTGTTATAGAGTTGAGAAAGCATTTTAGCAGCTAAATGCCTGAACGAAGATGTGCATCGTTAGGTTAAGGCATTGTTGAATGTGTGAGTGAGATATGTCGCCATAAGTGTTGCAAAAGTTGTGTTGCTGGTTAATGTCAGAAATGTTGTAGTCACCCATCAGTTTGTGGTTCTGGTTGTTTCAGGGAGAAGCATGAATGTCTCCCGAAAATATTGCCCAGAGATGAAGTAGCTAGATGTCGGAGCGTGATTTTGCATCGCAGTCGACATAGCTAATACTGGGGGCGACTGAAAGTTGTTCCTATATGTGGGGCGCATTGAATTCATCTAATTCGTATTCAACTGGGAACCCTAGGTCCAAGAGAATAGACGCAAGGGGTCCATAAATTAGATGGCTTTCCACGAGGTGGTGCGACGCTGCTGCTGCTATTGAAGAACAGACAGTATGACGTCTGTCCTGAACGAAGAAGTTCTGCGGAAGAGAGAGTGTTTCGCAGCTTACCCAATTTGTGCTGCCCTGAAAGATGGTCTGGATTGAATAGGATAAGTCATCCTGATTGGGTGAAATTATGCGTCGACCCTAACGGCCGAATTAAATTATGCGCCAAACAAAAATACGAAATTTGTACAATAGCCAGAATGTGGCTATGTGTGAAACGTACATCGAATGTCCATAAGGATAGAACATAGGAATCTCGAAACACGAAAAACACTTACGACTTCTCGGTTCAGGTACGAAACTTTTTATTACCTTTGAGTTTAAAGGTTCTTCGACACAAGGAGAGAGATACACATTCTTTCTATTCAGGCTTTTTTATCTGCCCCCCCCCCCCCCCCCCCAATCTCGTGCGACACCTGCCCAAGGCCTAGGCGAGCAAGCGAAAGTCGACCCTTCTCGTCCGGTGTCAAGTTCTTAACTCCACAAACTGACTTTTTCAAAATCCCCAAATCCTCCGCATGCTTCCGGTGCGTGACGTCATTCACACTTACTTGCCCCGTTTCCCATCTAAGCTATTGTGACATCTCTGAGTGACACGTCTGCTCCGCGTGGGTGCGTGAACACCAGTGTTAATGTTGAACCTTAGTAAACCATGCACTGAGCCGAAAGGTTCTCAGCCTAACTAAATACAAAGGCATAAAACGAAATCACTTGGCCATTATATTACAAATTCTTTCTGCAACAAGATCATTTGAAATATACAGGATGTTTCGGAAAAATTGATATTAATTTGTAATTTAGTAACTTGACTAATTCTGGTTCAAATGATCTCAAATTTTAACAGCGTCTTTAGGAACAACTCTAAATTCTAAATTTAATATTTTGATGTTTTTGTGCACATACAGAAAAGTCATTTATTCGAAAGAAAAAATGCTCAAACATTAAACATAGAATTTTGATAGAATTTTTTTTCTACATATGCTGTTAAAATTTGAGATCATTGGAAATATACAGGATGTTTCATTCGTAATTTAGTAACTTGACCCACAATTTTATATTTAATATTTTTTGTTTTTTCTTTTCCGGTATAGAACTGCCATTCACAGGAAAAGAAAAGACACATTTAAGCATTTAATTGCCCAGTAAGCTGGGGCTGTAGAATTCACTGACTGCACCTCTGCAGAGGGGTAAGCCCCCCCGCCACTAACGAGTGTCCTGGATATGACACTAAACTATCTGATGGTGAGGTTCCAGCAGTGCTGGAGCTTTGGGGAATGCGGAGTACCCCTTCATTGCCATCGCTTCCAGGTCCACTCTGGCCCGGAGTGGTAGCACCTGATAGGGCCCTATCTATGGGTTAAATAGAACTAACAGCATACTTATGCTAAAAGGAATTGAATAAACTGAATAGCTTAAAATAGAAACGTTTTTGACAATTAAACCGTACTTACACTTAAACTGCGTGCTTATGCTTAACTGAATTATTTGAAATAGAACTGTTTTTCGACATTAAAACTGTATTTACACTTAACTGAATTATTACATATAACTGCTTGAATAGTTTGAAATGGAAATGTTTTTGACAATTAAACTGTGTACTTATGCTAAACTGAACTGTTTTCAATAGAACAGATTATTTACATAAAAATGGATTTGGCGTTAAATAACCTACAAAGGTTGATATGCCATAAAACCAAACAAACCAAACCATTAAACATTTAACATAGATTTTTGGGTTGTTTCAACAAATGCAGTTAAAATTTGAGATCATTTAAACAAGAATTAGTTATGTTACTAAATTACGAAATGATACCAATCTTTCTGAAACATCCTGTACATCTTAAATGATATCAAAGTTATTGAAATACTTTGTTTATTAGTGTCAAGAACCACTAAAGACGTAGAACGAGGAAAAGAAAATTTTGAAGGTGGGTACGAAGTGCAGAAAAACAGGTAATAAAATCATCCAACGAGCTGAAGACTGACATAGAACAATCTGAAATCGCAGTTTCAACTTTTTATTATTACTCTGACATTTTTTTTTCATCATACGACGTGTGAAAGCACGTGCGATACCCTGTCCTCATCAGCTGCCAACCAGGGTGATAACACAGTTTCGGTAGCTCAAGGCGGTACTGCCACTCCTGGCGCTACCAAGCAGCTTTTGCTACCGGACAGGGTATTTAAAAGAAATATATATATATATATATATATATATATATATATAGATAGATAGATAGATAGATAGATTTCTTACAGTATATAATTTGATGTATAAACAGAGATTTGTCTGATATACATAGAACATTTATATACAGGGTGTTTGAAGAACTTCGATATTATTTTAGATGTACAGGGTGTTTCAGAAAAATTGATATCATTTTCTAATCTAATAAGTTGACCAATTTTCTTTCGAATGATCTCAAATTTTAACAGCATGTGTAGAAACAACCCAACATTCTATATTTAATGTTTAAACGCTATTCCTTTTCCTGTGAATGGCATTTCTGTGATTAAAAAGAAAGAACTTATAAACTCTAAATATAGAATTATAAGTTGTCTCTACACGTCTTGCGGAAATTCGATATCAATTTTACAAGGATTGGTCGAATTATTAGATAATGAAATTTTATCAATTTTTCTAAAATACGCTGCAATTTTTCGTATTTTTCTCTATTCGAAATTCCTTTTTTTTTCTTTTATACGATGAATTGTTGTTGTTTATTTTTACACTTATGCTTTCGAAATCTTTGATAATCCTTTTGATTATTAAGTGATTACTACCCTCCATTATTCGAAACATTAACTGTTTGCTCTTTTCGTTACTCTGGGACTTTACGTATCGATGATACGAGTAAACACATACATCTTTCATTTCTGTTTGATCCCACAACCTAATGAATATTACATTTACCCTGTCTTTTAAGCGTCAATTTCGCTTCTTATTCTCTTAAGTGTTATTCATGAAGATATTTCTACTAAAGAATCAACCACGAGTTTAAAAAACCCTCGTTGAAACGATAATTTCCCAAGAGAAGGTATTAGATACAATGTTTAAAATTACAGAATAACAATGCTTCTCTTTCTTTATACTAAGAATGATAGACAAGCTAAAGAAAGTATTAAATGGCCCAGTCGGCTGGGGCATCAGAATACACCGAGTGCATCTATGTAAGACTCTCCCAACGAGTGTCTTTATTATGACACTAAACTGAATTGTTCTAAATAGAACTGTTTGATTATTTAACTGTGTGTGAAAGAAATAACTGAGTTTTAATTGAATTGTTAGTGATACATAGCAATACTTAGAAATCATTAAAATGGGTAAAAACAAATGATTTATAGAAAATAGAATAATTCGTATTCGATAGAAATAAGTGAAACCATTTAACTTAGTGATAAAAAAAATGAACTCTGACTCATTTAAAAATGTTATCTACAAAATGTGTTTGGAGGTCCACGTGGTGTAATGGTTATCGTCGTAGGAAATGGACACGGCGACACGAGTTCAAATCCTGGACGAGATTGATTGCATTTCACATAGCACTAATACTCTTGGGAAAGGTATGAATCCAATTATTCTCCCTCCAACTATGGGTAAATAGTAGGACAGACTAGGTTCTTTAGCCTTGGTGAGGTAAGGAAAACTCTGAATTCAAACCTGTTAAACTCCGCTTAAAAATTGACCTTGTGTCATTTCCTGTCCGAGCGGGGGGGTTGATAAATAGGACAAAATGTGTTAAGAAATTATGTATTTAATATACATGTATAAAGAGAATTTGGCCTTAAATAATCTACAATGGTTGATATTCTGTAAAACCAAACCAAACCAAATCAAGAAAGTATAAAAGGTCGGTTTATTAAGTAATGAGACGGACTGGGTCAATTTATTTTATCCTGTCGGTAGGGCTGACTGTATCCATTCAGGAGGTAAATCCTTATACAAAGAGGTATCCGAGGTTTTGAACCACTCGGTCGGTTGCGGTTTTAGAATACGTACCCCTTCAGAGAGGTAAGACTATCCCAAAGAGTGTCCTTGGTGTGAAATTAAGCTGCATATGATGGTGAGGCTTCAGTCCAGGAGCATTGGCGAATTAGGAGTTATTTTGTATACCGGGATTGAACAACACAACACTGATGCATAAATATATAATCTCCTTCTGTTCTTGTTTTTCTTATTTTTATCATTAAGGGTTTTCGGACTATTGTCTTCATCTTTATTGTTATTTCCACAACGTTTCGGCTGATATGTCCTTCAGCCTTCATCAGGTGTTTGTCGAACTCGGGAACCTTCACGGAACTTCGAACTATGTCCTTTATTGAATCCACAGGTGTCGCCTGTTAGCCATAATCGAGTACAAGTGTGAAGTATTCCTGTATTGTTACTCGCCTGCAGTCAGGATTGAACCTGCAACCACCAGATGATTGTCTCCTTAGAAGCTTAGGGAACCAACGCCTATAACCGTTACGCTATGTAAATTTTTGGGACTTATAAACATAATGTTCTTACTTGACTAGGATTACTACTATTATGAATGATTTTTTACCTGTGTTCATATTTACATTTTTTTTTTCATCTAGCTTTTTTAATTATCGGTTCTCATATTGTATTCAACTTTATACTTCGTCTACTCAGCAGTTCATTGTAGCCCAACATATGTGTTGATACCTTAAGGCGTCTAATCTTCCAATGTTCAGCCCTCAGTTATTTCAACTTCATCCCATAAGGGCAGATGGTTTCCCTTTTCCTTTCATATGTGGTCCACCATACCCGACTTTTCAATCTCACCTCGTACTACTGCCTTCCGATGTTCTTCTAACTTAACTTTTAGTGGGCGACCTGTCTCACCTTTGTATATTTTACCACAACTGCAAAGGATGGAGTAAACACAGTTCTTGATCATGTTGAATTCCGTTGGTGGCATGACCCGGAAGAGATATTTCCGGAGAATTGAACCACTTGTGAATACTGTCCTGATGTCACATGGACTACATATCTTTTGGATCCTTTCAGGTAGTCCTTTGACAAAGGGCAGACATACTGTGGTGAGTTTTCGAGTATTGTCCTCTATACTCTTATCCAGGTTTCTTGGAGCCGATGTTATGCTCTCTGGGTAGTTGTTACGATGGAGGTTGTGTCTCAGACTAATCATTTCTTCTTGATATACATCAGCATCGCTACTAATGGTTTTTGCTCGATGTTGTAAGCAACGGACTATTCTTTTCTTTACCATATATGGATGATGGGAGTTGAAATTGAGGTACTGTCCGGTGAAGGTGGGCTTACGGTACACATTGTTTTTCTAAATTACGAAAAAGTACATAATAGTTGCGTGAAAGCGAGATTCAGGAACAGCTGAGATATACACACAGAGGAAGATACGGAATCTTCAGTAAACCACTTCTTCTTCGTTCAACTTTCACAAGACGGGTACAAGGCCAACTCAAAACATTTAATCATCTCGGCTTCTTCTTCATTTTTTTTTTCACGAGACTGATACGGGTTAACACAAAACATCTAATTATCACAGCTTCTATACGTTTTTTTTTTTTTATCTACAGGGCCTTCTTTTTATTTCTGGGGTTATTCCCGTTTTCAACTTTTCTTCACACTTATTTCAAGACATTTAATCATCTTACCTTCGATATGTTTTTCAACTACAGGGCCTTTCTTCTTTCTTCTGGGGTCATACCCGTTTTCGACTTTAGCGCCCCTCATACAGTTACGGACCTCTCTCTAACTTTCAACCCTTGGCCGTCTGGCACAAGGCCAACGTCTAGAGTGGTGTGACGTCAAGCGATTCTTCTGCTGGATCTTGTTCACTCTCCCCGGGGTTGGAAATCTTCAGTCGTCATATAATTTTCCAGATACACTCGAAATCCTCGTGGTCACTCCTCCTTCCAGCATGTCACCCACGTAATTCATGCAGCATTTCCGCTGTGTTTTGTTTACCTTAAGACTCATCTTGTTTTGATTGTCACATAACTTAGGTTGGTTTGGTTTAGTTTGGTTTTATGACACATCAACCATTGTAGGTTGTTTAATGCCAAATCCATTTTTATACATATAAACAGTTTCATTTCAAACAATTTAGTTTAGCATGAGTACATAGTTTAATTGTCCAAAACATTTCTACTTCAAGTTATTCAGTTTATTCAAACAGTTCTAATTCAGCTAATTCAGTTTAGTACAAGCACAGATTTTGATTACACAGTTAAATGTCAAAACAGTTCTATATTAAACAATTCAGTTTTGTGAAATTACAGTTTCAATGTCAAAAGCAGTTTCATTTAAAATAATTCAGTTTATTATAACTACGCAGTTTAAATGTAAGTACACAGTTTAATTGTTAAAAACATTTCTATTTAAGCTATTCAGTTTAGTCAAACAGTTCTAATTCAAACGATTCAGTTTAGCATAAGTATGCAGTTTAGTTCTATTTGACCTATAGATAGGACCCTATCAGGTGCTACCACTCCGGGTCAGAGTGGACCTGTGGGCGATGCCAATGAAGAGGGTACTCCGCATTCCCCAAAGCTTCAGCATTAGTGGAACCTCACCATCAGATTGTTTAGTGACATACCTTGGACACTCGTTGTGGAGGTGGGTGTTTACCCCTCTGCAGAGAAGCAGTCGGTGTATTCTATCGCCCTAGCTGACTAGGCAAGGACTTTGTGGGGTGGGAACGCGACTAAATATCCAGTTCTAAGTACCAAATGACTTACTGTAGCTGTTCATATGCAGGTTTGGTTTCTTTGTTTAATGGTATATCAACTTTCGTGGGTTATTTAATGCCATGCCATTCTTGTAGAAGAACAGTAGTGGTACTATTTAAGGCTTCTTTGTTTAATGGCATATCAACCTTCATGGGTTATTTAATGCCATGCCATTCTTGTAGAAGAACAGTAGTGGTACTATTTAAGGCTTCTTTGTTTAATGTCATACCAACCTTTATTAGACATTTTATGCTAAAGCAATCTTTGTAGAATAACAGTAGTTGTACTATTTTATGTTTCTATATTTAGTGGCATATCATCCTTTGTGGGGTATCTAATACCAAAGTCATTCTTGTAGAAGAACAGTAGTGGTACTATTTAAGGCTTCTCCGTTTAATGGCATATCAAACTTTGTGGGTTATTCAATGCTACAATCGTCCTTGAAGGAGAACAATATAGATACAGTTAACCCATAACTGGACGTGTGTTCATACCTTTCCCGAGGGGAAATATCCGAAAGTGACCGTAATAGCAAGATTGAAATTCGAACTCGCTTACTACGATGTCAAGGTACAACACTTTAGTCACTACACTACGGGTACTCCTCTCCTTATTTATATGCTGAAGAAAAGAAATAAACAATGATGATGATTATATAGACATATAACCTGATTTCTAACAGTTGGTTGGTTGGTTGGTTGGCATATCAACCTTTGTAGGTTATTTAACGCGAAATTTATTTTTATGCAAATAGTTCTATTTCAAACAATTCAGTTTAGCATGAGTACACAGTTTAATAGGCAAAAAACATTTCTATTTCAAGCTATTCAATTTATTCAAATAGTTCTAATTCAGTTTAGTAGAAGTACAGAAGTTCTATATTAAACAATTCAGTTTAGTGTAAGTAGAGTTTCAATGTCAGAAACAGTTCCATTTCAAACAATTCAGTTTAGTATTAGCACGCATTTTAAATGTAAGTACACAGTTTAATTGTCAAAAACATTTCTATTTCAAGCTATTCAGTTTCGTCAAACAGTTCTACATCAAACAATTCAGTTTAGCATAAGTATGCAGTTAGTTCTATTTAACCCATAGATAGGGCTCTATCAGGAGCTACCATTCCGAGCCAGAGGGGACCTGGGAGCAATAGCAGTGAAGGAAAACTCCGCATTCCCC
Organism: Sepioteuthis lessoniana; assembly: GCA_963585895.1. Lineage (NCBI taxonomy): Eukaryota > Metazoa > Mollusca > Cephalopoda > Myopsida > Loliginidae > Sepioteuthis > Sepioteuthis lessoniana. The sequence goes on along the minus strand of OY757938.1, from coordinate 17,685,449 downwards.
AAAGCTCCAGCATCACTGGAACCTCACCATCAGATTATTTAGTGTCATATATAGGACACTCGTTAGGATGGGGGGTGTCTTACCCCTCGGTGGAGAAGTAGTCGGTGTATTCTACAGCCCCAGCCGACTGGGCATCTAACATTTGGACTGTTTAAAAAGTTAAACTTAATAGTAGTGTTGCTATCTACATCGTTTGTGGAGATAATTGATTCTATTATAATCTTTTTTAATTACAGGTGATCCATGTGGAGTACTCCTTCATAACCATTATTTCCAGGCCTACTCTGATTCGTAGTGATACTACTTGTTAGAGCCCCATCTTGGGGTCAACTAGAACTGTTCAGCTTTTTTTTTATCATTAGTTATATGAAACCATACAGCTGTGAGCTTGTTCTTCGTATTAGATTGGAATACTTGAAACCATTTAACTCTGCGCTTACAAATGATTAATATTAAATAGAATTATTAGAGTTAGATAGAAATACTTGAAACTATTAAATTGTTTGCAAACAAATAAGCTCAAACTCATTTAAAAAGTTACGAAAAATCTATTCACAAACAAATTATTAGAGTTAGAAAGAAATCATCATCATCATCATGTCGTGCCGCTAGCACGGATATCCCTGACCCTATCTCGCCACTTTTCCTTATCGTTCATCGCCTCTGGCAGCTCTTCAGGGCGACATCCCGTATCCTCACATTAGATAGAAATACTTGAAACAATTAAATTGTGTGCAAACAAATAAGGTCTAACTCATTTAAAAAATTACAAAACATCTATTCCCTAACAAATAATAATAATAATAATAATAATAATAATAAACTGAATATATGTGTTACAACCAAACGGGCAACATTGTCACACTAGACGGAGCCTCTCTGAAACTAGTCAACAAATTCACCTACCTAGGAAGCAGCGTCTCATCAACCGAAAAAGACATCGACACACGACTGACGAAGGCATGGACGGCTATCGATAGGCTCTCGATCATATGGAAGTCGGACCTAACTGATAAAATGAAACGCAGTTTCTTCCAGGCAGCGGTTTTGTCGATACTGCTATATGGATGCACCACATGGACGCTTACGAAGCGGCTGGAGAGGAGGCTGGACGGAAATTACACAAGAATGTTGAGAGCAGTATTAAACAAGTCCTGGCGACAACACCCCACGAGACTCCAACTATACGGACACTTGCCCCCCCCCCATCACGAAAACTATAAAAGTTCGACGAACCAGACACGCAGGACACTGCTGGAGAAGCAAGGACGAGCTCATAAGCGAAGTACTCCTGTGGAACCCCACACATGGATGTGCAAGAGTGGGACGACCAGCACGAACTTTACATACAGCAACTATGTGAGGACACAGGATGTAACCCTGAAGACCTGCCGGAGGCGATGAATGATAGGGAGAAATGGCGAGAGAGGGTCAGGGATATCCGCGCTGGCGGCGCGACATGATGATGATGATATATATATATATATATATATATTATTAGATAGAACTAAACAGGTCTATCGGTGGATGACAATATATATATATATATATATATATATATTGTAGAGATATATGTTTCTCACTAGGTCATTTGGTGAGTTTGCAGTATTATTGAATAGTGCTCAACATCAATTATATATATATATATATATATATATATATATATATATATATATATATTACATGGTAGTATCTGAGACCCTGGGTTTCATGCTTTACGCATTCGTTACAGACACTACTATATATATATATATATATATATATATACTGCCGACCAAAATTTTGGGACCACATTGATATTTCTTTAGACCAAAAAAATGCCCGATAGGGCAACACTGACTGCACCTCTGAATACACTGACTGCACCTCTGCAGAGGGGTAAGACCCCCCCCCAACGAGTGTCCTGGTTCCAGCAGTGCTGGAGCTTTGGGGAATGCGGAGTACCCCTTTATTTTCATCGCTCCCAGGTCCACTCTGGCCCGGCGTGGTAGCACTTGATAGGGCCCTATCTATGGGTTAAATAGAACTAACAGCATACTTATGTTAAAATGAATTGTTTGAGTAAACTGAATAGCTTGAAATAGAAATGTTTTTGACAATTAAACCGTACTTACATTTAAACTGCGTACTTATGCTTAACTGAATTATTTGAAATATAACTGTTTTTCGTCATTGAAACTGTATTTACACTTAACTGAATTGTTACATATAACTGCTTGAATAGTTTGAAATCGAAATGTTTTTGATAATTAAACTGTGTACATATGCTAAACTGAATTGTTTTAAATAGAACAGATTATTTACATAAAAATGGATTTGGCGTTAAATAATCTACAAAGATTGATATGCTATAAAACCTAATAAACCAACCAACCAACCAACCTAAAAAATGAATAAATTTTCCGATCTTTAAAAAGATAAATCTATTTTTTCTAAGTTTGCTTGGAATTATGTAGTAATTTAAATGAAAATTACAATAAAATAAAATGAAATGAAATAATTATATTTTCTTTTGAACAAAGAATTCGTCACAACCATTTATAACTGCAGAACAAATTCTTGTAAAAGTATATTCCTTAAAATGATTCCGAAGTCCTGTATTAAAGTGTAAACAACTCTTGCTTATTCTTAGGTTGTTACACCGAATCCCAAAATTCGTGATATATATATATATATATATATATATATATATATATATATATATATTGGTTAAATAGTATGGATGTCTTTTGTCTTCATATTTTTATTTTGATCCGTTTAAGTCACCGTATGGATGTTATAATATCCGGCCGGAAATTATTATAGGATCCAGTCGGCTGGTGCAGTAGAATACACCGGCTGCTTCTCTGCAGAGGAGTAAGATCCCACCCCACAAGGTGTGTCCTAGATATGACACTAAACAATCTGATGATGAAGTTTTAGTAATGCTGGAGCTTTGGGGAACGCGGAGTCCTTCTTCATTGTCACTGCTCCCAGGTCCACTCTGGGCTGGAGTTGTAGCATATGATAGGATCCTATCTATGGGTTAAATAGAACTAATCTAATAGAAACTTATACTAAACTGAATTGTCTGAAATAGAGCTGTTTTGACATTTTATTGAAGTGCTTTGGCATTTAACTGTTTGTAAATAAAAACTATACTTATACTAAACTGAATTGCTTAAAATTTAATTCGGTGTTCAATGAACCGAAAAGTGTTTATACGTCAAAAAACCAACCAACCAACCAACCAACCAATTAATTTGAACGGATCAAAATAAAAATATACAGACAAAAGACGTCTATACTATTTAACTAAATATTTTTATATACATACATATATATATATATATATATATATATATATATATATATATATATATATATATATATATATTACCGCCCATTGGTCTAGTGGGTAAAGTATTCGCCAATGGCGCGGGAGACCGGGTTTAAATCCCTGGTCGAGTCATACCAAAGAATCAAAAAATGGTTCTTGATACTTCCTTGCTTAATACTCAGCATTATAAGGTATATATCAAGGGTAAAATAGACCAAGGGAGAAGTGCCATCCCCTATACCTCGGTGTATTAGCTATTGAAAAGGGAGCCTTCTGGTCTAGCTATTGAAAAGGGAGCCTACTGGTCTAGCTATTGAAAAGGGAGCCTTCTGGTCGTCGTCGAATAGTCACCAAATTCATTCATTAACACAGATGGAAGACATACGAATCTAGATCGCAAGGGAAACTATATTGAAAAATAAATCTGATATGGTTACATTCCAAGAGAGTGTCTTGATCAGCCTATTAACCTTTCAGCCGACCCTCGTGTATATTTGTACATATTTCGCATAGGGCGATGAACGATAGGGAGGAGTGGCAAGAGAGGGTCAGGGATATCCGTGCTGCCAGCACGATATGATGATGATGATGATATATATATATTGTTTGTCCTTATTAAAATTTCGGATTGCGCGTGAACCAATAACATTACGGACTTTCGGCCACTATATTTTGCGATCACTACTACTTAATCCTTGAAATTGCTTGGATGGTTAGTAACTGATGATTTCCTCAAAGCCATCCCATAAAGAAGAAGTAGGGAAAGAAAGAAGAAAGAAAAAAGCGTCTAAGTTAGCCCATCTAGTTTAGTATTGCATATTGACCTCTGACAGACCCATCAGTTAGGGATTTCGTAAGCAGGATGCACCTGTGTGAACAAGCGGACGCAGATCACGCGGGTCGAAAGCCGGAAGGACAACCGGAATACGTGGGCGTTATGAATAAAATATGCACAGGCACCGACGGACAGATGGTCAGTCACGGCCATGCAGTTGGTCAGGCAGAAGGGACCAGAGCGGTCGGCAGGTGCCCGGTGGCGGGGCTCAGCGGAACCCGGTTGAGAAATTCCCGTCAGGAAGGCAGACACGTAGGGCCCTGAATATAGAATCAACATGGTTAAGAAGATGTGGGTCAATATAGCAGTCTGAGTTCTCCGTCCCCCTGTCTCTCTCTCACAATTACGACCAGTTTCAAACCTTTCAATATAAAGAAAAACGTTGTTGCCTCTTCATTCCTTCATCATGGTATACAACCTTGAAAGTAGGACTTGACCTCAGTCCCGAACACTTTTTAGCCGGAACATATTTGTCACATCTGTACTTGGATCTCTGTCTGCAGCCGGACTTCCTCTTCATATGAGATCTTATAACAGGAAAAAGTCGTTGGCCAGTTTTACACAGGTCTTTTCGTAGCAAGTTACAGGCAACTTGTGTCTTTTCAGTGGCAAAGTATGTGGGTCTCCAGCAAGTTTGAGAAGTGAGGTGTGAATACACGGGGGCAGTTACAATGACAATGACAACTATCTTGTTTATCACATATGCGACAGGGTTCTCAATAAAGAATATAGCCCGAGGAGTCACAAACGCTCCCACAGGTACTTAAAACAGAACTGAGAAGATAGCAGTCACTGTATATATATATATTAGGAAGAAGTTAACTGTAATGATGAAAACTTATACATCATGGACATGGAATTGAATTGAAAAAAAGAACAGATGATATAATGATCAATCTTCCCCTGGAAATATATTGCCAAAGTTTAAAACACCACGTTTCGAAGGGTTAACAAACAACAATAAAACAGCACGGATTCCTTTGACTCTCTCTCTCTCTCTCTCTCTCTCTCTCTCTCTCTCTCTCTCTCTCTCTCTCTTCTCGCTATCCGTCCTCATCGACCATCGCTTTCGGCAAATCTTCTTAGTGGCATCCAGTGTTCTTACACAGCTGATAATAAAAGTTTTTGGTCCATAGGATTCCTCTCTTGGTTTCACTTTTCATCACAATATTTACTAATGATTGATTGATTTTAACAGCGCTTTATTTTCTGTCTAGACGTTAGGAATTGCATTCATTGTACAATTTATATTTACATTTTGTACTGCACTTTCTTCAGAATTTTTTTCTTTTTTCTTTTTTGCACACCCATTTACATATTTTTACACGGTGGACGCTGTTAGACGACCAAATAGCAATTAATTGTAACAAAACCTGTCTCACCTGTAGTAAAATGATACAAGTTATCAGGGAGGACTTTAAAGTAATTCTGAAATAGACAACCGGAATACACAGGCGTTATGAAATAATAAAGTTCTTAAAGGTGGCAACCACCATGTAAATCACGGTTATTGGTCCAGTGACCTGATATGGTCGTAAGGACACACTATTCATCAAATGACTGTGTAGCATGCCTTAAGCAGGAATCACCCGGCAGAGCCCATCCCTATCCCGGTCATCTTTAAGTACATATACTGTAAACTGTTTTTGATTCTTTAATTTCTGTTACGGTTTGGACAAATTCATTCTTGAAATGGAAAAATGTTGTATAAAATATAACATTTCGACCCGGCCAAACTTGCCATTCCAAAGTGATGCATCGGAAGGAAGTGACACATCCCGATGGCCAGTAATCGAAAGAAATCACGTAGGCGGAAATTGGCTGACGAAATGGGACAAGGTAAAAATCCCATGATACACTCATAGACTGATGCACCGGAAGAGAGTGACCTCTGAACTGCATGACAGTTATTTCTGCTTGATGACGATTAAATATGCCATTCCAAAGATTGAGTGGGCAATTGAGTGTGCGATAGAACTATTATATAATTCGGTGAAAACAGGAAGTCAAGTTGTTGGGGGATCAGAGACGTCGGAGTCAAGATATGATAGGGAAAGCCACACCCGGCCGAAGGGGCCCTCGGGACCCCCGATGGAGTTTTGGAGACCAGTTGGTGATAAGATGCAGTAAAGAAAGCTATCATCCAGCAGAGAGCTGAGCCCCTGGGCCTCCGGTTGAGCAGCCCTGGAGAACGAGAAAGACACAACGCTGACGGCCATAAGAGTGGGGGTCAATATATTGCAATTCTGTTCGGTCTCCAACTCCCTCTTACACGCAAACGTTACAAATAAAGTGAGAGGTATATTTTCTTAAAGAAGTCTTCGCTCGTCCTTTATCATTATGTCATTGTGATTCTTTCTGCATGAATCTGCATATGACTATACAACAAAAATTCCCTTGGCGTAATGGCTAGTGTGATTGACTAAAGCCTCAAAATAACCGAGTCCGAACTCCAGTCGTGCTATTACGTTCATTTTCGGACTAATACCCTTAGGAAAGTTATGAACCACCTTATCCTCTCAGCTATAGGTTAAATAGTATCACTGCTGTTTTTCTACAAGGATGTCTTTGGCATTAAATAACCCACGATGGTCGTTATACCATTCAACAAAGAAACCTTAAATAGAACCACTACTGTTCTTCTACAAGGATGAATTTGGCATTAAATAATCCATGGTGGTTGATATGCCATTAAACAAACAAACCTAACCCAACCAAACTCTTGGGAATATCTTTGACGATTTCGCCAGAATTGTTCTTGAAATGAAACATTTCATTTTAGATTTGTTATCTCATTGAAATATTTTTTTAAATTTCTTCTAAAAGTTTTCATATTTGAAGATCTATAGTGATGGTTCAGCGGGTATTTTGAGCCTCGCTGACTGAGTAAGAACCTGCTGTGAGTTTATGAGTATTACGTGTGAAGAATTTACAAGCCGAATAAAATATGGTCTTTTCTCTCGATCCCATATAGTTTGAAAACATTAGGCGAGACCATTTGCTTCATATGCGAATTTTGTCTTGTGTATTTAATTTTTAAAAACAGTACAGTCGAATAATTTCCCTGTATTCAAAATTTTAAACAACTAGGGTTTAGGGATTTTTTAAAAATGTATTTCTGTGGTTGTATTTCGTGTTATGTGTTCGTCACGTGTGGATTTTTTTTCTGAACGAGCTGTGAAAAACATAGTAAATCTTTTTGAGTTTTAAGTGCTATGTACTTCAACTAAAGTTGCTAAGTATTGAATATATTTTTACGAATTCAATAAAGATGGAACAGCTGATGTTTAAATGTAATTTCTTAACATCGGATAGCCATAAAGTAAAGTAAAGTTGGCGACTGTAGTCGAGGGCGACCAGAAAGCTCCCTTTTCAATAGCTACTACACCGAGGTGTAGGGGAGGGTCCTACTCCTTTCCCTGTATTGCTCCTCTTTACTCTTGATACGTACCTTATATTGCTGAGTGTTAAGCAAGAAGGTATCAAGTACTGTTTTTAAAGTCTTTGGAATGACGCGACCCAGGATTGAACCCAGGTCTCCCGGACCATTGGCGAATACTCTACCCACTAGTCCAATGATCCATAAGTTTGTAAAATATGGTCTTTTTTATTAGGCCCCATATATTTTCCCACATTAACGGATAGGCTTTCAATTCGGATGAAGAAGAACTCAAAACAATATAACTGCACAAAGATATATTAAAAAAAACAGATGGGTTGCAAACTTAATGGCTTTGCAGCCAGGCTTATCTGCTGAGGTTCATCATAGGACTGGAATAATTCAACGTCTGAACGGTCTTACTGTCAGTACTATAAATGATGTAGTGCGTTGATAAGCCCCTTTACCGCTAAGGGCAGATAATTAATCCTATATTTTCCAATAAAAGTTAGTTTTTCACTTTTTTCTTATTACAAAGAAGTTGATTCTTTCTGAAATATTAAAACTGTAACGCCCTAAACTTTTGTTGATGATTGAAAAATCAGTATGATTAAATTTAGTTTAAATCTTGCGTAAAATCAAGTGTAATTTTGGTTAGTGAAGAATGAAGTACAAAGATAACAAAAGAAGTTAAAAACAAAAACAAAACAAAAACAACAACATTAACTAGAAGTCACATAGCGATTTCCCTCTAATTTAATCGATTCGAAAATAAACTAACAAATAAATAAATAAGCAAACAAACAAACAAATAAATAAATAAATAAATAAGTGGAACACGGGAAAAAGATTTTTTTAAAATTCTGAATAAAATACGACACTGGCAAAAAATACATTTTAAAAGTGGGATAATCCCAGATTTGGAAAAAGGAAAAGCAATTGTTTTTGTTTGTTTGTTCGTTTGTTTGTTTGTTTTTAGGCAATAAATTCATTTAGGTAATCTGTTAATTCTGTAATAATAATAATAATAATAATAATAATAATAATAATAATAATAATAATAATAATAATGTTTTTTTTTTCTTTTCAGGTATAGAAATGCCATTCACTGGTAAAGAAAAGCTGTTTAAACGTTAAACATAGAATTTTGAGTAGTTTCAACACATGCTGTCAAAATTTGTGACCATTTGGATGAGAATTGGTCCAGTTATTGGAATATAAAATGATATAAATTTTTTTGTAACACTCTGTACATCTCAGATGATATAAAAATTTAACAGCTTGTTTAGAAACAACTCAAAATTTTATGTTTAAAGTTTAAACATCTTTTCTTTTTAGCGAATTGCAATTCAATAACTGCAAAGAAAAACACATAAAATATTAAACGTTGAATTTTAAGTCGTTTCAACTCAGGATATTAAAATTTGAGATAATTTAGAAGAGAATTGGTCAAGTTAGATAACAAAATGATATAATTTTTCAGAAACACGCTGTACATCTTAAATGGTATCAAATGTTTTGAAACACCCTGAATACCAAGTTTGATTATATTCACCCAGTTTTTGCTTAAACTTTCCACTATTAATATATTTATGTACATTATATTTGATACTTATTATTTTGAGTTGATAGTCGAAATATAAGATCAAATTATCACGAGAAAAGAATTCATCCCGAAAGATCCCTCTTACTTGTTCCTCACCACCATTCTAGTCACGGCTAGAATAAGAAACCCTACTCCTTTTAATCTCTTATTATTGAGGTGACATATTTGTCACGCACGTATATGTCATCGAAGGTTAGATAACGATCGAGTAAGCGAATAACTTTCCACTCAGCTCCATAGCAGACGACAGATTACGGGGAAGATGTCTTCAATGGGTTTTTTCCATGCGGCCTGTATTTCGGTTATCACCGTTTTGAAAGAAAAGTTGTTGAAGACTTACGCATTCCAAATCATTCTCTCTGACTGACTAGTTGTTGAAAAGTAAAAGATCATCGTAACTATTTGTGTATGAAAAAAAAAGGGATTATTCCAAATTGTAGCCGTGTCATTGACACTGTATGCTTACACCACTTGGTCTCAAGGGAAACGCTTGGAGAAAAAAATAATGAGATCCTATTTACCCAACCCCTCCGCTCGGGCAGGATATGACACAAGGTCAATTTTTAAGCAGAGTTTAGCAGGTTTGAATTCAGAGTTTTCCTTCTCCTAGACTAGTTACCTCACCAAGGCTGAAGAACCTAGTCTGCCCTACTATTTATCCATAGCTGGAGGGAGAATAATTGGATTCATACCTTTCCCAAGGGTATTAGTGCTATGTGAAATGCAATCAGTCTCATCCAGGATTTGAACTCGTGTCACCGTGTCCACTTCCTACGACGATAACCATTACACCACGGGCACCTCCTTTAAAAAAATAATGAGATGGAAACTACAGAAAGACGTTGTGTTTTATCACGAACAAATACTGGGAGCAGTACTCATGAAAACAGCTATTGTACGTCCACTTATTTCCCATCTCACAAACAAAGCATGCTGGGCACTGCTGGGGAAGTAATGACGAACCTACGTGCGACAGTCTCTTATGGATTCCTACACATGTATACTCCAGTACTGGCTAATCAACTTACATTAACAAGCTCTTTGCGGAGATTGGATGCCGTCTAGAAGACCTGCGATGCCCAGTATGATGAGAGAGAGAGAGAGAGAGAGAGGGGAATCTGTGCTGTCGGCACGCTCTGATGGTAATGATGATGAAGATGATGATTAGTTTGGTTTATTTGTTTAATGGCATATCAACCCTCGTAGGTTATTTAATGCCAAATCCATCCTTTTAGAAGAACAGTAAGTAAAGTTGGCGACCTTAGTCGAGGGTGACCCGAAGGCTCTCTTTTCAATAGCTACTACACTGAAATGTAGGGGAGGGCGCTACTCCATTTCCTGTATTGCGCCACTTTACCCCTGATCCTTGCCTTGTAAAACGGAATTGAGTACCATTTTTTGAGTCTTTGATATGACTCGACCTAGAATTGAACCCTGGTCTCCCTGACCATTGGCGAACACTCTACCCGTTGGGCCCATGGCTCGGTACAGTAGTGGTACTATTTAACCCGTAGCTAGGAGGATTAGGGAGTTCATATCTTTCCCAAGGGTATTTGTCCGAAGAAGATGACGATGATTTATTTGTGTATAACACGCACTCATGTATAACAAGCACCTCAAACTTTGAATTACGAAATTCTGGAAAAAAATTGTCATCCTAATTTCTTAAAATATGTTGCTGCTAAATACAGGGTGTCTCAAAATAGATGCAGTCCATTTATTATGATAATGATTTATTACTGAGACAAGCGCAGTAGCGGTCATTTGGAACACGTCCTGTAAAAAATGCATTCTTTGAGCTAGAGACATCAAACTAATCTTGTTTTTTTTTTAAATTGGTATTATATCAGCTTCCAGGACATGCAATCTTTTTTGGAGTTTCTTGTCTCAGTAATAAATCATTATTATATTAATAGGTTGCTTCTATTTCGAGACAGTTTTGAATGATTTTGTCTCCAAATAAGTAGTGACGCAAAATATTTTTTCACTCTTATCCAAGGCATTGTGATCAAGGATTAATAGTTGTTATATTATGCTATTTTCAAATCTGAAATAAAAAAAAGAACACAACATTATTAATAGTAGAGTTATTATTAGTCATAAGAGTCCAATGTATATTGAGACACCCTATATAACCAAAATCTTGTATTTATTCAACTTTTTACGGGTTGGTATTAAATAAGAATTTATATAGAATTATATGGAACGAGCTGTCGCAGGCATTAGCCTCCATGTCAATGCACACAAAACTGAATATATGTGCTTTAATCAAGCAGGCGACATTTCCACACTTAACGGAACCTCTCTGAAACTGGTTGACAAATTCACCTACCTAGGAAGCAGTGTCTCATCAACTGAAAAAGACATCGACACGCGGCTAACGAAGGCATGGACTGCTATCGATAAGCTATCGGTCATATGGAAATCAGACCTGACCGATAAAATGAAATGCAGTTTCTTCCAAGCAGCGGTCATGTCGATACTGCTGTATGGATGCACCATCTGGACGCTAACTAAACGGCTCGAAAAGAAGCTAGACGGCAACTACACAAGGATGTTGCGAGCAATATTAAACAAGTCCTGGCGGCAACACCCCACAAAGCACCAACTATACGGCCACCTGCCTCCCATCGCGAAAATTATCCAAGCTAGACGAACCAGGCACGCAGGACACTGCAAGAGGAGCAGAGACGAGCTCATGAGTGATGTACTCCTATGGACCCCTACTTATGGCTGAGCAAAAGCAGGACGACCAGCTCGAACATACATACAGCGGCTATGTGAAGATACGGGATGTAGTCCAGAAGACCTGCCGGAGGCGATGAACGATAGGGAGAGGTGGCGAGAGAGGGTCAGGGATATCCGTGTGGGCGGCACGACATGATGATGATGATGTTATCTTAAAAGACAAGATTTATACAGTAGGTACACCAAATTCACAGCCATGTTCTCGTAAAAAAAATGCAACAATCTAGCGGCAAAAATAAGCTCTCATAAGGAGAAAGAAAATTATATAAAAACACATTCCAGTGGCTATTTCTCTGTAACGGCGTAAAACACAATAGTTTAGACCACAGATATAACTTATTTTCGGTCATCCTATACTGATAGGGTTAATTATGTAGCCGGGAAAAAAGTTAATTATATAGTTCTTGTGTGTAATACGCACGCCGAACATTTGGGCTGAAAAATCTAGAAAAATTGTGCGTCTTTTACGTAAAGAGTATGTAAGATATCAACAGTAAAAGTGTGAAAAGAACCTCACACATTATCTACTTCCATGTATATATATATATATATATATATATATATAAGTTGTTTTAAAAACATTTTTAAAAAAATCATAAAAGAGCTCAATAGCAGCCAATGACCTATAATTAATTTTTGTACACACACACACACACACACACACACACACACACACACACACACACACAAGCATAAAAAAGAAATAGAGATCAAAGAGTGAAAGAAAAAAGAGAATATCAGAGAGAGAGAGAGAGGGAGAGAGAGAGAGAGAGAGAGAAACTGAAAACAGGAAAAAATTACAGGGTATTTTAGAAAAATCGATATCATTTCATGTTATAACTTTTGTGATTTAATTGTTTAGTACAAGAAATGTAGCTGGTCTTGCTTAATCTTATCTAGACAGGCGAATGTAAGTATGGCATTTGTGTTGTATACTATACACGTATACAAACGTTATGCGGAAACATAGTCAACAATAATGACGAACTTCAATAAACGAACGAACACACTTCTTTATAAAAATATATCTCTCTCACACTTTATTCTCGAAGGGGTTGATGTTGGTTGTGTGTGAGAGATGAGTTGGAGACGAAGACAGACTGCTACATATTGACCCCAAGTTCTTCTGACCATAGCAGCACTTCTTTCTCATCTTGGCTGAGGTTGCTCAACCGTGGGTCACTGAGGGCCCAAAGCCCTCTCTCAACCGTTGGCTCTCAATTGTCTCCAACTGACTCAAGCCGTCTGTCCCCTGGTTATATTATTGTTTTACGTCCACCTGCTTCCGCTGTTCTTCCGCTTATTTACACAGGTGCATCTCTTGATTGACGGCTCGGTCGAGGGTCAATATGTTACATTTGTATATCATTTTTGCCCATATATAGTATTAAATAAGATATGAAACGATATAACTCAAGATTCATAGTTTATTACTTTCGATCCTCAGGAAAACTACTATTCAACACGTCTTCCACCTGTTTTATATGCTATTTTATATTTGAAATATATTGTTATCTTGGTCTATATTTTCGTGCATTGAACCCACAATATTTTAAGAATTAAAAATGCACTTTCCCTTAAATTATGGTTATAATAGCATGCACACACACGTATATATATATATATATATACGAGGATCATTAAATAAGTTTCCAGACTTTTTTCGTATGGGCACTTTTATTGATAGTACACACATGAAACTCAAGTTCCCTTCGAAGTAATCTCCTCCGGCTGCAATACTGTACCGTTCCAATAACTTCTGGAAGGCCCCATGGAAGTCATCTTGTGTAAGCGTGACAATGACTTTCGTCACAGCCTCTTTCATCTCCTCAATTGTCTCATAACGACAGCCTCTGAGCTTAGGGAATAACCAAAAGCCACAGGGAGCAAGGTCTGGACTATAGGGAGGCTGAGGAAGTGTCTTGATGCCCATCTTGGTCAAATAGTCTGTGATAAGGATGGAGTTTCCTGGTGGAAATGCCTCTGACCCGATTTCAAGAGTGCTGGCCTCTTCCGACGGAATCTCTGCCTGAACTCCCTTAAAACCTCAACATAGTAACCCTAACCTTAACCCTAAGCCTTTGGCCAATCAACTGTGGTATATTGACTTCCTTACTCCTCCCAAACCTCTCATCATCCATCACAGACTCCCTGCCTTCCTTGAATCTCTTATGCCACTCAAAAACTGATGCTCGATTCATGCAAGATGCTCCAAAAGCAGTCTGAAGCATTCCATATGTCTCTTTGGTATTTTTTCCAAGTTTAAAACAGAATTCCATTGTATATCGTTCTTCTGAAGTGTCTTGACGTCCAGATTGCATTTTAAAAATTCACCAGCTGTGACAATCAGGCTTTAGTAGGGTGTGTTCCAATTCCTGCTGTAGCTGTTCATTTGAACCTGGAATCATAAAAATTGGTCAGTCATCTCATAAGATGTATAGCAATAACATACTTAATTTTCAAAAGTCTATGACAATTTTAAATGCCTGTACAAAAAAGTCTGGAAACTTATTGAATGCACTATATATATATATATATATATATATATATATATATATCCGTCAGTATGAAGCATCAAACTTGTACATCATATTTGTTTAAATATGATGTACAAGTTTGATTTTTCCCCTTCTATGGGCATCATCAGATAATGATTTGAACTCTGTTTTATTTAAAGAGAGAATACTGGAGTGCGCTAAAAGGGCCAACAAGGTTGTCATTGTAACATATTTAGGAATTCTTGTTCAAATGATCTCAAATTTTTACACCATGTGTAGCAACATTGTGAGGTTTGGCGTAGGTCAAGGGTAAAGCTGTGTTGTCGTTTGATATCTGACTCCATAATGAGGTTATTTTATTTTACCCCACGTTGGCTAGTTGATGTAACTCCTTGAACAAGAAGGCCCCAAAAGAATTATACGACAGAAGACAGCAACAGATAGGAGACGAAGACGTTTCTTTTATATTTTTCCTGGATTCAACAACCGTTTAGTGGGTGAAGGAATTTTTCCCGAATACAATTGAAATGGTTGAATCCCCCAGTCAAGGTGTTTAAAAATACGTCAATCGTTTCTTGGTATATGCGTGTCCTCATTTGGTATTTTAAAGCTTTAAAATGGTGTTAGTCATTTTGCGGAGTTTGTCGAAGTCCAGTGTTTTAGTTCCTAGTTCCATTTCGTAGCTTTTATATTTCGGCATACTGTTAACCGAGAGGACTACTACTAGTGAAAGGACTAGCCAACGCTTCGTCCAAAGACGAATGCGTGGTGTCTTCCACCAGTTAGCAAGGTGTTGTCACTTCGCCGGTCACTGTCTGAAAGAGAATGAGCCTCCTCCTCTTGTCGGAAGATCCCTTTTTCCTTTCACATGCGTCGTCCCTTTTTCCTGTCAGAGACTTCTTGGAGTTTCTACATAGTTTAGTAATTTTCTTTTAACTTCAATTAAAATTTTTTCAAAAAAATTATTTATTCATTCCCTACAACATCTCCAAATTCTATATTTAATATTATAGTATAGAAATGTTATTTATTCGAGAGAAAAATATTTTCAAACATTAAACATAGAATTTTGATAGAATTTTTTTGTACATATGCTGTTAAAATTTGAGATCATTTGAAATATACAGGATGTTTCAGAAAGATCGATATACAATCGTAATGTAGTAACTTGACTCACACTTTTATATTTGATATTTTAGATTTTTTTCTTTTCAGGTACAGAACTGCCATTCACTGGAAAAGAAAAGATATGTTCGAGGATTTTTATAGGATGGTAGCGAGGGGGGAGTTTGTTTGTGTTTAGCGAGGAAGATGGTGTAACGTGTGTGTGTTTACTATATTGACCAATTTGATATCTTGTGATTTTTGCATTTTGACGAAAGACATTGTTGCAGTTGTAGGAATTGAACTTTGGATGTCATCGTGTAGTTTTGTGTCTGGTATTTGGGGAGAGTATGCGTTATCTCCATTAAGGTGGACCAAAAGTGAATTGCGAGCTAGCGTGTCGAGAGCGGGATTACGCTCAGATCGACATAGCTAATTTTGGGGTGACATAAAGTTGTGCCTGTGCGAGGCATGTTGAATGCATCTAATTTATATTCAACTGGTATTCCTTGTAAGGAATCCATAAATTAGATGGGTTCCCTCGTGTATCCATGTTGCTACTGCTGCTATTCTAAAGCCGCAGTGAGGCGTCCGCACTGAGTGGCATTGTCCAGCTAAAAAGTATCGCTATTGAAGAACGGTCAGTGTGACGTCTGCACTGGTCGGCGTTCTCCAGCCAAAGAGAGTGTGTTTGGCAGTTCACAAGATTTGGTAGCCGGAAATGAAGGTCCGGGGTGAATAGGATAAGTAATCCTGATTGGGTGAAATTAAGTGTCGAATTAAATTGCGCGCCAAACCAAAATACGAAATTTTTCCTTTCTCTACAGATACATTTAAACATTTAACATAGATTTTTAGGTTGTTTCAACAAATGCAGTTAAAATTTGAGATCTTTTAAACAAGAATTAGTCATGTTACTAAATTACGAAATGATATCAATCTTTCTTAAACATCCTGTACATCTTAAATGATATCAAAGTTATTGAAATACTTTGTTTATTAGTGTCAAGAACCACTAAAGACGTAGAACGAAGAAAAGAAATTTTTGAAGGTGGATACGAAGCGCGGAAAAACAAGTAATAAAATCATCATACGAGCTGAAGACTGACATAGAACAATCTGAAATCATAGTTTCAACTTTTTATTATTACTCTTACAGTATCTACTTTGATGTATAAACAAAGATTTTATCTGATATGCATAGAACATTTATATACAGGGTGTTTGAAGAACCTTGATATTATTTTAGATGTACAGGGTATTTCAGAAAAATCGATATCATTTTCTAATCTAATAAGTTGACCAATTTTCTTTCAAATAATCTCAAATTTTAACAGCATGTGTTGCAACAACCCAACATTCTATATTTAATGTTTAAACGTGTTTTCTTTTCCTGTAAATGACATTTGTATATTTGAAAAGAAAAAAAACCCACAAACACTGAATATAGAGTTGTGAGTTGACTCAACACGTTGTTAAAATTTGAGATAATTTGAACGATAATTGGTCAAGTTATTAGATTACAATATGATAACAATTTTTCTAAAATTCCCAGTACATTTCAACTGATATCAATTTAAAAGAAAAACCTTTATGTTAAAGGATAATAACTAGAAGCAATATAAAGGTGAAAATGGGTGTGACAACACCCCTAGCGGCCGACCCCCGCTATAACTTCTTTAAACCAAACTACACGTGGCCAGTGATTCCTCCAGTGGTTTCCAACAGGGGTATCACATTTCTTTACGGCCACATAAAATACAACCGAGAGGGTGAAAGAAAAAAAATGAACAAACACGGACTTGGGTCAGCTCCAAGCGCAAGAAAGGGAGTTTGTGACACTTTGCATTCTCCGTGCATCTGTAGACTATCGCGGGCGTGTATTTTTCGTGAAACTTCTACAAAAGCCACTAGAATACCAACTCATCTTTGACTGTCTTCCCTCACTGCCTCCTTCTGCTGATCGTCCTTCCCCTGGACTGCTATCTCACGCCGACTGATTTCTTCTGCTCTCCGTTGTCGACTTCCTCTCTCTCTGTCTTCCTTTGTCGACTGACCCTCTGTCTTCTCTGGGACCTTCCTTTCCTCGTCCACTTCCGGTCTCGCGGGAGATATCGCCGTTAGGCCCTTTGTGTGGGTTTCGCGCTAAAGCAAACAAAGAGATTCTCTGACCGGCGCACTCACCCCCCCAACATAACGTGTCACATGGGGCATAGAGATTAGAATAACACAGAAGAAGAAAGAAAATAATTAGAGAAGTGAAAACTACAAAAGGGAGAGATTGATTGATTGATTTTAACGGCATATCAACCTGTCTTGTAAAGGTTAAGGAATAAAGTTCATATTTACATGTTTTGCATTGTTGTCTCTTAAGAGTTTAATAAATAAATAAATAATCTAATTTATTAGTATCCACACGGTTCTTTCTTTAAACAGATCGATTAGATGCTGTGGACTTCTCCTACACATGCACACGCTAGTCTTGGCCGACGAGCTCTATATGGATACTAGATGCCGTCTAAAAGACTTGTCAAGAGTGATAGCCGATAGAAACGGAGAGAGAGAGAGAGAGAGAGAGAGAGAGAGAGAGAGTATCGGGAATCCGTGCTATTTGTACGACTCGAGGATAATGATGTATATGTATATGCTTGGCTTTCGTTCCGTTTATATATCTTAGTATATCAGAGATATACTAAGGCTAACATTGGTCTTTGGTGAGTGGGGACTCTACTAAATATCTTCCTTATGATACTTAGTCTAATGTAAAATTGGGCGGGTTTCGATCCAAGCTTGAAGCGTCCTGCGTGTCTAGCCAAAATGATGAGTTGTGATACAACGAAACAGTCTGTCTATGGATGACAATATATATATATATATATATATATATATATATTATACGATATTTTATATCGTATTTTATTTTAGTAAATCCAAATGAGCAAAGAACATAAGACATTGGTTAGAGCTACTTTTATGAATGTGCCAATACAATTCAACGTGTGTCTCTCTATCTCACAGGTACCAGAATCTGGTGTTGTGACGTTACCCCCTCGCCCCCCCCCACGTTACATCAACTTCTTCGAACCATTTCACTTCTTTACGGCCGGTGATCAACTAGTGGTTCCGATAGGGGCATCGCACATTTCTTTACCGCTACAAGAAATACAATCGAGGGAGCGGGAGAAAAAAAGAACAAACGAACAATATGCTTGGGCTAACTCAAGTGCAGAAGGGGAGTTATGTAACATTGTGCATGTGTAGACTAACGTTAGCGTGGGTTACGAGCGAAAATTCTACAACGCTACTGGAATGCCGACTCATCTTCCCTCTCTGTGGCTGGACCTCATCTCATGCCGACTGGTGTCTCAGCTCCGGTGTCGATTGGTCACTCTCGTCACCCTTCGCCAACTGCTTCCTCGAGCTCCTTTGTCCAACTCTCTAACCGGCGTTCTCTTCCTAATTCTGGTCACCCGAGATCTCCAGTCCAAAACCCTTTGTCTGGTTTCGCACCAAAACAGTGTGATGGTGAAGGAACTACTTGTTGAGCAAATTGTTGGCAGGAATGACACATCTTTTTCGACAATTCATGGGAATTTAGAGCCTTCGGTGTTTTCCTTCTCCTAGACTGGTTGTCATACAAAGGTTAAAGAGCCTCCAGTGTTTTCCTTCTCCGAGACCAGTTGCTATACCAAGGTTAAAAAGCCTTCAGTATTTTCCTTCTCCTAGACTGGTTATCATACAAAAGTTCAGTGTTTTTCTTGTAGACTGGTTGACAAACCAAGGTTACAGAGCCTTCAGTGTTTTCCTTTTCCTATACCAGTTGCCATACTAAGGTTAAAAAGCCTTCAGTGTTTTCCTTCTCCTAGACTGGTTGTCAAACCAAGGTTAAAAAGCCTTAAAAGTACTCCTTCATCTAGACTGGTTGTCATACCAAGATTAAAGAGCCTTCAATGTTTTCCTTCTTCTAGACTGATTGTAATTCGAAGGTTACAGAGCCTTCGGTGTTTTCCTTCTCCTAGACCGGTTGTCATACCAGGTTGAAAGAGCCATCAGTGTTTTCCATTTCTTAGAACTGTTGTCATACCAAGGTTAAAGAGCCTTCAGTGTTTTCCTTCTTCTAGACTGACTGTCATACTAAGGTTAAAGGGCCTTCAGTGTTTTCATTCTTCTAGACCAGTTGCCATACCAAGGTTAAAGAGCATTCCGTGTATTCCTTCTCCTAGACCTATTACCATACTAAGGTTAAAGAGCCTTAAATGTTTTCTTTCTCCTATAGTGGTTGTCGTATCAAGGTTAAAGAGCCCTAAATGTTTCCTTACCCTTGAACAGTTGTCATACCAAGGTTAAAGTGCATTAAATGTTTCCTTCTCCCTGACCAATTGTTATACCAGGGTTAAAGAGCCAGTCCTCCCCTACTATTTACTATAGAAGGAGAACGTTGTCTTCATAATTTTCCTAGCGCTATGTGAAATACAAACAGCCTCGTTCAGGATTTGAACTCGGATTGAAGTATTCACTTTTTACGACGATAACCATTACACCATGTGCCGCATTGATAGGTCGGTTGGTTGGTTGGGTTTTATGGCATATCAACCTTTGTAGGTTATTTAACGCCAAATCCATTTTTATGAAAATAGTTCTATTTCAAATAATTCAGTTTAGCATAAGTACGCAGTTTAAATGTGAAAAACCTTTCTATATCAAGCTATTCAGTTTAGTCAAGCAGTTCTACAGTTAAATGTCAAAACAGTTGTATATTAAACAATTCAGTTTAGTGTAAATGCAGTTTCAATGCCAAAAAACAGTTTCATTTCAAATAATTCAGTTTACCATAAGCACGTAGTTTAAATCTAAGTAAGGTTTTATTTTCAAAAACATTTCTATTTCAAGCTATTCAGTTTACTCAAACAAGTCAGTTTAGCATAAGTATGCTGTTAGTTCTATTTAACCCATAGATAGGGTCCTATCAGGTGCTACCACACCAGGCCAGAGTGGACCTGGGAGCAATGGCAATGAAGAGGTGCACCGTATTCCCCAAAGCCCCAGCATTACTGGAACCTCAACATCAGATTGTTTAGTGTCATATCCAGGACACTCGTTGGGGGTCATACCCCTATGCAGAGGTGCAGTCAGTGTATTCTACAGCCCTAGCCGACTGGGCAATGCCGCATAGATAGATAAATATATTTAACCTGACTGACATGAACACGAACATATTTATGAAAATACTGATTTAATTATGTGTACACCGGTTTATGTATGTATTTATATATAACTATTATTGAGATTATATGAAAGTGCATTATCGGAAAGGACTTCAATTTTATTTCTCTGTCTTTATCTCATATCTTAGTTGGAAGAACTTTGCTGTTCCACTTCTCACGTAAAGAATAAAAAAACATGACCTGATATTTGTGTTAAAATCAGACTAACATTAATATTTATTGCTGTATTTATTTTAGTAAATCAAAATGAGAAAAGAAAAAAGTAATGAGGTAAAAAAGCAAAAAACAAAAAAGTAATGAGACAAAAAAAAAAAGAAAAAAGTAATGAGACAAAAAAAAAAAGAAAAGAAAAAAAATAATGAGACAAAAAAAAGAAAAAAGTAATGAGACAAAAAAAAAGAAAAGAAAAAATAATGAGACAAAAAAAAAGAAAAAAGTAATGAGACAAAAAAAAGAAAAGAAAAAAATAATGAGGTAAAAAAGCAAAAAAAAAAAAGTAATGAGACAAAAAAAAGAAAAGAAAAAAGTAATGAGACAAAAAAAAAGAAAAGAAAAAAATAATGAGGTAAAAAAGCAAAAAAAAAGTAATGAGACAAAAAAAAAGAAAAGAAAAAAATAATGAGGTAAAAAAGCAAAAAAAAAAGTAATGAGACAAAAAAAAGAAAAAAAAAACTAATGAGGAAAAAGTAAAAGAAAGTAAGGAGTCAAAAGAGAAAAAAAAGTAATGAGACAAAAAAGCAAAGAAAAAACTAATGAGGCAAAAAAAAGTAATGAGTCAAAAAAGAAAAAAAAAATAATGAGGCAAAAAAGAAAAAAAAAGTAATGAGTCAAAAAAGAAAAAAAAAGTAATGAGGCAAAAAGCAAAAAAAAGTAATGCGGCAAAAAAGCCCCCAAAAAGTAATGAGCCCCCCCCGAAATAATAGAAATCAAAGCAGAGAAGTTTTAATTTTTAATTTTTAAAGAAACAACAGAGTGGGACAGAAATACCTTTCAATTTTTAAACTGTCTCCTATGTGGTACTAGGGAACTTAGACAAATTATAATGGTAGCTCCATCTAATTAATTTATAACTATTTTTCCAGTAACCGCCTATCCTAACTTGAGTTTTACTGAATCTTATTTTGATAGAGAGAAATCTGTAATTAGAATAAGATACACTATGATGTAGTCCTATGCTAGTCACAGAGTCCAGTGTGGTGTGACTACTAGTCACTGTACTTGTAATTGTTGTGTGGGTGACTATTACATTTGCTTCCGACTGTTTGCTTTGTCAAGTTCTTCCGTGCCCACGTTGTGTTTGAAAGATCCATGAAAGCGAGGGGGGTTGATACAATTCAGCTGGATCTTCCTCTGACGGTCAGGTTATATGAGTAACTCAAAGAATAGAGAAAACTCATTGTTGACAAACAACAAAAATGTTTTTTTTATTGAAACAAAGCAAACAATGTTTGCTTTCCTCGCAAAAAGAATAAGAAAGAATATTGAGAGAGGAAGAGTGACGATGAGGTACGATTAGAATGACACTAATGTCTCTAAAGTCTGGGACTTTGCATTTTTGTAATGTCTGAAGGTTGTTCGCAGTGCTTCGGGTCTAGAATGGAAGGGATGTTTCTTTGGCAGTCTTGAGTTTCTTCTTGGTCTCTTTTCTCATCCTCTCTGATGATTCGCTTTACCATCCTATTTTTATAGATCAATATGTGAACTAAAAAAGGTTTCTGATTGGCTGTTCAATAAGAGACAATTAGGAGTCATATTCCCATTGGTCACCCAATCCTAGTTTAGGATTATATCTAACAGGTATTGAGAAAACCCTTTTTAGATGTTTTGCCCAATGGGAACATGTTTAGAGTAATGGGGTTGAACTAAAAATTCTCAGCCCCACCTGACTGGATGAACCATGCCCAGCTCACCTTTATTTAGGTTGGAGCAAAATTAAATCTCCCTTTTGACATTGACCTTTAAGATAAGGACAAGAAAAATAGGTTTTACGAAATGACCCGTGTCATCATTATGATCGATGAAGTTAGTTGACAACCAAAGAATCAAATAAATTCGCTGGCCTTTAAAATCAAAAACCATTGTCTGGCACTTAACTGGCCTATAGGAACAATCAACAAGCTTTTTAGGTCAATTTAAGCCTTGAACAAAAAGATACGTCGTATCACAATGAAAACTTAGACAACCTAATAAATCTAGATCAATCCTCAAAATAATCTGCACACAGTTAAATGTTTTCAAGTATTAACAATTCAGTTTAGCGTGTCAACAAAGTTAATTGGTTTCAAGTATTGTTACGTATCATTAACAATTTAACAAACATCTGTCATTTGTCTGCACAAAGTTAAGTGATCAAACAGTTCTATTTCAAACAATTCATTTTAGCATTAGTACACAGTTTGAATGTGAAACAGTTTTATTTGACTCTATGATAGTTCCCTATCAGGTGCTACCACTCTGGGCCAGAGTGGACCTGGAAGCGTACGCCGCATTCTCCAAAGCTCTAGCATTATTGGAGCCTCACCCTCAGATTGTTTATTGTCATATCCAGGACACTCATTGATTGAGTCTTACCCCTCTGCAGAGATGCAATTGGAGTATTCTGCAACCCCAGCCGATTGGGCTGAGATGGTTTAGTGTCATATCCAGAACACTCGTTGGGGAAGTCTTACCCCTCTGTATATTGTGAGGATAGATAGATAGATAGATAGAGAGAGAGAGAGAGGGAGAGAGAGAGAGATGAATGATAATTTTATTTATCGAAAGAAATCCTGAATGAATGAAAAATGTGGTAAAAAACGAACATTTATAAATGAAAGATAATTATTACTTAGTGAGTCCCACGTTGGTTTGTGACTCGTGTATATCACTTAACGGAAGCAGTTCAAGCTGTGGTTGGGAGCATAGTGGTAGTTGGTGTGCTGAACATTGTGCATTGCTTCACTTCGTCTGTGATTTGAAAGTCACACAGATGAACGTGCGATATTGTTTAATTTGGGAACTTATGCTTCGTAATGGGCCATAATGCTGTCGAAACAACCAAAAATATTTGTTTTGCGAAAGGAGGAGGCACAGTTCATTACTGAACAGTATCCAGATTGCTCAAGAAATTTTGCTCGGGTTACAGGAACCTGGATGAATAGGCAAAATCAGGTAGAACTTGAGCCGTGGACTCCAAGTTCGCACTTCGAGCAATAGAGGCAAATTCAGCGAGTAGAACACGGAGAGTATCAGGTGAGCTCACTATCTCTTAATCCATTGTAGTTGGTCATCTCCACGACACCGGCAGAAGCATCTGGATCTACCGAATTGTGCTTCCCGTTACCAAGATATTGTAAAACCTTTGATTCATTGGTCTTGTGGGTAGAGTGTTTGCCAATGGCCTCGGAGACCGTGGTTCAATCCCAGGTCGAGTCATACCAAAGACTCAAAAAATGATACTTGATGCCGCCTGGCGTGTTAAGCAAAGTAGCATCAAGTATCATTTTTTTTAGGTCCCGTGGTGTAATGGTTATCGCCGTAGGAAATGGACATGGTGACGCAAGTTCAAATCCTGGACGAGGCTGATTGCATTTCACATAGCACTAATACCCTTGGGAAAGGTATGAATCCAATTATTCTCCCTCCAGCTATGGGTAAATAGTAGGACAGACTGGTTTCTTCAGCCTTGGTGAGGCAACTAGTCTAGGAGAAGGAAAACTCTGAATTCAAACCTGTTAAACTCCGCTTAAAAATTGACCTTGTGTCATATCCTGCCCGAGCAGAGGGGTTGGGTAAATAGGATCAAGTATCATTTTTTGAGTCTTTGGTATGACTAGCATTATAAGGTATGTGTAGCAATCCAAGGAAATGAGTAGTGCTCTTCCCTACACCTCGTTGTAGTAGTTAATGAAAAGGGAGCCTTCGGGTCGCCAACAATTACTATTATGAACAAGGATGTACACTGCAGTGAGTTTTTGCACCTATTGTTGCATTGTCTATTATTTAGTTTTATGTATCTTATGAGTTACGCAACTGGTGGGAGTCTCCGTGACGTAGTGGCTAACGTATTGAGCTATGACACCGTCGTAAGCTAGTTCGAACTTCAGTTGCATTATTACATTCACTTTCAAACCTTAGGAAAGGTATGAATACCCTCATGCTCCAGCTAGGAGTTAAATAGTACCACTAATGTTCTACTAGGAAAACTAAAGTATTAAATAACCCACGATAGTTGATATGCCATTAAATGAAGAAACCTTATATAGTACCACTACTGTTCTTCTACAAGGAAAATTGTTGCATTTAATAACCCACGAAAGTTGATATGCCATTAAATAAACAAACCTTACATAGTACCACTACTGTACTTCTACAAGGAAAATTGTAGCATTTAATAACTCACGAAAGCTGATATGCCATTAAATGAAGAAACCTTATATAGTACCACTACTGTTCTTCTGCAAGGAAAATTGTTGCATCTAATAACCCACGAAAGTTGATATGC
Organism: Sepioteuthis lessoniana; assembly: GCA_963585895.1. NCBI lineage: Eukaryota > Metazoa > Mollusca > Cephalopoda > Myopsida > Loliginidae > Sepioteuthis > Sepioteuthis lessoniana. The sequence continues at coordinate 17,660,252 of OY757938.1, read as the reverse complement.
CATTAAATAAACAAACCTTATATAGTACCACTACTGTTCTTCTACAAGGAAAATTGTTGCATTTAATAACTCACGAAAGCTGATATGCCATTAAATGAAGAAACCTTATATAGTATCACTACTGTTCTTCTACAAGGAAAACTAAAGTATTAAATAACCCATGAAGGTTGATATGCCATTAAACAAAGAAACCACTACTGTTCATCTACAAGGAAAATTGTGCTATGAAATAACCCGTGAAGAGTATATAAGTGAGCTTGTCATCTCACAGTCCAGTGTAGTACGTCACCTTCACTACATTGGTAAAATCATCTGGAGTTGCTGAATTTTGCTTTACGTTACCAAAATATTGCTAAACCTTTGACCCACCCTAGTAGTATGACCCCGCCCCCATGAATTGATATAACAGAAAAGCTAGTTAACCAAGCAAAACATGACACGAGAAGTGTGGGGAAAAAAATGAAATATACACATTAAATAAGGGAGAGAAGCTGTAATTGATATGAAATTAGAATGAAAAGCGATGGGAACTAAAAGACAATTAAGACCAATGTGACCAATGGGAGGTGCCCGTGGTGTAATGGCTATGGTCATAGAAAATGGACACGGCGACACGAGTTCAATTCCTGGACGAGACTGATTGCATTTCACATATCACTAATACCTTTGGGAAAGGTATGAATCCAATTATTCTCCCTCCAGCTATGGGTAAAATAGTAGGATGGACTGTGTTCTTCAGCCTTGGTGAGGCAACTAGTCTAGGAGAAGGAAAGCTCTGAATTCAAACCTGTTAAACTCCGTTTAAAAACTGACCTTGTGTCATATCCTGCCCGAGCGGAGGGGTTGGGTAAATATGATAAGAACAATGTGAACATATATTCTAAGTGAATGATTTTATTTCTTGATAACAAAAGACAAAAAAAAAAACAAAAAAACAGACAAATATTTTACTAAAATTTGGTAGTTTACCCCTTGATCCTGGTCGTTTTTTCTACCCTAGAGAAGGATGGAATATATCTTGATATTTTAGTCACTTTCACTTCTAGATTATTAGCTGAAAAATATAAACAATTCATTTTTATTCCCAGATAAACAACATTTTTAATAAAAACGTTAGTGAAAATGAAATGCAGATCAGCTTGTTTCAAAGATCTATAGTTGTAATTGAGACGGTAGAAAATTAACTTACACAACAGACCATGAGGATGTTTTTTTTTTTGTTTCATAATGTAAGAAGAAATATGTTGTATAGTCACATAATAAATATGCATATATTCACACATATACATGTAGAATACATATTGACGCAATAATAAAGACGAGCGAAGACTTCTTTAAAAAATATACCTCTCACTTTATTTGAAAGAGTTGTGTGTGTGAGAGGGAGTTGTAGACCAAACAGAACTGCAATATATTGACCCCCACTCTTATGGCCATCAGCGTTTTGTCTTTCTTGTTCTCTAGGGCTGCTCAACCGGAGGCCCGGGAGCCCACTCTGCTGGGTGCAGGCTTTCTCTACCGCATCTTGTCACCAACGGGTCTCCAAACTCACTGACTTCCTGTCTTTACTGAGTTATATAATAGTTCAATCGCCCACTCAATCTTTAGAATGGAATGTTTGATCGTCATCAAGTGGAAATAACTGTCATGCAGTTCACAGGTCACTCTCTTCCGGTGCATTAGTCTATGACTGTACCGTGGGATTTTACCTTGTCCTATTTTGTCAGCTAAGCTCGCCAACGCCAATGGAATATGCACTTCCACCGTCTTTGGAATGGCTTGTTTGGTCGGGTCGAAGGTCAATATACAACAAATAGATTTGTCAATGCATAATGGCATGTGGAAGGTGTACCTGAGATGACAGACTATGCCCACACACGAATACACACAATCACACACACAAATAGAAAACCATAGGAAGTGTCTGAGAGTGGACTGTTGAATAAATAAAACTTATATCAGCTATTTATCTAAATAACCGGCCCATTGGCATTATGGTTAGAATGTTTGCCAATGGTCCAGAAGACTTCGGTTCAATCCCAGGTTGAGACATAAAAAAATTATACTTGATGCCTCCTTGCTTAACACTCAACATTATAAGGTACAGATCTAGGATAAGAGGAGCAGTCCTGGGAAAGGAGTAGCACCCTCTCCTATGCCTTGGTGTAGTATCTATAGAAAAGGGAGCCTTCAGGTCGCCCTCGACTATGGTTGGCCGATTTATTTATTTAAACATGATAAAATTATGAATCGTCCTTTTGTTTGTATAATACAGTCTTACTTGAATGGTTTGTGAGATGGGAGGTGAGTGGCTGTACACCTACTGTTTTGTTGGGTGCTGCTTCCAGGATTTGTTCAAAACAGTACTCAACAACTTTGTGTCGTTCCCATTTAGCTTTTTCTCCATGGGTTTCGTTGAGCTTAAAGTGGTGCAACCATACAGTAGTATTGACATGGCTACAGCTTGGTAAGAATTCCCATTTTATTTTATCAGGTTTTCAAAAATCTTAAGCGGCTAAATATAATCTAGTTTGTATTAAATCCAGAAAGGGTAAAGTTCCAAATAGGTAAATCCAAATATCAAATATAATATCAGCAAAATTTCCTTTTCCTTGCAGAAGACATCTCATAAAATGTCTTACAGGAGTTAGGTCTTTTATAGTAATTAGAAGATTCATTTTTCTCAGAATGCAATGTCAATGGTTATTTATTTCAGACTGGAAGTTGTTTACACCTTATACCAAACTAATAATCCAACAGCGCTCATAGCGTAACAGTCAATGTCATTGAAAGTTGACTCGGCTACCCAAATTCAACTGTCCAGTCAGCTGGGACTGTAGAATACACCAACTGCTTCTCTGCAAAGAGGTAAGACCAATGAGTGTCCTGGATATGACACTAAACAATCTGATAGTTAGGTTCCAGTAATGCTGGAGCTTTGGGGAATGCAGAGTACGCCTTCATTGCCATCGCTCCCAGGTCCACTCTGACCCAGAGTGGTATCACCTGATAGGGTCCTACCTATGGGTTAAATAGAACTAAACTGTGGTTTCTTGACTTTACTGATTTTTGCATTTAAACTGCGTATTTATGCTAAACCAAATTGTTTAAAATAGAACTGTTTTGACATTTAAACTGCGTACTTATGCTAAACTGAATTATCTGAAATAAAACTGTTTTGACATTAACTCTGTTTATTGCCCAGTTGGCTAGGGCTGTAGAATACACTGATTGCACCTCTGCAGATGGGTAAGACCCTTCCCCAATGAGTGTCCTGGATATGACACTAAACAATCTGATGATGAGGTTCCAGTGATGCTGGAACTTTGGGGAATGCGGAGCACCCCTTCATTACTGTTGCTCCCAGGTATACTCAGGCCTGGAGTGGTAGCACCTGATAGGGTCCTATCAATGGGTCAAATAGAACTAACTGCATACTTATACTAAACTGAATTGTTTGAATTAGAACTTTGACTAAATTAGCTTTAACTAGAAATGTCTTTGACATCTAAACTGTGTACTTACCTTTATACTGTGTACTTATGCTAAAATGAATTGTTTGAAATAGAACTGTTTTAGACATTGAAATTGTAGTTTCATTAAACTGAATTGTTTAATATAGAACTGTTTTGATATTTAACTGTGTAATCAAAATCTGTACTTGTACTAAACTGAATTAGCTGAATTAGAACTGTTTAAATAAACTGAATTACTTGAAATAGAAATGTTTTTAACAATTAAACTGTGTACTCATGCTAAACTGAATTGTTTGAAATAGAACTGACAATTTCTATAAAAATGGATTTGGCGTTAAATAACCTACAAAGGTTGATATGCCATAAAAACCAAACCAACCAACCAACCCAAATTCAAAACCGGAATGGGCTGTTTGCATTTGACATAGCGTTAATAACTTTGGGAAAGAGATGAGTAAAACTATTCTCCTTCCCGCTATGGGTTAATAGTAGGGTAGACTGTGTTCTTCAACCTTGGTATGGCAGTCAATCTAAGAGAGAAAAAACTCTGAATTCAAACCACCTATAGATATGGTGAGGGATGCTAGTTGAGTATCGCCTCCATGACAAAACCAAGTCTGGGTTACCAGTGAAGAAGGTGATTAAACATGGTCTATTTTTAGAGTTGTTTTTGCAAGTCTTTTGTGTTCCATGACTAAACCACAAGGTAGTCAACCCAGTCAGCTGGAGCGGTAGAATACGCTGATTGCATCTCTACAATGAGTGTCCCATATATGTCAATAAACTATCTTATAGTGAATATGGAGTACCTCTTCGTTGCCATTACTTCCTGGTCCACTCTGACCTGGAGTGATAGCACCTGTAAGCATCCCATCTATGGGCCAAATAGAACTGTTTGACCATTTAACAGTGTGCAAATAAATGACTGGTGTTAAATTGAATTGTTAGTGTTGCATAGCAATACTTAAAACCATTTCACTGGGTGCAAATGAATAAATTAATGTTGAATAGAATTACTTGAGGCAATTTAAATGTGTGCAAACAAATGAGCTCTAGCCCAGTCGGCTGGGGTTGTATAATATGACAACTGCATCTCTACAGAAGATGTTAGACCCCACCCGCAACAAGTGTTCTGAATATGACACTAAATCATCAGATGGAAATTTGGGGAATATGAAGTACCACTTGAATGCCATTACTCCCAGGTCCACTATGACCCAAATTGGTAGTACCTGATAGGGTCCCGTCTATGGGTCAAAAACAACTGTTTGAGAGTATGCAAAAAAATGACTGATGATAAATTGATGGTTAGGTTAGGTTGGTTGGGTTTTATGGCATATCAACCGTTGTAGGTTATTTAACGCCAAATCCATTTTTATGCAAATAGTCAGTTCTATTTCAAACAATTCAGTTCAGCTTAAGTAGTTTTGATGTCAAAACAGTTCTATTTCAAACAATTCAGTTTAGCATAAGTACACAGTTTAATTGTCAAAAATATTTCTATTTCAGGCTATTCAGTTTAGTCAAACAGTTCTAATTTAAAAAAAATCAGTTCTGCATAAGTAAGCAGTTTAGTTCTATTTAAATCCATTTTTATACAAATAATCAGTTCTATTTCAAACAATTCAGTTTCGCATGAGTACACAGTTTAATTGTCAAAAACATTTCTGTTTTAAGCTATTCAGTTTAGTACAAGTATAGATTTTGTTAACACATAGTTAAATGTTAAAACAGTTCTATATTAAACAATTCAGTTTAGCATAGAAACAATAATAATACAGGGTGACCCCCCTCCCCCCAAAAAAAACAGAATCCATATATTTTTGACTGAAAATCATAAATTTAATTCTAGCCTTTTCTTTTTTTCAAGATATGAAGTAGATTCTGTGCATGAAAAACTGGGACCATAGTATTCACCAACATGTCCAGAAGTTTGAGTGTACTAAATTAGAATTATTTTGCTTTAATTTTTGTAGAAGTAATAAAAAAGTTTATGGGTTCTGTTTTTTGGGGGGTCACCCTGTATTAGTATGGAATCAAATTAGTTCTAATGTGTTTAAAATGATATTACCTACAAACTCTTCACTTACAAATCTAAATTTTACTTTTAAATGTGAATCAATAAATGATTGATGTTAAATTGTTACTGTTACAAAGCAATACTTGAAACCATTTAACTTTGTGCAAACAAACGATTAATAGTTAATAGAATTATTTGTATTAGATAGAAATACTTGAAACCATCTAACAGTATACAATATATATATATATATATATATATATATATATATATATATATATATATATATATATATATATATATATAAAGGGCTCAGGTTCATTTAAAAATGTTATCTATGAAATGTGTTTACAAATCATATATTCAATATATTCTCAAAGAGGATTCAGCATCAAATAATCTACAAGGTTTGATAAACCCAATCAAACTTAAAAAATATCATTTATTTTCTCATTGAATTGTTCCTTGACTTTATAATGAACAATAAGCTAACAGTTTTTTTATCGATTCAATAGAAAATCTTTAGAACATATTTAAAAATTTATTTAGTGATGTCTGGTGGATTGTATAACCATGACAATGGTTTGGAATTTTCACTTAAAATTTTCATGATTTTCTAGTGATCCACAAAATATATAAAAATGAACAAAATCTTTTTTTTTTTTTTTTTGTTTAAATTGATTGGTTAGCAGGTTAGACTAGTAAACCTTCACGAATGAGTTCGAGTCTCATTGGGTGTCCCATTCACATGGCCTTATGCAACATTTAAGGAAAAAAGCCTAGTAAATTACCATATTGAGTGGTCGAGTTGATATGGAAAGACCAACAGTAAAGAAAAATTCCGGGTAAAACACCCACATTCAAAGCCGAGCAAACCTCGCGCAAAATATTGATATTACAAAATGTTTTATTTGATCGTCACCACAATTCTGTCCAATCGATAAAAAGTAAGATTAAAATGAAAGGGAATATCTTATTGTTGTATTAAACAAAAATCGAAACAAAACAATATCTAACCAATAAAACAATAAAATTGAAAAAATCACGTGACCACTGCGCTATATAATAAGAAAATCTACGTCTTTATCAAGAAGAAGGTTTTTAGGAATTAAAGCTGACAAATCCGTTTACATCAAGTTTATGAGTATGGGAATCCTCAGGTATGTCTTTTTAATTCATTATTTTTAAAAAAATCAGGGTTTGTAATTCAATGTGTATGATTACCTAATGTTATCAAAAAATTGTTTACACTGATCAATGATTCCATAAAAAAGTTTTTCGTTCCATATTTATTTCAAAATATTGAAATTTTTAAACAGCGATGTTTTACTTCTCTTTTTGTTAAAAATGAAAAGATAATTTTAAATTTTTTTAATTGTTTATAATTCGTTTGAATTAATTGATATTGTTGATTAACAGTTAACACAGGCTGTTTCTTTTGCTGATTGTCTTTTGGGTTTTCTTTCTTACTTTTTTTTTTTTTTTTTTTTTTTTTAATCGCAGCTTTTTATCTTTTAAGTTGTTTGATTTAAGTAAAAAAAAATAGATAATCCTAAAAATAAACAAACATACTTGTGAATATGTAGTTTTGGTAACGACCTGTGAGTAAATATATTTTGTGAGGATAATGAGAAATGCTTTATGAAAAATTCCATAAATGGATAATTTCGAAAATCAAGGATCGACTTATACACAATACACATGGTATTTACTTTTCAACGCTAAAAAAATGTAAACGTTTTTTCTTTGTTTTTAAAACAAAGACGTCTTTCTTCTGTTCGTCAATAAAATAATTGTCGTCATCTTGTTTTTACTAGTTCAGAATAACTGCTAAAAAATAGAAATAAAATAACTGAACGGCACCTCAGTTGAGATATTATTTTTGGCAATATGTCACTAATTAAACTTCAACTTTGTAATTTAATTAGTAAATAATTGAATATTTCTGCAGTTTACAGAAGTGAAATTTTCTAACTGAAGAATTAAAAAAAAAAAAAAAAAAAAAAAAAGAATCCTGAATATAACAAAGTGGCCAATGTAAATATTAGAATCGGTCAGTAGTTTATTGACGGCTGATGTAATAATGTAATCTCTAAAAAAAATTATTATAGTACTAGTGAGTGCTTGTAAAAAATGAAAAAAATTTTGTGAATAATTTTGCTCGTTTTTCATATTGGAGAACTTCAACTTAAGGGATTTATCGACTTCTAAATTAATTTTTTAAAAATCGTTTGTCTATATATAAATCTAAATACAATGACTTTACGTAATGCATATACAATATACACTACATAGCATCAACTCCTAATAAAGTAAAAAAGAAAAAAAAAAAAAGGAAAACAACATAGATAAAATCTAGAAAACAAAAACAAGAAAAAAACTGCTATATGGACACTTTAAAAGAGACATATAATTATTTACTAGGCTTAGATTAGATGTGACAAGGCAGAAGTATGAGGGCACTCATTGAGAATCAAATTCACTTCCTAATCTAGCTTGCTAACAATGACATCACGAATATACGTACATGACGGAATCGTTGAAGTGAGGAAATGATTTCTGGTGAAATCTTTCGCTAAATATCAATTCAATATTTCCCGTTAAAGTCCTTAAAATTTTTTTTTTTTTTTTTTTTTTTTTGTCAAATTTAATACTTTCGCAGTTTTGAGAAAGGAAGCAAAATTATTCGCGAAAACCCTCCTTTTTTTTTTTTTTTTTTTTTGCCTTGTCATTTGTACCAAGTATTCATTTATTTATTTATTTATTTTTTCATGCGGTATTTTTTCTCGAAGAGATCTGACTCAGAAGAAAAGAAAGTGTTCAAAGTCTGCCATCATTGTCCATTACCGCAGGCATTTTTGCCTTGTGAGATGTTTTGGGAAAATACTGTAAATATTTCCGAGCGTAATAAATAAATGAATTAAAAAATTTTGAGACAATGGAAAATATTTTTCTCGCCAAAAAACAACAAAAAAACCCTTAAATTAAAATACGAAACGTAATCCGGTGTTCAGAGAAAATTCGTTGATGTAAATTCTAAATCCAGATTTCCTACATATCATTTAAATGATATTCCAGTTTTTTCTTTTTTAAAGATAAACACTCTGACTAATCGAATCACTATCTTAACAAACCATTTTTCTAACATTTCTTTTTTCTGGGCTTTTACGGTTCAAACTCGGGTGTTTTGGTTTTCATAAAGGTATTTTATAAAATCATAAAATTGTGACAATAACTGTCAGTTGTTAATTCAGAAATTTTTTTTTACACTAAAATAAAGTATAACAAAGCATATAATTTTATTTTATTAACGATATCACCTTGAAAGAACAATTTACTTTTAAAAAAAAATTAAAATAAAACACTAAATTAATTAAAATCGCTTATTAGTCATCACAGAAAAAGGTGATATTTTCATGGTTATCGTTTTCAGCTAATATATATTTCAGAATTAGTTCATTTTATTTAAAGATGAAAATGTTTTCTTGATTCTCTCTTTTTTTTTTTTTTTTTTTTTTTTTTTTATTAAACAACGTGCTAAAACACAAAACGGTGTTGAGTGAAAAATACTTTGAAATGTACGATTTACTTCCCGTTGTTCCTTGTTTGAGTTTAGTTTGCTTTAGGGTGAAGCGTTAAAAGGCACGTTATTTTGAAAAGTCATTTTTATTTAAATTTCGTGTCAGTTTTAATACAACCAAAAAAAAAAGAAGAAAGTTTTATTAGACTTTAAGTGAAAAGTTATTTCAAGCCTTTCGGAGATCAAGTTGGAATTTTTCTTTGTTTAATGTTTTTTGGGTGAGCTTAAGGTTACTCGACCGTTTCCATTTTCTGCAGTTTGAAAGAAACAAACTACAAACAAACCCTAAAATGTTGGAATCAACAATTTCGAAAAATAATTGGTTTAAATTTTATGAAATTATTCGACTTGCCGTGACTCTTTTTTAAAGTTAAAGCAACAAGCAAGTTGGCATGAAAAACGTTTTTTTAGGCTTGAAAAAGTTTCAATGGAAGTGATTATAAAATCTCCTATTCAAACTGGACCTCATTTGACCAGATGACATTTGATTTGAGGTTTGACAGAAGAAACAAACACGGGTGAATAAGACCCTTTTTTTTTTCTCCTCTGCTTAAAAAAAGCACCTGCTGCAAACAATATCAACGGGCGTAAAGGTAAAAGAAAACATTTATTATTTTATTTTTGTTTGGTTTCTTTGTTTGATGGCATATCAAAACCATCTTTGTAGGAGAACAATAGTGGTACGATTTAACTAATGACTAGGAGAATAAGTGATCTCCTAGCTTTCCCATGGGTATTAGTCCGAATAAACGTAATCGTGGACTGGAGTTCGAACTCCTTAGTCCAGCACGATAGCCCCCCCCCCGTTATATTTGGCGAAGTTTCTGATTAAAATCCTCTCCCGCTGCTCTCAAGTTTTTGACTCCTGGATATGTTTTCATTTTACAAGTTAAAAGCCCCCACTTCACCCCACCCCCCAGAATATTAAGAAGTAGTGTTAATACTTTTTGTTTTGAACTTTTTCAAATCATTTATCAAACTTGGGAATGTCAGAATCGAAACCAGGAAAAAAAAAAAATCCAACAACAACGAATCCTAAAACCAAAATTCTTTACTCGATGAAACCTTTACATCTCTCTCGAATTAAAAATATATTTCTCTACAAAACTCTAACCACCATAAATGGATTGTGACTTTTTTCTGGCCACCGTCAGAATCACTAACGAAGGTTCTGGTTGTATTTACTAAACTCCCGAAGTGGCCAAAATGTGATACAAGGTCATTTTAGTGTAGAGTACTATACAGGAGGCGAACTTCCCGCGTATTAGTTTTAAAATTGCTTGGATTCCGTTGATATTACCATTAATGGGCGACTCCGAGGATAGGTGCAACCTGGACGTGGAGGAAGGCATTCTGGAACCAAGTTGATAATTTACCTTATCTATCCAGAACGAACGCAGTGAAAGGGACAGTTTGCACTTTCAGTCAACTGCTCAGGCCCCCAATCATATTTCCCTTGCTATCCGGTAACCCTTTTGTTCACTATGGACTATTTACCATAATTTTTACATTATTATTATCATTATTTTTTTTAATAGCTAAACTACATTAAAACTAAAACAATTTGGTAGGATTTACCACAGTTTTTGTCGTAGATTCATTCAAGTTAATTTGGTTTGGTAGTCTTCATCATCAAAAAATAGAATATTTTTATCAAGATATTTTATACTGCTTCAAACTTTAAAAAAATTTTTTTTACGGTAAGCATTTTTTTTGTTGGTTTGGTTACTTTGTTTAATGGCATATCAAACTTTGTGGGTTATTTTATACCAAAGCCATCTTTAAAGAATAGTAGTGGTACTATTTTATCCATAGCTGGGAGGATTGGGGTTTCATACCAAGGATATTGGTGACCCAGTTGTCTGGGGCAGCAGAATACACACTGCATCTCTGCAAAGAAATGACACCCCACCCCAACGAGTGTCCTGGGTATGACACTAAACAATCCGATGGTGAATCTCCAATAATGCTGGAGCTTTGGGGAATAAAGAGTACCCCCTTTATTGGCATGGGGGAATCTCCATGGCGTAGTAGCTAATGAGCTGGACAAATGTGGTAGGTGTCCACATGATATAGTGGTTAATGTGCTAGACTGCAACATTATTGTAAGGTTTACTCTAGCCCAGAGTGGTAGCATCTGAGAGGGTCCGATCTACGGATTAAATAGAACTAAACAGTGTACTTATGCTAAACTAAATTGTTTGAAATAGAACTGTTTATATGTATAAAAATGGATTTGGTATTAAATAACCTATGATGGTTGATATGCTATAAAACCAAACCAAACCAAAATGACTTAATTCGGCATTAAGTAAAGTTGGCGACTGTAGTCGAGGGCGACCAGAAGGCTCCCTTTTCAATAGCTACTACACTGAGGTGTAGGGAAGGGCGCTACTCCTTTCCCTGGATTGCTCCATTTTACCCTCGATATATACTTTATATTGCTGAGTGTTAAGCAAGGAGGTATCGAGTACCATTTTTAAAGTCTTTGGTATGACGCAACCTGGGATTGAACCCAGGTCTCCCGGACCATTGGCGAAGCTATAAAACAATCAACCAACCAAATTAGTCTGAATGTGATAGTGTGACTGGAGTTTGAACTCACTTCCTACAATGTTGCAGTCTAGCGCATTAAATGCTATATCATGTGGACACCACCTACCACATTTTTATTGATTATTATATTTTGTATTCTAAATGGAAAAAGTTAGGAAATATTGATTTGGTTTGTTGGGTTTTATGGCATATCAACCTTTGTAGGTTATTTAACGCCAAATTCATTTTTATGTAAATAATCGGTTCTATTTAAAACAATTCAGTTTAGCATGAGTACACAGTTTAATTGTCTAAAAGTTTCTATTTCAAACTATTCAAGCAGATATATATAACAATTCAGTTTAGTGTAAGTACAGTTTGTGAAAAACATTTCTATTTTGAGCTATTCAGTAAAGCAGTTCTAATTCAGCAAATTCAGTTTAGTGTAAACACGGTTTCATTGTCAGAAACATTTCCATTTCAAGCTATTCAAGCAGTTATATATAACAATTCAGTTTAGTGTAAGTACAGTTTCCATGTCAAAAACAGTTCAATTTCAAACAATTCAGTTTAGCATAAGTATGCAGTTTAAATGTAAGTATATTTCAATTGTGAAAAAAATTCTAGCTATTCAGTTTAGTCAAGCAGTTCTAATTCAGTTTACTACAAGTACAGATTTTGATTTGCACACGGTTAATATTTAAAACAGTTCCACACTAAACAATTCAGTTCAGTGTAAATAAAATTTCAATATCAAAAAACAGTTCTTTCAAATAATTCAGTTTAGCATAAGCTCACAGTTTAAATATAATTACGGTTTAATTGTGAAAAACATTTCTATTTCAAGATTTTCAGTTTAGCATAATTATGCCGTTAGGGCCCTATCTATGGGTTAAATAGAACTATCAGTAAAGGGGTACTCAGCATTCCCCAAAGCTCCAGCATTGCTGGAACCTCACCATCAGATTGTTTAGTGTCATATCCAGGACACTCGTTGGGGAGGTCTTACCCCTCTGCAGAGAAGCAGTCAGTGTATTCTACAGCCCCCGCCGACTTGGCAAAGAAAATATTGATTCAGTTTTGGTTTCCTTGTTTAATGGCATATCAAACTTTGTGGGTTATTTAATACTAAAGCCATCCTTCTAAAAGGACTGCATGATGTCCAGCTTATTAGCCACTATGCCATGACTCTCCCAATGAGTGTCCTAGATATGACACTAAACAGTCTGATGGTGAGGTTCCAGTATTGCTGGAGCTTTGGGGAATGTGAATTATCTCTTCATTGCCATTGCTCCCAGGTCCACTCTGACCCAGAATGGTAGCACCTGATAGGGTCCTATCTATGGGTCTAATAGAACTAAACTGTGTACTTGTATAGTGGCTCATACCATGTGACTTCCGGTATCGTGGAGGTATAAAAGACATCGTGTTTCTTAAGCACGTGTGTTCTGCAAGATCTCGGTCAGTAGTAAGACCCACTTTAGACATAACACCCACAGCGTGAGACTTATAATATTTGTTGGACTGTACCACTTCAGTTAATAAATAATTAACTCTTTATTTCAATGTCTCTTCCTTATCATAATACAACAGTACTTATGCTAAGCTCAGTTGTTTGAAATAGAACTGTTTTGACATTTGACTATGTGTAAACAAAAAAACTACTTATACTAAACTGAATTGTTTGAAATAGAAGCTGTTAAAATTAGCCATCTTGCTAACTTCCTGGAAGTCCACCCAGACTTGAAGGTCATGGAGGAATGGTATTTGGGTAGATGGGATGTAAGTCTGATGGTTGACTATTGTTGGAGCCTAAAGCAAAACTGTGCACAGATTGAACACTCAAGGAAAAACTATAAGCATGAATTTTTACCTCAACTACTTGCAAACAATTTGACTTACACTTATAATATCCTTTGTACGAACAAAATAAAATAAATTTGTACAAACATGTTGTATAGTGGCTCATACCACGTTACTTCCAGTATTGCGGTAATATAAAAGACACTGTGTTTCTCAAGCACGGCAGACAGACACACAGAAGCAGAAAGATAGCTTTGAAAGATGTCTGTCAGTAGAAGACCAACTTTGGATGTAACATCTACAGCGAGAGACTTATAATACTAGTTGGACTGTACCTCTTGAGTTAAATAATTAACTCTGGTTCACTGTGTATGGTTTCCTTACCACAATACAACAAAACATTAGTCAGGTGATGTTTTATTTTCCATTGTATGTAATTTTTTTTAAAACAGTCTATAAAATAAGTGTAAATTTGCTAAATATATTTCATGGCTTTTGAGACAAAGCAAGGGTTTCTTGTTGCTCAAAAAGTTGATGTGATACAGAAAAAAAACTGGGGTCATTTTTGGATTGATTCATAAGCCAAAATTTAGTTAAAAACAAGTGTCAGATTTAAATTAATAAGAATTATGTTCATACTCTAGTTCTTCATGTAAATATAGTCAAACAATTTTATTTCATTGAAAATTTCTCGAGAATTAAAACTAATATGCATTGTTTGTATTTGATATCCTTTATTCAGTTTGGCCATTCTAGATGTTTTACCAAGGTTGAGAAAGTGACTAACTATATTTGATTTACCTCTTTGATTTGGTGCATAGCATCAGAATCTACAGTTTTAGGTCTGCCTGACCTTATCTGATTGTTGAGGCTCTTGCAACCTGAGTAAAATTTCATGAACCTTCTGTTAACTGTACTGTGCCTTCATCTTTTGCAAAACTAATGCTTTCGGTTACATCCTTGGTGTCATGGCCCACTTTGAACTTATAATTAGACTACATTGTACATTTACCTATGTGGCTTTCAAATCATGGAGTGAATCAATGCACAACATATTTGTGCACTAATTACCATTACAGTTTGAACTTCTTTGGTCACATGATATACTTGTCACAATCTAGCATGGACCAAAATATTGCAAAACGTTAGTCATCCTAGAAAATGTAATCATTTCAATCCTTTTTTTTATTTTATTTTTCAGACGTCCAGGCCACATTATGAGGGACAAAAATTTTGAGCTTGAAACAAAATTAGTTCTCCTCAACTTCTATGAGCACACGTGTCATGGCCGTTCCAATTCCTGCGATCTAACTTTGCAATATGGATTGGTACCATCTGATGTTGCTTCTCGAAGATACAGGTCGTTACCAGAATCATCACGGGAAAGATCTCCTGCAAATCACAATTCCTCTCAACTAGACTTTCCAGAGGAAAATTTGAGTAGGTCTGAATTGCAACCTGAAATACCTAAAATGCGTTTTTCACGAAACAGCAGTGAGATCTCTTCTGGAAGTTTGGATAGTTCTAACACAGATGCAGATGATGAATTGGAGTCAGACCCGAGTATTGGCAGCAATTTTTCTCATAACCAGACTTTTCCTCGTAGAACCAGACTTTCAACTGTGTACAGTGAAAGTGAACTTGCTTTGAGCCCAGAAATCCATTCTGGTAAAATTCCTCCACCCAACAGTTTTCCTCAGGTATTCAAAGACTCTATAGATGAAAGTTCTGACCTCCAAGCAGATGGTTTTGATGATGATGATGATGATGATGATAGTAGCAGCAGCAACTCTACGAGTCCTGATGACACATTTCGAGATGAAATTCGACATTTGAAGGAAAATTTGCAATCTGAAAATGAGGGCAAGTCTCTGAATTTAATTTTATGATTGTCTTGATTTGTTGCCCACAATTTTTCAGCTGATGAGCTACTTTTAAAATGATCAGGTCAAAATTAAAGAATGCTAAATATATAGGGGTCATTCAATAAATAAGGTGAATTTTGCCCACAGAGTTGACAATAGGAAGTACCATTTACAATTTCATCTTTTTCAAGATAATCAATAGTGATTGGTCCTTTCATGTCCTAGAACACTGTCAGCATGACCTTCTTTACTGACTGCTGTGCCTAGAATTTTTTCTTTACTGGAGAGTCAGTGTATTTTCACTTCATAGACTGCCTTTTTCAATGCAAGCTTGTAGTGGTAAACCTATGTTTAACCTGTTTGTAAAAATGTTTTTGACTAAAACATGCCTTTCCGTACACACTGTACATTCTTCTGTAAATTCCACATGGTTTGCACTTCTCAGCCACCAAAAATATAATTACAGACCTCTGTTCAAGCCTGAAGCCACCTGTTTGATTTGCTCGCATTTTGAATTACCCCAAAACAAATATTTTTGCAAGATGAAAATAATTTTTGCTTTAAACCGATTTCAAATGATATAGAGTTCACATTTATGGGGTGGGGGGAATTCTGAAAAAAAATTTATTTTGCTTTTTTCTAAAAGGTTCCCCTTATTTATTGAATGACCCTCATATTTATTTATATATGTAATAAGTATACTTTATATATATATATATATATTCACACTACCTTTGCACTCTACTGGTTGATCATTATCATTCTAATAATCCTTAGCCCAATTGGCTGGGGCTGTAGAATACATAAACTGCATCTCCCTCAATGAGTATCCTGGATAAAACATAAAACTATCTGATGGCATGACTCTAGCCTTGGGAAATGCAGAGTATCCTTTCATTTCTATTACTCCCAGGTCTACTTTGACCTAGAGTGGTAGCACCTGATCGGATCCTATCTATGGGTTAAATAGAACTAAACAGTGTACTTATGTGAAATGAAATCATTTGAAATAGAACTGTTTTTAAATCTGTGTGTAAACAAAAAACTGTACTTACGTTGAACTGAATTGTTTAAAATAGAACTGTTTATATGTATAAAAATGTATTTGGCATTAAATAACCTACAATGGTTGATATGCCATAAAACTAAACTAAACCTTGGAGATTTGGGGAACGTGGAGTACCCCTTCATTGCCATTTCTCCCAGGTTCACTCTGACCTGGAGTGGTTGGACCTGATAGGGTCCTATCTATGGGTTGAATTGAACAAAATACATTTGTAAACAAATGACTGATGTTAAATTGTAACTGTTATATTGCAATACTTAAAACCCTTTAACTGTGTACAAAAAAAGAGCTCAGGCTCATTTAAGAATGTTATCTACAAAATGTGTTTACAAATCATATATATATATATATATATATATATATAACAGGGTTTGGCATTAAATAACCTACAATGGTTGATATGCCATAAAACCCAACCCAACCAAATCATATGTTTAATATATATGTATAAAGAGGATTTGGCATTAAATAACCTACAATAGTTGATATGCCATAAAACCCAACTAAACCAAACATTAATTATCTTTATATTTTAGATTAGCATAACTGGTGGGAATCATGCCCCCACTCTTTTCATCACACTTTTGGTCTACCATACCTCTCCTCCTGGATGTAATGGCCCTTTTGAGACCCCTGCTGTAGATCATTCTTATACTCTTACTACTTAATTTGAACTAGCTCTAACACATTATTTCATTTCTTTTATATTAATTATTTTGATATTTTATTCATTAAATAACAGATCATAATGTACTTATTGTTATACACAATATACACTTATTGTACACTATATATTGGAAAAAAACAAGTATTTTTTATCATTGCCACAAATTTCAATGAAACTTCAACAGCTTAGACACACATAGGAAGTGATTATTTTTCTTGATTATTGTTGTCAAATTCCATTTTATTCTTGTGAAAAATTGTAATTTTTAAAAAAGAAAATTCTCAGAAATGCCCCACAATAAGAAATTTCTAAGAATTTTCTTTTCCTTGATTTGATATCCTAATTTGTAATTAGTTCTTGGTTAATGGCTTGTAAGCTGCTGCTCAAGTTTGAAAAGGTCAAATTGTGTCATACAAAGATAGTGAACTGTCATTTCACAACACTGTAAAGAAATTGAATCACCATCATTAATCGATTGATGTTTTCCTCAAAAATTATAAGAAAACTGGTAATTATCCTCAAAATGAAGGTTATAGCTGCAAGAGAAAAAATACTGCATCTTATGTTAATAGATATCCTACCAAATGTTAAGTGTCCTAACTTGTTGTAAACTACATAAATTATCACTATAAATTTTTTTTTTTTTTATCAGCCGTCTGTTTTTCTTGGGGGTTTATATGACTTCTGGCCAAATGTGTTAGTATACATGGCGAAAGGTTCTTAAAGTCTTCTAAAAGCTTAGACAGCTCACTAACCCTCCCCCACCCCAGGAGTCTTTAAAAAGAAAAAAAAGAAGCTAAGTAAAGGAAGTCCCAATACAAAAAAAAAAAGAAGTTAGGGCCAGTTTCAGAAAACAGGTGAAAATAAACAAAAAAAAAACTCCTATAAATATGTATTAGTCCTGGACTTTAACTAAGTTAAAACCACATACAAAGTTAGATGAACCAGACACGCAGGACACTGCTGGAGAAGCAGAGATGAGCTCATAAGTGATGGACTCCCACATATAGCCGAGCAAAAGCAGGACGACCAGCTAGAACATACATACAGCAGCTATGTGAGGATACGGGATGTAGCCCTGAAGACCTGCCAGAGGCGATGAATGATAGGGAAAAGTGGCGAGAGAGGGTCAGGGATATCCATGCTAGCAGTACGACATGATGATGATTTTTTTGTCCTATACCGTAAATCAGATGTGCTCCAGATATATGTACTAAGTATTTTTTAAATATATATACACACACAATATGTTTGGATACCTTGTATTACTGTGTGAATCCTTACCACACAATATAATTGAATACACTTATGGGGGAGTTCTTTGTTTAATGGCATATCAACCTTTGTAGGTTATTTAATGCCAGAGTCATTCTTCTTCTAGAAGAACAGTAGTGGTACTATTTAACCCATAGCTGGGAGGATAAGGGGTTCATACCTTTCTAAAGAGTATTTGTCTGAAAGTGAATGTAATAGTGCGACTGGAGTTTGAACTCGCTTACTATGATTCCGCAGTCCATCACTTTAACCATTACACAATGAGGATCACCAAATACATTTATGGTCATCACCTTTCTCTGATCACTTTTTGAATGGAGTCAACCAGGGTTACACAATCCTGGATTAGAACTCTTATAGCACAATATAATGGTCACTAAATAGAATCGGCCAAGGTTGTATACCTCAGACAGGAACTGCTTGTAGCCAGCCTCAAGCAAGCTTCCAAATGACTATTAGTCATGGTGGAATGGTACTTGGACCTAATAATCTTTATATGGGAAAAGGCTGACTCCCATAAGTAGGATAGTTAAGAGACTAATAAATTTTTTGAATGGTCTGTGCAATCTACCTGCACTAGCTCTGCAATCTATTGTTTGATCATGATCAACGTTTTGTAAAATAATTCATCATCATCATGTCGTGCTGGTAGCACAGATATCCCTGACCCTCTCTCGCCACTTTTCCCTATCGTTCATTGCCTCTGGCTGGTCTTCTGGACTACATCCCGTATCCTCACATAGTTGCTGAATATATGTTTGTGCTGGTCGTCCTGCTTTTGCTCGGCCATGTGTGGGGGTCCATAAGAGTACATCACTTATGAGCTCGTCCCTGCTTCTCCAGCAGTGTCCTGCATGTCTGGTTCATCTAACTTGAATGGTTTTCGTGATAGGAGGCAAGTGGCCGTACAGTTGGTGTCTTGTGGGGTGTTGCCGCCAGAACTTGTTCAAGATTGCTCGCAGCATTCTTGTGTAATTGCCGTCTAGCTTCTTCTCGAGCCGTTTTGTTAGTCTATGTAGTGCATCCATATAGCAGTATCGATGCGACCGCTGCCTGGAAGAAACTGCATTTCATTTTATCAGTTAGGTCTGATTTCCATATAAGCGATCGCCTGCTACCCTCAAACAGTAACAAAAATTTCTTCTAATCAAATATTTATTGGTAGAGAATTATTTCAGGTTTTTCTTCTCATAGTTGATTGCGATCAACATATTGGGTAACCTTGCTCTGCGCTCATAAAACTTTACAAGGAAAAACTTTTTTTTTTTTTTTTTTTTTTTTCTTGTTACTTCCTATCAATTCAATATCTAAGTATTAACAAAAGCTGTTTACATAGTAACATATCAGTTTAATTTTTATTGTTAACTCTTATCCTACCAGAGGGTGTCCTTATGGTGTTACAACTAAAGCACTAGACTGTGACCTCAAAGTACGATTAGTTCACACTCTTTTGTTCACTTTCGGACTAATTCTCTTGGGAAGATATGAACCGATTTATTACCCCAGTTAGTGGTAAAATAATATTACTGCTGTTTTACGAGGATAGCTGGGGCTGTAGAATACACCAACTGCTTCTCTATAGAGGGGGTAAGACCCCTCTCACTAATGAGTGTCCTGGATATAACATTAAACCATCTTATGGTGAGGCTACAATAATGCTGGAAATTTGGGGAATGTGGAGTACCTTTTCATTGCCGTTGCTCTCAGGTCCACTCTGACATGGAGTGGTAGCACCTGATAGGGTCCTATATATGGGTTAAATAGAACTGTCTGACATTTAAATTGAGTGCAAAAAATGACTTATGCTAAACTGAATTGTTTTAAATTGAACTGTATGATCATTTAACTGTATCTAAACAAATGACTGATGTTTAATTAAATTGCTTGTGATACATAGCAATACTTGGAATCATTTAACTTTGCTGACTTATACTAAATTGAATTGTTTTAAATAGAACTGTTTGATTATTTAACTATATATATTTACAAAATGTGTTTAGAAATCATATATTTAATTTATATATAAAAACAGTAGGTGCCCGTGGTGTAATTGTTATCGTCGCGGGAAATGAACACGGCGACACGAGTTCAAATCCTGGACAAGACTGATTGCATTTCACATAGCACTAATACCCTTGGGAAAGGTATGAATCCAATTATTCTCCCTCCAGCTATGGGTAAATAGTAGGACAGACTAGGTTCTTCAGCCTTGGTTAGGCAACTAGTCTAGGAGAAGGAAAACTCTGAATTCAAACCTGTTAAACTCCGCTTAAAAAAATTGACCTTGTGTCACATCCTGCCCGAGCGGAGGGGTTGGTAAATAAGATATATAAAAACAGGATTTGACATTAAATAACCAACAGGGTTGGTATGCCATAAAACCAAACCAAACCAAGGCTGGCTTTTGTATTAAATAACCACCAAAGGTTGATATGTCATTAAATGAAGAAATCTATCCAAACTTTATCCTACTATGAAAATTTTTGATTTTTGATGATCATAGATTGCATACTGTTGAAAGTTCTGGATGACATTATACCTTCAGTGGGGCATAGAATATGTTGGCTGCATTTCATGCCGAGAGGTAAGACATCTCAAAAAAAAAAAAAAAAAAAAAAAAAAAAAAAGTATGACACAACATATTAAATGCCAATAGAGATAATAAATTTGTAAATTCATGATTGGTTGGTTTTAAGTCTTGAGTCTATAAAGATTATTCAAATTCAGTTTTCAATATTTCCATCCAGAATCAGCAAGAGAGGTTGTATATTTTATAGTAATTGGAAGATTTATTTATCCCTGAATGCCACATCAAATAGCAATATATTTTAGACAGGAAGTTATCTATGGCTTATATCAAGAATAATCTAACACTGAGCCATTTTGAGTAGAACTGAAGGCAATCAAATGGGTAGCTTGTCAAAGTAATTGTTAAGTCCAAGATGGATTTTAAAAAAATTTATTTTATAAGTATTCCTTCCAAAAGATAACCATCTATCATGCCCACATATTCTCATCTGTTTCTTAACATGTAAACAACAGATATACTTTGTTTTGACTCGAAAATATACAAGTGTGTGGATGTTTGTTTTGTTTTTTTTGTGTGTGTTATTGGACAAGAGGGTGAAAAACTGAACAATTTTTTTATGATTACCATAAATTTTAATGAAACTTCAATGGCTAAGATGCACGTGGGAAGTGATTATTTTCTTTTATTGTCAAAATTCCCTTATGGTTTTTGTAGTTTTAGATGCAGTAGTTTTTTTTTCTCTTTCTGCTACAACCTTCTTTTTAATAATGATTTTCAGTTTTCTTATTTTTGAGAAAAACCTCAATTGATGAATATTGCCAATTGAATTTCGTTGCAGTATCACAATCTTTGTATGCCAGAATTTGACCTTTTCAAATTCAGACAACTGCTGATAAGAAAAAGACTAATCACAAATTAGGACATCAAATCTAGGAAAAGAGGATTCTGAGAAATTTCCTATCTCTTTAGTATTTCTGAAAATATATACATTTTATTTTATTTTTTTTAAAAAATTATATCTTATTGTTACAACTCAGGGAATTCTGACAACAATGATCAAGGAAAATCACTTCCTTTGTGTTATCCACACATAGGAAGTGATAATTTCCCTTTGAGAGTTTATATTTAAGATTAAAGTTTCATTAAAATTTGTGGCAACAAAAAAAATGTTTCCACTTTTTTCAGTCCGAGCGGTTTTTTTTTTGTTTTGTCCAATACTGTAGGTTGTTTTGGCACAAAAATATACCAATCCCTGTGTGTGTATGTGTATTTTTTCAAGAAAAAAAACAATATTCAGTCACATTAGGATAATAAAGTTATTTCCATCTTGTTAAGAGCATCGATATGAATCAAAACTGCAAAAGAATTTTAATAGAACTTCATCAGATCCAACAAGAAAATTATATTTGCTCTGTGAATTTTATTTACATTGAGCTCTTTACCAGGAATATTTGAATATTTTACTTGTCCTGATTGAATTGTTCCCTATTCTGGATTTACTGGATTGAAGACTACCTTATGTATAATTTCCATATTTTTAATAAATTTCTTTTACTTTATCATGTATGTCTCGCAACTATTTGTTTAACATTATTACACCTTTTTATTTTTTCCTCTCCAGAATTAAAGTCCTTAGGAAACACTCCTGACAGCGAGGGGCAGTCAAGGCCCTTGACCCCAATTTCTGATGCAGCTAGAAAACTGGGAAAAATTTCTGATGAAATTCAACAAACTTATGGGCCTAGGATTGAGCAGTCATTATGCAGGCTTTGTCTTGAACAATTCACATATGATAACTTTTGTAGCATCCTTAGTAACCTTTTGGGATCTACTGAAGCTAACTGGATAATGGTAACAATTGTTTTAAAATCTCTTTAATTTTCTTACATTCTTTTATTTTATTTATTTATTTTCCACAAAAGCTTGAATTTTTGTATCACTTATTATTCTATATAGTACAGATTTGGATAAGTTTTCCTGGAAGACGTCCTTGTGGCACAATGATTAAAGTGTTGGATTGTAGCCTTGAAGTAAGCGATGTCGAACTCCAGTCATGCTCTTACATTCACTTAGAAACTAATACCTTTGGCAAAGGCATGAACCCCCTTATCATCCTGTTCTAAGTCAAATGATATCGCTCCTGTTCTTATACAAAGATGGCTTTGGTATTAAATAACCTATGAAGGTTGATATGTCATTATACAAAGAAACTGAAACCAAAAAGTCTTACTCTTATTCAATCAAAGCATTTACGAGGTTCATTCAATAAATAAGGGGAATTTTGCCAAAGGAGTTGGCAATAGAAAGTACTATTTACAGTTGCACCTTTTTCAAATCAATAGTGATGGGTCTTTTCATGTCACAGAATACTGTCCGCATGACCTTTTTTTAATTTTTTTTATTAGTCTGTATTTTTCCACTCTATGGATGGTCTTTATGACTTGGACTCATAATGGCAAAATGTATGTTTTGCCCATTTGTAAAGATTTTACTAAAACCTGCTTCTCTGTATACATCATATATTCTTCTATAAATTTCACATGGTTTGCACTTTACAACCACCAAAAATTTGATGACAGACCTCTGTTTAAGCCAAGGAACATCTTTTTTATTTAAACCTGCTTCTCTGTGTATATCACACATTCTGCTGTAAATTTTGCATGGTTTGCACTTTACAGCCACCAAAAATTTGATGACAGACCTCTGTTCAAGCCAGGAGCAATTTTTTTTTTTTTTTTTTTTTTTTTTTTTTTTTTTTTTTTTAACTAAAACCTGCTTTCCTGTATACATCATATATTCTTCTGTAAATTCCACATGGTTTGCACTTCTTAGCTTCCAAAAATTTGAATTGCTATATGATTGGAAATCTGAGCTTTCTGATAAAATAAAACAGGAACTCTTCCAAGTGGTAGCCATGTCAATACTACTTTATAGTTGCACCTCTTAGAGAAGATGCTAGATCGGAACTGCACAAGAATGTATGAAGCAACATCATACAAAACATCAACTGTATGGCCACTTACCATCCATGTAAGACATGCTCACAAACCATCCATGTAAGACATGCTGGGATTTTGCTAAAGAAAGAATAAAACTCATAAGTGATATTTTCCTTTGGATTCCTACACATAGACACACCAGCAGAAACTTAGATTCATCCGTTCTGTATGGATACAGAGTACCGTCAAGAGCGATGGCTGATTGGTACAGATGGTGAGAAAGAAATCCATATTATTAACACTTTTTTCTAATGATGAATGATATGATTAATTATCTCCCTTCTCTAAACAAAGTGTCTTAAGAGGTCTATTCCCATTTAAACCAACTGGAATGTCCAAAATTAATTCAATTAAGATAATCTTTCTTGGTAACCAAGCAAAAATTATCACAGCTTAGCTGGGAAGTTTTTGGACATCCACCAAAATACCCCAGGTATTGCACCTTTTATTCCGGTCTTTAAAAAATTCTAACCTTTTTGGTGCAGTGTCTCAAGTCAACTGAATATACAAAATGCAGGAGAGGTAACTTTATTCCACTAAAGTTAAAAACTTTGAATCTTGTGCGATATAATTCTCTCACTGAAAGTCTCTTGTTTGATATATCCCACCTCTTAAGTTTTTACAAATTCATATTTAACTATTTCTAGAACTTTAGTTGAAGTCATTCTCTCTCTCTCTCTCTCTCTCTCTCCCCTTAGATGGAATTAGAACCTCTCTATCATGGCAAGATGTCCCATCCAGCCTAAAATAAATGCATAAAAATTAATTGGGGGGGAAAAAAAAGGCTTAGAAATCCATTTTTAGGAGGGAAATCCTCTGTGGTGCATAGGCTAACATAGTGGACTGTGAGCGAGTTTGAACTCCAGTTGTGCTATTACGTTCACTTTTGGACTAATACCCTTGGGAAAGGTATGAACCCCTTTATTCTTCTAGCTATGAGTAAAATAGTACCATCACTGTTCTTCTACAAAGAGGACTTTGGCATTAAATTTCTCATGAAGATTGATATGCCATTAAAACAAAGAAACCAAACCAAACCATTTATTAGATTTAGGAAAAGACTATCCCTTCATATCTGGAAAATAATAAAATTAGATATTTATCCTAAATATTTATATATTTTTTGGTGGGACGGTGTTAGGTTCCAGGGTATCTGAACACTTCAAGATTGTCTTCCATATACCATGCTTGGAGTAAACAAAGCAGTAACCTATTGCAAATAGATGATTTAAAAGATATAAAGTCTTTTAAATCTATGTATAATGGGGATAATTCAGTCAGGGAAAATTTTGTAACTTTTTTCTCTTAATACTCCAGTCCTCTATCAGTGAATAAAAAAAACATTTTCTTATAGACATACTTGTACAATATATCTCCTGCCTTAACAACAATCGCATTTGTAGTATTTTAATTGTAAAACTGCAATAAATTATTTTATTTGCAAGCTTTTTTATTTCATGGTCAAAAATGTATCTCAGCCATTGAATTTATTGCAAAAAGAGTTACACCAAAAGGGTTAGAAAAAAAAAAAAAAGGTTCTGTTGTAGACACTAAGCGCAGTCCTTTTTTTTTTTTTTTGAAAAAGATTAAATGTTTTGAGGGGAATGAATTTAGATTGTTACTTGAAAGATGTTAGAAGATAATGGACCTAAAGGCTGAGTGTGTTATTCTCAGAAAGTTAATACTGAGAGAAACCCCCCCCCAAAAAAACTATAAAATGAAAACTTTTTGATCAACTCACTAGATGAATAAAGCAATTAAATTTATTAACAACTGAGAATTAATTTTTTATTTATTGCGGACTTCTTGTCCTCATCTTGGTAGTTTTTGTGTTGTTTCTTCTTTGCTACGTTTCGGCCAAATTTCACCTCTGGCCTTCTTCAGGTGATTAACCAAGAGGCCAGAGGTGAAATTTGGCTGAAATGTAGTGAAGAAGAAACACAAAAACTACCAAGATGAGGACAAAAAGTCCGCAATAAATAAAAAATTAATTCTCAGATTAAGAAGCTCTCAAAATGATTCCAATTAAAGACAATTATTAACAATTGTTTGGAAATGTTCAATGCTGTATAAAAGTCATGAACTTATTAATGGCCAACATTGTTTGAAACTTTTTGTATCTGATTGTGAACTAACTACTAAAAATTGACCAAAAGCCAATTCCCTAATGTAATTCACTAAACTAGACCTGATGGTGAGTGTCCAGTTTTGGCAATCTGAGGAGTGTGGAGTACCCTTTATTGCCGTTACTCCTCGGCCCGCTCTGATCCCTGAAGTGGTGATACCTTATAGCCCCCCCCCCATTTACAGATCAAATAGATCTATTTGAAAATTATTAGTATTGAATCGGAATACTTGAAACCATAACTCTGTGCAAACAAATGATTATAGACAAATAAAAAGTGAAATGGAACAAAAAATATGGATATGATTGTAACCAGGCTTCGGTATTGAATAACCCATGAGGAGGTGATATGTCATTAAACAAATAAACCAAATATATTTTAAAACTGCTTGAGAGAAAAAGAGAAGTATAAAGAAAAAAATTTTTGAAAGTAAATGAAAAACAAAGCCAAAACTTTATGGTTAAAGCTTATATGCTTTATAAAAATCATCTTAAGTTTAACATTGTTTAATTATTTATGTAGAATCTCCTTTCCATTGTTACTCTGACCTGGAGTGGTAGTATCTGTTTAGAATCCCATCTAAAGATCAAATAGATCTGTTTTTGAAAATTATTCATATTTAATAGGACTATGCAAAAAAAAACAACTTCATAATAACTACACAAACTGTAAAAATGAACATACAATGAATGTTATTCCCTCCTAGGCATAAAATAACCCCAGATAAGTTGACATGACTTTAAAATCAATCATTCACTCGATCAATCAATCAATATCATAAGATATTCCTATATAAAACTAAAAAAAATGGCATCTAATGATAAGGTTTCAGTTATGAAGCCCTGGGGTGTTTTGAGTATCACTTTATTGCCATTACTCCCAGCTCCACTCTGACCTGGAGTGGTAGTACCTGTTAGGATCCCATCTATGAGTCAAATGGATCCATTTAAAAATGATTTCTATTTGATATGACTGCATGCAAAAAGAACCAAAAAACAACTACACCTAAAATGTGATATCATTTTAAAAATGCACCTTTTAAATTCGCTTAGAAAAAGTATTTCTTGTAATTTTTTTTTTTTTTTTTTTTTTTTTTTTTTAATTATTTGAACTAATTAGACCCTCTAACTCACTGAAATTTTTTTTTTTTTTTAAAAACAAATGATTTTACATCTTATAAAGGATGTCCACTTTCACATTCTTATTCAATGTAGAATGATCACCCATTTCCAGAACAAATATTTAAAAAAAAAAAAAAAAAAAATAGGACCCTCACTTTAAAAATTTAAAAGCATGAAATAAAATAATTCGACCTTTCTGGTCATTTGTCTTCTCCTATATAAACTGTTTTGAAAATGGATGATCATTCTATGTTTTAATTAAAATGTGAAAGTGAACTCTTTTTATAGTAAAAATTTTAAGTTTAATTCAGTAATTTAAAATTCACTATTTTTTTTTAAGATAAGTCATAATTTTTGGCAAATTTTGGTGTTCATACTTTACAGACTGGGTTCTTTAACCAGTCAATGAGAAGGAAAACTCTAAATTTAAACCAACTTTACGCCACTAAAAATATTGACTTTGTGTTATATTCTGTTTGTGGCAGGGGGATTGGGTTACTAAAATCAGGGGTCCCATACATAAATACCGGGCACTATCTCAATTTTTACTGAAAAATTTTATTTTTGATTTTTTTTTTTTTTTTTTTTTTTTTTTTTTTTTTTTTTTTTTTTAATTGATAAAACTTCTTAAAAATTGTCCTCACTCAACTGTTTTTAAGAATTTGACGTTTGAAGATTCAAGTCAAGGGAGATAATTCATAAATGCATAAACGTTAAATATTCGGATCATCACATTCGCTAATTAAATACAAAGTTTGAGGTATCATATTCATAATATGAAGGATGTTTTATCATTTTTGATATTTTTCTAAAATTAATCTGTAATTTGTCTTGCTCATGGAAATTTTTAGGAAGTAGAGATTAAAACAAGTCATTTACAAGGAAAGAAATCTATTGGGTAAAAATAAACTGATGATTATAATAGATGTGTAGAAATTTTATTTTTGATTTCGGCAATATTAAAATAATTCATAATTTATGAATTTAGACTTGTATATACAAGTTCTACTGGTATGTTAGTGTTCACTTTCATCATTATCATCAAGGCGTTCCAATAGCATGGATCTGTTGGTCTCTTTCTCACTGTCCATCCCTATCAGCCATTGCTCTTGAGAAATCTTCTAGACATCACTCAGTAACCACGCAGAGTTTGTACAGGGTGGAACAATAAAATTGTCACCCTAGAAAAGACGACATGATTCCATTTCTGTTTAATAAAAACCGTTTTTTTTTTTTTTTTTTTTTTTTTTTGTTGCATACCATCTACTAGTTGGCCAGTTGTGTACAAATCCCAAGAGCGATAGGAGCCTTCTATCATGTCTGAAAGTGACACAATGTTCGAGTGAGATCAGAGATGCACCACTGTACAACTCAGGCTCTCTACTGATCCAAGTTATGACAACAGGACCATTGCTAGCACCCTCAAAATGCAAATCTGGACGGCTCAACGCTTGAGGGCACAGCTCAACACATCGGACGACCCTTTGGAGGTGATGGAGCGGAAGGCCACATCATGCCACCTCACATCTTCGAAGTCGGCTTGAAAGTCAACACCAAAGTGTACCTGGATGTACTGAAGAGTGTGGTGATCCTCTGGTGCAACCAGGTGGCCAGTGGCAGACCCTGGGTGTGGCAGCAGGACTCGACACTGGCCCACAAGTCCAAAGAGACCCAGGCTTGGCTTCAGAAGGAGTACTACGACTTTGTACCCTTCTCTCACTGGCCCCCCTCCTCCCCCAACCTGAACCTGCTGGACTACTTTGTTTGGTCATACATTGAGAACATCACTAGCATGACCTCCCACGACACCAAAGCCAGCTTGATCGCCGCCATCCGCCGAGTATTTGCTGAGCTGTCTATCAATAAGTCTTCTAGACGTCATCCAGTGTCCACACAGTGTTAATGAAAGTTTTTGCTGATCAGCCAACCCTGGTGTGTCTATGTGTATGTATTTACCCAACTCCCTTCACCATGGGCAAGATGTGACACAAGGTCAATATTTAAGCAGAGCACTGTTGATTTGATTTGAATTGAGTTTTCTTTCTCCAAGACTGGTTGCCATACAAAGATTAAAGAGTCCAGTCTGCCTTACTATTCAGCCATAGCTTGAGGAAGAATAGTTGGATTCATACCGTTCCTAGGGGTATTAGTGCTATGTGAAATGGTAACTGCCTGGTCCAGAATTTGAACTCTGATTGCTGTGTCCATTTCCTATGACAAACCATTACGCCATAAACAACTATTGGTGAGTCCATGTATAGTAGTCCATAGGAGAACATTGCTTATGAGTTTGTCCTTACTTCTCCAGCACTGTCTGGCATGTGTTGCTCATTATATTTTGATAGTTTATGTGATAGGAAGTAAGTGGCTATACAGCTGCTGTTTTTTTAGAATTTGTTCAGAACAGCACACAGTATACTTGTGTTGTTCTCATCTAGCTTTTTCTCTGAGTGTTAGTCCAAGTAGTGCCACCATGCAGTAGTATTGTCACAGCTGCCACTTGGAAGAATTTCCATTTTATTTTATCAGCGAGATCAAATTTCCATATGATCAGAAGCATTGTATTTCTTTTATTTTTATGTAGAATTTTTCGGTGATTTTGAAAACATGAAAATATTAGTTGCAATTTGCAGTTTAAAGCACAGTAATTTTATATATATAATTTTTTTTTTTTTTTTTTTTTTTTAAAGAGAAAAAGTAAATATTTCATATTGAATTGGTCCACTAAGAGATTTGTACTTTTTTAAGACTTCTTTATTTCGTTCTTACATATGTGTATGTTTCCAGCTTGTTGCTTTCACCAGACATGTGACACAAGGCCATATGAATAGGGTCTCAATTGATACTCAAACTGAGACTCGAAGTGAGTTTGAGTCTCATTGGTGGTCCCATTCATATGGCTTTGTGCCACATATGTACTCTGACGAAAGCAGCAAGCTGGAAGCATACATGTATGTAAGAACAATATAAGTAGTTCGTAAAAAATACAAATTTCTTAGTGGACCTATTCATTTTGGAAAAAAAAATATATATGTGTGTGTGTGTAGCATTATTTTGATTAATTTGTTTATACTGCTTTTGTAAGTTCTATTTTATATAGAACTCTCCTTGTTTTTAAACACTAATGAGATATATATATATATATATAAAGCAGAATGAGATCTCATTACTGTGAGATATATATATAGTTCAAGTGCAACCATATAGTAATGCTAACATGATACAGAGAGAGATTAGATTTCCATACGGTCAATAACATGTCAATTGTTTCCTATGCATATGTCACTTTCAGTACTGTAATTTCTAAATTTATTATTGTATTACTTTTCAGATATCTGCAGTAATGTTGTTCAGTAAGCGTTGTGTGCGTCATTTTTTCAGTCAAGGTGTGAATTATATGAGTGAAATTATTGATTTTACTACCAATTATCTTGGAGAATTTGCTGCAGACTTCATTATTAACAATGGAGGTTGGGTATGTTGTCAGTTTATTCTTTCTACTCTATAAAATTTAACTAGTAATTTCTATAAGCAAAATATTTTCTCTGAAAAAACTTTCCTCAGAGGTGCTATAATTTTCTTTGATTAATTCAGAAATACTGTGATTATTCCTGTATAACAAGCACTCTTAACTTTGGGCTGCCAAATACTTGGAAAAAAAAGTTCCTTGTAGCTGATACACACTGATTCTTAAGGATTTTTAGTAACTAAATATAACTTAGATTCTCCATTTGTTCTAATTTTTGTCATTTTGTACAGACTAAAAATAAAAACTTACATGGTTCTCGTGTCTTGAAACACAAATATATATTGCAACCTTTCTGTAATGGAAAATGAAATTCAGCCCAGTCAGCTGTGGCTGTAGAATACACTGACTACATCTCTGCAGAGAAGTAAGACCCCTACCTGATGAGTGTCCTGGATATAACATTAAACAATATGATTGTGAGGCTTCAGTGATGCTAGAACTTTGGATAATGCAGAGTACCCCTTTATTGCCATTGCTTCCAGGTCCACTCTGGCCCTAGAGTGGTAGCATCTGATAGGGCCTTATCTATAGGTCAAATAGATCTGTTTGACATTTAAACTGAGTGCAAACAAATGACTTATGTTAGATTGAATTAATAGAAATAGAACTGTTTGATCATTAAACTGGGTGTAAACAAATGATTGATGTTTAATTGAATTGTTAGTGATATATAGCAATAATTGGAACCATTAAACTTTGTTTACTTATACTAAATTGAATTGTTTAAAATAGAACTGTTTGATCATTAAACTGTATGTATCTACAAAATGTGTTTAGAAATCATATATTTTATATATGTAAACTGTAACCAGAGATGTTGCAATATTTTTATTGTTCACACCAATAATTCAACTAACTTATAGCAAAAATAAGTTCATATTAAGAAAAAGAATATTATTAACAAAATCACATTCTAGTGGATGTTTCTCTGTAAAGATATAATGTACACTAGTTTGGATTATAGATATAACTTACTTTTGGTCATCCTGTATTGAATATTGTGAGGCATTTGGCTGGAAAAAAATTATATTGTTCTCATGTATAATATACCCCCGTAACTTTTGGGCTGAAAAAAACCCTGAAAAATAGTGTATCTTATACTCAAATTATTACGATACATTGACAGTGTAAAATGCTTTTGTTACACTGACATTTTTTTATTTATGAAATATAAAACTAACTAGTTCTTTTTAAGTTACCCCCACTCCTGTTAGAAGAGCTTAGAATGGTGAAAAAAATAATTGGTTGTGGTGGGTATGACTCTAAACTTTAAAAAAAAAAATGCGTGTGGTGAATATGATAATGAAGCTTCAGTTATGGGGAGTGTGGAGTTCCCCTTCATTGCCATTACTTCCAAAATTAGGGCCTCATTGTACCTTTCCCAAGGGTATTTGCCCGAAAGTGAATGTAATAGTGCGACTGGAGTATGAATTTGCTTACTATGATTCCGCAGTCCATTGCTTTAACCATTACACCACGAGGACACCCTCTAATGGAATTTAAACAGTCTACCACCATGGATTATATAAAGTGTTTTGTTCAAAATTTTCTGAAGGTTCTTGAATTCGACATGAAGCACCTAAAAAAGGCGAAATGGCACATTGACCAAAACATGGCGTATATAACAATAAAGACGAAGACAGTTGTCCAAATACTCTAAAAGTAAAAAAAAAAGTTGGAGACCTTAGTTAAGGTTGACCCTAAGGCTCCCTTTTCAACAACTACTACACTGAGGTGTTGGGGAAGTGCTACTCCATTCTCTGGATTGCTCCACTTTACTCTTGATCCTTACCTTATAATGCTGAGTGTTAAGCAAAGAGGCATCAAGTATCATTTTTTTTTTTTTTTTTTTTTTTTTTTGAGTCTTTGGTATGACTCAACCTGGGATTGAACCCTGGTCTCCCTGACCATTGGTAAACACGCTACTCATTAGGCCCAAGCCTCATAAAAAATTCAAACCAATAAAAGTTATTTGAAAGGAATACTTGATACCATATGACTGTAAATTGTTTGTATTAAGAATTGTTTCTTAAAGATTATTATTAGTTACTTGAAACCATACGACTGTGTGAGAACAAATAACTATTATTAAATAGAAATAATTATTTGACACCATATAATTATTAGTATCCGACAGGAATACTTGAAATTATACTACTGTGTGCAAATTATTTCTATTAGATAAGAATACCAGATGGTTGGTTGGTTGGTTTTTATGGCATATCAATCTTTGTAAAATCCATTTTTATGAAAATAGTTCTATTTCAAACAATTCAGTTTAGCATAAATATGTAGTTTAAATGTAAGTACAGTTTAATTGTGAAAAGCATTTCTATTTCAAGCTATTCAGGTTAGTATAAGTACAGATTTTGTTTAATGTCAAAACAGTTCTATATTAAACAATTCAGTTTAGTGTAAGTAGTTTCAATGTTAAAAAACAGTTCCATTTCAAATAATTCAGTTTAGCATAAGCACGCAGTTTAAATGTAAGTACAGTTTAATTGTCAAAAATATTTCTATTTTAAGCTATTCAGTTTAGTCAAACAACTCTAGTTTAGTATAAGTATGCAGTTATTTCTATTCAACCCATAGATAGGGCCCTATCAGGTGCTACCACGCTGGGCCAGAGAGGACCTGGGAGTAATGGCAATGAAGGGATGTTCTGCATTCCCCAAAGCCCCCGCATCACTGGAACCTCACTATCAGATTGTTTAGTGTCATATCCGGGACACTCATTTGGGGGTGGTCTTATCCCTCTGTAGAGAAGCAGTCGGTGTATTCTACAACCACAGCTGACTGGGCGATAAACAGTTAAATGTCAAAACAGTTTTATTTCAGATAATTCCGTTTAGCATAAGTACATAGTTTAGACGTCAAAACAGTTTTATTTCGAGTAATTCAGTTTAGTATAAGTACGCAGTTTAAATGTCAAACAGTTCTATTTTAAACAATTTAGTTTTGCATAAATACGCAGTTTAAATGCAAAAATCAGTATAGTGAAGGAAGCACAGTTTAGTTCTATTTAACCCATAGATAGGACCCTTATTAGGTGCTACCACTCTAGGCCAGAGTGGACATGGGAGTGATGGCAATAAAGGGGTACTCCACATTCCTCAAAACTCCAGCATTACTGGAATCTGACCATCAGATTGTTTAGTGTCATATTCAGGACACTCGTTGGCGGGGCCTTACTTCACTGCCGAGGTGCAGTCGGTGTATTCTACAGCCCCAGCCGACTGGGCAAACCAGATAGTCTATATAACTGTGTGCGAATTATTTTTATTTGATAAGAATACCAGATAGTGTATATAACTGCGTTAAAAAATCCTTTAGAAGTAACCACAAAAAAATGTAGATTTAAATGTACAATGAATGCAATTCTCTAACCTCTAGACATAAAATAACCCTAGGTAGGTTGATATGCTGTTAAAATCAGTCAATTTAATGAATTAGTGCTGACTATGAGTAAGTAAAGTTGGCGACCGTAGTTGAAGGCGACCAGAAGGCTCCCTTTTCAATAGCTACTACACCGAGGTGTAAAGGAGGGTGCTACTCCTTTCCCTGGATTGCTCCACTTTACCCTTGATACATACCTTATATCGCTGAGTGCTAAGCAAGGAGGTATCAAGTACCATTTTAAAAGTCTTTGGTATGACGTGACTGGGATTGAACCCAGGTCTCCCGGACCATAGGCGAACACTCTACCCACTAGGTCAATGAGCTGGTTACAATAAATTGTTGGCGGCTGTTGTTGAGGGCAACCAGAAGGCCCCCTTTTCAATAACTTCTACACTGAGGTGTAGGGGAGGGTGCTACTCTTTTCCCTGGATTGCTTCACTTTACCCTTGATATGTACCTTATATTGCTGAGTGTTAAGCAAGGAGGTATCAAGTACCATTTTTAAAGTCTTTAGTAAGACATGACCTGGGTTTTGGATGGTGTTTTCTAATCTTATCTTGTGTTTTTGTTTTTCAGACAATTGTTTCTCAATTTTCTGAAGACCAGTTATTGGCCAGTGACCTTCAAAACTTTGAGACTTCAGTTTCAGACACTAACTCCTCTCACTTTTGGCAGTCTCGAGGGCCTTTAACAAATGATACAGTTAATACGAACTTCACCTATGAGGAAGGACCTTCACACATAACACAATCAGAAAGTCTCAATTCTGGGCCTTCAGAGGAAGTGACTTCTCCAAATAACTTTGATCCCACTGCTATAGTTGCTCTGGCTGCTATGATATGTGTTAGTTTTATGTATCTTAAGAATTGAATCTTTTCTTTCTTTTTTGGTTTGTTTCCCATTTTATAATACCAAAATCTTATTTTATTTTGTTTTAAAAATATGTACATTTATATATTTTTCTTTCAATTGACTAATCTCTGCTGTCTGTTATTTTTGAATTCTGATGAACACTGCTGGATACTAGCTGTCATTAATTGAATTACTCAAACATCACCACCAAAAGAATTGCTTGAAATGTTTCTTGTTAAATTCATTTATCACTGGTAAATTCATCATATATTAATCACACTTATAAGGTTTTCTTAACCCTAACTATTTTTATTTTTATATATATATATATATTTTTTTTTTTTTCTTATGTAGCTATAAATAATTTGCTGGTGATAAATTTACAATATGATGAATTTGCCACACAAATTTACCAACAATGAATTTACCTGTCATGAATATAGAAATGAAAAAAAAAGATTTAAAAAAATTGTCTGACAAAATACTGACATGTATATATGTGTGTATGTTTGTTTTTTTTTTTTTTTTTTTTTTTTTTTTTGTTTGTTTGTTTGTTTTTTTTTTTTTTTTTTTGTTTTTTTAAATTAAAAATTTTCATCAAATTCTTATCAAATAAATTTTTATGAACAATTAATTTATTTAAGATATTTGGCTGCGTTTTTGTTTCAATTTATTTACTAGACTTATTTTTGTTTTGACCATGCCATTGAACTAATGGGTAGTGTTTGCTAATGGTCCTGAAGACCAGGGTTCAATCCTAGGTAGAGTCATCTCAAAAACTCGAAAAATGGTACTTGATGCCTCTTTGCTTAACATTTAGCATTATAAGGTACGTATCAAGGATAAAGTGGAGCAATCCAGAGAAAGGAGTAGCACTCTTCCCTCCACCTTGCTGTAGTAGCTATTGAAAAGAGAAACTTTAAGTTGCCCTTGACTACGGTTGCCAACAACTTTTACTTGTTTTTGTTTTGCCTTAGCACATTTTTTTTTCCAATGTACAGTGTGTTTAAAAAATATCTTAACATGCCTGTGGGAATTCCTTTCTGAAAATATGATTTTAATATTTTCACTTGTTCACATATTTGAATCCCCCTTCGCAACATCCGGGTGGTCTCCATGATATCAGTTCAGTTTTCCTCATAAAGATACTCCCATAGAGCTATTAAGATTTTGCTTGTTGTATCCACGACTATATTGAACACAAAGTAATTCATATTAAATCAATAATTATACAGGTGTTTAAAAAAAATATTAACATTTCTGAGAGAGATTCTTTGATGTGATTTTAAAGTCTCCACCTATTCACTATTCTTGTCACAAAAAGGACAGAAGTGATACACCAGCCAATGCCTGGAAAACCATACAACGAGGGCAACCCAAAGGTTCTCTTTTCAATGTTGGGAACATCACCATCAAGGGACATTGCCCAGTCAGATGGGGCTGTAGAATACACTGACTGCACCTCTGCATAGAGGTAAGACCCCCCCCCTCCATGAGTGTCCTGGATATGACGCTAAACAATCTGATGGTGAGGTTCCAGTGATGCTGGAGCTTTGGGAAATGTGGAACACTCCTTCATTGCCATTACTCCCAGGTCCACTCTTGCCCGGAATGGTTGCACCTGATAGGGCCCTATGTATGGGTTAGATAGAACTGCATTCATATGCTAATCTGAATTGTTTGACTAAACTGAATAACTTGAAATAGAAATATTTTTGACAAAATGAGTACTCATTCTAAACTGAATTCTTTGAAATAGAACTGACTATTTGCATAAAAATGGATTTGACGTTAAATAACCTACGAAGTTTGATATGCCATAAAACCCAAACAACCAGCCATCAAGGGACAAGACTGAAGTCCACCTACCTCGCCAGCACCCTCTGTAAGTCTATCATCATGGATGACAAGGTGAAAACCAAACTCACAAAAGCGAGTGCAGCCTTTGGCCGACCCAACAGGAATGTGTGGAATCAGAGGCATCTCAGAGGCAACCATAATCAATTTATACTTAGCTGTCGTTCTTACCATCCTCCTTTATGGCTGTGAAACATGGACTACTTATCAACAGCATATAAAGACGCTAAAACACTTTCACTCAATTTGTCTGAGGAAGATTCTTGGCATCACATGGCAAAAACACATCCCTGACCCTGAAGTTTTAACTCGGGCTTCTCTACCCAGTATCTACACCATCTTGATGCAATCACCACTTTGTTGGGCTTATCATGTTGTCTGCATGAAAGATCACTACCTCCCAAAAAAACTGCCCTACAGTGGACTATCTTGGGGCAAGCACTCACAAGAAGGCTAGAAAAAGCACTTCAGAAAAACTGAAGGTCTTCATGAAATCTTTTGGTATCACCTCAAATTGTAGTAGCTATTGAAAAGGGAGCCTTCTGGTCGTCCTCAACTATGGTCGCCAACAATTATGTATAATATTTTAAAGGGCTTCAATTAACAATTGTTTCTGAGTGAAATATGAAGTAAAAATTGTTTTACATGTCAATTCTATTCCTACAGCTGCTCAATGTTTTGCAACACAGGGTTCTAAACCCTAGGAAAGCACCTGTCATGTATGTCAGACTCAAGGATAAGGACACAAGGCATGAACCTCCTTACCCCAAAACTATGAGTCAAACAGTATCACTTCTGGTTTTTTTTTTGTTTTTTATCATTATGGCTTTGGCATTAAACAACCCACAAAGGTTGACATGCCATTAAACTAACAAACCATACCAAACCAACCCTTTTGAGGAGAAATATTGAAAAAAATTAGTTAGTCGGCTTGATTTTTAAAATCAGTTTTGACAGCAAGTTTCAATGAATTGGTTAGTCAATTTAGTTTTTGAAACTGAATTGATGAAAACAATAATTGTAAATGGATAAAAAAAAAATGACTCAATTAAAAAAAAAATCCAATTGGATTGTCAACTTGATTTTTAAAATCAGTTTTGACAGCAAGTTTCAATGAATTGGTTAGTCAATTTACTTTTTGAAATTGAATCGATGAAAACAATAATTGTAAATGGATCTAAAAAGATATGACTCAATTTTTAAAAAAACTGAAAAATAAATATGACTCTATTAAAAAAAAAATTAATTGGTTAGTCAACTTGATTTTTAAAATCATTTTTGACAGCAAGTTTCAACTAATTGGTTAGTCAAATTAGTTTTTGAAATTGAATTGATGGTAACAATTGTAAATGGATGTAAAAAGATAAGTAAAACTTTGTTTTACTTTTCTGAATTTTTCCTCTTTCCTTTCTTTATGTGGCATTTTTAAATACTTTGAACATTGAATTTTCTTAGAAATTGCTCCATCCTGTTGTTTATTAAAACCTGTTTTGCTTCTAATATCTCCTTACCTTTTTTAAATGTCTTTCCACTCTAAGTAATAAGTCTCTAAAATCAAAGGACCAATTCACATACCTCAGCAGCAATATCTCATCAACAGAAAGTGATATCAACATATGCTTAGTGAAGGCATGGAATACTATTAACAGGTTATCGATCATAGGGAAGTCTTATCTACCCGATAAAATAAAACAGAATTTCTTCCCAGATGTAGCTGTGTCCATCCTACTATATGGATGCACCACATGGATGATGACAAAACACATTGAGAAAAAGCTGCGTAAGAATGTTGCATGCTGTCTTGAACAAACCCTGGAAACAAGACTTCTCAAAACAGCAGCTCTATGGCCACTTACGTCTCATCTTAAAAACCATTCAAGTAAGACTTACAAGACATGATGGGTACTGCTGACTGCTGGAAGATGAACTTTTAGGTAACGTTCTCTTATGAATTACCTGAATATGGACATGCCAGTGTTGGCTGGCCAGCTGAGATTTTTGTACATCAGTTCTGTGTGGAGACAGGATACAGTCTAGAAGACCTACCGTGAGTGATGGATGATACGAATGGATGGTGAGAGAGAGTCAGGGAATTGCCAGCACGACTTGATGATGACTTCAAATTTATTTCCGTTCTATTAGTGAGGCGTAGAATACTCTGATTGTGTCCATTGCTGAGAAGACACCCCACCACACACAAAAGGGGTGCTTGACTTTCCTTTCGTTTGCTGTATCATTGGATACAGGGTCTGCCTTAGGAGGTGCAGAGCCTAACTAACATGGGGTCCCTTTAGGTGCTGGGCCCAATTGGGAGCAGTTAATCTAATTGGCCCTGATTGGAATATTTTTTTGCTTGATTTTTTAAGGCTAATATTAGACCGAGGTGAGTAGGGACTCGACTGGATATTCTCCTTTGTACCTAACTAATTCAATAATCACTTCTGTAACATTGGTTGGTTTGGTATTTTTTTTTAATAGCATATCAACCTTTGTGAGTTATTTAGAGCTAAATCCATTATAGGTGCTTTTTAACCCATAGTTGGGGGTATGAAGGGGTTCATACCTTTCTCAAGTACAAAAGTGATCGTAATTGCGCGACTGGAGTTCGAATACGCCAACTACAATGTCTCAATTCACTATACCATACAGACTCCATCCCAAATGGGTGTGTTGCCCAGTCGGCTGGGGCTGTAGAATACACTGACCCCTCCCCTCCAACGAGTGTCCCGGATATGACACTAAACAATCTGATGGTGAGGTCCCAGTAATGCTGGGGCTTTGGGGAATACGGAGCACCCCTTCATTGCCATTGCTCCCAGGTCCACTCTGGCCCGGCATGGTAGCACCTGATAGGGCCCTATCTATGGGTTAAATAGAACTAATGGCATACTTATGCTAAACTGAATTGTTTGATTAAACTGAATAGCTTGAAATAGAAATGTTTTTTGACAATTGAACCATGCTCACATTTGAACTGCGTGCTTATGCTAAACTGAATTATTTGAAATAGAACTGTTTTAGGCATTGAAACTGTACTTACACTAAACTGAATTGTTATATATAACTGCTCGAATAGTTTGAAATAGAAATGTACCCATGCTAAATTGAATTGTTTTATATAGAATTGATTATTTACATAAAAATGGATTTGGCGTTAAATACCCTACCAAGGTTGATATGCCATAAAACCCACAAACCAAACCAAACCAAACCAAATGGGTGTGTACACAAGTAAGTAAACTTTATATAAGCGAGTGTGTGTGTGTGGTCCCACTACTGTTTATTTTATATCTCTAAGCAGTATACGTGTATACAAACTGTTTCGATACTTATACATCTCATTTTGTGAATAGCCCAGTCTGTGAGGGCTGTTGAATACACAGACTGCATCCCTTCAGAGGGGTAAGAACCCCTAACAAGTGTCCAAGATATGACATTAAACCACCTGATGGTGAGACTCCAGCCTTGGAGATTTGGGGAATGTGGAGTACCCCTTCATTACCATTGCTCCCAGGTTTACTCTGTACCGGAGTGGAAGCACCTGATTGAGTCCTATCTATGAGTCAAATAGAACAAACTATGTGTGCAAACTAATGACTGATGTTGAATTGTGACTAATATAGCAATACTTGAACCCATTTAACTGTGTGCAAAAAATGAGCTCATGCACTTTTAAAAATGTAATCTATAAAATGTGTTTACAAATCATATATATCTATATTTAATATATATATGTTTTAAGGAGGATTTGGCATTTAATAACCTACATTGGTTGATAAGCCATAAAACCCAACCAAACCAAATTATATATATATATATATATATATATATATATATATATATATATATATATATATATATATATATATAAAGAGGATTTAGCATTAAATAACCTACAGTGGTTGATATGCCATCAAACCAAATCATGTATATTTAATATATATCTATAAAAAGGGTTTGGCATTAAATAACCTACAATGGTTGATGTGCCATAAAACCCAACCAGACCAATCATCTTGTGAATCTACATTTCACATTGTGTTTATACATACTATGAAATATAAATGGAAGGATGGTCTTACCCCACCATAGGGCGTTCAGTTTTATTGAAAAAAATATTGAATCTTTGAATTGATTTTTCTGTGTTTTGTAAAAATATTTCCGATGAAAAACAAAGGGAAACAATGTCCAGTCAAAAACAACAACAACAGCAATAACAAAAAAAAAAAAAAATAAAATCAGGTAAAAAAACAAAACAAAACAAAAGAATATACACTGTGTCAGCACTATGTTTAATGTTTAATGTCTTCAATTTATTTACATTACTGTATTTGACGTTTTGAAGAAACGACTTACTAGATCAGTTCAAAATGATCTCAAAGTAGCTTGAATTTTATTTCAGTGTCTCTAACGATCACCATGACAAAAAAAAAAAAATGTCTGGAACCATTCAACTAATCGTTCGCTGCTTTGGATTTCGTTTGTGTATCAGTAAAAAATATCGCAGACTTTTGGGGTTATATTTTTTTGAAAGAAAACGTTAGATTTTTTTGTTTGTTTAGATTGCAATATGCATTGTTAAAAAATCTTGTATCACTTACAAAACAAGATAGAAATAGATTTTAAAAAATCTTATTGTTCCAACATTGATTGTCTTCCCTTGGATTTGTGGGTGTGTCTTTAAACATATGTGTCCATTGGTCAGGTGATTTTTCAGAATCCTTTCTAAGTCTCTTTTTGTTCTCGTTCTTCGAACGAATAATACCTCTCTTTGTATCTGTTCATTGAAATGGCGCTGTTGCTGTTGAAATAAAAGCCACCAAAAAAGATAATCATGACTTTTGACCATTTTTGGCACGCCTTTTTAAATACTGCTCGCCATGAAACAATGAGCTCATTACGTTCTTGTATTCTTGAAATATTTCTTTGCTTTATAAGTATGTATTGAATGTCCTCTATGTGTATATTGCTCAGTCGACTGGGGCTGTAGAATACACCGATTGCATCTCTACAGAGGAGTAAGAACCCCACTCTCCAACGAGTGTCCTGGATATGAAACTAAACAATCTGATAGTGAGATTTGAATAATGCTGGAGCTTTGGGGAATGCAGAGTACCCCTTCATTGCCATCGCTCCCAGGTCCACTGTGGCCTGGAGTGGTTTCACCTGATAGGGTCCTATATATGGGTCAAATAGAACTGAACTGTGTACTTATGCTAAACGAATGGCTTGAAATGGAACTGTTTTAACATTTAACTGTGTGTAAACAAAAACTATACTAAACTGAATTGTTTGAATCAGAACTGTTTCTTTGTTTAAAAATGGATTTTGGCATTAAATAACCTACAAAGGTTGATATGCCATAATCCCAAACAAACAAGCAATGTTTATATAAGCTATTTTTGTCTTTCCTTTATTTATTCAGTGTTTGTGAATCAACGGATAAACTAATGTTCATGTTGAACCTTGGTGAGGGGTGAGGAGTGATTATAGATATTCGCTCTAGCATCTGTATAGATCCTTAAAATAGGATCTCTCCTGTGTTTTGCGACCCGTGACGTAGGGTTAGTACTTTCAGCCGGTTGACTAGATAGTTTGAGTTTTAGCAAGAGCAAGCGTTAGGCGTTGATGGTTACAAGCTCTAGGCCCATCCAAGATAGCCACTAAGGCCAAGATAGAAATAAAACAAAACAAAACAAAACAACCAACACCCCCATGAGAGGGATAACTCTTTGTTACTGTGAGTAGGCTTCAAGTGTAATGTTTTTATTCAATGTCTTTTTACGTTACGAAAATAAATATGGTTATCACTCTGTTTGGAGGCTCGCTCTAGGTATTAAGCGGTAGTATATTAACAAACCCAACGCACTTGTAGAGAAGAGGAAAATCTCGTATTTTGTTTTGGCGCGCTATTTAATTCAACACTGAATTTCACCCAATCAGGATGACATATCCTATTCAGCCCGGACCTTCATTTCCGGCTAGCAAAACGGGTGAGCGGCCAAACACACTCTCTTCGGCTTGAGACGGCGACCAGAACGGACGTGTCTCTGGTCGCCCCTGCTTAGCGATGCTTTTTAGCTAAACAAGCCACCCAGTGTAGACATATCACTGTGGCTTTAACCCTAGCAGCAGCAACATGGACACTCAGTGAGGGAACCATCTAATTTATGGATTCTTTGCGTCTAATATATTTTAGACCAAGGAATCCCAGTTGAATATGAATTAGATACGTTCAGCATGCCTTCCACGAGCACCACAAAAATTTACTATGTCGATCCGAGCGCCACTTCGCTCTCGACACACCTAGCTCTCATTTCACCTCTGGTCGACATTAATGGAGATAACGCCTACTCTCCCCAATTACCAGACACACAAAACTACACGGGACCTTGAATACTTCCCTCACACGTCCAACGACACGCTGTCCCCTTTGTACGGCACTAGACCAAGCGTCTAGTTTAAGCCGTAAACTGGCATACGTGCCCGGACCCACATTTGGGTTCGTGAAACTGCTTGCCTCATCAGGCTCACATTGCACTAAGTGAGCCGATGAGCAGCACAGACAAGCAGGGTTCGAGTCTCGGCTCCTTCCCGACCTTCCCCTCCCCTTTATCCCCACTTTAATTGGCCTTCGGGCTTTTGACCTTGTGTCAAGTCGTGTCTGGTGGGAGGCAGCGACAAATACATGCCATCCAACATCTCGCTAAGCTATCGCGTCTCCAAAACCAACAAGCCTAAATACCACGAGTCTTGCAGCACCAAGAACAAACCGCCTCAAAGCTGCTAATAAAGAACTTTCGTTATTGTGTTACCAAAGAATAGTTTCGCAATTCATTTCTGTTGCCATAAAATATATAGTGTTCGGGAAAATAACCTTTTCACCCCACGCTATACACTTTACCGTTACCAATAATTGGTAGTGCCTCTCTAGTTCTATTATTATGATAAATCGACAAAGGATAATTCTAAAGATTAAAGTTTCGCTGGAATTTTATGTCGTCGTCGTCATATTTTAGGGGTGAGTGAGTGTATATTTATTTATTTATTTATGGTCCCTGACTATTTAATGTTAATTTTGATATTTAAAATAAGGGTTTTAATATTTTTGCTTCCCTACAAGTTTAATGTTTTCCCACACATTTATGTTGAAGTTTGGTATATAAAATGTTTAGTTTAGAATAAAAGTGGAATAGGGCATAATATAGGCACATGGATAAAGTAGTAAATGAAAGAAGCCAATGAGTGAAGAATATGCAACAAAATGAGTAAAAGATATGAAACAAATGAAAGTTGTAAAACGGCGCGGACAAAATGAACATTTAAAACAAGGTGTAGGGGTGACTGAAAGTGTTTTTATGGTATTTATTTATTTATGGTCTCTGA
Organism: Sepioteuthis lessoniana; assembly: GCA_963585895.1. Taxonomy (NCBI): domain Eukaryota; kingdom Metazoa; phylum Mollusca; class Cephalopoda; order Myopsida; family Loliginidae; genus Sepioteuthis; species Sepioteuthis lessoniana. The sequence continues at coordinate 17,616,166 of OY757938.1, read as the reverse complement.
CTATTTAATGTTTAGTTTGATATATATAGAATAAGGGTTTAATGTTTAGCGTTTCCCCACAGGTTTAATGTTTTCCCACACGTTTATGTTGAGGTTTGATATAGAGTGTTTAGAAAAAAGGTTGAATAAGCACATGGATAAAGATAGTGAATGAATAAAGCATATGCAACAAATGAGTAAAAGATATGAAACAAATAAAAGTTGTAAAACGGCGCGGACAAAATGAACATTTAAACAAGGCGTCGAACAAAAACAAATTTATATTCTACAACAATAAATCTTACATTGATACATAAAAAATATTACTAACTCTACTAACAAAATAATAGTGTGTGTATATGTGTGAGCTCGTGTGTGTGTGTGTGTGTGTAACACAACTAGGCTATAAAAGAATTACATGTTTAAAATGTCCTTTTTTTATGGTTAGAAACGGGCAGTTTCACTGACACTGGAAAGCGTCGCATAGTCATTGTATATGAATGTCTGCGAGGCCCATCCATAGTGTTGCTTTTATCTCCTGTTGATTCACGCTGAAGGGAGTGTGTTGCTGCTGCGAAAAAATTTGGTCCAAGAGAACAAGGGTGTTTGAAGACGACGTATTTATAGAAAATACGCGTCTTGTAGGTGGCTCAAAATTGCAGGACTTGAATTTACGCGCGGACCTAGTTTTAAACATGTCACGTGGTCCTCCTGGCCAATGGTTTCCCGAGACTGAATATGTGAGCGTCCGCCATCTTTGTGGAACAAGTGGCATACCACCCAAAATAATTTATAGAAGTGTAAAGTCCTATAGTATAATAATTATAATAATAATAGTAATATCTTTTTTTTTTTCACATCAGCGTTAGCCGATGTTTTTTCACTGGAGTCTGAGTGACAGCAAGTCTCCTCAAGTCTCCTGGACTCTTCTCAGTATTCTGGCCGTTCTCAATAATGCTGTCGTTTGGATGGTCTCCACCCATCCGCCAACTTCCAAGTCCTCTAGTCCCCTTAGTAATCCTTTAGTTACTGTTCCAAACGCACCAGTTACAATTGGTATAATTGTCACCTGCATGTTCCACAGTTTTTTTCAATTCCCTAGCAAGGTCGAGGTACTTATCCTTCTTTTCACATTCTTTCAGTTTTATTCTGTGGTCAGCCGGGACAGCAAAGTCCACAATTTTGCTTGTTCTCTTTTTTTTTTTTTTTTTTTTTTGTTGATTATTATTAAGTCTGGTCTTCTGGCCGGGATTAGGTGATTTGTTTGTATGTTAAAGTCCCATAGGAGTTTATGTGTGTCATTTTCTAGGACAGGTGCTGGGTTGTGCATATACCATTTGTTCGTATGGTCAAATTTAAATTTCTTGCACATTTCCCAGTGGATCACCTTGCCCACCCAGCCGTGTCTTGTCTTATACTCCTTCTGTGCTAATTTGTTACATTCGCTTATTATGTGATTGATAGTTTCATCTATGTCACAGCATAGCCTACATTTGCTATTTATTTACTCCTCTGGAGTTTTTCACATCAGTATTAGCTGATGGTTTTCACTGGAGTTTGAGTGACAGCAAGTCTCCACAAGTCTCCAGGACTCGTCTCAGGATTCTGACCGTTCTTAGCAATACTGTCGTTTGGATAGTCTCTACCCGTCCGCCAACTTCCAAGTCCTCCAGGCCTTTTAATAATCCTATTGTTACTGTGCCTAACGCACCAATCACAATTGGCACAATCGTTACTTTCATGTTCCACAGCTTTTTCAATTCTCTAGCAAGGTCGAGGTACTTATCCTTCTTTTCACTTTCCTTCAGATTTATTCTGTGGTCCGCCGGGACTGCAAAGTCTACAATTTTGCAGATTCTCTCTCTCTCTCTTTTTTTGTTGATTGATTATTATAAGGTGTGGTCTTCTGGCCGGGATTAGGTGATCCGTTTGTATGTCAAAGTCCTATAGGAGTTTATGCGAGTCATTTTCTAGGACAGGTGCCGGGTTGTGCATATACCGTTTGTTTGTATGGTCGAATTAAAATTTCCTGCACATTTCCCAGTGGACCACCTTGCCGACCCAGTCGTGTCTCGCCTTATACTCCTTCTGTGCTAATTTGCTGCATTCGCTTATTATGTGATTGATCGTTTCGTCTCTATTATTATTATTCCTCCTCCTCCTCCTCCTTGGGAGTTTTTCAGATCAGTTTTAGCTGATGGTTTTTTTACTTGAGTTTGAGTGACAGCAAGTCTCCTCGAGTCTCCAGGACACTTCTCAGTATTCTGGCCATTCTCAATAATGCTGTAGTTTGGATGGTCTCCACTCGTCCTCCAGTCCCTTTAATAATCCTTTGGTGACTATACCAAAAGCACCAATCACGATTGGTATATTTTTCACCTTCATGTTCCATAGTTTTTTCAATTCCCTAGCAAGGTTCAGGTCTTTATCCTTCTTTTCACTTTCTTTCAGTTTTATTCTGTGGTCATCCAGGACAGCAAAGTCCACAATTTTGCAAATTCACTTTTTTGTGGATTATTAAAAGGTCTGGTCTTCTGGTCGAGATTAGGAGATCCGTTTGTATATCAAAGTCCCATAGGAGTTAATGTGTGTCATTCTCTGGGGCAGATGCTGGGTTGTGCATATACCATTTGTCCGTATGGTCAAATTTAAATTTCTTGCACATCTCTCCTACTGGATCACCTTGCCCACCCAGTTGTGTCTAGTCTTATACCCCTTCTGTTGTTGTATTTTTATTATTATTGATGATGATGATGATGATAATGTTTGTTATGTCTACTTGGGCATCTTCCCTTTTTATTATCTTCTCACATTAACCTTTTACTAAAAGAAAAAAATAATAATAAATTAACAAAAAACGGAATCTTTTCATGGAACGTATAGAATATTAATCCTCAGATCAAATTCTGTTGAGTAATTCATCGGATAGTTACCAAAAACGCTCTCTTTAAATTCGTTTTCTGGCAATTATTTCTGAAAATCCAATTAAATCTTTTTTTTTTACGCTATTGCTGTTTTTGATCTGATGAAGCAATTATGTTTCAAAGATATATTACCCTCTTATATATATATATTGGATTTGGTCGAAAGCGAGAAGTTTTCAGCATGAAGGAAATACACGCGGAACCACCTTTCCCGTGTGATTACGTAAGAAACGGTTACTGTAAACGCGTAATAACATCAACAGCCGAAAGTAAACGCGTTTTTTTAAAAAATTACAAACTGCACACTAAAAATGAAGATTAACGTCCATTGTAGTCTCTGCTCTTAATTGATCTGGCATATATATATATATATATATATATATATATATATATATATATATATAATTCTCTTAATATCCTGTCCGGTGGCAAAAGCTGCTTGGTAACGCCAGGAGTGGCAATACCACCTTGAGCTACCGAATCTGTGTTATCACCCCTGGTTGGCGGCTGATGAGGACATGGTATTGCACGTGCTTTCACACGTTGTATGATGAATATATATATATATATATATATATATATATATTCAAGCAAGTTTTATTAAAGACGATGGAACACTGTTTAATTTATCATTTTTAATTCTATTTTTTCAAGGCTCCTTGTTATTTTTTTTGTGTCGGGATCTAGATGCTTTGGTTTGGTTTCTTTGTTAGCATATCAAACTTGGTAGGTTATTTAATGCCAGAGCCACCCTTCTCGAAGAACAGTAGTAGTACTATCCATGAGGATAAGGGGGTTCATGCCTTTACCAAAGGTATTTGTCCGAAAATGAACGCAATAGCGCGACTGGAGTTCGAACTCGAATGCCACGATTCCGCAATCCATTACACCACGCTAGATCGTAAAGGAATTATGATATATATATATATATATATATATATATATATATATATATATATATATATATATATATATATATATATATATATATATATAAAAATCCCGAATTGGTTATTAGACTTAGTTTTTGAAATCTGCTTTGATAGTAAATTTCTCGTTCGAGGAGAAATACTGAAAAAAATGTTTACCATAATCAGAAATTCCATTAATTATTTTGAAAGTTTCAATTAGATGACCCCTCCCTCTTTTGCCCAGTCGGCTGTGGCTGTAGAATACCCTGACTCCACCTCTGTAGAGGGGTAAGACCCCCCAATGAGTGTCCTGGATATGACACTAAATAATCTGATGGTCAGGTTCCAGTGGTGCTGGGGCTTTGGGGAATGCAGAACACCCCTTCATTGCCATTGCTCCCAGGTCCACTGTGGCCCGGATTGGTAGAACCCGATAGGGCCCTATCAATGAGTTAAATAGAACTAACAGCATACTTATGCTAAACTGAATCGTTTGATGAAATTGAATAGCTTGAAATAGAAATGTTTTTTTTTTTACAATTAAACCGTACTTACATTTGAACTGCGTGAATTATTGAAATTATTTGAAATGGGATTGATTTTTGGTATTGAAACTGTACTTACACTAAACTGAATTAATATAGAACTGTTTTGATATCTAACTGTAGAACTGCTTGGCTAAACTGAATAGATTGAAATAGGAATGTTTTTCATATCTAAACTGTGTACTTATGCTAAACTGAATTGTTTGAAATAGAACTATTTACATAAAAATGGATTTGGCGTTAAATAACCTATAAAATCCAACCAACCTCTCTTTCTTCTTTCTAGTAAATTAAAGTTGGCGATCTTAATCGAGGGTGACCCGAAGGCTCCCTTTTCAATAGCTATTACACCGAGTGGTAGGGGAGGGCGCAACTCAATTCCCAGGATTACTCCACTTTACTCTTGATCCTTACCTTATAATACAGAGTGGCAAGGCAGCATCAAGTATCATTCCGACTAGCTATTGAACCCCAGTCTTCCGGACCATTAGCGAACACTTTACTTATTAGGCCAATGGCCCGGTAAAATATCTATTTCTTATATCTTTAATCTCTTCCTATAACAATAATATTTTACTAATTTTATTAGATCTATCATTCTTCTTCGTATGTTCTCGTATCTTAGGATGTTATGTGAACGATAAACTTATAACAGATTGTTTTGTCAATGATGAAAAAGTTTGCCGAAATAACGATTGGGAAAGTTTATTTTTCTGATTGAAATTAACGCATTTACTAAGCCAGAAAATACTATTGTAGCACCTTTTATGTGTCTGAAACAGTTGGACTTGTAGCAGAAAGAATTTCAAATTATTGTTTAGCGCGGGAATTATTTTGACCGTTGAGGTTTCGATTTTATATTTTCGAACAATGAGGATGGTTTATGCCATTCTGCTCGGATGACTTTTCCGGGCAATATAAAAGACTGTGTAACGCTCTCTCTCTCTCCCTCTCTTTTTCCCACTAATTCCAGCAGCAGACAGATCCCATCAACATGAAGAGAGCGCATTCAACATTTTGGCCACTGCTTCTTTCAGAGAACATTTCCTTATCATTTATTCCTTCCTCCTAGACCAACTGAACCTCCAAACTTCAGGCTGAATGCTTACTTCCTGCACTAACATTTGCAATTGTTTTCTTCCATTTGTACAACTCACGTTACAAGGGATTTCATTCCTTCCTCCTTGACCAACTGATCCTCTAAACTTCAGGTTGAATGCTTACTTCCTGCTCTAACATTTGCAACTGTTTTCTTCCATTTGTACAACTCACGTTACAAGGGATTTCATTCCTTCCTCCTAGACCAACTGAACCTCTAAACTTCTGGTTGAATGCTTAATTCCTGCTCTAACATTTGCAATTGTTTTCTTCCATTTGTACAACTCACGTTACAAGGGATTTCATTCCTTCCTCCTAGACCAACTGAACCTCTGAACTTCTGGTTGAATGCTTAATTCCTGCTCTAACATTTGCAATTGTTTTCTTCCATTTGTACGACTCCCGTTACATGGGATTTCATTCCTTCCTCCTAGACCAACTGAACCTCTAAACTTCAGGCTGAATGCTTAATTCCTGCTCTAACATTTGCAACTGTTTTCTTCCATTTGTACAACTCACGTTACAAGGGATTTCATTCCTTCCTCCTAGACCAACTGAACCTCTAAACTTCAGGTTGAATGCTTACTTCCTGCTCTAACATTTGCAACTGTTTTCTTCCATTTGTACAACTCACGTTACAAGGGATTTCATTCCTTCCTCCTAGACCAACTGAACCTCTAAACTTCAGGTTGAATGCTTAATTCCTGCTCTAACATTTGCAATTGTTTTCTTCCATTTGTACGACTCCCGTTACATGGGATTTCGTCTCAAGCTGACATTAAAGTTTTTGAACTCACCAATATTCGCGTCCACTCATTTGTTTACCTCATTCATAATGTATCAAGGCTTATTCATCAAATTTGCCTGTTGCTAAAGACTTTTCAAATACAAATATAGAAAAATGAAAAAGATGAAGCACTAAAAAAAAATAAGTTAAAAATAAGAAATTTTTCTGAGCCACGTTTGGCTTTCGCAATACTTTCTTCTTTTTTCGATTTAGAGCCTCTTTCTATATTATCATTAATTCCTATATATGTAATATAATGGCCGAGGGATTTCGTTTTATGCCTTTGGGTTTAGTTAGGCTGAGAACCTTTCGGCTCAGTGCATGGGTTACTTAGGTATAACATTAACACAGGTGTTCACGCGCGCGGGGGGTGCGGACGTGTCACTCAGAGATATCACAATAGCCCAGAGGGGAAACGGGGCTAGCAAGTGCGAATGACGTCACGCACCGGAAGCGTACGGAGGATTTTGGGATTTTAAAAAGTCAGTAGAGTTGAGACCTACCTCGGGGGAAGACGGTTGACTTTCGCTTGCTCGCAGAGGCCTTGGGCAGGTGTCGCAAGAGATGTGGGGGTGCAGATGGAAAAGCCAGAATAGAAAGAATTTGTATCTCTCTCCTTGTGTCGAAGAGCCTTTAAACTCAAAGGTAATAAAAAATTTCGTACCTGAACTAAGAAGTCCTAAGTGTTTTTCGTGTTTCGAGATTCCTATGTCCTATGTTATATATATATGAACATTATATGTCCATTTCACACATAGCCGTATCTGGCTATGAAACATATGTTTCTTTTAATGGTTTAAGATAAATACGTTAACTGGTACTGAAGTTCTGTTTGTCCAAGACACGAAAAATGCTGTAACTTAACGTCATAAAAATGTTCTATTATCTCCCAAACTTTTGTTTTTTTTCAGTTCTTCTAAAGCAACTAAAAAAACCAACATTAAAAATTTTCATGTAATTAGTTGAAGGAATTAAAAAAAAATGTTTGTTTGTCTTGCCATGTCTGCAATTCAAGTCTTAACTTCTTAGCTAATGTAGATAGGTACTTCACCTATTATATCTACAATGGGATTTGTTAAATATTTGTCTTGCCATGTTTTCAGTTCAAGTCTTGACCTCTGACTTAGCATAGATGGGTACTTCAACTAGTGCATTATAATAGTATTTCCTGTGTGAGACTATGAAATAAAAAAGATTGTAAAATATACCATGTTTCAAAAAATGAAATAATTAGAAGGGATTCTTGATGCTTGTTTGTTTTGTATGTTTTTAAAGTCTTGACCCAGAACAATGGGCTGAAAAGTCCATTGGCCGAAAAGGTCGTATTTTCCTCACTATAAAACATGAATAAATAGAATAACAAAACACTTTAAAGAGGGGCAAAGTTCAATCTTGTCCCAGGTACCAGTAAACCTTGGGTCGATATAGCTTTGACATTGTGTTGTGTGTGGACAAAAACTTTACTTACATTAAACTGAATTGTTTGAAATAGAACTGCTTTGACATTGAATTGTGTGTGGACTAAAACTCTCCTTATAACAAACCGAATTGTTTGAATAAGAACTGTTTGAATAAACTAAATAGCTTGAAATAGAAATGTTTTTGACAATTAAACTTTGTACTTATGCTAAACTGAATTATTTTCTTTTTCAATATTCAATGAAGTGTTCAAAAAATTTAAGTACAAGAAATGTTAAAAGCAAAACTATTCTTGGGTGTGTCAAATAAATAAAAAATTTTGAAGAGTCTGCAATGTAGTTCAAAAACATTTATATTTCAATCTATTGAGCGCTAAGTGTGAGTCATAAACGGAAATATATAATAATTACTGATTAGTGTACATCTGTGGTTTATGGCCTTTTTGATCCAAGCACTGCAACACCATTAGAAAAAGTGTGTGCACCGCTAGGGAGACTATCTTGAAAAGTAAATCTCATTTGGTCACATTGTATGCGAATATCTCAGTAAGCCAATCCTTATTTACCAACCCCTCCGCTCGGGTAGGATATGACACAAGGTCAATTTTTAAGCGGAGTTTAACAGGTTTGAATTCAGAGTTTTCCTTCTCATAGACTAGTTGCCTCACCACGGCTGAAGAACCCAGTCCGTCCTACTATTTACCCACAGCTGGAAGGAGAATAATTGGATTCATACCTTTCCCAAGGGTATTAGTGCTATGTGAAATGCAATCAGTCTCGTCGAGGATTTGAACTCGTGTCGCCGTGTTCATTTCCTACGACGATAACCATTACACCACAGGTACCTCCTCAGTAAGCCAATCCTCTTAATGTGTATAAATAATGTTTCCTGTGTGTGATTGAGGGATTGTCACAATGTCGTCAGGTTGGAACTAAAAAAAATTTGTAACATGAAGCCGGGCTTAGAATGATCCAAACTACCTGACAAATAGCGCAACGGTTTTAGGCGTTTGGTTAAGAAATGCTTCTAAGTGAAATTATCTGGTGGCTACAGGTTCAATTCCAACCACAGGTAGATAACAATGAATACTTATAGCTTAACACTTGTACCCGACCATGGTTAACAGAAGAACAATCTACTTCAGTTGATTAAATAAAGAGTTTGGTCTGAAGTTCTGTATAGGCTCTTGAGTTCGACAAGGAAGATCTGAAGAAGGCCGAAGGACACATCGGTCGAAACAACAACGATGATGACAATAGTCAAAATACTGTAAGTGAATTGGTGACCGCAGTCGTGGGTGGCCCGAAGGCTCTCTTTTCAACAGCTACTACACCGAGGTGTAGGGAAGGGCGCTCCTCCTTTCCATGGATTGTTCCACTTTATTCTTGATCCGTACCTTATAATGCTGAGTGTTAAGCCAGGCAGCATTTTTTTTTAGTCTTTGGCATGACTCGACCTGGGATTGAACCTCGGTCTCTCGGACCATAGACGAACACTCTACTCATTAGGCCAGTGATCCGGAAAAGGAAGCCAAATACTGTAAGTGACAAAAATTATTAAGCTTAATATCTATCCGTGCCTTCCACCGGACGGGATTAGACACAAGGTCTTTTTTATAGTGGGGATTAAAGGTGGAGAAGTTCACGCATGAATCGAGACTCACGTGCTGCACGTTAGTGCTGATTATAGGTTCCCTAGGCCCAAAGGCCTAGTGCATTGGAAAATGTGTTAGTCCTTAGTTTGGTCACCCAACACGGATGCCTGAAGACCCCGCTGGTCAAGCTTCATCTAAGAAATTATAGAGAAACCATCACACGAATCTTACTCAGCGTAGATATGTTATATATTGACCCTTTACCGAGCCATCAATCAAGAGATGCACCTGTGTAAATAAGCGGAAGCAAGTGGACGTTATGAAAGAATATAGGCAGGTTCCGGTGGCAGTTGAGTCAGTTGGACACAGGGAGGACAGAGTGAGGGCCAGCTTGCAGACTGAGGGCTGTGTCCCTCAGCGACCGCCGGTTAATCAACCCCAGCCAAGATGCGGAAGAAGTGCTGCTATGGTCAAGAGAAAAAGTTGGGTCAATATAGCAATCTGTCCCTGTCTCCACTCATCTCTCACACACCACAGAAACATCGAGAATAAAGTGTGAGAGATACATATTTTTATAAAGAAGTGTGTCGATTCGTTCATTGAAGTTCGTTAATTAGGTTTGATTATGTTTCCGCTTATATTTGTATATGTATGTGGCTATACAACAGATAGGTATTTCAACAAGTGTATCTATGACGTTTCCTGCGTGAGACTATAAAATTTTTGCTGTTAAATTGTAAAATAACAGGAACATTAAACCTAATCGAACGATATCATATTTACCCAACCCCTCCGCTCAGGCAGGATATGACACAAGGTCAATTTTTAAGCGGAGTTTAACAGGTTTGAATTCAGAGTTTTGCTTCTCCTAGACTATTTGCCTCACCAAGGCTGAAGAACCTAGTCTGTCCAACTATTTACCCATAGCTGGAGGGAGAATAATTGGATTCATACCTTTCCCAAGGGTATTAGTGCTATGTGAAATGCAATCAGTCTCGTTGAGGATTTGAACTCGTGTCGCCGTGTCTGTTTCGTACAACGATAGCCATTACACCACGGGCACCTCCTATAATCGAACGATATGTGTTGATTCAAGATTTTAAAGCGTGTTTCCTCCTACACAGGGCTGCTCTAACACAGGATACCGGCAACACTGGCAGCTGAGGTCACGAAGTACTAAGGGTGAGTCGTAATTACGGATTAGTGTACATCCGCGTTATCACGGAGTTGTTCCCCTTCTGTTGCATCTAACCTCTCTTCGAGAACAGATTTAAAAGCCGTTGATATAACATACACCTATAATTGAGTTGTCCCAAACGTAGCCGTTATGAACTCAATGTATAGTCTGTCGAGTGTCTAAGACAGATTTGGTTTGGTTTCTTTGTTCTATCTATGGGTCAAATAGAACTGAACTGCGTAGTTATGCTAGACTGAATTGTTTGAAATAGAACTGCTTTGACATTGAATTGTGTGTGGACAAAAACTCTACTTATACTAAACATAATTGTTTGAATAGGAACTGTTTGAATAAACTGAATAGCTTGAAATAGGAATGTTTTTGATTATCAAATTATGTTCTTATGCTAAACTGAATTGTTTGAAATAGAACTATTTATTTGTATAAAATGTATTTTGCATTAAATAACCTACCAAGGTTGATATACCATAAAACCAACCAACCAACCAACAAAATTATTAGTCTCATACTGAATTCTCTACGGTCACAGAATTAGGGAAGTATATTAATAAATCCTGATATTTGTTTAATTTTTAAGTATAAACAAGTTTTTGCTTGTTTTGTTTTTCAGTATTCAATGAAGTGTTCTAAAAAGTTTAAGTACAAGAAATGTTAAAAGGAAAACTATTCTTGGATGTGTCAAATAAATAAAAATGTTGGGGGTCTGAAATGTAGTTGAAAAAACATTTCTATTTCAAGCTATTCAGTGCTAAATGGAAATGCATGATAATTACTGATTAGTGTACATCTGGGTATCACGGAGTTGTTTCCCTTCTGTGGCAGTTTAACTCTTTTCGTGTACACATTGATAAGCCGTTGATATAACATGCACATATAATTGAGTTGTCCCAAACGTAGCCGTTATGAACTCAATATGTAGTCTGTCTTTGTTTAATGGCATATCTATTATTATTTAATTTAAAATCTATCTTTGAAGAAGAACAGCTGTGGTACTATTTAACTCATAGTTGGGGAGATAAGGGGTTCATGCCTTTCTCCAGAGTAATTGCACGAAAGTGAACGTTAAAGCGCGACAGAACTTTCCGAATACAAGTGTAAAAAAAATCCCCCCTTCTTCAAAAAAAAAAAAACCCAAAAAAAACAAAAACTTAAAAAAAAAAAACTGAATTAATTAAACAGAAAAAGTTAGATAAAACCCATGATGTGATGTCGAGAGTTTTCACAATAGCTGAGACCCGGGAAAGAAGATAAGTGTGCGACGCGAAGTTTCAAAAGATTTGTTGGGTTATATCTTGTTTTCGTTTTAATAAATTTTTTTATTATATCTTTTTATTATTCACTTCGCCATCTTTGTTTTGAGATTCAAAATCTCTCTCTGTATCTTCACCCATTACCTTTATATATATATATATATATATATATATATATATATATATATATATATATATATATATATATTACAGATTTTTTATTGAATTAGATTTAAACTTTAATTAATAACCACACGTAATTTAGGTCTCAATGTAATTAAAAAAATATTAATTAAAGAAATTTTTTAATAAATAAATTTACTATATAGCTAACCGAAATTTAAATTTTAAAACGGAAGTGGGCTTAATGAAGAGTAACTCTTTACCCCTCTTCTATCCCCTCCCACTCTTCTATCCCCTCCCACTCTTATGTGTTTATTCTAGTTTTTTTTTTTATCAAAAAGATCTGAAGAAGTCCTGTTAATTTTTTTTCGTGTTTTTGGAAATTTCAAAAATGCGTAACAGGATGGAAATAAATTCATAATCCTATGTGACCGGTTTCGTTGTTTTTCTTAAAGAGTATATATATATATATATATATGCAAATTTCATTAAACATAATAGACATTTTATGCCTACATATTCTCTTTTGGATCCGTTCGAATTCCCGTATTACTTTTATCGTATTCGGGGGGAACTGATTAAGGTATTGTCCATAATTGTATGTATCCCTAGTACTTTCTGCCCGAATTTGGGCCATCATCAGGGGAGAATCTGTTACAAAAGTGATGTAACTTTTGTTTTAGCAAATTACTACTGTGTAAGGACGTCTTTGCTGTTAGAGATTATGGCGCTTGCTTTTAAATGTAATTCTGTAAATAGTGCCAGTAGCTAAAGACATTTAAGTACGTTAGCACTGGTTTGAAAATTAATTCTATTAAGTGCTGGTTGCAGGTTTCTAATATATAGTGCTTCGAGAATCTGAAGTTTTTGTTTATTATTTTGATGTTCGAGTATTGTTGTGTTGTCGGTGAGAATTTTTCGTATTTGTGTTGTTGGGCATGAATGTTTTTTTAAATGCTGAGCTATTGAACTTGTGTCAGAAAGGTGGAATGTAAGTCTCCTCGACAGGGTAGTTGAAGTTAAACCAACATATATATTATTATTATCAGAGATACAATCTCCTTGGGGACATTTAAATTTATATATAACGTTGGTTTTTTGCAACACCCCAATCGAGGGAGAGGAGTTATTTCTAATGACCAAATTCGAGGTTTTGAACTTATTATAATATATAATAAGTTTTATCTTTTTATTAGGATCAGTGGGGAGTATGTTTTTGTGAATCAATGTTTTCATTATTTTTTCATCGGATTTATAATTGTAGTGCATTTGGTTACGATAAAAAAAAGTTTGATATATGTTTGTTGACTGGATGGAGTAGTATACTGTTTATTTTGTTGCTTTCTGACACAATAGAATTAATTTTCAAACCAGTGCTAACGTACTTAAATGTCTTTAGCTACTGGCACTATTTACAGAATTACATTTAAAAGCAAGCGCCATAATCTCCAACAGCAAAGACGTCCTTACACAGTAGTAATTTGCTAAAACAAAAGTTACATCACTTTTGTAACAGATTCTCCCCTGATGATGGCCCAAATTCGGGCAGAAAGTACTAGGGATACATACAATTATGGACAATACCTTAATCAGTTCCCCCCGAATACGATAAAAGTAATACGGGAATTCGAACGGATCCAAAAGAGAATATGTAGGCATAAAATGTCTATTATGTTCAATGAAATTTGCATTAACGAAGAAATGATGCCTAAATATATATATATATATATATATATATATATATATATATTCCTCACAATAAAACATGAATAAATAGAATAACACAATACGTTAAAGGGGGTCAAAGTTCAATTTTGTCCCATGTACTAGAAAACCTTGGGGCGACATAGTAATTACTGTTTTTATTGCTGTTATTTTCAACAGCATCCTTTCCACCATTCCTCTTTCAGCGTTCGTTTTCGATAATTTCCAAATGTCAATTATTTTTGCAAATTTAACATCAAGCGTCTTTTTTTTTTGTTTTTTTTTTGTTTTTTTTTACAGATCCATTAAAATTTGGCAGATGTAAAATTTACTTATTCACCGAAATATTTCCTTCTTATAAAGTCAATATGTCTCTTAGCGTGTGATAATAATACATAAGCAAATCAGATCATAAAACCTTTTAGAATCTTTTCTATTTCATTTGTAAATGTAATAAGATACATAAATAATAGCAATTATCAAAGTCATACAAAATCAATGCTGGACTTACCTATAAACAAAATAAGTCATAGCTTCGAGCCACACACTCACAGGCCCCTTCACCCCACCTTTTTTTTTTTTTTTTTAAATATATGTACAAAGTATTTTAGAAAATTTGATATCGTTTTGTAATCTAATAACTTGACGAAATCTCGTTCGAATGATCTCATATTTTAACAGCATGTGAAGAAACACCTAAAAATTCTACGTCTAATAATTTGTTTTTTTCCTTTTCAGGTACAGAAATACAATTCTCTAGAAAAGAAAAGGTGTTTAAACATTAAACGTAGACTTTAACAGGAATCATTTTGAGATGAGGCTTCTTAATCTGAGAATAATTTTTTTTTAATTTATTGCGGACTGTTTGTCCTCATCTTGTGTTGTTTCTTCTTCACTACGTTTCGGTAAAATTTCACCTTCGGGGCCCGTGGCGCAGCAGATAGAGGCGTTGAGTCTCTATGGTTCCAGGTGAGCATAGTCAGAAGATAGTGGTTTCAATTCCTACCCAAGCCGGCCAGAGGTTTATTTGGTCAAAACGTGGTGCGATAGACAACAACTACGGAAGGCAGTAATTACTGGGGATACGGTTACAAGACTCAGCATTCCTATCCGTGGTCGCGGTTAATCACCTGAAGAAGGCCAGAGGTGAAATTTGGCCGAAACGTAGTGAAGAAGAAACAACACAAAAACTACCCAGATGAGGAAGAAAAGTCCGCAATAAATTAAAAAAAAATTCTTATTAAACATAGAATTTAGAGTTATTTCTATACATGCTGTTAAAATTTGAAAATATTTGGACGAGAATTGGCCAAGTTACTTGATTACAAAATATGAATTTTCTAAAACACCTTGTATATCTCAAATGGTATAAAATTTTTGAAACAGCCTGTTTTTTAAAATTTTATCATTAGTCTTTATTCTTTAACACTAACACATAAAAAAATTATATATATATATATATATATATATATATATATATATATATATATATTATTAATATAAAAAATAATCATTTTGTTGCCTAAAGGGCCTCAAATATACTTAAGGACCTCGGTAGATGAAAGTCCGACCCTGTAGAAAATGTTCCTTTAATATAGATATATCTTAAATATAAAAATGTTATCGCTAAAATTGTTCAACAACAAAATAAATTATTTAACCCTTTGAGCCTTAAACTCCTGAGTCTAAATTTACTCTTTGCCACTTGGGTAAGTAAATCGGTGCTACGGCATGTATATGTGTCGGGGGAGGGACAAATTAAAAGTACCACTGGTATGTACTTATTAACCCCTCCGCACAGGCAGGATGTGGTACAAGGTCAGATTTTGAGCGGAGTTTAGCAGGTTTGAATTCAGAGTTTTCCTTCTCCTAGACTGGTTGCCTAACCAAGGCTAAAGAACCCAGTCTGCCCTACTATTTATCCATAGCCGGAGAGAGAATAGTTGGATTCATACTTTTCCCAAGAGGATTAGCGTAAAAGTACCTCTAGTATACCGGTATAACGAACAGGCTCAAAGAGTTAAAATATTTTTATGTTAAAAAAAAATCAAAAAAAAAACAAAAAAAAATCGAAAAAACAAAGAACTTAGCGGAAACGAGAGTTCCGGGGCATGACTGAGATATGTTTAGCTTCTTCGGCATACACATCAGGAATCATACCCATATTGGAATGAACTATTTTGACTGTGGTCGTACCAAAGATGCGTTTCTCGTAGTCGATAAGCTGTCGCCAGAAACCGAAATTAGGGTGGATGACAGGCCGCTTTCTCTTGACGTGACGATATGCCTGTTCCAAAGTCATGCGTTCGTATTTCATTAAATAGGCAATGCACAGACTAGCAGAACGGCTGATGCCGGCGACACAGTGCACCAAAACTCGGCCCCCTTTGTGGCTGACTTGCCTGATCAAGTCGGCACAGCGATCAAAATAGATCCCAAGGTGAGCACGAGATGAGTCATCCACCTGGATATTAATACACTCAACATTTGGCGCTTTAAAGTTCGGAACATCAAGTGTACAGTTAATGATGTGCGTTATCATGCGCTGTCGGATACGATCGTGCCGAACGGCGGCCGCTGCGCTTAAATAGAGACACTCCGTAATTTCTGCGATTTGAGTGAACATTGCCAGATCCATGTCGAGTTTGTTGTCTATTAACCGAGGCGGGAAAACTGTTTGGATATAATCGGCGTTTTCGTTCTGGTTCTGGTTCTTGTTTTTAGAATCAGATGATCTACTGGAAGAACGTGAGGTTTGGATGGGTTTGGGGTCGGTGCATAGGTGAGGGACGGGAGGAGTGGATGCAGAACGGGGAAAACGTCGCCGACGGTAGCTGTATGTTGGCAATGTCAAGCAAGACGATGATAGTGACTTGTAATTATTAGGCGTCTCGTCTGATGAGATCTTCGGTCGTCGATACGATGCAGATAAAGCTGATATGGCTGGTGGCGATGTTTTACTGCAAATAGAAAGAACGAAAGAAAGAAAGAAAGATAAAAAGCATTGTTTTCATTTTATTGAAATAGTTTAAAAAAAGGACTAAACATTTATTTATTACGTGTTATTAAGTGGAAGTGTTTGTAGTGCAATGGTCACCTTCGTAAAAAAAATTGGATTCAAGTTCAAATCTTAGACGAAGCTGTTTGCATATCATATAATGCTACTAATCTTTTAAAAGGCATATATCCAACTATTCTCCCCCCAGCTATGAGTAAATAAAAGTAGTCCAGTTGGTGACCTCAGTCGAGGGAGGGCAACCCGAGGGCTCCCTTTTCAATAGCTATTACACCGAGGTGTAGGGAAGGGCGCTACTCCTTTCCTTGGATTGCTCCACTTTACCCTTGATACGTACCTTATAATGCTGAGTGTTAAGCAAGGAGATATCAAGTATCATTTTTTTTGAGTCTTTGATATGCCTCGACTTGGGGTTGAACTACGGTCTCCCGGGAACGGTATTTAGTGCATGCTCCACCAAATGGACGAGTACGGTACTAGACGCAGAACCATAGCCAGGACACGCCCGGTATTCCCCAAAATGCCTCAAGCCACATCTGCATTCGCCTAAAATAGGGCGCCTCAGGTGCCATGCAACAAACCTAGCCTCTCCGAGGAGGGTTAGAGCCTGGAAAGACGGAACCCTGAAGTTCATGGAGTATGTCTGTTTCGGCTGCGTGACGTGAATACTGGGCTTCTCCGGCACCCACGTCATGCAACCTTGACCGCGTAATCACCGACAGAACAAGACACACCCGACCAGATCTGTGCTGTGTTGCCACGGCCGGCCGAAGTGCGCCGTATCTGTTAGGCTAGCTGATTACGACTAAATAGTAGGGCAGACTAGGCTCTTTATAACATTGGTATGGGAACCGGTCTAGGAGAAAGAACAATTGAATTTAAACCTCGGTTTCAGAATTAACCTTGTGTCGCATCCTTCATGAGAAGAGGTTTCGATAATTATATATTAAGTGGGACGTATGTTTTTTTTATTATTAGTGTCATGGAAATCTTTCGGTGGCTATTTTATTTTTCCCTTCTACAATAGACGCCACTCATGTGTGTGGCGTCTATTGTAGAGTGGCAGTAGTTTTCTGATTGAACAACTTGATTCTAACTGTTGAACTGGACATTGCTGGTAATGTAAGGAAATACTCATAAGCGATGTTCTCTTGTAGAACATGGATGCACCAGTGTTAGCCATCTACATACATCAGCTCTGTGCAGACACTGAATGTAATCTAGAGGACCTAACAGAAACGATGGATGATTGGGACGGGGAGAGAGAGAGAGAGAGAGAGAGAGAATTACCGAAAGAGAGAGAGGAACATGTAAAATGTCAAAAAGATCAACAGAGAGAGAGAGAGAGAAAGAGAATTAGCGAAAGAGAGAGGAACATGGAAAATTTAAAAAGATCAACTGAGAGAGAGAGGGGGGGAGAATTACCGAAAGAGAGAGGAACATGTAAAAAGTCAAAAAGTTCAACAGAGAGAGAGAGAGAGAGAGAGAGAGAGAGAGGGAGAGAATTATCGAAAGAGAGAGAGGAACATGTAAAAAGTAAAAAAGTTCAAGAGAGAGAGAGAGAATTACGCAAAAAAAGAGGAACATGTAAAAAGTCAAACAGATCAACAGAGAGAGAGAGAGAGAGAGAGAGAGAGAGAGAGAGAGGGAGAGAATTCCCGAAAGAGAGAGGAACATGTCAAAAGTCAAAAAGATCAACAGAGAGAGAGAGAGAGAGAGAGTGAGTGAAAGAGAGAGAGAGAGAGAATTAGCAAAAGAGAGAGGAACATGTAAAAAGTAAAAAAAATCAAGAGAGAGAGAGAGAATTACTGAAAGAGAGAGGAACATGTAAAAAGTCAAACAGATCAACAGAGAGAGAGAGAGAGAGAGAGAGAGAGAGTGAAAGAGAGAGAGAGAGAGAATTAGCAAAAGACAGAGGAACATGTAAAAAGTAAAAAAAAATCAAGAGAGAGAGAGAATTACTGAAAGAGAGAGGAACATGTAAAAAGTCAAACAGATCAACAGAGAGAAAGAGGGAGAGAGAGAAAGAGAGAGAGAAAGAGAGAGAGAGAGAGAGAGAATTACAAAAAGAGAGAGGAACATGTAAAAAGTAAAAAAAATCGAGAGAGAGAGAGAGAGAGAGAGAGAGAGAGAGAGAGAGAGAGAATTACCGAATGAGAGAGGAACATGTAAAAAGTCAAAAAGATCATAGAGAGAGAGAGAGAGAGAGAATCACCGAAAGAGAGAGGAACATGTAAAAAGTTGAACAGATCAACAGAGAGAGAGAGAGAGAGAGAGAGAGAGAGAGAGAATCACCGAAAGAGAGAGGAACATGTAAAAAGACAAACAGATCAACAGAGAGAGAGAGAGAGAGAGAGAGAGAGAGAGAGAGAGAGAGAGAGAATCACCAAAAGAGAGAGAGGAACATGTAAAAAGTCAAAAAGATCAACAGAGAACTCCATGTTATCTGCTTGACTAGAGAACGTTTAAATGAATTCAGCTAAAAAACCGACATTCATCTGAAGAAACAACTGACATATCAATTCGTCTGGGATTATTTTATGCCAAGAGACTTGTGCATTCTTATTTACAGTTTATGTAAAGTTGGGATTATTTTATGCCAAGAGACTTGTGCATTCTTATTTACAGTTTATGTAAAGTTGGCGACCGTAGTCGAGAGTGACCCAAAGGCTCTCTTTCCGATAGCTACTACACCAAGGAGTAGGGGAGGACGCTATTACTTTCCCTGGATTGCTCCACTTTACCCTTGATCCGTACCTTATAATGCTGAGTGTTAAGCAAGGAGCCATCAAGAAACTCTTTTTGAGTCTTTGGTATGACTCGACCTGGGATTGAACCCAGGTCTCCCGGGCCATTGGCGAACACTCTAACCATCATGCCAATGTCGGGTACACATTTTTATTTAGTTGCTTCTTGATGTTTTTTTTTCAAAGTCCGCTCGAAAACAAATAATTTTTAAACATTTATTTGACCCATAAATGAGACCCAAACAGGAACAGCCACCCAAGTCAGAGTGGAACGAGAAGTAATGGCTATAAAATTCTACTCTACCCTTCTTAAGAGCTTCAGAACTGAAGCCACATTAACAGTGCTTTATATATTTTTTTAATGATATGCCAAAATCTTCTGAGATATTACGATCACAATTTTGGATACATATTTACGATGTCCTTGTGGTGTAATGCTCAACAGCGCTGGACTAGAGAATCGTATTTAACGAATTCGAACTCCAGTCGCGCTATTACGTTCACTTTCAGACAAATACCGTTGGGAAAGGTATGAAACCCCATATCCCCCCCCAGCTATGGATTAAATAGTACCATTACTGTCCTAGAAGGATGGTGTTAGCATTAAATAACCGAAGAAGGTTAATATGCCATTAAATAAACAAAATCATCTATTTTTTGTATACATATTTAACGATACATCGAGATCCTCTGAGATATTACGTTCATGATATTGTATGCCTATTTATTCAATGATATCTCACAATCCACTGAGATATTATGTTCACGATTTTGTATGCCTATTTATTCAATGATATATTACAATCCTCTGAGATATTACGTTCACAATTTTGTATACCTTTTTATTTAATGAAATATCACAATCCTCTGAGATATTACGTTCACGATTTTGTATACATCGTTATTGGATCCAGGGGAAGGTTTTAACGTAAAAAAGGGGGAGTCTCCGAGGTGTAGTGGTTAACGTTTTGGACTGTGATATCGTAGTGAGTTCGAACTCCAGTCGCACTATTACGTTCACTTTCGGACTAATACCCTGGAGAAAGGTAAGAACTCCTCGAGATATAATACACTTTAATCCATAGCTTGATACACTATAAAACATGAATAGATAGAATAACAAAACACTTTAAAGAGGGGCAAAGTTTAATCTTGTCCCAGGTACCAGAAAACCTTGGGTCGATATAGCTTTGACATTGTGTTGTGTGTGGACGAAAACTTTACTTACACTAAACTGAATTGTTTGAAATAGAACTGCTTTGTCATTGAATTGTGTGTGGACAATAACTCTACTTATACTAAACACTTGTTTTAGAGTATATCAAGCTATGGATTAAAGAATACCACTGCTGTTCTTTTACAAGGATGGCTTCGGCATTAGATAACCCATGAAGCTTGATATGTCATTAAACAAAGAAACCAAACAAAACCTTTCAGATAGATTTCTGATAATTACGTTCAATAACAGGGGTGGGCAAACTTTTTGGTGAAAGGGGGCGCTTCACTGGTTTATGAATTATCAAAGGGCTGCATCTTTTAAAACCGAAAGAATATTACAAGATCATATATATCTATATGCAAATGTTTCTTATTTTTTTAGAGGTTCCTGCGGGCCGCACAGAACAGGGCAGCGGGCTGCAGTTTGCCCATTCCTATGGGCAAACTGCAGCCCGCTGCACTATAGATACTATAGAACAGGAGTTCTTTAGTATCGATCCGGTTTACGTAGATAATTTTTGGTATAATTTTATTTCTCTTAAGAAGGACAAAATATCATCCATGACGACCTTTTCGAATACGTTCATAGGTTTAAAAAAAAGCAAAAAAAGAAAAAAAAGAAAAGAAACAAAACAAAAATAAAACGTTGTCTAATGAGAACTAGAATTTCGCATTCTATGAGAAAATGTTTAACAATAGAGAATGTTAAACATTTTCTCAGACAAAACAAAACAAGTGTATTATAAAGTTAATTATGGGAGGGTTTCGAAAATTCAAATTTATTTCCATTTAGATATCGATGGCTGCGTGGGTAGAGTGTTCGCCGATGGTCCGGGAGACCGAGGTTCAATCCCAGGTCAAGTCATACCAAAAACTCAAATGCCTCTGATGGTGAGGCTCTAGTCCTAAAGCTTTGAAGTATCCCTTCTTAATGTCACCTTGCTTAACACTTAGCATTATGAGGTAAGGATCAAGGGTAAAGTGGAGTATTCCAGGCACAGGAATTGTGCCCTCCCCAACGCCTCGGTATAGTAGCTTATGAAAAGAGACCTTCGGATCGTCCTCGACTTCGTCGCCTACTTTACTTACTTTTAGATATCGATGTGCGTGTAAACAATTAATATGGTCATATATCCTCGTTCAAGCGTCTCGCATATCAAAAATCAATTATGTCTCTATTTACGACCAGTTCGACGAACAACCTCGGCCACCAACAAAATTCCAACGTTGTTAAAAGAACTTGCTTGCTTGGTTGTTTGTACGTTATTTAAGGCCAAATCCCGTTTAAACGTATATTTCATCATCATCATCATCATCATAATAATAATGTCGTGCCACCAGCACGGGTATCCCTGACCCTCTCTCGCCACTTCTCCCTATCGTTTATCGCCTCTAGCAGGTCTTCAGGGCTACATCCCGTATCCTCACATAGCTGCTGTATGTATGTTCGTGCTGGTCGTCCTGTTTTTGCCCGGCCATATGTGGGGGTCCATAGGAGTACATCACTTATGAGTTCGTATATTTAATATATATTATTTGTAAACGAATAGTTTGTGGCTAACAATTTTTAACCGAGCCAGAACTCATTCATTTGCACACAGTTAAATGGTTTCAAGTATTGCTATCTAATACTAATAATTTTATTTGCATAGTTAAATGGTTTGAAGTATTATTATCAAACACTAATAGTGTTATTTGCACATAGTTAAATGGTTTGAAGTATTATTATCTAACACTAATAGTGTTATTTGCATATAGTTAAATGGTTTGAAGTATTCCTATCTAATACTAATAATTTTATTTGCACAGTTAAATGGTTTGAAGTGTTATTATCTAACACTAATAGTTTTTTTTTGTATATAGTTAAATGGTTTGAAGTATTATTATCTAACACTTATAGTGTTATTTGCACATAGTTAAATAGTTTGGAGTATTGCTATCTAATACTAATAATTTTATTTGCACAGTTAAATGGTTTGAAGTGTTATTATCTAATACTTATAGTGTTATTTGCATATAGTTAAATAGTTTGAAGTATTATTATCAAACACTAATGATTTTATTAAATGGTATTTAATACTAATGATTCAATTTATTAGGCATTTGCTTGCACACAGTTAAATGGTTTCAAGCATATTAAATGACTGAACAATTCTATTTGAGCAATAGATAGGACCCTTGCAGGCACTACCACTTCAAGTCAGAGTGGACCTGGGAGTAATGGCGGTGATGGGGTACACCATATTCTTCAAGACTGGAGCCTTACACCAAAAGAGACTGTTACGACGCCGGCCTTTTTTCACAACCACAGCAAACATATACACAAGTAAATACAACTTTTCTTCCTACTACTACTACTACTACTACTACTACTACTACTGTCTTTTTGAGCTACCTTAGGGTATGCCTTGTTAGCGAGGCTTAGAGTACACTGATTGAATCCCCAGCACAGGGGTAAGATTTCCTCTTAAAAAGAGGTGCTCTGGGTATAATACTAAACTGCCTCTGAGCTTTGAGGAGAGTGGAGTATCCCTTCTTTGTCATTACTTCCAAGTTTACTTGGATTCGGAGTTATAGTATCTGTTAGCGTCATATCTGTAGATTTGTTTGTTTGTTTTACTATATTTACCCAACCCCTCCGCTTGGACAGGATATGACACAGGGTCAATTTTTAAGCGGAGTTTAACAGGTTTGAATTCAGAGTTTTCCTTCTCCTAGACTAGTTGCCCCACCAAGGCTGAAGAACCTAGTCTGCCCTACTATTTACCCATAGCTGGAGGGAGAATAACTGGATTCATACCTTTCCCAAGGGTATTAGTGCTATGTGAAAATGCAATCAATCTCGTCCAGGATTTGAACTCGTGTCGTTGTGTCCATTTCCTACGACGATAACCATTACATCACGGGCACCTCCTTGTTTGTTTGTTTTACGGCATATCAACCTCCTCGGGCATTTAATGCCAAATCAGTTTAAAAAGAGGGAGGAAACGGAAAGGTCTGTTATGTTCGAATTTATTTATAGAGAAACGGTTTGTAGAAAGAATCTGGTTTCGTTGAAAGTTTATTTGTAGGGAATCGTCTTGCAAAAATTTTTTTTCTATGGGTCAAATAGAATTAGTCAATCATTTACTAAGTAATTATTTGATATGCAGAATATTGTCTAATATAAAGAAGAAGGTGCAATTCATATAGGACGAAGCGGCAAAGTGATTAAGGCGATGGACTGCTTATTCATTAGGGTTCTCCCCGCGTCAGTTCGAATCTCTTCCTCGTCTTCATGAACCTAAATGCCATTCTTAATAGTGAATATTAGTATTTTATTAAAAGAAACTGTAAATTTACGAAGATTTCCTTACCCTGGCTACGACTCTGATCGCCAAAGACAACTTGTAAATCAAATACGTTGACTACCCATGAAAATGATTCTCTTCTATGGATAATATGGAATATTGTTTAATATGAAGACGAAGGCGACACTTCTAAAGGACGAGGTGGCCGAGTGGTTAATGCGATGGACTGCTAATACATTGAGGTCTGCCTGTGTTTGTTAGAATCTCATCCTCGTCGAAATGAACCTTAATGCAATTCTTCATAGGCAATATTATTAAGTTTTCGTATTCAATAGGACCGTGCACCAAAAATTAACCTCTTAAGAAACAATTACACAAAAAATGTATATATGAACGTACAATGATTCCATAACCAATAGGCATAAAATAACCCTTGACGGGTTGACATGTCACTAAGATCAATAAATCAATCACTTACTGATATCACACAGCTGTATGCAAAAAATCCCCTTAGGGAACAACTACACAAATATGTGAATATGAATACGATTCCCTAACCTCTAGGCATAAAATAACCCTAGACGTGTTGACAAACCATTAAACTCAATCAATCAATCAATTATTGATATCACATAGCTGTATGCAAAAACACTCTTACGAAACTACACAAATATGTGAAAATGAATACGATTCTCTAACCTCTTGGCATAAAATAACCCTTGACTGGTCGACAAACCATTGAAATCAATCAATCAATCAATTATTGATATCACATCGCGGTATTTGTCAACCGGCCCACCTACCGGATGAGTGTGGCACAAGGCCTTTTTAAGGTGGGTCCGAGCGCAGGGCCGGGGTCCACACGTGCACAGCATTTTCAAAAATACCTCGGGCCCTGTCGGCATTCCCCAAAAGAGGGGCGCCTCAGGCGCCAGGCAATTAATCTAACCCCTACGAAGAGGGTTAAAGCCTGGTGGGACGGCCTCCTGAGGCTCAAGGAAAAAATTCCCCGACGAGACAAACCCGGCCAGATCCGTGCCGCTGTCACACGCGACCAACCAAAGTGTGTCCCATCAAGGATTTTGCCGTCCGAACAGCAAAGCTGTTCGAATTGCAACCGTGACGCTGTCCGAATTGCAGTCAATTGATATCACACAGCTGTTCTTCGATAAATAGATCTTGGCATCTCCAGACAATTCCTTAGGGTCTAAAACCTCTAATTCTCAAAAGTAAAAATTCTTTGATTTTTTCATAGTGTCAAAATAATTTACATAGCGTCAAAATAAATTACTTGTTAGTATTGATTATTATTAGTTGATTATTATTATTAGAATTATTATCATTATTATTATTATTAGTTGATTATTATTATTATTATTATTAGTTGATTATTATTATTTACTCCTTTAGAGTTTTTCACATCAGTGTTAGCTGATGGCTTTTCACTGGAGTTTGAGTGACAGCAACTCTCCTCAAGTCTCCAGGACTCGTCTCAGGATTCTGGCCGTTCTTAGCAATGCTGTCGTTTGGATAGTCTCTACCCGTCCGCCAACTTCCAAGACCTCCAGGCCTTTTAATAATCCTTTATTGTGCCTAACGCACTAATCACAATTGGCACAATCGTTACTTTCATGTTCCACAGCTTTTTCAATTCTCTAGCAAGGTCGAGGTACTTATCTTTCTTTTCACTTTCCTTCAGATTTATTCTGTGGTCCGCCGGGACAGCAAAGTCGGCAATTTTGCAGATTCTCTCTTTTTTTGTTGATTATTATGAGGTCTGGTCTTCTGGCTGGGATTAGGTGATCCGTTTGGATATTAATGTTCCATAGGAGTTTATGCGAGTCATTTATTAGTTGATTATTATTATTAGTTGATTATTATTATCAGTTGATTATTATTATTATTATTAGTTGATTATTATTATTAGTTGATTATTATTATTGTTATCATTATTATTAGTTTATTACTATTATCATTATTATTAGTAGTAGTATTGATTATTATTAGTTGCAATTTACTAAGCTTTTTGCTTAGATGTGGTACAACAAATAATACTTACAGGAAATCGGAAAAAGAAAAAAAAAACAATAAGGTATGAAAACTCATATTGGGTTGTTTGGTGGTTAGGAAGATATTTAGTCGACAGTAGAAAACACCGACTGCATATATGCAGAGGAGTAAGACTCCCCCCACAGGTGTCTTGGATATGGTGTTAAACCATCTGATGGTGAGGTTCCAGTTATGCTGAAGCTTTGGGGAATGCAGAGTACCCCTTCATTGCTTTGCTTCCAGGTCCGCTCTAGCTCGGAGTAGTAGCAACGGATTGGGTCCTATATACGGGTCAAATAGAACTGTTTGACATTTAAACTGAGTGCAAACAAATGGCAAGCTAAATTGAATTGATTGAAATAGAACAGTTTGGTCGTTTAACTGTGATTTTTGTTGGTTGGTTGTTTAGGTTTTATGGCATATCAACTTTTGTAGGTTATTTAACGACAAATCCATTTTTATGCTAATAGTCAGTTCTATTTCAAAAAGTTCAGTTTAGCATGAGTACACAGATTGTCAAAAACATTTCGATTTCAAGCTATTCAGTTTAGTCAAACAGTTCTAATTTAAAAAAATTCAGTTTTGTATAAGTACAGATTTTGTTTACACAAAGTTAAATGTCAAAACAGTTCTATATAAAATAATTAAGTTCAGTGTAAGTTCAATTTCAATGTCAAAAACAGTTCCATTTCAAACAATTCAGTTTTGCATAAACACGCAGTTTAAATGTAAGTACAGTTTGATTGTGGAAAATATTTCTATTTCAAGCTATTCAGTCTAGTCAAACAGTTCTAATTCAAACAATTCAGTTTAGCATAAGTATGCAGTTAGTTCTATTTGATAGGGCCCTATCATGTGCTACCATTCCGAGCCAGAGTGGACCTGGGAGCAATGGTAATGAAGGAGTACTCCGCATTTCCAAAAAGCTCCAGTATCAGTAGAACCTCATTATCAGATTGTTTAGTGTCATATCCTGGAAACTCATTATAGGGGGTCTTACTCCTCTGCATAGGGGCAGTCGGTGTATTCTACAGCCCCAGCCGACTGGGCAATACACAGAGTTAATGTCAAATCAGTTTTATTTCAGATAATTCAGTTTAGACGTCAAAACATTTCTATTTCGAGCAATTCAGTTTAGCATAAGTACATAGTTTAAATGCCAAAACAGTTCTATTTTAAACAATTCAATTCAGCATAGATACGCTGTTTAAATGCAAAAAAAACCCCCAGTAAAAACAAAACAAGGTTTAGTTCTATTTAAACCATAGATAGGACCCCTATCAGGTGCTAATACTCAGAGAAGCAGTCGGTGTATTCTACAGCCCCGGCCGACTGGGTAATACATAGAGTTAATATCAAAACAGTTTTATTTCAGATAATTCAGTTTAGACGTCAAAACAGTTCTATTTCGAGCAATTCAGTTTAGCATAAGTACGTAGTTTAAATGTCAAAACAGTTCTATTTTAAACAATTCAGTTCAGCATAGATACGCTGTTTAAATGCAAACAAAAAACAAAAAAAAAAAACCCAGTAAAAACAAAACAAGGTTTAGTTCTATTTAAACCATAGATAGGACCCCTATCAGGTGCTAATACTCAGAGAAACAGTCGGTGTATTCTACAGCCCCGGTCGACTCGGCAATTTAACTGTGAGTATCAACAAAATGTGTTTACAAATCATAGACTTAATATATATGTAAGAACAGGATTTGACATTAAATAACCAACAAACCATAAAGGCTAACTAAACTAAACTTGTTTCGGAACTGTTTTCTTTTACGTGATTATAGTTATAAATTTTTTCCTAATCGTTTATTTTTTCTCGCTGTAAAACATAGACGCCAGCAATGCGAATTTCGAAGTCCTTTAAAAGTAATTGTCTTTAATTGGAATCATTTTGAGATGTGGGTCCGGGCACATATGCCGGGTTATGGTTTGAACTAGACAGCAAGGTCTAGCGCAAAACATAGGTTTTGATCATTTTTAATCTGAGAATTAATTTTTAAAAAGTTTTTATTGCGGACTTTTTGTCTTCATCTTGGTAGTTTTTGTGTTGTTTCTTCTTTCACTACGTTTCGGCCAAATTTCACCACTGGCCTTCTTCAGGTGATTTTTTTATCGTGACCTCGGATAGGAATGCTGAGTCTTGTAACCTATCCCCAGTAATACTGCCTTCCATAGTGGTTGTCTATCGCACCACGTCGCGGTAAAAATCACCTGAAGAAGGCCAGAGGTGAAATTTGGTCAAAACGTAGTGAAAGAAGAAACAACACAAAAACTACCAAGTTGAGGACAAAAAGTCCGCAATAAAAAAAAATTAATTCTCCTTTAAAAGTATTATCATCCGTGACTACTTCAAAGGAATCTGAAGTTCTGATTGCTGATTTGTTGGAAGAAGATTTCTTTAAATTCTTGTCTACCTACCACCGCCGGCGGGACTTTAATACGTGGACTGTATCCCCTTGCAGAAGGATTACGGCCACTATCAAAAAGTAGGGTTCTTGGTGTGACACGAAACTGCATCTGACGGTGAGGCTCTATTTTCGGAGCTCAGGTGGAGAACCCTTTATTTTCCATTACTTCTAGGTCCACTCTGACCCGGAGTTGTTATATCTGTTAGGGTTCCATTTATGAGTCAAATAGATCTGCTAAAAAATTATTCGTATTTGATAGGAATACTTCATACCATATCACTAAATTATTTGTACTAAGAATAGTTACTTGAATATATAATTGTTAACTAAGGATTATAATTAGTTATTTGAAACCCTAAAACTGTATACGAACCAATAACGACTAGTGAATAGAAATAATTACTTAAAACCATATAGTTATTAACATTATACAGGAATACTTGAAACTATTCAAATCATTTGTATTAGATAGGAATACATGATGCCATGTACCTGTAATTTATTTGTATAAATAGTATAGTTACTTGAAGCTCTAATTGTTTACTAAGGATTATTATTATTATTAGTTACTTGAAACTATATAACTGTGTGTAAATTATTTGTATTAAGAAAAATTACTTGAAGCTTTAATTGTTTCCTAAGGATTATTATTATTAGTTACTTGAAACCATATAACTGTGTACAAACAATTGACTACCATTAAATAGAAAAAATTATTTGAAACCATATTTGCCCCGTCAGTTGGGGCTGTGGAATACACCGACTGCATCTCTGCAGAGTGGTAAGACCTCCTCCAATGAGTGTCCCGGATATAACGCTGAATAACCCCCAGTAATGCTGGAGTACCCCTTAATTGCCATTGCTCCCAGGTCTACTCTGACCTGGAGTGGTAGCACCTGATAGTGTCCAGTCGATGGGTCGAATAGAACTATTTGACATTTAAACTGAGAGCAAACAAATGATTTATGATTAATAGTAAATAGAATTATTCGTCTAAGATGGGCAAAAGAATGAGCTTAGATTAGATTAAAGATGTTATCAACAAAATGTTTATAAATCAAATATAGTTAATTCGTATGCATAAACAGAATTTGGCATTAAATAAGCAACAAGGGTTGATATGCCATAAAACCCAACCAAACTAAATCATATATATTTAATATGTATAAAGAGGATTTGGCATAAAATAACCTATAATGGTTGATATGCCATACAATCCAACACAACCAAATCATTTATATTTAATATATATGTATAAAGAAGGTTTGGCATAAAATAACCTACAATGGTTGATATGCCATAAAACCCAATCCAACCAAATCATATATATTCAATACATACGTATAAAGAGGTTTTGGCATTAAATGTCTTACAATGGTTGATATGCCATAAAACCTTACCAAACCAAATATATATTTTATATATACATATATGTATACAGAGGATTTGGCATTAAATAACCTACAATGGTTGATATGTTATAAAACCCAACCAAATCATATATATTCAATACATACGTATAAAGAGGGTTTGGCATTAAATAACATACAATGGTTGATATGCCATACAACCCAACCAAACCAAATCATATATATCTAATATATATGTATAAAGAGGATTTGGCATAAAATAACCAACAATAGTTGATATGCCATAAAACCCAACCAAACCAAATCATATATATTTAATATGTATAGAGAGGATTTGGCATAAAATGACCTATAAATGGTTTATATGCCATAAAACCCAATCAAACCAAATCATATATATTTAATATATATGTATAAAGATAATTTGACATTAAATAATCTGCAATGTTTGATATGCCATAAAACCCAACCCAACCAAATCATAAATATTCAATACATACGTATAAAGAGGGTTTGGCAATAAATAACCTACAATTGTTGATATGCCATAAAACAAAACTGAACCATCCTGAAACCATATAATCATTAGTTTTTAGAGAGAAATCATCTTCATCATCAAGCCGTGATGATGATATGGAGTTCCTCAACATACTCTCTCGCCATCCACCCCTATTGACCATAGACTGCATCCAGTGTTCGCACTGAGCAGATGTAAGTCTTTGTTGGTCGCTCAACACTGCGTGTCCATGTGTAAGAGTCGTTACTTTATCAGCAGGGACAAGTATGTCTTTTTCGTTAGTTTGTGAGATAAGAGGCCACTGGCAGCATAGCAGCTGTTTTGTGAAGTGCTGCTTCCAGCATTTGTTCGATCATATAGCCGTGTGCAAAAAAAAAAAAAACAAAAACAAAAAAAAAACAAAAACAAAAAACCGCCCCAAAAAACAAAAACCAACAAAAGCAAAAAAACTCTTTAGAAACAACGACATACAAAATATAAATATAAACGTACAATGAACACCATTCCCAAACCTCTAGACATAAAATAATACTCGAGAGGTTGACATGCCGTTAAAATCAATCAATCAGTCAATTATCAAACATTAAGAAACAAAACCTCTAATTGTTTATTAAGGATTATTAGTAGTCACGTTGAACCATAAAACTGTGTGCAAATCAATGTTTGGTTATCGATTGGTAGATTGATATGAATATACTGAGACAGTTTTATCGATTTATATTTTTACAATTTTTTTCGTTGCGACATATAATCTTGTGTGTCAAAAAAAAAAAAAAAAAATAAAGTAAAAAGAAAAATATGTAAACTTATTCGTCGGTAAAACAACAAAATACTTACCTGAGAATGTTGATTCTTTGTTCCATTGCTGTTAAACTCATATCGAAGAAAAAAAAAATGAAATAGAGAAACCGGACCCACTTTGTGTGAAGTCTACGTTTGTTGTTTCCTTTACCAAAATTATTTTACATCTGGTTTTTGCTTCTTCTGTGTCTCCCCCTTTCTTGGGTATTTTTGAGATTTTTAACTTTCGCTTCTTAACAATATTCAAACTGATTTAGTTCTATCGCCTTGAAAAAGGCACAACTTAAAAAAAAAAAAAGAGGGTACCAATTCTCTTATATTAATATCACAATATTTTCAAAAAATCCTCGGTTATTCTTTCGTTCATTGGTCTTCGATTAAAAAAAATCGAAAGCTTTTTTCTATAGTGAGTGCGAGAAAAACGTATTCTTCTAGAGAGTTGTCATAACTTTTAAGGAGCAGTTCTTGTTCTGCGCCCCTCACTCTACTTTTTTTTTCGTTGTTGTTGTTGCTTAATAGTTGCTATACGCATGCGTCAATGCAACCAAGCGAGCAGAGAGACAGGAAGACGATTAATGAAAGGTTGCTAAAGTAAGTAGTCTAGAGAAGATATCGATAGCTCACTCTCTCTCTCTCTCTCTCTCTCTCTCTCTCTCTCTCTCTCTTTCTCTCCAGTTTGGTTTTATTCACTTCTCTCTTCCTCTCTCTGTCGTCATTAACATCATCATCTTAGTAACACATACGCAGATTTGAACGCGTGCGTGCGCATGCGCCTTCGCACATCTAAGTTCAGAGAGCTTAGCATATTAAGTTTGCGTGTGTCTGTATGCACCTGTATGCATCTGTATGTATATATTGTGCATATAAGTAAATGAATGCATTAATGAATGTCTACAAGTTCGTCTGCGATCGTGTGGGTGTCTCAAAAAGAAGAACGTTAAAAAAGAGAATATGTCTAAAGAGCGTTGTCATAAATCTTTGTCACCATTCCAAATATCACACAGCTTTGCAGAGGACAGATTGTTTATTTGTCTCCGGTGAATTCAACGCAAGAGGGTGTGCATAAATGTAGGGTGTGGCGTAATTAGGTGGTGGTGGTGATGATGAATGAACATCGGGAACTTGTAGGAACATCAGTTTTAGATATCGGAAGGATGCCGCAATTTTTTTTCCTTTTTATATCTAAATTTCCTGGGTGATGGCAAAGTCTACACGAAATAGATAGATAGATAGATAGATAGATAGATAGATAGATAGATAGATAGAAGAGACTGACATTAGTAAATAGGTAAGAAGGTAGATTGATACACAGACAGAAAGATAATGAACAAAATATGATAAGTAAATAAGAAAGTACTTAGATAGGTTGTAAAATGAATAAATATGGAGAGATAGATTAAGAGAGAGAATGATAAATAATGAACAGACTGAGGTAGATAGATAGATATGAAAATACTGAGGAATATATATATATATATATATATGAATATATATATATATATATATATATATATATATATACACACTGAGATAGATACATAGATATATATAGACAGACTATGATAGAGAGATATATAATAACAAGAGAGAGAGAGAGAGAGAGAGAGAGAGCTGATCGATATAGATATATTGAGAAATAAATAATGAACAAATTGAGATAGATAGATAGATAGATAGATAGATAGATAATGAAAATACTGCGGTATATATATATATATATATACTATGACAGAGAGATATAATATATATATATATATATATATATATAGAGAGAGAGAGAGAGAGAAGGAGAGAGAGAGAAGGAGAGAGAGAGAGAGAGAGAGAGAGAGAGAGAGAGAGAGAGAATGAATAGATTGATATAGATACATTGAGAAATAAATAATGAACAAACTGAGGTAGACAGATTTTTTTTGTTTAATTGCATAACCTTTATGGGTTATCTAATGCCAAAGCCATCTTTATCGAAAAAAAAAAATCTTGTAGGACTATTTAACCCAGAGCTGAGGGGATAAGAGGGTTCATACGTTTTCCAAAGCGAATGAAATGGTGCGAATTTAGTTTGAACCTACTTACAACGATGTCACTGCCCAGGATTTTAGTTAGAACACCACTGTCTCTCCACTTCAATAGATAGATAATGAACTAAGAATGAAAGACAATGATCCTCGCGGACTTTCTCGAAACTTATGTATGGCACTAGACATTGCTGTCTAGTTCAAACCATAACCCGGCATATGTGCCCGGACCCACATTTGGGTTCGTGCAATTGCTTGCCTCATCAGACTCACATTGCACCAAGTGAGCCGATGAGCAGCATAGACCAGCAGGGTTCGAGTCTCGGCTCGTTCCCGACCTTAACCCTCCCCTTTATCCCCACTTTAATCGGCCTTCGGGCTTTTGACCTTGTGTCAAGTCGTGTCAGCGACAAATAGATGTTAACAGAGATAGACGTAGATACGAACTGACTGAGATAAATGGATTGATACATAGATGATAATAAAAGACATAAAAAATTGACCTTGTGTCATATCCTGCCCGAGCGGAGGGGTTGGGCAAAAAATGAGGTGCCCGTGGTGTAATGGTTATCGTTGTAGGATATGGTCACGGTGACACGAGTTCAAATCCTGGACGAGACTAATTGCATTTCACATAGCACTAATACCCTTGGGAAAGGTATGAATCCAAATATTCTCCCTCCAGCTATGGGTAAATAGTAGGGCAGACTAGGTTCTTCGGCCTTGGTGAGGCAACTAGTCTAGGAGAAGGAAAACTCTGAATTCAAACCTGTTAAACTCCGTTTAAAAATTGACCTTGTGTCATATCCTGCCCGAGCGGAGGGGTTGGTAAATATGATATGATAATAAAAAAATATAAACGGATGGATTGCTAGGTAGATAGATTGATATTGAAGTGACTGAGACAGATAGATGTGAAGGGGCTAAGGTATACATGCACACACACACACACACACACATAGATATACATATTTACCAATCCTTCCGCTCATGCACGATATGACGCAAGGTCAATTTTTAAGCGAAGTTTAACAGATTTGAATTCAGAGTATTCCTTCTACTAGACTAATTGCCCTACCACGGCTGAAGAACCTAGTCTATCCTACTAATTACCCATAGCTGGATGGAGAATAATAGGGTATTAGTGCTATGTGAAATGCAATCAGTCTCATCCAGGATTTGAACTCGTGTCGCCGTGTCCATTTCCTACGACGATAAGCATTACACTATGGGCACCTCCACACACACACACACACACACACACACACACACACACACACATATATATATATATATATATATATATATATATATATATATATATATACATATATATGATACATATACGTATCTCATAGATATACATATATGCAATACATATACATGTTATATATATAATATACATGCAATACATATACATGTTATATATATAATATATAAATATATATTATATTTATCATATATTTATACATTTATATTATATAGATACACATATATACCATAAAGTTTGATATGCCATTCAACAAAGAGACCAAGCCGAAATCTCTCTCTCTTTCTCTATCTTTTTCACACACACACACACACACACACACACACACACACACACACACACACACACACACACACACACACACACACATATATATATATATATATATATATACTATACACATACATCATATATATATATATATATATATATATTGTGCATATGCATACACACACACACATATATATCATATACACATTGTATATATATATATATATATATACGTAAATATAAAAGATATATATTGTATGCATAAATATATATGAATATAAATTTCTAAAGTATTATATGAAAGTTATTATTTATATATTAAATAAACATTATTCCTACATTATATAAGTATTATACAATGACATTATATATATATATATATATATATATATATATATATATATATATATATATATATATACTAACACGTTGATATATATATATATATATATGTAATATATGGACAGAGTGTTCGCCAATGGCCCGGGAGACTGGGATTCAATCCCAGGTCAAGTCATAACAAAGACTCAAAAATGGTACTTGATACCTCTTTGTTTAACATTCAATATTCTAAGGTACGTATCAAGGGTAAAGTGAAGCAATCCCGGGAATGGTGTAGCGCCCTCCCCTACACATCGGTATAGTAGCTGATGAAAAGGGAGCCTTTGGTTCGCCCTCGACCAAGTTGACCAACTTATTTTATATATATATATATATATATATATATATATATATTATTAAAGATAGGTATGAGCAGAGATAGATAGATGAGAGATAAGACTTAGATAGACCCACAGAGATATAATGACATGATCGAGACAGACAGATAGATAGATAGATAGATAGATAGATAGATAGATAGATTTTTTAATTGCCTCTATTATGACTTTAACGATATATATCAAGGAGCAAGAGGAAGATAGAAAAAATATCCAGCTGGTAAGTTGAGCGTTTAATACCCAGAAAATAAATGGAAAGGAAACGACTCGATATCATGAGACCTTTATTTGGATCGAGTACCAAAAATAAAACCTGATGACTCTTTAAAAGAGAATCATGGTTGAGCTTTCTCAGTGAAAAATGCGCCATTACTTCTGAACACACGAAAATAACAAATATAAAAAGTGAGAATGGAATGTTAGGCGTGTGAGCTTTGTGTCATTTAGACAGAATGCGACCAGCAAGCAATTTCTTAAACGAGTGGCACGATGTTTTGCTGTGATCAGATATTTTGTTAGCGACTCGTTTCTGCGCAGAAATGAATTGTTTCAGAAATTTTGTTTTAAATGTTTTCATTGTTTTTACAAACTGACTGTCAACAGCCAATTAACCCCGTTTGTGTAACGACATTTGAGAAACTTTTTTGTTTCATTTTTAATTATTAGCTTTAATTAACTAAGTGATAGCAATGTCTACACGAAATATGTAGATATGTACGGTTGACATTTAATAAATTAGATGAACTTTTAAAAAATAATTTTTTTTCCTACATTATTCGGAATTTAAAATGTCGGCAAATCAGAGAGTTCCAGGCTTGAACAGAGGTATGTCATCAAATATTTGGTAGCAGAGAAGTATAAACCATGTGAAATTTACAGAAAAATGTGTGATATATACAGAGAAGCATGTTTTAGTAAAAAAAAAAAAATATATATATATATATATTTACAAATGGGTTAAACATGGGTTTGCCACAACGAGCCGGAGTCGAAAAGGCAGTTCATAGAATTGAAACACCCAAACTCTCTGGTAAAGAAAAAGTTCTGGGTGCAGCTAGTAAATAAGGTGATGCTGATAGCGTTCTGGGACATGAAAAGACCCAGAAGTATTGGTTCCCTTAAAAAAGGCGCAATTACAAACAGAGTTTCCTATCACCAACTCCCTAGGCAAAATTCATCTTAATTATTGCACTATCTTCGTATATTCAAAACTATGACGAAAGATAATAAAGTAACTGGAATAGCTAGATAGATACAGATGAAAAAACTGAGATAGACAGAAGGAATGAAAATCGGAGATCGATAGATCATATGAAAAGCGGTTCGGTTCGGTTTCTTTGTTTTATGGCATATCAACCTTTGTAGGTTATTTAATGCCAAAGCCATTCTCCTTGAAGAACAGAAGTGGAACTATCCAGCCCATAGCTTGGAGGATAAGGGGGTTCATACCTTTCCCAAGGGTATTTGCCCGAAAGTGAACGTAATAGCGCGACTGGAGTACGAACTCGCTTACTGCGATTCCGCAGTCCATCGCTTTAACCATTACACCACGAGGACAACCCCATGAAAAGCGGTGATAGATAGATATGAAGAGACAGAGATAAACGAATGCCCTTCGTTGATAGATGTATAATGAAAAGACTTAGATAGATCGATAGATAGATAGATTGAATAGACTGGATGGATTGAGATAGATAGATAGATAGATAGATAATAAAGAAACATGTTTTCTGAGTGAAGTAGATGGATGTAAACGACTTGATATAAATAGAGAAATATTAACTAGTTGAGATAGATAGATAGATAGATAGATAGATAGATAGATCGATAGATCTATCTGAACAGACTGAGATAGATAGATAGAAAATGAGCCTTTGATAAATAATGAAGACATATGCACACACACACACACACACACACACACACACACACACACACACACACACACACACACACACACACACACACACACACACAGATAGATAGATATGAAACTACTGAGAGTGTTTGTCACGTACTTAGACGTTTGAGAAACTTTATTCGTCTCATGATTACAAAATCATGTATCAAACAAACATTCTGGAGGTGCCCGTGGTGTAGTCGTTATCGTCGTAGGAAATGGACACGGTGACACGAGTTCAAATCCTGGACCTGACTGATTGCATTTCACATAGCACTAATACCCTTGGGAAAGGTATGAATCCAATTATTCTCCCTCCAGCTATGGGTAAATAGTAGGACAGACTAGGTTCTTCAGCCTTGGTTAGGCAACTAGTCTAGGAGAAGGAAAACTCTGAATTCAAACCTGTTAAACTCCGCTTAAAAATTGACCTTGTGTCATATCCTGCCCGAGCGGAGGGGTTGGTAAATAGTATCAAACAAACATTTATTCAGTTAATTGATTTTAACGGTATGTCAACCCATCTCAATCTATTTTTTGCCAGGAGGCTAGAGAATCGCATACAATGTATGTTCAAGTTTACATTTTTGTGGATTTTTTTATGTAGTTGTTTCTTAAAAGTTTTTTTTGGTACTCGGTCCGATCGAATACGTATACTTTTTTAAACAGATTTATTTGACTCATAGACGGTTTGTTTGTTTGTGTTTTATGACATATCAACCTCTGTGGGTTATTCAATACCAAATCCATTTTTATTCAAATAAACAGTTCTATTTCAAACAATTCAGTTTAGCATAAGTACGTAGTTTGAATGTCAAAAACAGTTCTATTTCAAGCAGTTCAGTTTAGCATAATTATGTACTTTAAATGTCAAAACAGTTCTATTTTAAACAATACAGTTTCGCAAAAGTACGCAGTTTAGTTGTGTTTGACCCATAGGACCCTATTATGTGCTACCACTCCGAGCCAGAGTATTACTGGGAGCGATAGTAATGAAGTACTCCGCATTTCCCAAGGCTCCAGCATTACTGGAACCTCACCATCAGATTGTTTAATGCCATATCTAGGATTTGGATTATAAAGAGATTATGTTATGTCACGTGTTTGGATTTTGGAGAGAACAGATCGACTCGGATTGAGAAAGCGGCAGAGCACAGACGCAATTTCGATAGCCGTCAACCGAGAGAAAACTGTTACTCACACACCTACCCATTCATCAGTGAATGACCCCGACATTTCACTAAGTTGTTAAAGTTAACTTTAGATCGACACACATATTGCCAATCCAGACACTGTATTTTGTTTTGTATATAGATTCCAAACGATAGTTGATTGTATTTCACTTGGTATACTGTCATTAAACTGTTTATATTTAATCAACTGACATTATTGTTCTTCCGAGAAGGGGCCGGCTTATCCTGTTCAGAACATTTATTACCAGAGGAGATTACGACGGCGTATCGGTCTGGGAATTATCCGTTTTCTTGGCCTATAAGAATCACAACACTTTTTGAATATCAAGCAAGACGATAAACAAATGAAGCTGTGCCTTCGGAAGAGTTTTGAATTGTAAACGATCCACTATTCTGTTTGCTGTGTAGAAAGTGAAATTTTCCACGGGTTTCAACCTGAGCCGCGCGGTGATCAGAAATAAGACGTGTCTGGTTGAACTTAGGATTGAACAAAGTATTCAGTGACATATCAACCTTTGTGTGTTATTTAATGCCAAAGCAATCCCTCTAGAAGAACAATACTGGTACTATTTAAGGTTTCCTTTGTTAAATGGCATGTCAACCTTTGTGTGTTATTCAATACCAATGCCATCCTTCTAGAATAACAATACTGGTACTATTTAAGGTTTCTTTTGTTAAATGGCATATCAACCTTTGTGTGTTATTTAATGCCAAAGCAATCCTTCTAGAAGAACAATAGTGGTACTATTTAAGGTTTCTTTTGTTAAATTGCATATCAACCTTTGTGTGTTATTTAATGCCAAAGCAATCCTTCTAGAAGAACAATAGTGGTAATATTTAAGATTTCTTTGTTTAAATGGAATATCAGTCTTCGTGAGTTATTTAATGCCAAAGTCATTCTTGTAAAAGAAGAGCTGTGGTACTATTCAACGCTGTGTTGGAGGTATAAGGTATTAGTCCAAAAGTGAACGTAATAGCCACTACGCCACGGCAACTCCCCTTCTGTGTATGCTAATATTAGTCCTTAGTGAATATGGATTGGACAAAATATCTTCCTTTTGTCCAAGTAACCTTGGCCCAGTTGGCTGGGGCTTCAGAATACACCGATTGTATCTCTACAGAGGGGGTAAGAGCCTCTCAAACGAGTGTCCTGTATATGACAGTAAACAATCTGATGGTGAGGTTCCAGTAATGCAGAAGCTTTGGGGGATGCATGTACCCCTTTATTGTCATCGCCCCCAGGTCCATCCTGGTCCGGAATAGTAGTACTTAATAGGGTCCTCTCTACGGGTCAAATAGAAGTAAACAATGTACTTAAGCTAAATTGCATTGTTTGAAATAGAACTGTTTTGATATTTAAACTACGAACTTATACTAGATTGAATTGTTTGAAATAGAACTTTTTTTACATTTAACTGTGCGTAAATAAATGCCTGTTGTTTAATTGCATTGTTAGTGATACATAGCAATACTTGGAACCATTTAACTTTGTTGACTGAACTGAATAGCTTGAAATAGAAATGCTTTTGATAGTTGAATTGTGTAGTTATGCTATACTGAATTATTTGAAATAGAACTGTTTATATGTATAAAAATGGACTTGGCATTAAACAACCAACAATGGTTGATATGCCATTAAACATAACCTAAGAGGTGCCAGTGGTGTAATGGTTATCGTCGTATGAAATGGACACGGTGACACGAGTTCAAATCCTTGACGAGACTGATTGCATTTTCACAGAGCACTAATACCCTTGGGAAAGGTATGAATCCAATTATTCTCCCTCCAGCTATGGGTAAATAGTAGGGCAGACTAGGTTCTTCGGCCTTGGTGAGGCAACTAGTCTAGGAGAAGGAAAACTCTGAATTCAAACCTGTTAAACTCCGCTTAAAAATTGACCTTGTGTCATATCCTGTCCGAGCGGAGGGGTTGGTAAATATGATAAAACATAACCTAACCAAACCAATCCAAGCAACCTATATAAACATATTTATATATATATATACTTATTGAGTAGATATTGAAGAATAATTGATGACTCACTGAATATGAAATCCTAATTCAGATCTAAGGCACATATAAAACGCTTTTTCATTTTTTTAGTCACAGTCAGTTCATATGCAAATGCCACACAATATGTTTCGTAATTCACTATCGTTGATTATTGAATTAGCAGTAGAATGAGATTGATTATTCGATTGATAATAAAAAAAAACTGACATAGATGGATTGGAGAAGAATAAGATAGATAATATGATAATAATAAAACTGACATAGAGAGATAGATAGAAAAAAACTGACAAAAGATTGATAAAAATATTATGTCTTAAGAAATCAATTTTATAAAAAAAAATTAAAAATATAGTTTATCAAATGTTACAGAGAGTTTCATAAAAGGCTTAATGCAAAGGATAAAACCCAGTCGGCTGGAGGTGGGAGCTGTAGAATGCAACGAGTGATATGACACTAAACCATTAAATGTTGAGGCTCCCGTCCAAGAGATCTGTGGGATGTGGAGTACCTCTCCCTTATCATTACTCCCAGGTTCTCTCTGTCCCAGATTGGTAAAACTATTTAATCATTTACTGTACAAGAAACCTTTAACTATGTGCAAACAAATGATTAATGTTGAAGAGCATGATTAGTGTTAGATAGCAATACTTGAATACATTTAATTGTGTATAAACAAATAATTAATATTAAATAGAATTATTAGTATTACATAGCAAACTTGAAACCATCTACTTGTGTGTGAACAAATGTTGAAGAGAATTATTAGTGCTAGTATGCAATACTGAAAGTAATTTAGGGTTCTGATTGGTTGGTTTGGTTTTATGGCATATCAACCTTTGTAGGTTACTT
>OY757938.1:17519983-17569983 GCA_963585895.1 Sepioteuthis lessoniana | reverse complement strand
ATGCTGAAGCTTTGGGGAATGCAGAGTATTCCTTCATTGCCATCGGACCCAGGTCCTCTCTGAACCGGAGTGATAACACCTGAATGGGTCTTATCAATGGGTCAAATAGAACTGTTTGACTATTTAAACTGAGTGCAAACAAATGACTTATGCTAAATTGAATTGTTAGAAATAGAACTGACTGACCATTTAACTGTGTGAAAACAAATAACTGATGTTTAATTGAATTGTTAGTGATAAACTGTGTGTCAACGAATAAGTAATGTTGAATAGAATTATTCGAGTTAAATTGTTAGTGATACATAGCAATACTTGAAACCATTCAACGAGTGAGTAATGTTTAATTATTAGTGTAAACAATAATTGAAACTATTTAACTGATTAGAAGCAATCGATATACAAGTGGGGTAACAAATTAATTCAAACTCATTTAGAAATAAAATTATCTTCAAACTATATGTCCAAATAAATGACTGATATTAAGTTGTGACTCTTATATAGCAATGCTTGAACCCATTTAAACTGAGTGCAAAAAGGAGCTCTGGCTTGTTTTAAAAATGATATCAACTAAAAGTATTTACAAATCATTATATATATAAACAGGATTTGTCATTTAATAACCTATAACGGTTGATATGCCATGAAACCTAACCCAACCAAATCATATATATTTTGAAATAAAAACAAAACAAAAAAAAATACCAATCTCTTCGTGGACCTTCTTATTTTTAAATATACCCCTATTCTTTCTTTGGACCTACAACAACGATATATATATATATATATACTTTAAGAAAAACAACGAAACCGGTCACATAGGATTATAAATTCATTTCAATCCTGTTACGCATTTTTGAAATTTCCAAAAACACGAAAAAAGTACGAAAAAAAAACACGAAAATTCTGTTTATATATATATATATATATATATATATATATATATATATATATATATAAACAGAATTTGTTATTCCATAACCAACAATGGTTGATTTGCCATAAACCTTACCCAATCAAATCATATATCTAATATATGTATATATATATATAAAGAGTATTTTGCATTTAATAACCTACAATGGTTAATATACCATAATATCTAACCAAATTATATATATATATATATATATATATATATATAAACAGGATTTAACATTTAATAAACTACAATGATTGATATGCCATGAAACTCAACCCAACTAAATTATATATATTTAATATATAAACACTTGAAATATTTTGAAAGTTAAGGCGGCATAACTTGCGTCAGCAAATTTATTATCATCAGTATTATTTTAATCCTTTGAGAGTTTTTCACGTTAGCTGATGGTTTTTCACTTCAGTCTGAGTGACACCAATTCTCCACAAGTCTCCAGGACTCTCCTCAGTATGCTGGCCAAGGTATTACCGTCACTTTCAGGTTCCATAGTTTTTTTTTTCAGTTCTCTTGCAAAGTCTAGGTACTTCTCCTTCTCGCTTTCTTTGGTTTTTATTCTGTGGTCGACTGAGACGGCAAAGGCCACTATTCGGTAGGTTCTCTTTGTTTTTTTGTAATAACCTTCTGGTCTCCTGGCCGGGATTAGGTGACCTGTTTGTATCTCAAAACCCTAGAGAATTCTGTGCGTCTCAATCTCCTGGCCGGATTCTGGTTTGTGCATACTATTATTATTATTATTATTATTTAATTTTGAGCTTTGCTTTCGGTTTTTACAATCTTTCACCAGGTCTTTATCCTAAGAGTGAGGGAAGGTAGTGATTATATGTATTCTATGTATTTCTGTTTTTGCTGCCTCTTTTGGGTGATATTTTTCAGTCATATTGATAGCATTTGCCTAAGGAGATGAGCAGTTCCGCAAAGTGCATTTTTTTTGTATTTCATATAGGCTGGCACTGCCACTATTATTATTATTATTATTATTATTATTATTAATTTTTTTCGGCATCTTCCTTTTTTACTATCGTCTCATATCAACTTCAGAAAAAAATCTTTGCTCAGAATATATTCAGCATTAATACAAGGAGGTGCCCGTGGTGTAATGGTTATCGTCATAGGATATGGACACGGCGACACGAGTTCAAATCCTGGACGAGACTAATTGCATTTCACATAGCACTCCATTTATTCTCCCTCCAGCTATGGGTAAATAGTAGGGCAGACTAGGTTCTTCAGCCTTGGTGAAGAACTAGTCTAGACGAAGGAAAACTCTGAATTCAAACCTGTTAAACTTCGTTTAAAAATTGACCTTGTGTCATATCCTGCCCGAACGGAGGGGTTGGTAAATAGGATTAATACAATGTCTACATACAGACCAAATACTGTGGTGCAGTGGCTAAAGTTCTGTATTGCAACATCACAGTAAGAGAGTTCGAACTCCAGTCGCGCTATCACGTTCATTTTCTAACAAATACCCCATGGAAAGGAATGAACTCCCTTATTCCCCTAGTAAGGAGTTAAATTGCATCTCTGCCGTTCTTCTTCGAAGATGGCTTTGGCATTAAATAACCTACGAAGGTAGAAACGAAGAAACCAAACTGAGAGTTCCTAAAAATGCCCTCTTAAATTCTTTTTCTTACCATTTCTTCTGAAATCCTCCAATTCAATCCCAGAATTTGTTTACTATTGTACTATTTTTTATCTGATTAGACAATTTGTACCTAAAATGTATAACTCTATTCATATTTACCATCCCCTCCGCTCGGGCAGGATATGACATATGTCAATTTTTAAGCGGAGTTTAACAGGTTTGAATTCAGAGTTTTCCTTCTCCAAAACTAGTTGCCCCACTAAGGCTGAACAACCCAGTCTGCCCTACTATTTACCCATAGTTGGAGGGAGAATTATTGGATCCATACCTTTCC
Organism: Sepioteuthis lessoniana; assembly: GCA_963585895.1. Taxonomy (NCBI): domain Eukaryota; kingdom Metazoa; phylum Mollusca; class Cephalopoda; order Myopsida; family Loliginidae; genus Sepioteuthis; species Sepioteuthis lessoniana. The sequence goes on along the minus strand of OY757938.1, from coordinate 17,567,124 downwards.
CAAGGGTATTAGTGTTATGTGAAATGCAATCGGTCTCGTCCAGGATTTGAACTCGTGTCACCGTGTCCATTTCTTACGACGATAACCATTACCCCACGGGCACCTCCGAATGTATAACTCTATTAGCAAAAAAGAAAAAAAAAAAGAAGTCAAATTGGCTTAGTTTTTGAAATCTACCTTGACAGTAAATTTCCAGTTTGTGGAGAAATAATTTTAAAAAGTCTACCATAATTATGATATAATTTCAAATAATCCCTTCTCCCTTATTCCCCCGCTATGGGTTAAATAGTACCACAACTGCACCTTCTACAAGAATGGCTTCGTTATTAAATAACCATGAAAGTTGATATGCTATTTAATAAAGAAAGAAAGAGAAACTAATCTCCTCATGCATTTTATTTTTTAAATAGAGGAATTATATAATAAATTGAATTACCATGAGCAGAAAATCCGGCAAGCACTGCATGTGACATACAGAACCACTGGACAGTTGTTTCGAACTTATTAGGTCTAATCAGCCGTGTATGCCTTGAGCTCAGTGGTAGAGTTTCGGCTCTGCAATCTGTGGTCGCTGGTTCAATCTCCAGTGGCGGAGATCACGGTATACACTGCTGATGAGACCTAATAGGGTCGAAATAGCAGTCCAGTGGTTCCGTATGTCGCACGCAGGGCTTGCCGGATTTTCTGGTCATGGTAATTCAATTTATAATCCTTCCTTGTTTATCGCTATCAAAACATTCTCGTAATGTCATACAGCTAATTACAAAATGCTAATATTTCTATGAGAGTATCTTTATTAGAAATGGAGACCTAATATTATAAGAGACCACCAAGGGAAGATTCCAATAACGTGCTAACTAGTCAAGACTTTAAAATCCTAATAACATAAAGAAACTCTTATAAGAAAGCTAACATCATTTTTAAACACTGAATTATTATTTATTCAATATAAATGACTTAGTGTTCAATATAGAAGTGGATACAACAAGCAGAACGTTAATATTTCTATGTGAGTATCTTTATTAGAAAAGCAGAACTGATATTACGGAGACTACATGAAGAAGATTCCAATTATGTTTTGACAGATGGCGAACAGATGGAGACTTTAAAATCCTAATATCATAAAAGGAACTCCTGTAAAATGTTAACATTTTTTAAACATCCTGTACAATTTTTTATTTCAATATAAATGACTTAGTGTTCAATATAGCAGTGGATACAACAAGCAGAACGTTAATATTTCTATGGGAGAATCTTTATTAAAAAAGCAGGCCTAATATTATAAGAGACCACCAAGGGAAGATTCCAATAACGTGTTAATTGAGAGGGAGAGTGAACTGGTCGAGACTTTAAAATCCTAATATCATAAAGGAACTCCTATAAGAAAGCTAACATCTTTTTTAAACACTGAATTATTCAATATGAATGACTTAGTGTTCAATATTGAAGTGGATTCAAGCAAAAATGTTAATATGAACTTCATAGTTTTGCTTTGAAAATCAGAATTGATACTACGGAGACTACCTGGAGTATATTACAATAAGGTGTGAACTGGGATGGTGAACTTTTAAAAAGGAACTTTAAAATCATATCATAACGGAATCCTTATAAAAATATGAACTTTCTTTAAACTCCCTGTATAATTATTTACCCACTATGAATATAGCACTGAATACTACATGCAAAATGTTCATATGTACTTCATAATTTTGTTTTGAAAAGGAGAACTGATATTACGGAGACTACCTGGAGTATATTACAATAATGTGTGAACTGGGATGGTGAACTTTTAAAAAGGTTTGGTTTGGTTTCTTTGTTTAATGGCATATCAATCGTTGTAGATTATTTAATGGCAAAGCCATTCTCCTAGAAGAACAGTAGTGGTACTATTTAACCCATAGCTGGGAGGATAAGGGAGTTTATACCTTTCCCAAGGGTATTTGCCCGAAAGTGAACGTAATAGCGCGACTGGAATACGAACTACGATTTCGCAGTCCATCGCTTTAACCATTACACCACGAGGACACCCCCTTTTAAAAAGGAACTTTAAAATCATATCATAAAGGATTCCTTATAAAAATATAAACTTTCTTTAAACTCCCGGTATAATCATTTACTCACTATGAATATAGTACTGAATACTTCAAGCAAAATGTTAATATGTATTGATATGACGGAGACCACTTGGGTAAGATTCCAATAATGTGTTGACTGAGATGGTGAACAGGTGGAGACTTTAAAATCATTATATCACGAAGGAACTCCCATAAAAATGTTTTCTTAAAACACCCTGTATAATTCTTTACTTAATATGAATGACTGTATGTTCAATATAGTAGTGGATACAACAAGCAAAATCTTAATATTTCTATGGGAGTATCTTTATTATAAAATCAGAAGTGATATTATAGAGACTACATGAAGAAGATTCCAATGTGTTGACAGGGATTGTGAACAGGTGGAGACTTTAAAATCATATCATAAACGGACTTCCATAGAAAGTTAACATTTTTTGAAACACCTTGTATAATTATCTATTTAATATGAATGACAGTGTTCAATATAGCAATGGATACAACAGGCAAAATGTTAATATATACTTCATAATTTTGCTTTCAAAAGTAGAATTGATATTACGGAGACCACTTGGGTAAGATTCCAATAATGTGTTGACTGAGATGGTGAACAGATGGAGACTTTAAAATCCTAATATCATAAAAGGAACTTCTATTAAAATATTAACATTTTTTCAAAAACAGATTTCTCTAATAAACGAGAGATATATGCGTTATCCATATTTACAAACCCCTCCGCTCGGGCAGGATATGAACACAAGGTCAATTTTTTAGCGGAGTTTAACAGGTTTGAATTCAGAGTTTTCCTTCTCGTAGACTTGTGGCCTCACCAAGGCTGAAGAACCTTGTCTTCCCTACTATTTACCCATAGCTGGAGGGAGAATAATTGGATTCATACCTTTCCCAAGGATATTAGATATATGTTTTATCTGTACGTAAATTGAAATAATACCAAGAGAAATCTCTGTTAGTGTATAAAAGACAAATTACATAAGATATACCATTATATATATATATATATATAAGTAAGTAAGTTAGCGACCATAGTCGAGGGTGACCCGAAGGCTCCCTTTTCGATAGCTACTACACCAAGGTGTAGGGGAGGGCGCTACTCCATTCCCAGGATTGCTCCACTTTACCCTTGAACCGTACCTTATAATGCTGAGTGTTAAGCAAGGTGGTATCAAGTACCATTTTTAAAGTCTTTGGTATGACTCGACCTGGGATTGAACCCAGGTCTCCCGGGCCATTGGCGAACACTCTAACCGCTGGGCCAATGTCCCGGACTTTATATATATATATATAAGGTATAAAAATGTAAACAAAGGCCGCTGCTGCTGTTTGCTAAATAAATAATAATACCTTAGAAAATTCCCTTAGCCAACGTAGTCCGCTTGGTGCCCGAGTGGTCTGAAACTTAGTCTAGCGTATAGTTGGACGGGTTTCGATCCCGGCTTCGATCCCGGCTTCGAGCGTCCTGTGTGTCTAGCCACACTGAAGAGTTCTGATAGAACGAAACAGTCTGTCTGTGGATGACTATATATATATATATATATATAAAATTGATGATACACAGGAATATAATTTTTCCTTTTTTTGGATTAATTGGATAAAATATACCATTAGGTATATATATATATATATATATATATATATATATATATAAATGAGAATTTTGGCAGCAGATTCTCTAATCGACATTTCATTAAAAATAACAGACAAAGGTTTAGTGTTTAGCTTTTTATTTGGGTTTTTCTTGTAGGCGAACGAGATATCACCCACACGAAAAGCTGAATAAAAAGCTTAACACTAAACCTTTGTCAGTCATTTTCAAAAGAATATATATTGTCATCCACAGACAGACTTTGCCCAGTCGGCTGGGGCTGTAGAATACACTGACTGCACCTCTGCAGAGGGGTAAAACCTCCCAATGAGTGTCCTGATTATGACACTAAACAGTCTGATGGTGAGGTTCCAGTAATGCTGGGGCTTTGGGGAATGCGGAGCACCCCTTCATTGCCATTGCTCCCAGGTCCACTCTGGCCCAGCGCGGTAGCACCTGATAGGGCCCTATCTATGGGTTAAGTAGAACTAACGGCATACTTATGCTAAACTGAATTGTTTGACTAAACTGAATAGCTTGAAATGGAAATGTTTTTGACAATTAAACTGTGTACTCATGCTAAATAGAATAGAACTGTTTATTTACAACATAAAAATGGATTTAGCGTTAAATAACCTTCAAAGGTTGATATGCCATAAAGCCCAACCAACCAACCAGACAGACTGTTTCCTCGTATCACAACTCTTCAGTGTGGCTAGACACGCAGGACAGTTTCAGATTGGATCGAAACCGGCTTCACTTTACGCTAGACATGGTATTTAACCGCCCAGCCATTTCGGCGACGTACGTCAGCTCAGGAATTATAACGCATTGGCTTTCGTTTGTTTTACATTTGTGGTACCGGATACCAGAGTGCTCAATTCGTTAAAAGAGCTTTTGCAAATATATATATTGGTTTGGCTACTTTTCTTTGTTTAATGGTATATCAAAATTCGTGGGTTATTTGTTGCCAAAGCCGTCCTTCTAGAAGAACAGTTGTGGTGTTATTTCACATACTGCAAGAGGGATAAGAAAGTTTATACCTTTCCTAATGGTATTTGTCCGAAACTGAACGGAATAGCGCGACTGAAATTCGAACTCGCTACAACAATGTCACTGTCTAGCACGTTAGCCACAACAACTTTCCCTGGATCAAATAAGCGTGTTTACAAAATATTTTAGTAGTAGCTAAAATCATTTCGACATCTATTGATTATTTGGTTGATTTTAACGGCATGTCAACCTGTCTAGGGTTAGTTGATTTTAACTGCATGTTAGTTGATTTTAACTGCATGTCTAGGGTTAGTTGATTTTAATTGCATTTCTCGGGTTAGTTGATTTTAACTGCATGTTAGTTGATTTTAACTGCATGTCTAGGGTTAGTTGATGCCTAGTATTTACGAAATCGAGTTAGTTTATATTTACATTCTTTGTGGAGTTATTTTTTAGGAGTTTTTTTGTCCACAATCCTTCTGACTACGTATAAATTTTAAACAGATTCACTTGACTTATAGATGGGACCCAATCCGGGTTGAAGTGGATTCGGGAGTAATGGCAATAAAGATGTGCAGTACATTTTCCTGATCTCCAAAACTGAGCCTTGTAACAGGATGCAGTTATCATGCCCGGGGATCCTCCTTTTTTGAAAAATTGGAGGCTAAGGTCTTATCCCTCAGCAAGGGATACAGTTTGTATAGTATAAGACCCACGGACAGAGAGTGACATCTGTAAAGAATAATAAAAAAAAAGCAGAAAAACAAATTCTCTCCACTTATCACAAAGAAGAACGTGTACTTGTGAATTGGATCAACATGACCAGAAAACCCGGCAAACACCTACGCACGACATACGGAAACACTGGACGGCTGTTTCGACCTTATTAGGTCTCATCAACAGTGTATACCATGATCTCAAACAGGGGATTCCGAGGCCGTGTTTCAAGCCCGAGAGGCAAATCCGAACAGAATCGTCATCATAATCACTTCGTGCAGCTAGTACAGGTTCTCTTGCCTCTTTCTCACCATCCATCCCTATCAGCTATTTTTCTTGGTAGGTCCTCTTGACTGTATGTAATGTCTACACAGAGCAGATGCATGTAAATGTCTGCTAGTCGGCCAACATTAATGTGTCCATGGGTAAGAGTCCATAATGTAATATTACGGACGGGTGCTGTCGTTGAGAACGCGCGAGCACCTCGTCAATCAGTGAAAATGTCACGAACATAGCGCGTGCGGACAGAATGACCTACAGGGTTCAGTTGTGATTTTAACATAATCACACATGAATTGTCACGTGTTTCAATATAGTTTTCACTAGTGTCACCGAACATTCAGGAACCTTCGATTTATTCCAAAATATCTCAATAGAAATCAAGTAGGGAGATTTTGAGAGTTGAAGGCAGGGTCCTAAACAGGTGCGTCAGAAGTTCAGAAGACCCCAACCCGACATAACCAGCCGGCCACAATACGATTGACAGGAGCGTGTCAGCAAACCGGCTACCACGACATCCACCGTCGCCACCAAGGAGAAGAGGGAGGAAGAACACATGAAACGAACCTTTCGAGCTTCAAACCGTTCTAACCCAAGTGAATAAAAAAAAAAAAAAACGACTACTATTTTTTTTTCTTAAATTTCGAGTATGAGTGTTTCTTTTTCTGCGGACTCCTTTCATTCAAACACAACAATAAGAGAACATTGCTTATATGTTCATCCCTGCTTCTCCAGCAGTCCCAAGCGTGTCTTAAGGCGAGTAGCACTCTGAGAGTATCAGGCGAGCTAAGCATCCCACTATCTAGTATATTTCGTCACCTTGTGCCTCACGTTACGAAAATATTTCAAAACATTTGACTCACCCTCGTGAATATTCAAGAAATTAGAAATATCGAAAAAGAATCATTTGTTAACACGAATTAAGAGAATTAGAAAATATTGGTAAAAAGAAGAAAAAAAATATTGGTAAAAAAGAAAAAAAAATTGGTAAAAAAAGAAAAAAAATGAAAAAAAATATTGGTAAAAAAAGAAAAAAAAAAAAAAAATCGAAAAAGAATCATTTGCTAACACGAATCAAGAGAATGAGAAAATATTGGTAAAAAAAGAAAAAAAAGAAAAAAAAAGAAAAAAAAATATTGGTAAAAAAAAGAAAATAAAAGAAAAAAAAAGAAAAATTATTGGTAAAAAAAGAAAAAAAAAAGAAAAAAATATTGGTAAAAAAAGAAAAAAAAAAGAAAAAAAATATTGATAAAAAAAGAAAAAAAAAAGATAAAAAAGAAAAAATAATCGAAAAAGAATCATTTGCTAACACGAATTAAGAGAGTGAGAAAATATTGGTAAAAAAAGAAAGAAAAAAAAGAAAAAAAGAAAAAAATATTGGTAAAAAAAGAAAAAAAGAAAAAAAAATATTGGTAAAAAAAGAAAAAAAAAGAAAAAATATTGGTAAAAAAGAAAAAAAAAAGAAAAATTATTGGTAAAAAAAGAAAAAAAAGAAAAAAAAAAGAAAAAAGTAAAAAAATATCGAAAAAGAATCATTTGCTAACACGAATCAAGAGAATGAAAAAATATTGGTCAAAAAAGAAAGAAAAAAAAGAAAAAAAAGAAAAAAATATTGGTAAAAAAAGAAAAAAAAGAAAAAAAAAATGGGTAAAAAAAGAAAAAAAAAGAAGAAAAAAAAGAAAAAAAGAAAAAAAAGAAAAAAAAAGAAAAAAAGGAAAAAAAAGAAAAAAAGAAAAAAATATTGGTAAAAAAAGAAAAAAAAAAAATTGATAAAGAAAAGAAAGAAAAAAAAAGAAGCAATGATTAGAAAATAATGAGTACGTAATCTAAAATTCTCTTTATCATTATTCATTTTCTTACATCAGTTTGTTCAGATCCTTACAAGCACATGTTTCGATTGTTTTTGTCCAATATGTGTTTGTACATCGTGCATAAATGTGTTAGTTCCTATCTCTGTCTGTTTAAAACTGAACGACATAAAAGGCACACACACACACAAACACACACACACACACATATGCAAACGCACTCACTCAGACATACACATACGCAGAGCACTAACACACATACACGTACTCACACATCTACGCAACAACATTCACACACACACACACACACACACACAGATGCATAAACATACACACGCATATATGCAAACACACTTACTCAGACACGCACATACGCAGAGCACTAACTTACACACGTACGCACACACATAAGCATTAGCATTCACACACTTACACACACACATGCATGCATAAACATACACACACTCACACACATACACTCAGACTGATACAGAGGCAAAAACACTTTCTCACACACACTAATACATAAACGCCCACTCACGAAAATGCACGCTTTCACTCACACACACACACACACACACACACACACACACACACACACACACACACACACACACACACACATATATATATTTCGCGCGTGCGTACTCACAAACTTATATGTACGTTAACATGTAATTACGTATCTAGGTAAATATGTAAGTTTTCGTATAGTTCCGTCATTAGTCATAATGCGAGCTGAGCTATTTTTATAAAGATGCCAGATAACTTAGTGTGTGGGAGAAAAGATTCCTGTCGCGCGGCATTCTAAGCTGTTGGTCGTTTATATTAAGAACTTAGTTATTTACGTTTGTTATAAAAAAAAGTGTAATTTTGGGTTTTAATTATTTTTTTCAGGACTTAATTTTAAAAATGTCGACCATGAAAGTAAAAACAAAAAACCCAACAAAACATTATATATATATATATATATATATATATATATATATATATATATATATATATATATGCGCGCGCGTGCGTGTGTCTGTGATAGGAAATAAACACCATTTTCTTTATCTCTCAGGTAAGTACCGATTTCAAACGAGGAAATAAGAATAATTCGCTTTAGTCAGATTTCAGGAAAGACAGTGGCGTATCTACGGTAAGACACGGTGAGTAGAACACGTGCCCTAGTCACCTTCTTAAAAGGGGCGTTACTGAGAGGTACCAGCTGTAAATTAGTGGGGGTCGTCTAGAATTTCGTGCAAAATCTGTGATATTTAAAAGTGTCATTTCTTTGTTTCTGGGCAATGTATAAGAAGACCATGAGCTGATTTTTTGGCAAAGTTATTTAAGATAATGCCAGATGTTTAGTTAGGGGTGCAATTCCAGTCCTTATAATAATGTCAGATGTTTAGTCAGGGCACAATTCCAGCCTTTATCATAATATCAGATGTTAGAGCATACTTTCATCCTTTTCCGTAATGTCAGATGTTAGGTCGCAATTCAAGTCCTTACTATAATGTCAGATGTCAGGGCGCAATTCCAGTCCTTACCATAATGTCAGATGTTAGGGCGCAATTCCAGCCCTTTTCATAGGTGCTATTTTCCGTAGATACGCCACTGATGGAAGAGAAAAGAAAATGAAAAAAAATTCTTTTTTCTTCTTGTAAAATAAAGAAAAGTCTGGTCTCTTGCTTTGTTTGGTTGGTCCGTTTGTATCTTAGAGTCCAAGAAAATTTTGTGCATTTCATTTGCATATACCATCAGTTAGTATAGCGAAATTTCAGTTTCCTTACACAATTCCCAGAGGAATATCTTCCCCATCCAATCGTGCCAGTTCTCGTATTCTTTTGTGCTTAATATGGGAGTTTTTCACACCAGTTTTAACTGATAGTCTCACGCAGGAAGCTGAGTGACAATTCTACTCAGGTTTCTTGGACTCTCTTAAATGTCCTTGCCGTTTTTAATAGTACCGTGGTCTGTGGGGTCTTGATTCTTATCTCCAATTCCTTCTAGCCAAGTCAGTTGGTGCTGCAGAATACACCGACTGCATCTCTGTTGTAGTGGGGTAAGACTTCTCCAACGAGTGTCCTGATAATGACACTAAACAATCTGATTGTAAGGCTCCAGTCTTCTGGCAAGGATTAGGTAATCTGTTTGTATCTTAAAACTCCTGAGAATTTTATGGGCCTAATTTTCTTCTTGTTAATTAATATTTGGTCCAGTTTTCTGGCCAGGATTAGGTGATCTGTTTGAAACCCCAGAGTATTTTATGGGCCTTATTTTCTATGCCAAATTATTATTATTACTTTACTCTTTAGAAAGTTTTTCACACCAGCGTAAGCTGATGGTTTTTCACTTTGTATCTGAAAATCCCAGAGAACTTTGTGCATCTCATTCTCCCGAATGGATTCCGGGTTGTGCATATGCCACATGTTCGTATGGTCAAATTTCAATTTCTTACACAATTCCATGTGGACAACCTTCCTCACTCAGTCGTGTCTTGGTTTATATTTTTTTTGCGCTAATTTGCGGCATTTGCTTATTATTACTATTATTATTTTACTCCCGGAGCATTTTCCCCATCAGCATAAACTGACGGTTTTTCACTGGAGTTTGAGAGACAGCGAGTCTCCTCAAGTGTCCAGGACTCTTCTCTGTATTCTAGCCTATCTCTAAAGTTTGGACAGTCTCCACCTGTCCCGTTATTTCCAAGTTCTCCAGTCCTTGTACCAATCATTTGTTGATGGAACCAAGAGCAAAAATTAAAATTGCTATAATCGTCACTTTCATGTTCCACAGTTTTTTCAGCTCCCTAGCAAGGTCGAGGTACTTATCCCTCTTTTTGCATTCTTTCAGTTTTACTCTGTGGTCCGATGAGACAGCAAAGTCCACAATTTTACTTTGCAAGTTCTCTCTTTTTGTTGATTATAATAAGGTCTGGTCGTCTGGCTGATATTATATGATCCGTTTGTATCTCAAAATCCCATTGGTGTTTGTGTGTCTCATTCTCCAGGACAGATTCTGGGTTATGCATATACCATTTATTCCAATGATCTAACTTGCAAACTTGCGCAATTCCCTGTGGATCATCTTTCTCACCCAGTCGTACCTAGGCTTATATTCTTTCTGTGCTAATTTGCTGCATTCGTCTCTATCACCACATAACCTACATCTGCTGTTTTGTTGCATCTTATCTATTCTCACCTTGATATAGTTGGTTCTTATACCATTGTTTTGAGCTGGTATTAGAAACGATTCAGTTCCTCTTTTTGAGCCGCGTTCACGTTTTCTCGTGTGAGATGTCACTTGTTAGTCGCTTAAAATATCCATAGAATTGTTTTTCTTCTCACTTTTGTTTTCTGGTTATTGTCGTTCAGTTGATCCTCGCGTCACCAGTATTGCTTCTGGTGGCTGTAATCAGTCTTCCTCCACGCTTTTCTATGTAGTCTTCGAGTCATTGTATCTATGTGTCCACGCTATCTTCAGTGCTGGCTAGTCCTCTTTCTCGTTCTCTTCTTCACATATATAGTCAGTCAACGTCATCTCTGGGATACAATTTGTTTGAGTTCTTCTCTGGTCCACTTCAAGAATGGTCCCGAGTATCTTACGAGGGGACAGCCCAGGTATTTATCCTTTTGACACCTGTCCACGTCAGGAAAGAATCCAGACAGTGACTCTAAGAAGTTAAAAATCAAAGATCCCTTCAACTTATTTCATTTTCACAAATAATGTTGAGTTTAGGATATTTGCTATCAATTTTCACCAAACGAATACAAACTAGTTATTACTATTAAAGACAAATCAATATAACATCAAAGTGATTGAGCAATTATATTTATATATTATTTCCTATGCATTTTTATTATAGAAAATTTTTGTCAATGTATTTTTATTAAAGGAAATTATTGTCTATGTATTTTTACTGTAGAAAATCATTTCCAGTCCATTATACAGTAAAAAAAACAAACATTTCCAATATAGTTTTATAACAAAAAGTAATTTCCATTGCCTTTTTATAGTAAAAATAATTTCCAATACATTATCAAGATCGGACAGATTACCGAGAAGAGTCCTGGAGACTTGGGGAGACTTGCTGTCACTCAAAATCCAGTGGGAGACCATCAGCTAATGCTGATGTAAAAAAAAACTCTCACTGGAGTAAAATGATAATAATAATAATTAAAAAAAATAAAGTCGACGACCTTAGTCGAGGGTGACCCAAAGGCTCCCTTTCAATAGCTACCACACTGAGGTGCAGGAGAAGGCGCTACTCCATTCCCTGGATTGTTCCACTTTACCCTTGATCCTTATCTTATAATGCTGAGTGATAAGCAAGGCAGCATCAAGTACCATTTTTTGAGTCTTTGGTATGACTCGACCTGGGATTGAACCCCGGTCTCCCGGACCATTGGTGAACTCTCTACTCATTAGGCCAATGGCCCGGTTATAATTATAATAGACTAAAATAAACAACAAAAAGAAAAAAAATGCCGATTTTTGACTTATCAGATGCACACACAATTAGACTGTTCGGATTTACGTTTCACTTTGCGTTATGAGCAAAAAGTAGAGCAAACTGGATTATTTAACTTTTGTAATACAATCAGTCTAAGAGAAGAAAAACTTTAAATCTAAACCAGCTGTACTCCGCTTAAGAAATTGACCTTGTGTCCCATCTTACACGTGGTGAAGGGGCTGGGTAAATTCATACTTAGTTGCAATATTAATGCTTTGAGAGTTTATATATTAATGTTCACAATCATTTTAAACATTTAACCATTCCATACTTAGTTGCAATAAGGCCTTGGGAAATGCTTTGTTCTAAATAATAGGGCAAACAGGGTTTTTTTAGTTTTGGTCATGCAGCCGGTTTAGTTATTGGTGAGTAGGGTCTCGATTAAACATCTCCCCTCCTTCCGAGCGACACAATACTAAATAAATAATTTTAAAATTCAAAGTGAGTTTTTCATTGAACGATTAATCAAATACTTCAAAAATATAAAAAACATAGAGGCCTGCTTAGTATAACTATCATTATCGTAGGAAATGGAAACGGCGATACGAGTTCAAACCCGGATGAGGCTGTTTGCATTTCACATAGCACCAATACCCTTGGGAAAGGCCTGAATTCAAATATTCTCCCTCCGACCATAGGTGAATAGCAGAATAAACTAGTCTCATTAACGTTGGTATGGCGACCAGTCAAGGAGAAGGAAAACTCTGAATTCAAACCAGCTGTACTCCGCTTAACAATAGACCTCGTGTCACATCTTGCTCGTAGTGGAGGGGTTGGGTAAATACATACTCCTACATGAAGGGGCAAGTCAGATTTTTTTAAATCTCAAATGTTCTGCCTCTAAAATATTCGCGAAAACACCCATGATATTTTCCCGACTTCTCACCTATTCAGAATAAACATGAAATCATTTTATAGTGTCTGTGCGAGGGGTGGGTTCGAGTGGTGGTGGTGGGGCATTCACTAATTGAAACTCATGTGTTGCTATGACAACTGTTTGGTTCTCTCGGTTGGTTGGTTTGTTTTGTTTAACGGCATATCAACCTATTTTGAGTAATTTAATGCCGAATCAAAATTTTGCAAAATATTTAACAAATTAATATATTTAACAAATCAATATATTTAACAAATTTTTAATTAAAAAAAAATCGTTTATAAAAATGTATAGTATATATATTTAATTTGGCTGTTTAGAACAAAGTTTTGGAATGAATTTGTTGCATATTTTGGTGGTATATATATATATATATATATATATATATATATATTGTCATCCACAGACAGATCTGTTTCGTTCTATCAACTCTTCCGTGTGGCTAGACAGGCAAGATTCCCCAAGTTGGGATCAAAACCCGGTTGACTCAAACGCCAATCCAAGATTCTACCACTCAGCCTCGAGGAAACCAGCGCAAGCGAAGGAAATTTGAACGCTTATGTATCACATTTGTTTTTGTTTACATATATCCGCATAACGGCAATCGAAAGCTCGATTTATATGAAGAGCCTTGCATTACACTAATGGCAACACATCTATTTCCCTCGCTAGAGAGCTCAACCCTAAAGGGGTAGAGGAGTATATATATATATATATATATTGTCATCTACATTATATATACACACACACACACATACACACACATATATATATATATATATGAGGTGCCCGTGGTGTAATGGTTATCGTCGTAGGAAACAGCGACACGAGTTCAAGTCCTGGACGAGACTGATTGCATTTCACATTGCACTAATACCCTTGGGAAAGGTATGAATCCAGTTATTCTCCTTCCAGCAATGGGTAAAATAGTAGGGCAGACTAGGTTCTTCAACCTTGGAGAGGCAACAAGTCTAGGAGAAGGAAAACTCTGAATTCAAACCTGTTAAACTCCGCTTAAATAATTGACCTTGTGTCATATCCTGCCCGAGCGGAGGGGTTGGTAAATATGTATATATATATATATATATATATATATATATATATATATATATATATATATTATTTAGCAATTATTACTTTTCAGTACTTTCCAATTTCTTTTATAAAAGTAACTATCCTGCATGATGTTATTTTCGTAAAGAGTTTTTTTTTTTCAAATTGCTTATTTGATAATAATTTTTCCGCACTTGATAAAATATTACACACTCAAGCAATATATATTTAACTGTTAATATTTTTTTGTATGTAGAGCATTTTAGGGGTTCTGAACCCTCTAATAAATGATGATGGGTGATGTAGGTGTGGCGTATGTGAAGGCGTGTCAGCACAACTTGTTCTCTTCTATTCTTGCATTTTATGTTCCATTCTCCAATGGTAGGTTTTATGTTGTGTAATTTGTTAATAGTGTGTGTATCTCAATGATCTTGAAAATTCTTAAAGATAATTTTATTCACAACCGATTTATAGTAGGTATATGGTTCTCTCAGTATCCCGCTTCAGATCAAATGAAACAAAACAAATGACTGATGTTAAACTCTGACTGTTATATAGCAATACTTGAAACCATTTAACTGTGTGTAAAAAAAGAGCTCAGGCTCGTTTAAGAATGTTATCTACAAAACGTTTTTACAAATCATATATACGTATTTATTTGATATATATGTATAAACCAGATTCAGTATTAACTAACTTACAATGATTGATATTCCATAAAACCAAACCAAACCAAACCTTGGAGATTTGGGGAATATGGAGTACCCCTTCATTGCCATTGCTCCCAGGTTCACTCTGACCTGGAGTGGTTGGCCTTAAGAGGGTCCTATCTATGGGTCAAATAGAACAAAATACATTTGTAAGCAAATGACTGATGTTAAATTGTGACTGTTATATTGCAATACGTGAAATGCTTTAACTGTGTACAAAAAAAAAAAAAAGAGCTCAGGCTCATTTAAGAATGTTATCAACAAAATGTGCCTACAAATCGTACATATATTTCATATATCTGTTTAAGCAGGATTCGGCATTAAATAACCTACAATAGTTGGTATGCCATAAAACCAAACCAATTATATTAGTTCTGACTTAAAAATGAAACCACCAATAAACTATTACCTTATAAATCACCGGACATTGGCATAATAGTTAGAGTGTTCGCCAATAACCCGGGATACTGGGGTTCAATCCCAGGTCGAGTCATACCAAAGACACAAAAAATGGTACTTGATGTCTATTTGCTTAACACTCAGTATTATAAGGTACGGATCAAGGGTAAAGTGGGTCAATACTTCCCTACGCCTCGGTGTAGTAGCTATCGAAAAGGGAGCATTCGGGTCACACTCGACTACAGTCGCCAACAACTATATCCATTTAAATGTGAGCAAACAAATGACTGATATTAAATTGGTACTGTTACATATCAATACTTGAAACCATTTAACTATGTGAAAACAAAAAATTAATATGAACGAGAATAACTCGTGTTAGAAATACTTAAAATCATTTAACTGTGTGCAAAAATGTTAAGAATGTTATGAACAAAATAGAAACTAAACCAAAATACTCTACTTACAAATTATGTAT
This sequence comes from Sepioteuthis lessoniana, assembly GCA_963585895.1. Taxonomy (NCBI): domain Eukaryota; kingdom Metazoa; phylum Mollusca; class Cephalopoda; order Myopsida; family Loliginidae; genus Sepioteuthis; species Sepioteuthis lessoniana. Next base: position 17,551,631 of record OY757938.1, on the reverse strand, counting down.
ACATTCGTGTAAACAGTATTTGGCGTTAAATAACCTACCCGGGTTGAGATGCCATAAAAACCAACCCAACTAAACCCACTTCAGAGACGTCTAAGACGCCGAGCAATAAACTGCATTTAGACCATGAGACAAGTGCTCCCTGGGTGAAGGGTCCCTGGGACCAAGTGAATAATTCTTACCTAAACAATTCGGAACGAATTCCAGGGGTCGCGTATATATATATATATATATATATATATATATATATATATATATATATATATATACACAGTGGTGCATAAAACTATGACCAAATCAAATTAGACAACTTATTTGTTCGATGAAACTCGAAGTTTAACGATTAGAAAATGGATGTTTTATTGAATAAGCCAAAACTCATAACGAGTAGTAATTTACTTAGCTTTGTTGATTAGATGTGGCACAAGGCCGTATTAAATGGTGCACCTAATGAAACTCGAAGCCACTCGTGTAGGTTTGCTTATCTAGCTTGCTAACTATTACACCACCCGAGGCGCCCAAATCATAACAAGTATTTTGAGGTCACTATGGAAATGTTTTGGAATTGAAAAGGAGTACTCCACATTCCCCAAAGATTCATCATGTGGTTTCGTGTCATACCGAGGATACTTACTGAGGAGGTGGGTACTTTTCTACAGAAATGCAGTCGGTGTAATCTACAGCCACTGCTCATTGGCTGCATTTTTTTTTTTTTTTAGTTTGACATGTTTCTTACTTCATCATTAAGGAAAAATTCTGAATGAAAAGTTAAGTTTGAAGATCATAAATACAGAATCAATTCTTCTATAGTCTCCTGTGTCTTTGTGCAGGATTTCCCAATACATCCATCGCAATTGCCCGGTAAATTACGAAGTTAGTGCAAGAAGATCGAACACAATTAAAAAAAAATTCTAAGTGTTAGCCAATCATCAGAGTAAATGTATTCCATTGTATCATGCAATAAGGGTTGATGCTGTGATGTAAGGTACACAATCATGATTTATATACATAAGTATATATATTAAGTAAAAATATATATATATATATATATATATATAAGGGATACAAGCATATATTATATACATAAGTATATATATAAATAAGGTATGCAATCATATATATATATATATATATATATATATATATATATATATATATAAGGTATACAATCATATATTATATACATAAGTATATATATAAAGTATACAAACATATTATATACAAGGTATACAAACATATATACATAAGTATATATATATATATATATATATATATATATATATATATATATATATATATATATATATATATATATAAGGTGTACAATCATGTATTATATACATAAGTATATATATAAGGTATACAATCATATATATATCCTGGTCATTTTAAAAGCAGCTTGAAAGCTGAAAAAGTGTGTGTACCCCCATTTTAGTGGAGTTTTTCTTTATTAGATATTTCTTTGGTCAAAAATCGTCTTTTGACATTGGTACCCAGTAACTCAGTACAATATATCACATTTTACCAAGGGAGAAGATAGACACTGCCAGATAACCCCCATTGCTCTGTCGAACACCAAAAGATGAGAAACATCCGTTCATTTCGTTGGAAACTATTTTTTTTTTATATCTTTGTCATCTGTTTCAATTAATCTGCTTTCCGTTCTCTATTCTCCCACCATCTGTTTTCATTCTTTTATATATCTTTATGAAAACAAAATAAATTTGTGAAGGTGTTTTTAGCATTCACAGAGCGTGAAAATATCTGAATATGTGCGTACCTAGTGCTGGATTTACCTATAAGCTAAATAAGATAGAGTTTAGGATCTCACACTTACGGGGCTTCATTTAAAAAAGAATATACTTTAATTTAACCTTGCCCAGTCAGTTGGGGCTGTAGAATACACGAGTGTCCTAGATATGACACTAAACAATCTGATGGTGAGGTTCCAGCAGTGCTGGAGCTTTGGGGAATGCAGAGCATCCCTTCATTGCCATCGCTCCCAGGTCCACTCTGGCCCGGAGTGGTAGCACCTGATAGGGCCCTATCTACGGGTTAAATAGAACAGCATAAACTGAATTGTTTGAGTAAACTAAATACTTGAAATAGAAATGTTTTTCACAATCAAACCGTACTTACATTTAAACTGCGTGCTTATGCTTAACTGAATTATTTGAAATAGAACTGTTTTTCGACATTAAAACTGTATTTACACTTAACTGAATTGTCACAAATAACTGCTTGAATAGTTTGAAATAGAAATGTTTTTGGCAATTAAACTGTGTACTTATGCTAAACTGAATTGTTTTAAATAGAACAGATTATTTACATAAAAATGGATTTGGCGTTAAATAACCTACAAAGGTTGATATGCCATGAAAGCCAATAAACCAAACCAATTTAATTTAACCTTTAGTTTTTACTCTTAAACACTATTATATATTATATATATAAGGGTCGTTCAAAACGTTTCGGAGTGAGTCCCCGTGACGTAATGTCTAAAGTGCTGGGTTGCAGCCTCGAAGTTAGTAACTTTGAACTTCAGTTGGGCTCGTATATTTACTTTCGAACTAATATGAATCTCCTTATCCCCCAAGCTATTTGGTTGAATAGTATCACTGCTGTTTTTCTACAACGATTTATTTGGCAATAAATAACCCACAAAGGTTGATATTCCATTAAACAAAAGAAACCGAAAGTGAAACTAAAACGTTCTGGGCTTCATCAAGATTTTAAATTTCTCACACACCTATCACATTTGTATGGGCCTCATCAGCACAGCAGCCCAGTGGGCTGGGGTTGCAGAATACGCTGACAGCACCTCTGAAGAGGGGTAAGACCTCCTTCCCAACGAATGTCCTAGATATGACACTAAACCTGATACCTTGCGGAATGCGGAGTACCCTTTCATTGCCGTTGCTCCTAGGTCCACTCTGGCCCGGAGTGGTAGCACCTGAAATAGTCTTATATATGGGTCAAATAGAACTGTTTGACATTTAAACTATCTGCTGGCAAATGACTGCTGTTAAACTGTTAAAAAAAAGAACTGTTTAATCATTTAATTGTGTGTAAATAAATGACTGATGTTTAATTGAATTATTAGTGATACATAGCAATACTCCAAACCATTTAACTTTGACTTATGCTAAACTGAATTGTTAGAAATAGAACTAATCTTGAACTATTTGTAAACAAATGACTGACGGTAATCATACATATGATACTTGGAACTATTTAACTTTGTTGACTTATTCTTAATTTAATTGCTTTAAATAGAACTTTTTGATCATCTAACTGTGTGTAAACAAATGACTTATGCTAAATTGAGTTGTTTGAAATAAAACTGTTTTCACATTTAACTGTGTGTAAACAAATGACTGTTGTTTAACTGAATTGTAAGTGATACATAGCAATACTTGGAACTATTTAACTTTATTGACTTTGAATTGTTAGAAATAAAACTGTTTGATCATTTAACTGTGTGTAAACAAATGACAGTTGTTTAATTGAATTGTTAGTGATACATAGCAATACTTGTAAATATTTAACTTTGTTGACTTTTGTTTACACATCATATATATCTAATACATATGAATAAACCGGAATTAGCATTTAATAACCGACGATGGTTGATATGCCATAAAACCAAACATAATCAAAACCCAATCAACTACACAGAAATTAAGACAGAAATTTTAATTAGTTTTTTTTTCTGGTTTTATAAAAAGTAGTTGTGTGCTGTCACTTCAAATCTATTCAGTTCTGACATTCTTTCGTGGTAAGGCTTAGAATTTTTTGAAAGAGCCTCGTATATATATATATATATATATATATATATATATATATATATATAATCATTAACTCTGATACCCGTATTTCTTTAGGTTTGGTTTCTTTGTTTTAATGGCATATCAACCTTTGTAGGTTATTTAATGCCAAAGCCATTCTCCAAGAAGAACAGTAGTGGTAGTATTTAACCCATAGCTGGGAGGATAAGGGGGTTCATACCTTTCCCAAGGGTATTTGCCCGAAAGTGAACATAATAGCGCGACTGGAGTACGAACTCGCTTACTACGATTCCGCAGTCCATCGCTTTAACCATTACACCACAAGGACACCACCCCCCGTATTTCTTTAGAGAAAGGCCTCAAATTTCATATAGCTTAGGGCTGGGCCAGATTAAATACTGAGAAGGCCCTAAGCACTTAGATTATGGTGCCCTTCTCTTACATATAAGAATTGCAGATTTTTTTTAACACAAAGAGATTTAAGTTGATGAAATTTATTGTATGAAAAAGAATAATTCATTCATTTACTTGATAATACTATATGCTCTGTGGTAAATCCGATGATGGAAAATCTCAGGTATTCCCTATTCTCCTGATACCTTAAGTACATACTTATTCTAAATTATAGTTAATTCGGTCATAGCTTTGGGCCTCAGCAGGTGAAAGTTCAGCTTTGAGTGTACCAGTAATTTACAAAGCTCTTTGCTTCGATGTGGCACAAGGCCGAATGAATGGGGCGCCCAATGAGACTCGAACTCATTCGTGTAGGTTTGCTAGTCTAGTTTGCTAACCGTTACACCACCAGAGTTTCTTTGCATACTTGGCGCATGTGTTATGGAGATGCATGAATGTATGGGTTATTTAAAATAATTTTTTTTTTAAATCTCAAGTCCTTTTCGATCTTCTACGATGGCTCACTGTATAAAAATTAATTCCTTGACAGGACCGGATTAAAAACCACTTGATGCCATAAGCACAGCCCCCAATTTGTGCCCTGCCTCATTCCTCCTTTGATAATAACTAGATGTAAAGTTACTGCTTTTAATTTGGTAACACAATAGAGTGATATCTGCCCCCTTTATGTTGTAAATATAAAGTAATTTAATCAATGATCAGTTCAGAAACAGTGTTGGAATGTGTGACATTAAATGATAATAGAGAAAAACTTATGAAAAGTTCCAGTTAACTCACAGACGACTGGTATTATGTCCCTTGTAAGGAAAAATGACACAATTCAGTTCAGCATTCAATCCAGGATTGGTAAAAATCCAAATAGTAAATCCATTATCCACAAGATATTTTTTTTTCATGCTGGGGACATCACATTAAATGTCTTGGGTGATGAGTTGGGCATTTTATTGTAATATGGAGATTCATTTTTCTCCAGAATGCAATGTTGAAGGTTATTTATTTCAAACATTGAAATTGTTATATGTTCTTTTTGGAAATTAGAAATACTGTGTGTTGCTTTTATGTATCCCCCCCCCGACCGCCAGGACTAGATTAAAGCCACTTGATGCCATAAGCAGGGATCAACTATGGTACTCCAACCCCAATTCCTCCTTTGATAACAAATAGATATTAAGTTACAGCTTTTAATTGGGTAACACAGTAGAGTGATATAGTTAAAATATCTGCCCCTGTTATGTTGTAAAAATAAAGTAATTCAATCAATGATCAGTTCAGAAACATATTAATGTTAAAATGTGTGACAGAAAATAAACTTGTGAAAAGGATTTTAGTTCCAGTTAACACACAAATGACTGGTATCAAGTCCTGAGTGAATAAAGATGACAATCTGATTCAGCATTCAATCTAGAATGAACAAAGTTCCAAAAAGGCAAATCCAATATCGGCAAGATTTCTTTTTTTCATGCTGGAAGCATCACATTAAATAACTTAGATGAGTCAGGTATTTTATAGAAATTAGAAGATTCATTTTTTCCAGAATGCAACGTCAATGGTTATTTATTTCAAACATGAAATTGTTTATACCAAGAAAATAATCCAACAGTTACTACGCACAATCCATATAATAAATTACATTAAAATCGATACATCTTTTAGATATTACAAGAGACAGATTGCAGATTGCAGACTGAGAAAGTTTCAGATATCTGGGAATGTTCTTAAATATGTATAAAATCATTATCCTTTATGTAACATGTCCTTTAAAAAATAATAATGATAAAGAAGTATAGTATTCAGAGTGTAAAAATCCTACAAGAAATAGTTACAAAAACAACATTGGATAAATTTTTCATGGCAGTTTTACATTAGTCGATTGGGTTTTATTGCAAATATGACCTGGTCACTACAAGGCATATTATTATCTTGAAAACAAAAAGTCAATAAAGATGACGCAATCCAGTTCAACATTTAATCCTGGATGGATAAAAATCCAAATTGTAAATCCAATATCCACAAGATGTCTTTTTCCATGCTGGAAGCATCACATTAAATGACTTAGATGAGTCAGGTATTTTATAGAAATTAGAAGATTCATTTTTCCACAGAATGCAACATCGATGTTTATTCATTTCAAACATGAAATTGTTTATACCAAGAAAATAATCCAACAGTTACTACACACAATCCATATAATACATTACATTAAAATCGACACATCTTTTAGATACTACAAGAGACTGATTGCAGATTGCAGACTGAGAAAGTTTCAGATGTTCTTAAATATGTATAAAATCATTATCCTTTATGTAACATGTCCTTTAAAAAATAATAATGATAAAGAAGTATAGTATTCAAAGTGTAAAAATCCTACAAGAAATAGTAACAAAAATAAAATTGGATGAATTTTTCCTATCATTTTTCATGGCAGTTTTACATTAATCGATTTGGTTTTACTGCAAATATGATCAAGTTGCTACAAGGCATATCATCGCCCCCCCTAAAAGAACAACAAAAACAAAACAAAACAAAAAAAAACAAATCAAAAACAAAAAAAAAAAAGGTAACTGTTGTTTCCCCTTTCTCTTTTTGTGCCCTATTTAATAGTTAATCCATCCCGCTTGTTGACAATTAAAAAGGTTTGCCCATAATTCCAATGTTAGGACCAATATTTTCATTTGTTAATAATCTTCATTTTCATTCTGTTTAGTTCGCTGTCCGTTGAGTATGTTTTCGCAACACGTGTAGACTTGTTTCCCGTAAAAAAAAAAAATGTTTTCAATCCTTTTTTTTTCTTTTCTTTTTTTAATAATTACTTTTCAATCCAAATAAGGCCAGCGTCTTTTGCTTTTTTTTAAAAAATGATTTTATATCTTATTTTTTGATTTCCTTGTTGTATTCTCTTGTCGTCTAAATAAAGAAATATTCGTTCCTCTTGAAGTGACTATCAACATATTTAGGAGCTGGCTAGGGTGTAGGGTCATTTTTGTAGTCAGCGGAATTTGTTTTCGCGACGTCAAGTGTAGACTTGTTTCCTGTAGAAAGTTTTCAAAGCTTTTTTTTCCTAAATGTTGAATTTTGATTTGAATTAAGCCAATGTTATTCATTTTCCAATAATAATGATAATCATTTACATTCCACTTCTCCGATTTCTTCCCCGAAGTCAAAGAAATATTCCTTTTACTTTTGCTATCTATTTAAAGATGAGTTGTGGTTGAGGTCTTTTCTGCAGAGTCAATCGTTTACTCTCCTTCCCACAACTTCTCGACTGTTACCATTTTTTCTTCGTTCCATCCGTCTACACATTTCTTTTACCTTAATTTCGCAGACCATTTTTGGTTTTTTTCATGTTTCGCATCTTTTCCTATTCAAATGCCGTCACTGCTACTCACTCTTAGCTTATCCACATTAAACCACTTCCCAACTGCTTACCATTCTTTCTGCTTCCTACCATTTCCTTATTTTAGTCAACAAGAAACAACATAAAACACGCGGTTCCTGGCATTTCAGCTTAAATGCAGGCACGTTGCACATATTCTGGATTTTTAAAACCAACTGTTTCCTATGTAAATTATTAACAACATAGACAAGGTTCGATCCTTAACAATGTACACAAGGTTTGATAGAAACAACGATTAAAAGAAACAATTTAATGTCAGTTTATTTTTTCTTTTGAATCTTTTGTCACGGGAATGTATATATATATATACACATATTTTTAAAAGCTACTATAGTACAAGGAGATTTTTCATTTTCATGGAAAAGTTTATTTTTTAAAAATAGATCTTCATTTGTTTATCAAACAATACAACTCTAAAGGAAAACTAATTCTGCTAAATATATTTCCTAAAAAGATCACAGATCAACGAAATATGAACAAAAATCAAAGGTAAGTCAAGCACTGATTTTCAATGACATTAATTATTACAATTACTTATAGTCCAGGTAAAAAGTGCAGTAATAATGATAGAAAGCCGAACTTTTTTTTAGACTTTCCTTATTTTTCCAATGTAGGTGTCATTGGGGAATGAGAAAAGTTTTTGTAAACGGGCCAAAGCCGCTCAGTTTACCAAAACTTTTCTCGTTCCTCTATGATTCCTGCACCAGAAAAACAAGGTCTCTAAATAGTTCGGCTTTAAGTTCCTTTTTCCGCGTTTTTAACCAGAGCTATTATGTTTCTTGTTATATCTCTCTTGTATTTATATTTACAAATGAAATTGAAAAGATTTTAAAAGGTTAAATGATCTGATTTGCATATGTATCATTGATCTGATTTGCATATATATATATAATTGATCTAATTTGCATATATATAATTGATCTGATTTGCATATATATATAATTGATCTGATTTGCATATATATAATTGATCTGATTTGCATATATATAATTGATCTGATTTGCATATATATTATCATCACATGCAAAGAGGCATATTGATATTATAAAAAGAAATTTTTAAGCGATTAAGTAAATTTTATATCAACCAAATTTTGAAAACTTCAGTTTTAATGATTTGTACGAAAATTGGTAAAAAATTATTATCTTTTTTATTTCAATATATATATATATATATATATATATATATATATATATATATATATATATATATATATATATATATGACCTGATATATCATCATCATCATCATCATCAAAGCATGCTGATCGCAAAGATTCCTTTGACTATCTATTGCCTTCCGTTTCTATCAGTCATCAGTCCTGGCAAGTCCTCTAGATGGTCACCTGTGTTCGCACAAAGATGATTAGAGGCATTTTAACATCATAAAAGAAATTTTTAGGTGAAGAAGCAAATTTTAGATCTTCCAATTTTATTGATTTTTTGACGATGTTTCTTTTTGGTAACATAAAAAGTCCCACACAGAAATGGCGGCCGCTATCTCAATTTTGATCGAAAATATTATTTTATGTTTTTGAAGTTCTTATAGACTAAACATTCAAAAATAATTGTCTTCACTTGAATTGTAAAATATGAAGTAAAAGCAATAGACCTCTCCCAATGAAAATATCCTCTATAACCCCCCCCCAATAAAGATACAATTTTCTACAGCTCATCCTTAATGAAGGTATCTTCGATAGGCCACTCCTAATAAAGATAAAATCCTCTCTATAGTCAACCACTAATAAAGATATGATCCTCTATAGCCTACTCCTAATGAAGATATGATTCTCTATACGCCTACCCCCAGTAAAGATATGATTCTTTATAGTCCACCACTAATAAAGATGGGATCCTTTATAGGCCACTCCCGATAAAAAATATGCTCCTCTTACGAAAATAGACCTTTATAGCCTACTCCTAAATAAGAATATAATCCTCAATAGCCTATTCTCAATAAAAATATGATCCTATACAGCCTACCCCTAATGAAGATATGATCTTTTATCGCCTACTCCTATAAAGATATGATTCTTTATAGGCCACTCCCCAATAAAAATATGATCCTCTACAGCCCACCCCTAATGAAGATATGATCCTCCGGGTCCAACCCTAATAAAGCTATGATCTTCTATAGCCCAACTGTAACGAAGATATGATCCTCTATGGTCCACCCTCAGTGAAGATATGATCCTCTATAGCCCATCCTTATTGAAGATATGACCCTCTATAGCCCACCAAGATATGACCCTCTATAGCCCAGCCTTATTGAATATATGATCCTCAATAGCCCAGCCTTATTGAAGATATGATCCTCTATAGCCCACCCTTATTGAAGATATGACCCTCTATAGCCCACCCTTATTGAAGTTATGATCCTCTATAGCCTACAAATGTCATCATTTATATATATATATATATATATATATATATATATATAGTAAGTTAGCGACTGTAGTCGAGGGTGACCTGAAGGCTCCCTTTTCAAAAGCTACTACACCAATGAGTAAGGGAGGGCGCCACTCCTTTCCCTGGATTGCTCCACTTTACCTACGTACTTTATAATGCTGAGTGTTAAGTAAGGAAGTATCAAGTACCATTTTTTAAGTCTTTCGTATGACTCGACCTTGGGTTGAACTCCGGTCTTCCGGATCATTGGCAAACACTCTACCCAATAGGCCAATGAGCCGGTTAAAAAAATATATATATTTATATAGTCATCCACAGACAGACCGTTTCGTTCTATCAGAACTCTTCAGTGTGGCTAGACACGTAGGACACTCGGAGCCGGGACCGAAACCCATCCAACTTTACGTTAGACTAAATCTCAGACCTCTCGGCCGACAAGCGGACCACATTGGCTAAGGGAATTTTAAGGTATTTATTTAGCAACAGCAGCAGCAGCCGTTTGTTTACATTTTCATACGTTATCGGCTACCAGAGTGCTCAATTCTTTCGTTAAAATCAATCAATTTTGATGCTCTGGGAAACAACTATTATTGATGACGTGACACCAATTGACTTTTTACAATTAAACTGAATATATATGTTGTTAATCTTTCTTTGCTAATTGCATTGTTTGAATGAACTTCTTTACCCACTCATTTTTTTAAATGTAGTAAGGATTACTAATGCACGTTAAATGTTATGAATATTGGTCAAATAAAACTTGCAGTGAGTTTGTTTTCTTTGTTTTAATAGCATATCAATCTTCGTGGGTTATTTAACGCCAAGGCCATCCTTGTAATTCTATTTAACGAAGCAGAAATGCTATTTAACCGATAGCTGGGGATATAAGGTCGTTCATGCCTTTCTCAATTGTATTAGTCCGAAAGTGAACGTAATAGCGCGACTGGAGATCGAACTCGCTTACAACGATGTCGCAGTCCAGCACGTTAACAACTACGCCTAAGAGAAATCCCCCTTCTAAACTTGGAGTAATTTAGATGGAAATGAAAAATCAATTAGATAAAAGTGACCAGAAAAACATGTGAGGAAATTTAAAATATACCCACTATTAAAAAAATGATCAGTATAATATACGCAATGACATGCCGTAAAAATCAATCAATAAATCAATCTTTATATGATTCATATTTTTTGTTCCTTTGAAAAGAATAAAAGCTAGAACAGTAGTTCCCTACGTCGGGTAGACCTTCAAGTTTCCGCTGGATTCCAAAAACTTTGTTTATCTTATTTTGCAAAAGAATAAAATCACTTTACGACCTAATCCAATTATAATGACTTATATTTGCATTTCTATTGGGGTCCTTCCCTCCTGGCTTTAACCCTCTTTGGAACCGGCTCACTGGCCTAGTGGTTAGAGTGTTCGCCAATGGTCTGGGAGACCTGGGTCCAATCCCAGGTCGCGTCATATTTTAAAGACTTTAAAAATGGTACTTGACATCTTCTTGCTTAACACTCAGCAATATGAGGTACTTATCAAGAGTAAAGTGGAGCAATCCAGGGAAAGGAGTAGCGCCCTCACCTACACCCCGGTGTCGTAGCTATTGAAAAGGGAGCCTTCTGGTCGCCTTCGACTACGGTCACCAACTTTACTTTTTTTATTGGGGTAAGATTTGAAAAACATGTTAGTTACTTAATTTGAATGTTTTAGCGAGGCTAAATGCAAAATCGTTTGCAATCTGCAATTAATACTTGTGATATGAGGGAAGGGCTTCGGTGACATCTCGAAACAGAGTAGACCTTTCCCCTGCTGAGACCCTAAGCTATATAAAATATGATGACCTTCTTTAAATACATTTGAATAAAAAAATGATAAATTTAATATATATATATGTATGTAGGGTGATTGAAAAATATGCCCCTATTTTTGAATTCTTATACTTTATTTCTTAACTATAAATTTTACAAGAAATAAATGTGAAAAGAAAGCATACTGGGAGTAACATTTCAATCAACCGATGTATATATATATATTCTTTTAATTACAAAAATTATATATTTTCATAAAAAGTTATATATATATATATATATATGTATATATATATATATATGCATACATATACGCATATATATGTACATACATGTATACATACATACATATATATATACATGTATATACATACATATGTATACATACATACCTGCATATATACATACATACATACATACATATATATATATATATACGTATATATACATACATAAATACATATATATATATACGTATATATACATACATAAATACATATATATATATACGTATATATACATACATAAATACATACATATATATATATATATATACGTATATATACATACATAAATACATACATATATATATATATATATACGTATATATACATACATAAATACATATATATATATATATATATATACGTATATATACATACATAAATACATATATATATATACGTATATATACATACATAAATACATACATATATATATATACGTATATATACATACATAAATACATACATATATATATATATATACGTATATATACATACATAAATACATATATATATACATATATATACATACATACGGATACATACATATACATACATACACATATATATATATACATACATACGTACATATACATACATATATATACATACATATATATACATATATGTATGTATGTATCTATACATACATACATATATACTTATATATATGCATATTTGCATATATATATATATATATATATATATGTATACATATATACATACATATATTTATATACACGCACGAACACAGACACACACGTACATATGTATATATATATATATATATATATATATATATATATATATATATATATATATATATGCCAGTGACAATCAAATTTATACCAGAAGTAACCATGGGATATTGAAGATCGACAAAGCCGGGAGGTGAAAGGAAAGAAAAAAAATCATACATGCATACACACACACACACACACATATATATATATATATAATAAATAAAAAAATTATATATATATATATATATAATTTTTTGTCGAATTTGTGTTAAAAATAATTTTTAGTTTGTTGGTTGCCTTGTTTAATGGCATATCATGTAATGTGTAACCCTAAGCAATAGCTTATCATCGGTAAATCCAGCACTGTAAATAAGAGCAATAAAGATAATAACTGAGTAATCATTTTTGGACGATCATGGACAGTTTTTATTCTACTTTGCATAAAATTTGCATAAAATTTGACGTATATACCATTTCTCTTAATATTCGTTTTACAGCTTTATTCTGACTAATATTGCTTCGAGGCTGTATTCAGTTGCTGTAAAAGAAATAATTCGTTTCATTTCTTCGTTTCTTTCTTTAATAGCATATCAACCTTCGTGGGTTATTTAATGCCAAAGCCATCCTTGTAGAAGGACAAGAGAAATGCTATTTAACCTACCATTATTGGTGGGGATAAGAGAACTCATACCTTTCCCAAGGCTTGGTTTGGTTACTTTTTATGGCATAAAAACCCTTGTGGATTATTTAGAGCCAAATCCTGTTCACACACACACACACACACACACACACACACACACACACACACACACACACACACACACACACACACACACACGTATTTGTAAACGAATAGTTTTTGGTATCATTATGTTTACGTGAGCCAGAGCACATTTGTTTACACACAGTTAAATGGTTTAAAGTGTTGCTATTTATTGTTTGTACACTGTTAAACGGTTTCATGTACTGCAATTCAAAACTAATGATTCTATTTGATATTAATCATTTGTTTGCACACAGTTAAATGGTTTCAAATATTATTTTTTAATACTAATAATTCTATTTAATATTGATGATTTGTTTGTAGACATTTAAATGATTTCAAATATTGCTGTTTAGCACGAAAATTCTATTTAACATTGATGATTTGTTTGCACAGAGTTAAATGGTTTCAGATATTATTTTTTAATACTAATAATTCTATTTAATATTGATGATTTGTTTGTAGACATTTAAATGGTTTCAAATATTGCTGTTTAGCACGAATAATTCTATTTGATATTGATGATTTGTTTGCACACAGTTAAATGGTTTCAGATATTATTTTTTAATACTAATAATTCTATTTAATATTGATGATTTGTTTGTAGACTGTTAAATGGTTTCAAATATTGCTGTTTAGCACGAATAATTCTATTTAATATTGATGATTTGTTTGTAGACTGTTAAATGGTTTCAAATATTGCTGTTTAGCACGAATAATTCTATTTGATATCAATGATTTGTTTGCATACAAGTAAATGGTTCCTATTATTGCTCTTCAGCAATAATAATTCTATTTAGTATTGATAATAACCCCAAGTAAAAAACTGAACCGTCGTAATAAGAATAACAATACCTGTAGAGAAACAAACAGATTGTACAACACTAACGGTACATGTGGTAATGGCAGTGTCAGTACTGATGGAGGTGGTGTAGTTGCCAGTGAGAGGAGAGAAGAACAGGAAGCAGTTCTCGGCGTAATGAGGATCATTATACCAAGGCGGAAAAAAGAATTTGGATTGTTGATGATGAGGTTGTTGAGAACTGTTTGGTAGAGGTGGAGGTGCTAGCTTACAAAGTGGGGGATGGTAAGTAAAACAAAAACAAAACCAAAAAAAAAAAAAAAAAGAAAAGAAAAAAGGAAGACGAATTAGTAGAATTTCCTTTTGTAAAGCGAGTTTGTTGCAAACCTAAAAATACGCTAGTTAGGATGGAATTTACTTTTTTTTATTTATCTATTTGCCTTCGTTTTACAGATTTTGCTTCTTTTAATACGAGAACTATATCAACGAATGTGAGTTCTTACAGACAGTCGGTGGAAGTAATGGAGGGGTATAAGTGGTGCGGTCAATTCTAGTAGTAATTGATGCCAGGGGAAGTGAAATATGAATGTGAGAGATATGAAGGTCGTTGGAGAGTTGGGTATTTTATTGAAGAGGGGAGGAGGCTGGCGGGAAGAAATTATGCACAAAGAATCACCTTTATAAAAACGTTTCTTCAATATATATATATATATATATATAAGTTCTTTTTGAATAAATATTCAATAATCAAAATATGACTTTTATATTACTCGAGAAATTTTTTGTGTGGACTCATATATTGGTAAAATCAATTCCATAAATTTGCGAACAGTTTGAAGCAGAGCTGCGAAATTCTGCTTTGTTAAGTCAACTAGTATACACATTTTTAATCTTGATCCTAAAAACAACAGGAGATTAAGGGCCAATCAAAAAATTCAGGCCGAAAATACCTCACCTCATCTCACCCACCCCTCCAAACACATATCAGTAAAAGTGAAATCGTAATAGCCTATTAGCTTGTTTGATCGATAATTAATTATAGCTTTATTTTTACAATTCATCCGATTCCCATCATATATATATATTGGTCTAGAGAGTTGAGTGTTCACCAATGGCACAAGAGGCTGGGGTTCAATCCCCGGTGGAGTCATTCCAAAGACTCAAAAATGGTACTTGATACCTCTTTGCTAAACACTCGGTATTATAAGATACGGATCAAGGACAAAGTGGAGCAATCCAAGTAATGGAGTGGCGCTCTCCCCTACACCTCATTGTTGTAGCTATTGAAAAGGGAGCCTTCGGATCGCCAACTTTACTTTCATATATATATATATATATACTCAGAATTGTCCGGATGATCCGGTTAGTTGAAACTTTGACAGATTTTTTTCTAACTCTGTAGGTATTGATAATTCGCTCTACTTAGCGTATTGAGAACGCTTACGTTTAGCTTAAGGAATTCTGTCGGTATTTTTTCCTTTTGACTCGGCGGCATACGTTATTGGTTGATTATTTACAAATGTTATATTTTGACCTTCGACCTGGCCCAAAAATGCTATTCCAAGGTGATGCACCGGAAGGAAGTGACATATTCCAATCGCCAGTAATCGAAAGAGATCGCATGGGCGGATTAAGGCTTATAATATGGGACAAGGTGAAGGTCCCACGGTGCCACTACAGTGATGCACCGGAAGAAAGTAACCTCTGAACTGCATGACAGTTATTTCCGCTTGATGACGATTAAACATTCGATTTCAAAGATCCAGTGGGCGATCGTGTGGGCGTTGAATTATTATTTAACGCAGTTGAGTTTGGGTCCATGAGCAGTTGTCAGTAGAATTCCAGACAGCTAGAGACCAGATGTGGTAGGGAAAGCCACACCCGACCGAGGGGGTCCTCGGAAACCCTTGCAATAAATTGAGAGGTAAAAATATTGTTAAAGAAGGCTCCACTCGTCTTAATTATTCATTGCGTCAAAATGAATATAACACAAACAGTACGAATGTTTTTAGTCTTATTTTTTTAAATGGATATCAGGTTGTGTAATATTTTTTTTTTACTTGCAAATTGTATCATCTGTGTTGTTCTTTTTTTTTTCACACGGTCAGGATTATAGAATTGGTAATAAAATAAAATGAAATATGTATGAAATATGTATAGATAAAGAGTGTCCATAAAATCTGTCTACACTTTTAAAAATTTATAACTTTATAAGTATTTGTACTAGAGAGAATCTGTAAAAACTATTACAAAGATTAATTGTAATATAATAGCCGAGGGATTTCGGTTCATGCCTTTGGGTTTAGTTAGGCTGAGAACCTTTCGGCTCAGCACATGGGTTAGTTAGGTGCAACCTTGATGCAGGTTGTAACGCGTGCACGCGCACAGAGCGGACATGCCACTCAGAGATGTCACAATAGCCTGAGATGATGAAACGGGTGACAAAGTGCGGGTGACGTCACGCACCGGAAGCGCGCGGAGGATTTGGGGAATTTCGAAGAAAGTTAACAGTTGAAAACTAGACGCCGAACGAGGAGGTTCGACTTTTGGGGCTCGCTGAGGCGAGACGAATTTGCGCGCCGTGGGTGCCGCACGAGATAGGGGCCAAATGAATAAGACGGCATAGCGAGATTGTGTCTCTCCTCCTTATGTCGAAACCTTTAACTCAAAGTTAATAAAAAGGTTTCGTACTTGAACAAGAAGTTGTTACGTGTTTTCGAATTTCGAGATTCCTATGTTCTTTATGTGTTCTACGTTATGTATATATGTAATGAACGTCCCATGTACATTTCGCAAATAGCTGTATTTACCTATAGTATATAATGTATCTAGTTTTAAAAGAAATATTGAGTATTTGTTCAACACAATATTTTTAGTAATTTCACGAAACTTAAAAATTATTTCTTTTTTCAGAATTAAGTGGCTTGGAAGAAGTGGGCCATTTTCTTTGCCTCCATCTTTGCCAGACTTGACTCCTTTAGAATTTTTTATGGGGACATGTGAATACAATTGTTTAATGCAACCAAACCTCATTTGTTTGAAAAACTGAAAACTAAAATAACTAATGCGATTTTAAGTATTGCGAAATCATTTTAACATTTGTATTACTAATGATGTTGGCGATGAAGAAACTTTAAAAGAATTATAAAACATGTCTTTAATTGGAATCATTTTTGAGATGAGGCTTTTAATCTGAGACTTAATTTTTATTTATTGTGGACTTTTTCCCCTCATCTTGGTAGGTTTTGTGTTGTTTCTACTTTCACTACGTTTCGGCCAAATTTCACCTCTGGCCTTCTTCAGGTGATTTTTTACCGTGACCTCGGATAGGAATGCTGAGTCTTGTAACCGTATCCCCAGTATTTAATGCCTTCCATAGTTGTTGTCTATCGCACCACGTTTTTGACCAAGTAACCCTCTGGCCGGCTTGGGTAGGATTTGAAACCGGTATCTTCTGACAATGCTCACCTAGAACCGTAGAGACTCAACACCTCTATCCGCTGCGCCACGGGCCCCGAAGGGCGATCAAGGATGGATTTTTTAGGTCTTATAAATCCTTATCTGGTCTTCTAGAGTCGGGTCCGTGCCGAATGTTTTGTACTTGTCTTTAATTGGAATCATTTTTGAGATGAGGCTTTTAATCTGAGAATTAATTTTTATTTATTGCGGACTTTTTAGAAGGCAGTAATTACTGGGGATACGGTTACAAGACTCAGCATTCCTATCCGAGGTCACGGTAAAAAATCACCTGAAGAAGGCCAGAGGTGAAATTTGGCCGAAACGTAGTGAAAGAAGAAACAACACAAAACCTACCAAGATGAGGGGAAAAAGTCCGCAATAAATAAAAATTAAGTCTCAGATTAAAAGCCTCATCTCAAAAATGATTCCAATTAAAGACAAGTACAAAACATTCGGCACGGACCCGACTCTAGAAGACCAGATAAGGATTTATAAGACCTAAAAAATCCATCCTTGATCGCCCTTCGGGGCCCGTGGCGCAGTGGATAGAGGTGTTGAGTCTCTACGGTTCTAGGTGAGCATTGTCAGAAGATAGCGGTTTCAAATCCTACCCAAGCCGGCCAGAGGTTTACTTGGTCAAAAACGTGGTGCGATAGACAACAACTATGGAAGGCAGTAATTACTGGGGGTACGGTTACAAGACTCAGCATTCTGATTCTCTTTTATATTTTATGGATTCTTATAAAGTTTTAAATGTTTTTAAAGTGCACACGGACTTAAATAATTTTCTAACAGATTTATTTGACCATTATTATATATATAAATTTCTTCAGACCAATGAATATACACTAAACTGATTTGCTTAATATAGAACAGTTTTGACATTTGACTGTGTGTAAACAAAATCTGTGTACCATAGCCATGATATGGCTATGTGTGAAACGTACATCGAATGTCCATAAAGATAGAACATTGGAATCTCGAAACACGAAAAACACTTACGACTTCTTAGTTCAGGTACGAAACTTTTTATTAACTTTGAGTTTAAAGGTTCTTCAACATAAGGAGAGAGATACACATTTTTCTATTCTGGCTTTTTCATCTGCCCCACTTGCCACAAAGGCCACTGGCCTGGCTTCGGCGAGCAAGCGAAAGTCGACCCTTCTCGTTCGGTGTCCAGTTTTCAACTCTACTAACTTTCTTCAAAATTCCCGAAATCCTCCAGCGCTTCCGGTGTGTGACGTCATTCACACTTGCTAGCCCCGTTTCCCACCCGGGCTATTGTGACATCTCTGAGTGACACGTCCGCTCCGCCCGCGCGCGTTAACACCTGCATTAATGTTGCACCTAAGTAACCCATGCACTTAGCCAAAAGGTTCTAAGCCTAACTAAACCAAAAGGCATAAAACGAAATCCCTGGCCATTGTATTACATCTGTACTTACACTAAAATGAATTAGCTGAATTAGAACTCCTTGAATGAACTGATTGATTAGAAATAGAAATGTTTTTAACAATTAAACTGTGTACTCATGGTAAACTGAATTGTTTGAAATAGAAATGATTATTTACATAAAAATAGATTTGGCATTAAATAGCCTACAAAGGTTCATATGCTATAAAACCCAACCAACCTAATGAATATACTACACAAACAGTACATTTTACATCGCTTTTCAAATAGCATATCAAATCCTTAAAATATCCTTTCAAAAATGTATTTTTTTAGATTTAAGAAAAAAAAAAAAAACACTCTAAAAATCTTTCCAAGAAAATGCTTCCATTCTTTTCTACAAAACCTTTTCTACCGACGATGACCTCAGGTCGAAACGAGTTGAGAATCACCAAAAAATAAACTAAATAAAATAATATTTTTATTTGTCTTATCACTTTGGTGCATAACACTTAAGAGTTGTAATTTGTGGGGATTTAGGAATTAACAATAAAACTCCCGACCAGATGTTGACTCGTTGGCTGCCACATACAAAATGTATAAACGCGTCGCTACGCATCGGCTCCACGCACCCATCCGGTTAGAAATCAGAAAAAAAAAAAAAAATTAAAATTAAAAGTAGCCAATGAGAAGTGGTCGCGCCCAAAATGAGAAGGATTGGGGAGTGACGAGTTTGGAGCCGGTGGGGAGAGATAAAAACTCAGGATTTCAGTGAGCCGGGGCAGTGAGGACAAAAAAGACCCAAGGAAGCACATAGATACCGTGATCAAGCGAGAAGTAACACCAGCCCTCGAGTTAAGAGCTGAAACTACTTTTCTGCTGGTTCCACTACCTGACCACAAAAGAAAGAAAGAAAAAAGGAATAAGTACTCTTTAAAAACATTTTCCTCCTTTCCCCCTTTTTCCTAAAATCTGACTTTCCACCACTTCGAAAATTTACTACTTGTAAAAGGGAACTTCTGAACATTCAAATCCAAGTTGACGCTTTGTTGTTTTATAAAAATTGTTTGAATTTTAGATGTTCCTTGTTTGTTTTGTTTTGAATGAAGTTTTTCTCATTGTATGTTGTAACACTCCAAATCAACCAAAAAGGCCATAAATTCAACAAAACAGTCTCTCTGCGGATGACAATATGAATGCTCTCTCCAGTGGGTTGAGCACTCAAGTGGGGAATTACCGGCTGCCTCAAACGCGTTAATGCGAAGCTCTTCTCATGAATTGAGCACTCCGGTAGCCGATAGCGTATATGTAAAAATGTATACGTAAAAATTCCTTCACTTACACTGAGAATGACGGTATCTCAGAGGTAAGATATCCGAGTGACATAAAGTCAGCCGGGTTTCGATCCAAGCTTGAAGTATCTCGTCTGTCTAGCCACTCTGAAGAGTTGTACTCTTCAGTATAACGAAACAGTCTATGGATGACAATATAATCTATAGATTAATAATCTAGAATGCCAATCTATCTATCTTCTCACACATTATATATATATATATATATATATATATGTGTGTGTGTGTTTGTGTGTGTATGTTTATATGCAGGATGTAATGGGTAATATGTAATTTTAGTTAATCAATTGTGTTCATGCGCTTTGTTTCAGGTTTTGCCTCCTGGGCAGCTAACAGAAATCAGTTTGGCACTGTCTGCGAGGAAAGCAACACCATGACGCAATTCAATCCACCAGAAATTTGGAAACAGTTTGCTGTACTACTTGGTATTCACGCCGGAAGCACCAATATAAAACTATCAGAGTGTCAAATGACATAGCAGAGGATTCAGAAAAGAGTTGGAGGTGCCCAATGGTGATTACGAAGGTATGGCAACTCTAATGTGTAATTACCCAGTTGGCTGAGGCTGTAGAATACACCGACTGCTTCTTTGAAGAGGAGTAAGACTCCCTAAAGTGTGTCCCGGATATGACACTAAACAATCTGATGGTAAGGCTTCAATAATGCTGGATATTTGGGAAATGCGGAGTACCCCTTTATTAACATCGCTCCAAGTCCACTCTGGCCTGAAGTAGCACCTGATAGGGTCCTATATATGGGTCGAATAGAACTAAATAATTAATAATGCTAAACTGAATTTTTTGAAATGAGACTATTTTGACATTTAAACTGCGTATTTATGCTAAAGTGAATTGTTTCAAATAAAACTGTTTTTGACATTGAAACTGTGTACTTATGGTAAACTGAATTGCTTGAAATAAAACCGCTTTTTACATCAAAATTCTGTATTTATGTTAAACTGAATTGTTTGAAATAGAACTGCTTTTTGACATCGAAACTGTGTACTTATGCTAAACTGAATTGATTGAAATAAAACTGCTTTTGATATAAAAATTCTGTATTTATGCTACACTGAATTGTTTGAAATAAAAACTATTTTTGACATAGAAACTGTCAATTTACGCTAAACTGAATTGTTTGAAATAGAACTGTTTCTATGTATAAAATGGATTTGGTATTGAATAACCTACAACGGTTGATGAGCCATAAAACCAAACCAAACCAAACCAATCTAATGAGCGCGGCTTCCGATCTACCATTAATTCCGATAAGAAAAGAACTAATTGATGAGATCCAGGCGATGATTGACCAGTTGGTCAATCAGGTCCATAGCCTGAAAATCTGATTTTCTTATCAGACAAGTTGTACATGAAGATATTCCTATTTCTCATACAAGATGAGAAAGGGAACATTTTTATCACAGGCCATGAACAAGAAGAAAGACTGCACTGAAAATTTTTTTGAACTAGCGAAGATATCTCCTCCAACTGAACTTGCTTTGGTTTTTTTTACATGAGAAAAATTTCTTCAGGATCAAACGGTAAACTCACAGAACAACAAGATGTACTGAAATTGAAGAAAACCAAACATCCTGCTCAGATCATAGTGTTTAGAATGGTCACTACCGTTATGTTCTCCGTTTATCTTCCTACATGGCCTCGAACTTTACACGGAGGCTTACATCAGTAACTGGAGTTGTGTTGTCCTAAACGAGAGGGTGGCAGCTGGAAGATCCTACGTCTGTCAACAGACAGGAAAGAGAACTAATCATTGGGAGAAAATTTCTGCGACATCACTCCAACTTCTGGTCGTCTAACTCTCCAGATTGCAATCCCCTTTATTATTATGTGTTGGTGTGGTTGAGCGATAGACAGACAAAAATTCGTGCAATATGAGAATTAATTTTTTTTTCTATTTTATTACGGACTTTTTGTCCTCATCTTGGTAGTTTTTTGTTGTTTTTCTCACTACGTTTCGGCCAAATTTCACCCCTGGCCTTCTTCAGGTGATTAACTGCGACCTTGGATAGGAATGCTGAGTCTTGTAACCGTATCCCCAGTAATTACTGCCTTACATAGTTGTTGTCTCACTGGGGATACGGTTACAAGACTCAGCATTCCTATCCGAGGTCGCGGTTAATCACCTGAAGAAGGCAGGGGTGAAATTTGGCCGAAACATTAGTGTGAAAAACAACAAAAAACTACCAAGATGAGGACAAAAATTCCGTAATAAAATAGAAAAAAAAGTTAATCCTCAGATTAAGAAGCCTCATCTCAAAAGGATTTTCAATAAAGACAATTTTGTGCAATATATTTATATTTAATATATATATATATATATATATATATATATTCATAGGTTTCTCTCCCCAAAATTGTATGCCATTTGATGTGGCAAAAATAACTCGTCGAAATAAATTTATAATTGCACGGTAACTGTTGGTTGAGTTTTCTTCCTTTGCGTTACTTACACACACACACACACACACACACATATATATATATATATATATATGTGTGTGTGTGTGTGTGTGTGTATGTGTATTTAAGCAGCAAGTCGTTACCTTGGCATGTTCGGTTGAAGACAGTGGAGTGTTTTCTCTTTAAGATCTTTAAGTGAAGATGTTCATATCTACTTGTACTTTTTCTCATGTCTGAGTCAGGGTGGTGAAGAAAATGCCAAAAAAGCCCCTTCCCCCCAAAAAAAACCCCCAACAAAAAACACACTCTTAATAAATATAGAAACTCACAACAATAAACAACCCAACACAAACCCTGAGGATGATCAACGAAATGGTTGAAAATGCTTTAGTTAGTATGAAACACTTTCTTTAATCTTGACCCAGACACAAGAAAAATAACAAGATTTGAATTTCTTTGCTTAAAGATCCTTAAGCGAAAACACTCCACAGTCTTCAACCGAACATGGCATGTTCTAAAAAGTATTCGATATAGATTTATTGAGATTTTAATCTAATAGGGAAAGAAAGCCTCTCATAGAGTGGGAATGTTTATGTTAATGTCATAATAAACAATTATCAATTTATGTTAATGTCATAATAAACAATTATCAATGAGAATCCATCTTTCTAATTATACGGTTTTGAAAACTTAAAAAAAAAAAATTCACAAATCGTTCCTTTTACTTGAATAACATTTTAAGGTGTGTTACGATAATCGTCGTGCGAAATGGAATTGACTACTCGAGTTTATATCCTGGACAAGGCTGTTTGCATTTCATATTTTGGGGGTAAGGCATTAATCCATGTCCTCCTCGCCCCCAACTATAGGTAAACACTAGGACTATTTGGGTTCTTTAACTTAGGTTTGACAACCAATCTAGGAGAAGGAAAACTCTTTTTCAAAACTAATCTGACGTCATATTTCGCCCATTCGGTTTTGGTTTCTTTGTTTTAACGGCATATCAACCTTTGTAGGTTATTTAATGTCAATGCTATTCTCCTAGAGGAACAGTAGTGGTACTATTTAACCCATAGCTGGGGGGATAAGGGGGTTCATACCTTTCCCAAGGGTATTTGCCCGAAAGTGAACGTAATAGCGCGACTGGAGTACGAACTCGTGTACTACGATTCTGCAGTCCATCGCTTTAACCATTACACCACCAGGACACCCCCTATCTCGCCCATGTTGGAGGGGTTGGGTAAATACGCACTAAAATAACTATTCAGTTTAACGACTCATTCTTAATTAATTAATTCCAGTAATGACCTGAGCCCTGTCGGTGGGGTTTAGAATAGGCTGACTGTGTCCCCTGGAGAGGGGTAAACGAGTAATGATTCTTTTTATAAAATTTTTCATGAATTTGTATCACTTTAATGTATCTATTTCTTTAAATAGATTTTAAAAAAATCTAAATTTCATGTTTTCGTCTTTATTGGGACTCCTTTCTTGAGATGAGGCTTCTTAATCTGAGTATTAATTTTATTGCGGACTTTTGTCCTCATCTTGGTCATCGTGGTTAATCACCTGAAGACGGCCAGAGGTAAAATTTGGCCGAAACGTTGTGAGAAAAACAACAAAAACTACCAAGATGAGGACAAAAGTCCGCAATAAAATTAATATTTTTGTTTGTTTAATGGCATATCAACCTTGGTGGGTTATTTAATACCAAAGCAATTCTTGTAGAAGAGTAGTGCTACTATTTAACATATAGCTGGAGGGATTAAAGGATTAATACTTTTCCCAAGATTTGTAATCTAAAAGTGAACGAAATAGCGTGACTGGAGATCGAACTTGCTTACTTCGAAACCGCAATCAAGTACTTTAGCCACTACACCATGGGGAATCTCCCTTCACATTTTTGAATTCAGTGCTGTTTTTTTTATTCTTGTTCAGAAAGTGTTTGAAAACAATACGTCCTGTTGGCGAAGCCTAGAATATGCTGGTTGTTCTCAACCTTTTAAAAGGGATGTCCTGGGTATGACACTAAACTGCATCAAATGGTGAGGCTCCAGTTCTAGAAATTGTTGAGTTCTCCATCATTTACATTACTCCTTGGTCCACTTTGACCCAGAGTGGCACAACCTGTGAGGGTCCCATCTATGAGTCAAATAGATCTGTTTGCAAATGATTTATATTAGAGAGGAATACTTAATATCATATAACCGCGAGCCAAAAAAAAAAAAAAACAAAAACAAAAAAAAAAAACAATAAACAAAAAACAAAACAAAAAATAAAACAAAAAACAACAAAGGCCCAGTCGGCTAGGGCTGCAGAATACTCCGACGGCATCTCTACAGAGGGGTAAGACTCCTCCAGCGAGTGTCCTGTATATGACATTAATAATCTAATGATGAGACTAAAGTAATGCTGGAGCTTTGGGGAACACGGAGTACCCCTTCATTGCCACCGTTTCTTGATCCATTCTGGCTCGGAGTGGAAGCACCTGATAGGGTCGTATCTATTAGTCTGAAACAGAACTGTTTATGACATTTAAACTGCATACTTGTACTAAACTGAATTGATTGAAATAGAACTATTTATAGGTATAAAAATGGATTTGGCATTAAATGACCTACAATGGTTGATATACCATAAAACCAAACCAAACCAAACTAAAAAAAAACACAAAACAAAAAACAAACATGAACAAATCTTTTGATAAAACATAGAATATAAAGATTAACACAACTGGTGGGTAGTCAACTTTTGCGCTTACTTTAGTTTGCAACATGACTCCCAGAGAGGATCTTACTCGCTAAGCATTACATTGCTTTTAAGATGCCCAACTATCTTAGATTTCCAAGACGCCTAACTATTTTAGATTACATTGCTTAAGATGCCCAAATATTTTAGATTTCCAAGACGCCTATTTTAGATTACATTGCTTAAGATGCCCAAATATCTTAGATTTCCAAGATGCCGCCCAACTATTTTAGATTACATTGCTTAAGATGCCCAAATATTTTAGATTTCCAAGATGCCGCCCAACTATTTTAGATTATATTGCTTAAGATGCCCAACTATCTTAGATTTCCAAGACGCCTAACTATTTTAGATTACATTGCGTAAGATGCCCAAATATTTTAGATTTCCAAGATGCCGCCCAACTATTTTAGATTACATTGCTTAAGATGCCCAAATATTTTAGATTTCCAAGATGCCGCCCAACTATTTTAGATTACATTGCTTAAGATGCCCAAATATTTTAGATTTCCAAGATGCCGCCCAACTATTTTAGATTACATTGCTTAAGATGCCCAACTATCTTAGATTTCCAAGATGCCGCCCAACTATTTTAGATTACATTGCTTAAGATGCCCAAATATTTTAGATTTCCAAGATGCCGCCCAACTATTTTAGATTACATTGCTTAAGATGCCCAAATATTTTAGATTTCCAAGATGCCGCCCAACTATTTTAGATTATATTGCTTAAGATGCCCAACTATCTTAGATTTCCAAGACGCCTAACTATTTTAGATTACATTGCGTAAGATGCCCAAATATTTTAGATTTCCAAGATGCCGCCCAACTATTTTAGATTACATTGCTTAAGATGCCCAAATATTTTAGATTTCCAAGATGCCGCCCAACTATTTTAGATTACATTGCTTAAGATGCCCAAATATTTTAGATTTCCAAGATGCCGCCCAACTATTTTAGATTACATTGCTTAAGATGCCCAACTATCTTAGATTTCCAAGATGCCGCCCAACTATTTTAGATTACATTGCTTAAGATGCCCAAATATTTTAGATTTCCAAGATGCCGCCCAACTATTTTAGATTACATTGCTTAAGATGCCCAAATATTTTAGATTTCCAAGATGCCGCCCAACTATTTTAGATTACATTGCTTAAGATGCCCAAATATTTTAGATTTCCAAGATGCCGCCCAACTATTTTAGATTATATTGCTTAAGATGCCCAAATATTTTAGATTTCCAAGATGCCGCCCAACTATTTTAGATTATATTGCTTAAGATGCCTAAATATCTTAGATTTCCAAGATGCCGCCCAACTATTTTAGATTACATTGCTTAAGATGCCCAAATATTTTAGATTTCCAAGATGCCGCCCAACTATTTTAGATTACATTGCTTAAGATGACCAAATATTTTAGATTTCCAAGATGCCGCCCAACTATTTTAGATTATATTGCTTAGTCGACCATAGTCGAGGGTGACCCGAAGTCTCCCTTTTCGATAGCTACTACACCAAGGTGTAGAGGAGGGCGCTACTCCATTCCCTGGATTGCTCCACTTTACCCTTGAACCGTACCTTATAATGCTGAGTGTTAAGCAAGGTGGTATCAAGTTCCATTTTTAAAGTCTTTGGTATGACTCGACCTGGGATTGAACCCAGGTCTCCCGGGCCATTGGCGAACACTCTAACCGCTGGGCCATAAGATGCCCAAATATTTTAGATTTCCAAGATGCCGCCCAACTATTTTAGATTATATTGCTTAAGATGCCCAAATATTTTAGATTTCCAAGATGCCGCCCAACTATTTTAGATTACATTGCTTAAGATGCCCAAATATTTTAGATTTCCAAGATGCCGCCCAACTATTTTAGATTACATTGCTTAAGATGCCCAAATATTTCAGATTTCCAAGATGCCGCCCAACTATTTTAGATTACATTGCTTAAGATGCCCAAATATTTTAGATTTCCAAGATGCCGCCCAATTATTTTAGATTATATTGCTTAAGATGCCCAAATATCTTAGATTTCCAAGATGCCGCCCAACTATTTTAGATTACATTGCTTAAGATGCCCAAATATTTTAGATTTCCAAGATGCCGCCCAACTATTTTAGATTATATTGCTTAAGATGCCCAAATATCTTAGATTTCCAAGATGCCGCCCAACTATTTTAGATTATATTGCTTAAGATGCCCAAATATCTTAGATTTCCAAGATGCCGCCCAACTATTTTAGATTACATTGCTTAAGATGCCCAAATATTTTAGATTTCCAAGATGCCGCCCAACTATTTTAGATTATATTGCTTCAGATGCCCAAATATTTTAGATTTCCAAGATGCCGCCCAACTATTTTAGATTATATTGCTTAAGATGCCTAAATATCTTAGATTTCCAAGATGCCACCCAACTATTTTAGATTACATTGCTTAAGATGCCCAAATATTTTAGATTTCCAAGATGCCGCCCAACTATTTTAGATTACATTGCTTAAGATGCCCAAATATTTTAGATTTCCAAGATGCCGCCCAACTATTTTAGATTATATTGCTTAAGATGCCCAAATATTTTAGATTTCCAAGATGCCGCCCAACTATTTTAGATTATATTGCTTAAGATGCCTAAATATCTTAGATTTCCAAGATGCCACCCAACTATTTTAGATTACATTGCTTAAGATGCCCAAATATTTTAGATTTCCAAGATGCCGCCCAACTATTTTAGATTACATTGCTTAAGATGACCAAATATTTTAGATTTCCAAGATGCCGCCCAACTATTTTAGATTATATTGCTTAGTCGACCATAGTCGAGGGTGACCCGAAGTCTCCCTTTTCGATAGCTACTACACCAAGGTGTAGAGGAGGGAGCTACTCCATTCCCTGGATTGCTCCACTTTACCCTTGAACCGTACCTTATAATGCTGAGTGTTAAGCAAGGTGGTATCAAGTTCCATTTTTAAAGTCTTTGGTATGACTCGACCTGGGATTGAACCCAGGTCTCCCGGGCCATTGGCGAACACTCTAACCGCTGGGCCATAAGATGCCCAAATATTTTAGATTTCCAAGATGCCGCCCAACTATTTTAGATTATATTGCTTAAGATGCCCAAATATTTTAGATTTCCAAGATGCCGCCCAACTATTTTAGATTACATTGCTTAAGATGCCCAAATATTTTAGATTTCCAAGATGCCGCCCAACTATTTTAGATTACATTGCTTAAGATGCCCAAATATTTTAGATTTCCAAGATGCCGCCCAACTATTTTAGATTACATTGCTTAAGATGCCCAAATATTTTAGATTTTCAAGATGCCGCCCAACTATTTTAGATTACCTTGCTTAAGATGCCCAAATATTTTAGATTTCCAAGATGCCGCCCAACTATTTTAGATTATATTGCTTAAGATGCCCAACTATTTTACATTACATTGCTTAAGATGCCCAACTATTTTACATTACATTGCTTAAGATGCCCAACTATTTTAGATTTCCTTTTAATTAATATTAAAAGGAAATCTAAAATAGTTATACAAAATATCCCCTGGAGTGGTAGTACCTGTTAGGTCCCTTCTATCGCCCAAATAGAACTATTCAATCATTTGTTAAAGATTATTATTATTATTAGTTATTTGAAACCGTTTGTTGTTGTTTTTTTGGGGGGTGCTTTTTTTTGCACTTTCTTCACCACCTTCACTCAGACATAACAAGTAGATCTTCACTTAAAGATCTTAAAGTCCAAATTATTTATATTAGACTGGAATATTGTAAATTGAATTACGATGACCAGAAAAATCCGACAAACACATGCGCGTGACATACGGAACTACCGGACAGCTGTTTCGACCTAATTATGTCTCATCAGTAGTGTATACCGTGATCTCCACCCACTGGAAATCGAACCAGTGACCATAGAATTTAGAGTCGAAACTTTACCACTGAGCAACTGGTCCACATCGCACACAAGCGATGCCAAATTAACTAATCTAGTTAATTGCGCAGCCAATTAACCTGATGAGTTTTCTAAGTTACATCCGTACTCTTGCAGAAGACAAGGTCAACTCCAGGGCCACATCTTCCCAAGAGGATTAGAGATACGCATCCACGTAATTATTACCCTATTCGCAAGGAAATAGATGTACATTTTCTTTTTTAAGTACAGGAATTATATTTTAAATTATATTGTAAATCTAGATAGGAATACTTGTTAAATAGCAGAACCTGAAATTATTAAACCGTGTGCATATAAATGAGCTCAAACAATTTGTTTGAAAATAAAGTTACCTACAAACTATTCACTTACATATTAGTTTACAAATCATATATACAAAAACAGGATTTGGCATTAAATGATCCACAAGGATTGACACCAACCAACCAACCAGAGTGGTACTACCTATTAGGGTCCTATCGATGGGTCGAATAGATCTGTTTTTAAATAATTATTTCGATAGGATCTACTGCAAAAGACATTAAACATTAAATATTAAGAAACATCAACACAAAAAATTGTAAATATTAGGTTAAGTAATAAACAATTTCTTTTGGAGTAAAGTCTGGACATTGGCATAATGGTTCGAGTGTTCGCCAATGGCCAAGTCGAGTCATACCAAAGACTGAAAAAAATGGTACTTGATGCCTCTTTGCTTAACACTCAGCATTATAAGGTACGGATCAAGAGTAAGGGGGTGCAATCCAGGGAAAGGAGTAGCGCCCTCCCTTACACCTCGGTGTAGAAGCTATCGAAAAGGGAGCCTTCTGGTCACCCTTGACTTCGGTCATCAATTTTACAACTTTTGAGTAAAATAGAATTTGATTTTGTGAATAATGTAACAATCAATCAATAGTGTATATGCAATTATTTCGAATCCCCTCTTCCCGTTCATCAGATAGCTTGTTGATTCCTTTCAAATAAATTCAGCTGGTTTCAAGCTCAAGAAATTTTCCAAAAACATTTTCCCCTGATTTTCTTGAGAAGATTTTTTTGTTATTCAAAACATTTTATTTAAAAAGACAGAAATCACATAATGCAAGGTCTGGTGAATATGGCGGTGGGGTAGGACAGACCAGCCTAAATACAATATTTTTCCTGCGTGATTCTTGCTGAATGTGGCCATGCGTTATCACGGAGAAGCACAACGGTTCTTCAATTGATGAGTGCGGGACATTTTCATATAAGATTTTCATGCAGATGTTGAGAGTTTGTCTACAATGAGTGTTTTCTTGCAGTTTAAAAACTCAAAATGAATAATACCTCAGTGATCCCATTCGCACAGCAAATTTTTTTTCCATGAATATTCACTTTTAGGGTAGGCTGTGGATATTCATCTTTATCAATCTACTGCCTTTGTGTTGAATATTGTCATAAAATACACATTTTTCATCGCTTGTAAATAGACGTGTCGCTCGTAATGGTATCTTTGAGAAACGGGCCATTTCTCTGCCTTGTAAATAGACGTGTTGTTTGTAATGGTATCTATGAGAAACGGGCTATTTCTCTGTCTTGTAAATAGACGTGTTGCTCGTAATGGTATCTAGGAGAAACGGGCAATTTCTCTGCCTTGTAAATAGACGTGTTGCTCGTAATGGTATCTATGAGAAACGGGCCATTTCTCTGCCTTGTAAATAGACGTGTTGCTCGTAATGGTATCTATGAGAAACGGGCCATTTCTCTGCCTTGTAAATAGACGTGTCGCTATGGATATGCGATCTTGTTTATTCTTCTCACTTAGAGGATGAGGAAGTCAAACGCCCAGATTGCTCACTTTTTCTGTCTTTTAAAGTGGCGACCAATTGAGGATTGAGAAATGTTGAGATCAAGTGCTAATTTTGGGGTAGTTTTGCGTGCATTGCATTCTGTTAATTCTCTTAAAGCATCT
>OY757938.1:17305865-17505865 GCA_963585895.1 Sepioteuthis lessoniana | reverse complement strand
TTATGAAAATGTTTAGCCCAGTCGGCTGGAGCTGTAGAATACACCGACTGCTACTCTGCAGAGGGATAAGACCCTCCCCACTGCAACGAGTGTCCTGATTATGTCATTAAACAATCTAATGGCAAGGTTCTAGTAATGCTGGACCTTTGGGTAATTATATTTACCCAACCCCTCCGCTCGGGCAGGATATGACACAGGGTCAATTTTTTAAGCGGAGTTTAATAGGTTTGAATTCAGAGTTTTCCTTCTCCTAGATTAGTTGCCTCACCAAGGCTGACGTACCTAGTCTGCCCTACTATTTACCCATAGCTGGAGGGAGAATAATTGGATTCATACCTTTCCCAAGGATATTAGTGCTATGTGAAATGTAATCAGTCCAGGATTTGAACTCGTGTCAAGTTCCTGCGACGATGACCATTACACCACGGGCACCTCCTTTGGGTAATGCAGAGTGCCCCTTCATTGCCATCGCTTCTCGTTCCACTCTGGCCCGGAGTGGTAGCACCTGATAGGGTCCTATTTAGGGGTCAAATAGATCTAAACTGTATATTTATGCTAAATTGAATTGCTTGAAAAGAAACTGTTTTTTGACATTGAAACGGTGTACTTATGCTAAACTGAGTTGTTTGAAATAGACATGTTTTGACATTTAACTCTATGTAAACAAAAAATGTACTAATGCTGAACTGAATTGTTTGAAATAGAACTGTTTATATGTATAAAAATAGATTTGGCATTAAATAACCAACAATGATTGATGTGCCATAAAACCAAACCAAACCAAACTATGACTATGTGTATTATCAAAAATATAGCATGCCCTCTTGCTGGGGTTAGAATACTCCCTTAAATAAGTTCGACACCTTCCAACAGATTATGACTCTAAACTGCGTCTGATGGTGAGGCTCCAGTTCTTTACACAAAATCGAGATGTGAACCTTAAAATGAATGCGATTCTCTAACCTCAATGCAAAAAGTAACCCTAAATGAGTTAATATGCTGTTGAAATCAAATAATCAATCAGAAGTATAGCTGTAAGTTAGGTGGAGGACTTGAAAAGACGCCCCCACGCCGGACAGTGGGGGCGGATGATAAAAACATTATAAATAGTTCATCCACTGCATTTTATTTACTGCTTTTCTGCTAACATTATGCAATGCTGGAGGGACCCTATAGGGAGACAAACCTCCTATCTGCTACCTACCCGGGTCTGAATATTTTTAACTACGCCACGGGGTGTTGATTATTATACTTTTTAAACGAGGCAAGTTTCAAAGCAACTGCATATGTACCTATTTTCTAAACAAACATCTTTACCAAAAAAACTGCAAATTTTATTACGAATGTAACTCAGAAAAAGAAGATATTTTAAGAGGTTTACTTTTTTTTTTTTTAAATATGAATTCCGTTTGGTATTGGAAATTAGAAATATTGAAATCTGGTAGCCTAAAGAAAATAATATTTGTACAAATCGAATTCAAATCAAGAAAAAGTTCATGCTGAAATTTTAATATAAAACAAATTCGTTTGTCGTAAGGATTCAAACTCAAGTAATGATCAAATAAATAACAAGCAAATTATTTATGCAAGAAATAATAATAAGTTAAAAGTTTTTTTTTTTTTCAAGAAAAATACAGTCTTACCAAATTATGGAACGTGGCAACACTCTTGGATGAATTCCAACTTGTCTGAATTTACTGTCCTTCTAATAAACTTGGTTTCAAAATGTGTAAACAAAACATTCCTTTCTTAATCGTGTGCAGTTTCAATTTCAGGAAAGTAATTTCCTTCTTTCAGTGAATAATTCTAACTACTTGTTTTACACTTTTTTATTTTATATATATATGTAAATAAATCTTTTTTTTTTCTTTTCGTGGGTATTTCTCTTAAATTTATTCTTATTTAACTTTTATCATTGTTTTTTAAAACAAGAAAAAAAAAAAAAAAAAGACACAAACGTTTGCTGTCAACTTATATATATATATATATATATATATATATATATATATATATATATATATATATATATATATATATTCATGCAACGACGTCAAATTCTCAATTTGTTCTTTTTTCTCTACTTATAAAATAGTTAATTCAACCATTTTAAGTTACAGACCTCACATATTTATCTCTAAGTTTTACTTGTCGAACCAATCAAGTCATTTACTTAAAGTGTCGCCCGCGTACAGAAAAATCGTTAAGTTAATCAACCTGCAAATCAACCGTATTATTATAGACATAGACAATATATATATATATATATATATATATATATATATATATGATAAATTTAACGTTACCTTGTCAGTCAAGACGGAGAGACCACCGGTTGCTGTTGTTGTTGTTGATATGCCTGTTGCTACCCAGTAGAACCAGTTGAGGCGGAGAAGGTGTAGGAAATGGTGAAGGTGTTACGTTTGCACTTTTTTGTTTTTCGTTTTCTTTATTCAAGTCGCAGTAGTAGTTGTAATCGGTGTAAGGAAACAGTAACTTACTACTACTACTACTACTACTACTGAGAAAGATAAAAATAAACGGAGTGTAGTTATCATTACGATGAGAATCAAGACGGAAGCGTCAAAGATTTGGTAGGCGTTTGGATTTGATTTGAGACGGGAGGTGCAGACAAGTGGATAGTATCCACCAAAGAGGAGGGAAACTTTTAAATTTAGTAGTTTTCGTAACCTGATACGGTTTCCAGCTTAAGAAACTCAGGAAAAAAACCCAGAAAACAGCGTTTGATCATCATCTTTTACGCCATCTTTAAACTAAAAGAATCCACTAATTAGAATCATTAGTTCCTGACATACTCATACCAGCGATCGTGGTGTAGTGGTTATCGTCATAGGAACTGGACACGGAGAGTCGAGTTCAAATCCTGGATGAGGGAGTTTCCATTTCATGTAGCTCTGATACCTTCGGGAAAGATATAAAACCTACTATTCTCCTTCCAGCTATGGATAAATAGTAGGATAGAATGGGCTCTTTAACCTTGGCAAGGCAACTAGTTTGGAAGAAGGAAAACTCTGATTTCAAATGTGTTATATAACAAAACTTGTTTTGGTGAAGGAAAACTCTGATTTCAAATGTGTTATATAACAAAACTTGTTTTGGTTTAATATTTACACACACACACACACACACATTCACTCATATCTGTAAGCAGATAGAAACATATTTCCATACACACACACATACCCGCATACATAATATTTTCTCATACATACACAGGTATACACACACACTCACTCATATCTGTAAGTAGATAGAAACACATTTCCATACATACCCGTACACGCACATTTTCGCATACGCACACGTATCACATACACCCATAAGCTCATTTTTACTTACACACGTACCCGCAAACATATACATACACATTTCTGCTAAACGCTCTCTTACCCTCATAGACATAGAAGCACTCTTCCACAAACACACACACACATGCACACACACACAAACAAACACCTACTTGCACATTTCCTCATATATACGCACGTGCACACATACACATAGAAGCACACTTCTACACTCGCATATACATACACATACCTGCATACACATACATATACAAACACACATACCCATACGCACATACATGCACATTCTAGCATAGACACACATACCCGTATACACATACATGCTTATTTTTACATACATACACACACGTATCCGCATATATATACATGCGAATTTCCACATACAAAAAAACACACACCCGTACACACATATATACCCATTTGAGTATACACACAGGTACCTACATACACATAGAAGCATATTTCTACATACAGAAGTACCCGCGGGTACATGCATGTGTAGCAGAAGGTATTTTGGTTTGGCGCGCAATTTAATTCGACGCATAATTTCACCCAATCAGGATGACTTATCCTATTCAGCCCGGACCTCCTTTATTCGGACAGCAGAAATTGAATAAGCTGTCAAACACAGTCTCTTTGGCTGAACAACGCCTGTTATATTTTGACCTTCGACCCGACCCAAAAATGCTATTCCAAGGTGATGCACCGGAAGGAAGTGACACATTCCAATGGCCAGCAATCGAAAGAGATCGCATGGGTTGATTAAGGCTTATAATATGGGACAAGGTGAAGGTCCCATGGTGCCACTACAGTGATGCACCGGAGGAGAGTAACCTCTGAACTGCATGACAGTTATTTCCGCTTGATGACGATTAAACATTCGGTTTCAAAGATCCAGTGGGCGATCGTGTGGGTGTTGAATTATTATATAATTGAGTTGAGTTGGGTGCCAGGGCAGTTGCCAGTAGAATTCCAGACAGCTAGAGACCAGATGTGGTAGGGAAAGCCACACCCGACCGAGGGGGCCTCGGAAACCCCCGATGGAGTAGACCCCAACATCAGGAGAACAAGAAAGACACAACGTGACGGTCATAACAGTGGGGTCAAAATATGAAGTTTATGTTTGGTCTCCAGCTCCCTCTCACATGCAACCCTTGAACAACCCTTTCGAACCCTTGCAATAAAGTGAGAGGTAAAATATTGTTAAAGAAGTCTTCTTTCTGTCCTTCTTGCGTCTTCCCTCCTGCGTCTTTATCATGCGTCGTTTATTCATGCGTCTGTTTTATTATTGTGTCGTCGTGATGCTGTAGATGACTATATAACACGCCGTCCAGTGCAGACGTGCCACTGGCCGTTCTTCAATAGCAGCAGCAGCATGGACACATCAGGGAACCTATCTAATTTATGGATTCCTTGCGTCTATTTTTTTCTTAGACCAAGGAATCTCAGTTGAATATGAATTAGATACATTCAACACGCCACACACAGGAACAACTTTATGTCACCCCAAAAATTGGCTATGTCGATGCGATGCCTAATCCCGCTCTCGACACCTAGCTCTCATTTCACCTCTGGGCCACTTTAACAGAGACAACGCACGCCTCTCCCCAAATCACCAGACACACAAAACTCAAGGTGACTCCAAAGTTTATTTCCTCCAACGGCAAACAAGACTTCCGCTAAACTACGGCGAATACCATCCCTCGCACGTCCGATGATACGCGCTGCCTTCTCAACTTTCTCATAACTCCATTTTGTCGTAGGGCAGACTAGGTTCTTCAGCCTTGGTGAAGCAACTAGTCTAGGAGAAGGAAAACTCTGAATTCAAACCTGTTAAACTTCAGTTAAAAATTGACCCTGTGTCATATCCTGCCCGAGGGGAGGGATTGGTAAATATGTATAACTCCATTTCGTCTCTTTACTCACAACCTCTCCTATGAGACTTGCAGCACAAAGGCAAACTAAATATTCCATGCTGCAAAAAAAAAAAAAAAATATTCCAAAAAACACATTTCGACTATCGGCATCTTACTTCTTCGTCCTTCTTTTATTAACAATTACAAACTTAACGAGGAAACAACTCAACATAAACACACACGCGCACGTTACAACCTATCCCCGCTAACAACAAACAAATATAAGGCTAAACATGCATATTTCTGCATACGCCTACTCCTTTCCTCATAGACACAGTGACACATTTTTACATACACACACACGTACACATATATACATACGCGCATTTACACATATATACACACATAACTGTACACAAATGCATGCACATTTCCACATACACTCACAGGTACCCCTATGCATATACATACAGATTTTCGCATACACACACATACCCGCATACACATAGAAGCACATGTCTACATGCATACGTACCCGCATATACATACAAGCAGATTTCTACATACCCGGAAACGTACTTGCAGACACAATACATACACATACGTACTCATATATAGATGCATGCACATTTTGGCATACACACACATGTACCTGTATACACATACATGCACATTTTGCATGCACACACACGTGCCTGCATACACATACATGCACATTTTGGCATACACACACATGTACCTGTATACACATACATGCACATTTTGCATGCACACACACGTACCTGCATACACATACATGCACATTTTGGCATACACACATGTGGATACATGTGTGTATATACCCACATACAAGCACATTTTGACACACACATGTACCCGTATGTGTGTGTAATACGAGGGAGTTCGTTTTATGCCTTTGGGTTTAGTTAGGCTGAGAACCTTTCGGCTCAGCACATGGGTTAGTTAGGTGCAAACTTGACAGCAGGTGTTAACGCGCACGCGGGGAGGATGTGTCGTTCATAGATGTCAAAATAAAAATCTGATCAAAAGGTTGACCAGTGGATGTGAATGACATCATGCACCGGAAGCGCGCACGCGGAGGATTTTGGGAGATTTGAAAAAGTCAGTGAGTGGAGTTGAGTCCTGCCTCGGAAGAAGACGGTTGACTTTCGCTTGCTCGCCGAAGCCAGGCCAGTGGCCTTTGTGGCGGGTGCCATACGTATTGGGGGGGGGGCAGATGAAAAAGTCATCATAGAAAGATTGTGCATCTCTCTTCGAAACCTTTAACTTAAAGGTAATAAAAGTCGTTACGTGTTTTTCATATTTCGGGATTCTTATGTTCTATGTATATATGTTATGAACGTTCTATGTACGTTTCACACATATCCGTATCATGGCTATGGTATATGTGTATGTACCCGTATATAAGCACATTTATACATATACGCACAAAACGTAATAGTTATAGATGTAGGAAATGGACACGGCGACCCGAGTTCAAATCCTGAACGAGATTGTTTGCATTTTAAAGTAAAAAGTAAAGTTGGCGACCATAGTCGAGGGTGACCCGAAGGCTCCCTTTTCGATAGCAACTACACCAAGGTGTGGAGGAGGGTGCTACTCCTTTCCCTGAATTGCTCCACTTTACCCTTGATCCTTATTTTATAATGCTGAGTGTTAAGCAAGCAGGCATCAAGTACTATTTTTTGAGTCTTTGGTATGACTCGACCTGAGATTGAACCCAGGTCTCCCGGGCCATTGGCGACCCTAAAATCATTTGAAAAGGTATGTGTCCAACTATTCTCCTTCCAGCTGAAGGAGAATAGTAGGGCAGGTTTCAAGTATTCCTTTCTGATGCTAACAATTTTCCCGCAGTTTTATTGAAAGCACTGTTTGCAGTTGCATCTTTTTCAACGAAATCAATTGTGATGGGCAAGAACATTTACAAGAAATTTATTTCATTTCACGATAACTCATGGCATGGCCTTTTTTTTCTATTTGACATTTGTTCACATTCTTTTCTTTGAGTTAAATGCCTTTTTTAATCCCTGGCGAAGAGTCATTGTGTCGTGCTTTAATACAAAGATACTCCGATGAAAAAAAAAAAAAAAAGAATCCGGTATTCACTCGGCTCCGTACGCAGGACGTCGGCCACGTGAAACGAGCACCCTCTGTTATTTATCGTTGCGTCCCACCAACGCACGAATATGGCACAAGGCCGTTTTTAAGGTGGGTCCGGTCGCAGGGCCGAAGCCCACACACGTCCGGCAAGGCCAAAAATACCTTCGGCCCCGTCGGCATTCCCCTTTTTGGGGCGCCTCAGGCGCCAGGCAATAACCCCCCCTTCGAAGGGGGTAAAAGCCTGGGGGGATGGCCCCCTGAGGCCGGAGGAAATCTCCAGTACCGAGGCACACCCTGCAGAACCGCCCAGAGGTAAGACGGCCTACCGAATGCAACCCAAGAACTGGAGAGGAAAGCACCCTCTTTTTTTTTTTTAATCTTTTTCTATCCGACAGACGTGTTGGGAAGACGTGCTGCCCTGGTTGTAGATGATGGACTCCCGCTAAGTAACTCAAGTGTTGATTTGGACCCCCACTTTTGGACTTGCAAATTCAACTTCGAAAAGGGGAATTCATATACATAGGTGATTCGGACTTATTGGCACTAATTCCAGTATATACGACATATGTCTGGGAGAAATTATGTGCTGGGGGATTGTCCGGAGGATATATCAGGAAATTATATTTGAAACGCGCAGCTCGGTCTACCCTTTTTCCAGCCAAGGTTTCCAGAAGTGAGACACGTGCATCTTGAGAAGAGACAAAAGGCGTTTTAAAACAAAGGAAGGAGAAGCAAGAGTGACTCGGAAACACACAGCACGAGGACAGTTTCCATTTGCTTTAAGAAAGGTCGCTGAAGTTTCTGGCGAGAGGAACTTTACTAAGGCTTGAAGCCTTTACACCCTTTAAGAAAAGATATCAAAGTTTCTGACAAGAGAAACTTGACAAGGGCTTGAAGTCTTTACACGGACAAGTTGAACCTTTGAACAAGTTGAACCTTTGAACAAGTTGAACCTTTACACGGACAAGTTGAACCTTTGAACAAGTTGAACCTTTACACGGACAAGTTGAACCTTTGAACAAGTTGAACCTTTACACGGACAAGTTGAACCTTTGAACAAGTTGAACCTTTACACGGACAAGTTGAACCTTTGAACAAGTTGAACCTTTACACGGACAAGTTGAACCTTTGAACAAGTTGAACCTTTACACGGACAAGTTGAACCTGACATGAGTGCGAACTTTCTTGTGGGTTATTTTTATTTATTTGTTTTGTAGAAAACCCATATTTTGAGAAAGTATTCTTTTTTCATTGTTCAAACTTTGTTACTAGGCGCCTAGAATCGTAATGTTGTGTCGCCTGCATATGGGAAATATATGCAACCTATGAAGAGTCTCCTCTCGGGGTGACTCTTGGAAATAAATTATTTTGAATTATTATCAAATAAGACCATTAGTGTTTTTCTTCCTGTTTTTCCCCTCCCTATTTTCTTATCACAACGCGGGTTAAAAGTCTAATTTATTTGTGTAGTGGAATCTTTAGTTAATTAAATTCTTAGTTATTTATACTTTTTTGGGTATCTAAAGTGGATAAAAAATAGGATTTTGTTAGGTTTTATTGCAGGTCCTAAAATTCAAGCGCGCAGACATTTCTAGAGCAGTCAGATTCGTATATTTACTTATTTATTTTGGTGCCTAAATGTTTTTCTGTTAATTAGTTTCTGATCCGAATTTTCTAGAATCTTCTTATTCAGTGCTTTTGCTGATTGGTTGAAAAATATAAAAGTGTAACTTCAATGTTAATGCGATTTTGACCCGAAATTTCTAGAATGTCTAATGCAATTACGGAGGGATTTTTTTTTATATTTTCATTTTTCGTTTTATATATTTTGCTTTTCGGTTTAGTTAGGCTGAGAACCTTTCGCTTAGTGCATGGGTTAGTTAGGTGCACACATTGAGTGCAGGTGTTCACGCGCGTGCGGGGCGGATGTAACAATCAGAGATGTCACAATAAATACTCCAGAGAGTAAATGGGACCGGGGACGTGAATGACGTCATGCCCGGAAGCGCTGAGGATTTTGGAATTTGAAAAAAAAAACAAGTTGAGATTCGAGTCTAGAGGAAGGTGGTCGATTTTTGGTCTCGCCGAGGGGAGACCAGATGGAATTTGCGAAATGTGTCGCGCGTTTGTTGAAGAAATTGTGTCTCTTTCTCCTCATGTCGAAGGGCCTTAAACTTAAAAGGGTAAATGAAGGTTTCGTACCTGAACCAATTTCGAGTGTATTTCGGATTCCCTATGTCTATTTCACATATTCATATCTTGGTCGTAGGTTTTTGGACGTGGACCTATTAATATTACAATGTTCTTATTCCGTGTTTTTGGAGTTGATTATTTTAAGGCTAAAGAAATGTGTATTCTATATCTGAAAGTGGATAAATTTGCGACACATTGTGAGAATAACCGTATTTTTTTTTACTGCGCCTCAAACTTTTTCTTTACCCGAGAGTCAGTGTATTTTCACTCCATGTACTGTTTTTATTGACTCAGCCTCGTAGTGGCAAACCAATATTTAGTTCAGTTGTAAATAGGTTTTTGACTAAAACATGCCTCTCCTTACACATCACACTTTCTTCTGTAAATTTCACATGGTTTGTACTTTTCAGCCACCAAAAGTTTGAGGACAGACCTCTGTTCAAGCCCAGAGAACTCTGTTTTATTTGTCACAATTTTGAATAGCCTCAAAAGTAATATTTTTAGAATGTTTGAATATTTTTTGCCATAAACCGACTCCAAATAATGCAGAGTTTACATTAATGAGAAAAAAAAATTCTGGAAAAAATAATTTATTCAATTTTTTTTTTCAAAAAAAGTTTCCCTTATTTATTGAATGACCCTCGTATATCTGTAATTAAGTAGGTAAAGTTGGCGACCATAGTCGAGGGCTACTCGAAAGCTCCCTTTTCGATAACTACTACACCAAGGTGTAGGGGAGGGCGCTATTACTTTCTGTGGATTGCTCCACTTTACCTTATAATGCTTAGTATTAAGCAAGGAGGTATCAAGTACCACTTTTTGAGTCTTTGGTATGACTCGACCTGAGATCGAACCTCGGTCTCCCGGGCCATAGGTGAAAAGTTCAAACTATTTCTGAAGTCTGCATTATTCGCGCAAACTTGCTTTTTTGTTTGCATAGTGTTAATCATACCGAGAGTGTTTTGCTTTTATTTCCGATGGAACTGCATATTTTTTCATGTAATGCACACGCACAATATATTAAATGGAATGCATAAGTGTGTACGTGTGTACGTGTGTGTGTGTGTGTGTGTGTGTGTGTGTGTGTGTGTGTGTTTAAGCTCGTATTTACATGAATAAAAATTTATGTTGAAAAGAGTATGGACGAGAGAAGAAAGAGCTGAGAGAATTAGAAAATACTGTTACATGTATTTATAAAGTTATCAACGAGTGAACATTCTTTATTCTGGGTAAGCATCAGATACACTAATGTTGCTGTAGTTATTCCAAGATAAGCGTATCAAATAACAGATCTTGAGAGTCATCACACTTTACTTGAGAGCTGGTTTTGAAAGTAACCAAAATCTCAAAATTTCAATGAATTCACCAAAAAGGAAGTGTTCTCATCCTGGTTGTTTTTTCTTTCTTTAATTTAGTTAGTTTCTTTGTTTAATAGTATATCAACCTTCGTGGGTTATTCATTGCCAAAGCTATCCTTGTCGAAGAACAGTAATGGAATTATTTAAGTTCACTTTGTTTAATGGCATATCAACCTTTGTGGGTTATTTGATGCCAAAGCTACCCTTTTAGAAGAACAGCAGTGATACTGTTTTAGGTTTCTTTGTTTAATGGGCATATCAACCTTCGTGGGTTATTCATTGCCAAAGCCATCCTTGTCGAAGAACAGTAATGGAATTATTTAAGGTCGCTTTGTTTAATGGCATATCAACCTTTGTGGGTTATTTGATGCCAAAGCTACCCTTTTAGAAGAACAGCAGTGATACTGTTTTAGGTTTCTTTGTTTAATGGGCATATCAAACTTCGTGGGTTATTCATTACTAAAGCCATCCTTGTAGAAGAACAGTAATGGAACTATTTAAGGTCGCTTTGTTTAATGGCATATCAACCTTTGTGGGTTATTTAATGCCAAAGCTGCCCTTGTAGAAGAACAGCAGTGATACTGTTTTAGGTTTCTTTGATGAATGTTACATCGACTTTCGTTGTTTACTTAAAGCCAAAACCATTCTTGCAGAAGAATAGTAGAGGGACGATTTAATGTTTCTTTGCTCAATGGCATATTAACCTTCGTTGGTTATTTAATGCCAAGGCCATCCTTGAAGAAGAACAGTAGTTGTACTATTTAACCCATAACAATGGGGATAGAGGGTTTCATGCCGTTCTCAAAGGCATTAGTCCAAAAGTGAACGTAATTGCGCGACTGGAGTTCGAACTCACTTACAACGATGTCACAGCCCAGGACTTTAGCCACTACACCACTTAGACTTTCTCTTAAAAGTCTGAAACGTTGAAACGAGAGAAAATTGACAAC
This sequence comes from Sepioteuthis lessoniana, assembly GCA_963585895.1. Classification (NCBI taxonomy): domain Eukaryota; kingdom Metazoa; phylum Mollusca; class Cephalopoda; order Myopsida; family Loliginidae; genus Sepioteuthis; species Sepioteuthis lessoniana. The sequence goes on along the minus strand of OY757938.1, from coordinate 17,494,061 downwards.
ACTTGCACATTGTGTGATAATGATAATTTTTCTTTTCTTGAATAAAAAAAAAAAATTAAATATATCTATTTGACCCATTGATGAGATTCTGACAGATATTACCACTCCGGTCAGAGTGGACCCGGAATTAATTGCAATGAAAGAGTATTCTACATTCTTTAGATCTCTGGAACAAGAGTTTTACCATCAGATACAGTTTAGTGTCATACTTAGGACCTTTCTTTTGGTAATGAGGAGTCTATAGAATGCACATTTTAGCCTTAAAATAATCAACAAAAACATTCATAAGAAAATTCTAGAAATTTTGGATCAAAACCACATTAGCATTGAAGTTACATTTTTATATTTTTCAATCAATCAACTAAAAACATAGAATAAGAACATTCTAGAAAATCCGGATCAGAAACTAATTAACAGAAAATTTTTTAGGCTCTAAAACAAATAAGTAAAAATACGAATCTGATTGATCAAGAAATGTCTACGCGCTTAAATTTTAGAACCTGCAATAAAACTATTTTTGATCCACTACTAAAGTATAAATAACAAAGAATTTAATCAATCAAGTCAGTTGTCGGTCATTCAATTCATTTCTTCCACGGCCATAAAAGTCATTCCGTCTACTACTGAAAAAGACTTTTCACAAGAGGTTATGAAACGGGCAGCAGGGAAAGGCTTGCGACTTTCTTTCATCAATGCGACACGATGTCGCCAAAATCTTAAGAAAAAACACAGTGCGGACTTAATGAAAGGAAAGACCCATACGTACGGTCCATCATTCATATACACAAACACATACCCACATATATCATCATCATCATGTCGTGCCGCCAGCACGGATATCCTTGACCATCTCTCGCCACTTCTCCCTATCATTCATCGCCTCCGGCAGGTCTTCTGGGTTACATCCTGTGTCCTCACATAGCTGCTGTATGTAAGTTCGGGCTGGTCGTCCTGCTTTTGCTTGGCCATATGTGGGGGTCCATAGAAGTACGTCACTTACGAGCTCGTCCTTGCTTCTCCAGCAGTGTCTGGCGTGTCTGGCTCGTCTAACCTGTATAGTTTTCGTGATGGGAGGCAGGTGGCCGTACAGTTGGCGTCTCGTGGGGTGTTGTCGCCAGGACTTGTTCAATATTGCTCTCAACATTCTTGTATAGTTGCCGTCAAGTTTCTTCTCCAGCTGTTTGGTTAGCGTCAATGTAGTGCATCCATATAGCAGTATCGATACAACCGCTGCCTGGAAGAAACTGCGCTTCATTTCATCGGTCAGGTCTGATTTCCATATGATTGAGAGCCTATCTATAGCCGTCCATGCTTTCGTCAGTCGTATGTCGATGTCGTTTTCCGTTGATGAGACGCTACTTCCTACGTAGGTGAATTTGTCCACTAGCCTCAGAGAGGCTCCGTCTGGTGTGGTAATGTTGCCCGTTTGGTTGTAATACATATATTCAGTTTTGTGCGCATTGACATGGAGGCCAATGCCTGCTGCAGCTCGTTCCAAACTATGCAGTAGTATCTCTGCTTGATTAGGCGTATTCGCCAGTAACGCTAAGTCATCAGCGTAGTCGGCGTCTGTGATTGTTTTTGTGGGGTACCTTTTGCTTCTTTTCTTAGTCAGCTCGAAGCCATTTTCTCTGATTTTGTCGATCGAAGCCAACTTACTTTGGCCAACCATGGAACCATTTATTTGATAGACTTTATTAACATTTAAACACACACACACACGTGTGAACAATCTTATTTTCATTTAACTGACCATAACTGTATTTCTACAAAAGGCCGCTCGCACATTATGTTTCTTATTTATTTTTATTCCTGTTTTGTTATGAATATTAAATTGTTTGTTTCTTAATGTTCGTTGTTGTTATATTTCATTTGTTTTACATGCTTGTAAAAATCTGTGCTGTATTTGTTGTGGAACTAATCGTGAAGTAATACCCGTAAAATACGGACGGGAACTCACTCTCACTCGCTACGTGCACCCACTACAAGTCTTACCCCTCTGCAGTTAGAGTATCCTAAATGGACTAATTCAATATTGAAAACATTTGGTTTCTTTAATATCAACCGTCATGGGTTATTTAATTTTAAGGGTATCCTTTGTACAAGAACAGTAGCAGAAACGAAAAGAGACAAACTTTCGAGAAACAGGTTTCTCGAAAGGAAATCGTTGAGACTTGGCTTTCTCTTTGTTTATTGATTAAAAGTAAGGGTAGGAACGTCCAGTCCGATTAAACAAAATAAAACAACAAAAAAAGTATTTCCCCAAATATATTTTTGGAAAAAAACTATTTTAAATATAAATTCATCTAAAGGTGTATAAGTATCGAAATTTTCATGAAAATTTGACTCTTATTTCATTTTTCATGGAATTAAAAAAAAAAAAAAAAGACTGTTCGCGTAACTTTTATGAGGCCACGTTAAATTTCAGTCGATTTAATAGTACGAAAGAGGTAAACAACGTTTTCCTTTTTAATTTTCATTATGTCCGAAGGCTGAAAATTTTTAAAAAAATCATCGAGAGTTTGTTTTTTTTATGTTTTTACTTTCAAATGGTCCAAAAACTTTGACGATAATATCTTTTATTTAAGTTTCTCTGTGTGAAAGATACTGAGACCATGATGCCTTATAAAGTTTTGTATAAGACGCCGAATTTGATTGGTTTTTGCTTACCTAGTTTTGACAAATAGGATTATTCTCCAAGTGTCATGGTCGTGCGAACAAAGAAAGGCTTATTCTATTAATATATAGGATAACTTAATACTATCACGTATTTCTTATTTTTCAAAAAATTATTGTTGAGTACATAATCATTTTTAATTAGATCATTTTAAATATTGTATTAAAAGCGAACGACGAATTGTCGAAATTCATTGAAAGGCAAATAACTAGTTTTCCACTTTTCACTCAACAGTAATAATAGAGAAGTGGATAAAAATGTTCCTTCATTTCTTAAATTAGATTTAAGACCAAAGAAAAGCTAAATATAAGCATAGCTGGTCTAGGTAGTTGAATTTTATAGTGTGCGTTCGTTTATCTCGGATTTGTGAATTCTTTGCTGAATTTAAACTGATATTGCGGTTTTGAGGTGCTCCTAACGTATTCGATTGTTTAACATTGAACTGAGTCTTAAGGTAAAGGCGTCCAGTGCATGAGATTAAACATCTTCTGTTCGTGAGGTTCTAATCTTGGAGTCTGGGGAATGTGGAGTATCCCTTCACTACTTTCACTTTGTTGCGAAGCCGATAAGCATGTCGACCCTGCAGATGAATTAAGTTTAATGCGTGGGAGTAAGTGACAGCCAAAAACAATGAAGGAACAAAGGCGAGGTAACAAATATAACAAATGACAATTTATTGTCAGATCTACAAACGTGTGTTAAGTCCGTGATGGTCGAATATGGTCTTCAGCTAGAATGGTAACGATGATAGCTGGAAGAGTTGAGAGGTAGATGAGCGCAGCTTGATGTTAGTCGCGGGTAGATGGCGTAGGTTGAGTCGCAGAATGTAGCTTGAGGTCGGACGAGTCGTAGAACGCAGCTGGATGATCGAAGTCGAAAGCTGAGGTCGGACGAGTCGTAGAACGCAGCTGGATGATCGAAGTTGAAAGCTGAGGTCGGACGAGTCGTAGAATGCAGCTGGATGATCGAAGTTGAAAGCTGAGGTCGGACGAGTCGTAGAATGCAGCTGGATGATCGAAGTTGAAAGCTGAGGTCGGACGAGTCGTAGAATGCAGCTGGATGATCGAAGTTGAAAGCTGAGGTCGGACGAGTCGTAGAACGCAGCTGGATGATCGAAGTCGAAAGCTGAGGTCGGACGAGTCGTAGGACGCAGCTGGATGATCGAAGTTGAAAGCTGAGGTCGGACGAGTCGTAGGACGCAGCTGGATGATGGAAGTCGAAAGCTGAGGTCGGACGAGTCGAAGAATACAGCTGGATGATCATCGTAGGAAGCTGTTGTCGGTCGTAGTTGGTAGATCGATATTCCCGGTTATGACGGTATGTTGAGTTAACCGAGGGTGTGTCGATCCGGTTGCTGGCTCGTACAGCGGGTCGTATGTGAGCCAGGTGTTGCAGTGGTAGGACAGTCCGTAACAGCGAGTCGTACGTGGACTGCAGTGGTACCTTGCAGGAGCGTCTCGAGGTCGAGTTCGGTTATGGCAGCTTGGTCGTGAAGTGTCGGACGAGCTAGTGACTAAGACTGAGTCGTGTCTTAGTGTTACGGACCAATTGAAAGGTCGGAGAGACCGTGGTTAAGGTTTACCAGGCCTTAGTACAGACGAGATCGAACGAACGAGTCGAGAGAAGCTAGGGCTTTGTCGTGCCCCTAGCCGTGCGGGCGTAATGAGAGGATAGCTGAGGCTTTGCCGTGTCAAAGCTGTGCGGACGATAGCTATGGCTGGGTCGCGCCAAAGCCGTGCGGACGTATTGGACGGGAGCGAAAGCTTTGCCGTGTCAAAGCAGTGCGGACGATATCGGGCGCTAGCTAAGGCTTTGTCGTGCCGAAGCAGTACGGACGGTCGGACGATAGCGAAGGCTTTGCCGTGTCAAAGCCGTACGGACATATCTAAGGCTGAGCCGTGCCGAAGCTATGCACAAATGAGCGGACAGGCCAGGAGGCCAAGGCTAAGATGGGGGTTATCTTAGCGCTGCGCAGATAGTGAAGCGGTAGCTAAAGGCTGAGCCGTGCCATTAGCGCTGAGCAGCTTATCGGACAAGCGGAACCGAGCGAGGGTTAAGACCGGCTGGTCTTAGAATCCGTCTTCGTGTTTGCCTCCGGGCCGTCTATTTCGGCAAGCCAATTAAGGCTGCCAGAGATGCTCCGACCCGCAGACGGTGACCTCTTATGGCCCTTAGAAGGACCGTTTGTCCATAAATATGTGATGTCAAAGGCGAATGCACCACGTGACGGAGGATTCGAGCCTTTTGGAGACCGCCAAGAGCGGCTCCTGAGAGCATCCGAAGACTATTTATCGCTACCTCCCACTAGACAGGACTTGACACATGGTCAAAAGCCCGAAGGCCGATTAAAGTGGGGATAAGGGGGAGGGAAGGTCAGGAACGAGTCGACACTCGAACCCTGCTGGTCTGTGCTGCTCATCGGCTCACTTGGTGCAATGTGAGCCTGATGAGGCAGGCAGTTTCACGAACCCAAATGTGGGTCCGGGCACGTATGCCGGGTTATGGCTTGAACTAGACACCAAGGTCTAGTGCCATACATAGGTTCATGAGAGCATCCGAAGACCTCTAAAATTTTGCCGTCGCAGGAGCCTTTGTGATATGAAAGTGGGGCAACGCCACGCTGCAGAGTTTGTGTAAATAGAAAGTTATAAAAATGGGCGTAAAGATAAATCACTTCTTTAGCGTAGCGTCGGCTATCAAAGATGATTTATTCCATTTTTATAGTGTTGTTTGTGACAGAGTGTTCTGTTAATATTGTTAATTTCAAATTTCTCCCTTTTTTTAAAATCTGAGACGAGAGGTTAAGGTCGTAAAAAGGGGATTAGTTACTTGTTGTTTTACTAGGGCGAGCGAGTAGCCCGATGTGTACGTTAGTGGGCAGGTTACGATAACTTTCAGGTCTACTGTAGGATGTAATGAACCTGTATTTAGTATTTAGCATTTCCCCACAGATTTAATGTTTTCCCACACGTTTAATGTTGAAGTTTGGTATATAGTTTAGTTTATAGGCACATGGATAAAACGAATGAATAAAGCATATGAGTAAAAGATATGAAAAACGGCGCGGACAAAATGAACATATAAAACAAGGCGAACGAACAAAACAAATTTATATTCTACAACAATAAAACTTACTTGATACATAAAAAATATTACTAACTCTGCTAACAAAATAATAGTGTGTGTATATGTGTGAGGTCGTGTGTGTATGTGTGTGTGTGTAACACAACTAAGCTATAAAAGAATTACAAGTTTAAAATGTCCTTTTTTTATGGTTAGAAACGGGCAGTTTCTCAGAGACTGGAAAGCGTCTCATAGTCATTGTATATGAATGTCTGCGAGGCCCATCCATGGTGTTTCTTTTCAACTGTTGATTCCCACTGGAGGTGGTGTGTTGCCGCTGCGAAGAAATTTGGTAAAAGAGAAAGAAGGTGCTTGAAGACGACGTATTTATAGAAAATACGCGTCTTGTAGGTGGCTCAAAGACGTAGGACTTGAATTTACGCGCGCCGACGTAGTTTTAAGCATATCACGTGGTCCTCCGACCAATGGTTTCCCGAGACTGAATATTGAGCGTCCGCCATCTTTGTGGGAACAAGTGGCATACCGCCCAAAATAATTTATAGGAGTGTAAAGTCCTATACTACTCTGACATAGAGTGGTAGCACTTGTAAATGTTAAATCTATGGGTCAAATAGAACTGTTCAACCATTTACTAAGGATTATTATTATTATTTGTTATTTGAAGCCATACAGCTGTGTGCTAATTGTTTGTATTAGATCGGAATACTTGATGAATAGATTGGTTTGGTCTTCTAGCAAATAAACCATTGTTGGTTATTTAATGCCAAATCCTCTTTATACATATACATTAGATAATATGATTTGATTTGGATGAGTTTTATGGTATATCAACTATTGTAGGTTATTTAATGCCAAATCCTCTTTATGCATATATATTAAGTATTTATGATTTGGTTTGGTTGGGTTTTATGGCATATCAACCATTGTAACTTATTTAATGCCAAATCCTCTTTATATGTATATATTAAATATATACGATTTGGTTTGGTTGAGTTTTATGGTATGTCAACCGTTGTAGATTATTTAATGCCGAAGACATCTTAATACAAATAAACATTTCTATTTAAAGCAATTCAGTTTAGCATAAGTATACAGTTCTATTTGTCCCATAGATAGAACCCTATCAGGTGTTACCACTCCGGGTCAAAGTGGAACTGGGAGCGATGGCAATAAAAGGGTACTCTGCGTTCCCCAAATCTCGAGCATTACTGGAGCCTCACCATCAGATTGTTTAGTGTCATATCCAAGACACTCGCTGGAGGAGTCTTACCCCTCTGCAGAGAAGCAGTCGGTGTATTCTGAAGTCCTAGCCGATTGGGTCATTGATGAATATAATCACTTATTTTAAATAGCAGTACGGGAAACCATTTAAATGTGGGAATCACACACACACACACACACACATACACACACACACACACATATATATATAAAGGATTCGGCATTCAATAATCTTCAAGGGTTGATATACCATTTGACTAAATAACCGAATGTAATGAGGCGGACTATATGGTGTGTAAAGTAACAATGTCAAAACCGGTTAATATACATGTCAATGAAAACATTTATTCAACAAAAGAATAAATAAAACGTCAGCTTTTGTGTGTAAACAAGACACACAGGTGAAAATGGTTAATTCCGGAGTGTCTAGTGACTATAATCCCTTTTTGATATCTGTAGTATGATACTCTGTATCACTTTTAATTAACGTGTTTGTACTTGTCTCATTGCAACCACTTAATAATCAAATGGTAACAGTTTTCTAAGCAACTTCACAGCAAGATCCTGGTCTAATGATTGATTGATTAATTGATTGATTTTAACAGCACGTTAACCCGCCTAGGGCTATTTTATGTGTGTGTATATGTGTGTGTATATGAGTGACCGCATCTAGTCACCCTGGAGGAAGCTGAACGAAAAGAGACAGAGATTTCTGGACCTTTGTCTTTTATATCTCTTAGTTGCGGCTGCTGCTGTCATGCCAGTGTTAAAACATGATAGTGGTAAGGCATTAATGGCCACAAAAAACATTTTTGTCTTGATGAGCTGTCTGTGTGTTCAATGATTGAGAGAGTGTGTTGCGTGTTGTAATAAGGATTTCAGGAGGATAAAATACATGAAATCAGTCTCATAGACGCAAATTTGCATATGTAAGAAATAAACTACAAGTGCACGTACAATGGGACTGGACGATGGTAGGTAAATTTCTGGGGAAGAAGAGAGAGAGGGAAGGAAAAATAAGAAGAAAAAACCGACTGAGAGTCTACGAACGGGCACCTGACCAGTGTGAGTCAGGCCAAAGTACTCGTAGTAGTTCAGCCAATAACGAGTGAAGGAGAACGATAATCAAAAATGACTAGAAAAAAACCAGTCTCAAATCTTCTGCGCATGTGTGGAACCACCGGAAACAGATACATTCCTTCTTCCACCATTAGACAGAAGTAAGGGGACGACTTGGGTTTGAAAGTTAGTTTGCTCAGGGACGTGACAAGGTAAAGACGTGAGTGAACACTGGTCAGGACAATACGAAAATAGTCGAAAGTAATAGCCCCCATTTTGGGTTGAGGACCGAAAAGGAGTCACAGATTCGCATCAGGTGTAACTTGATGCGAATCTGTGACAACGAAACCAGCGAACAAGCACGCTAGAACTACATGAAAAAAAAAACAGGAAAAAATTCAAGGTCTGTCTCTGCTCTCTTTCTCCTCATGATATTTTATTTCTCTTGGTCCCGCTAATGCGGTCCACTCAGCTTTTATATTCTCTTTCTCCCGACAACTACCTAAAAGTCTCGGATATGACACTAAACAATCTGATGGTGAGGCTCCAGTAATGCTCGAGACTTGGGGAACGCAGAGTACCCTTTTATTGCCATCGCTCCCAGTTCCACTTTGACCCAGAGTGGTAACACCTGATAGGGTTCTATCTATGGGGCAAATAGAACTGTGTACTAATGCTAAACTGAATTGCTTTTAAAAGAAATGTTTATTTGTATTAAGATGTCTTCGGCATTAACACATAAACTTTTGTGCTTGTGAACTAAAGCAGAGCTTTGTGTGTTCGTCTACTTTTCCCACGGTGAGGTTACAATAGATTCCGACTACCACTTAAGACCTAACAATACACCCATAAACCCGTTCGCCTCGTGATGGTACAAACTTCTATTTTGTACCGTTACTCACAGACTACATAATTTGCATGATTCTAAGATGTTCGCAAGACATGTGACGTTGTCTTGGAAGATGCCTGTTTTTTACGAGGATTTATGTTTTTTTTTTTTTAACTAAAAGATTTTGAGAATTAATTTTTATTTATTGCGGACTTTTCCCCCCTCATCTTGGTAGTTTTTTTTTGTGTTGTTTCTTCTTTCACTACGTTTCGGCCAAATTTCACCTCTGGCCTTCTTCAGGTGATTTTACCGTGACCTCGGATAGGAATGCTGAGTCTTGTAACCGTATCCCCAGTAATTACTGCCTTCCATAGTTGTTGTCTATTACTGCCTTCCATAGTTGTCTATGGAAGACCAGATAAGGATTTATAAGACCAAAAAATCCATCCTTGATCGCCCTTCGGGGCCCGTGGCGCAGCGGATAGAGGCGTTGAGTCTCTTCGGTTCCATTGTCAGAAGATAGCGGTTTCAAATCCTACCCAAGCCGGCCAGAGGTTTACTTGGTCAAAAACGTGGTGCGATAGACAACAACTATGGAAGGCAGTAATTACTGGGGTTACGGTTACAAGACTCAGCATTCCTATCCGAGGTCGCGGTAAAATCACCTGAAGAAGGCCAGAGGTGAAATTTAGTCGAAACGTAGTGAAAGAAGAAACAACACACACACACAAAAAAAACCCCAACAAGATGAGGGGGAAAAGTCCGCAATAAATAAAAATTAATTCTCTTAAAAGCCTCATCTCAAAATGATTCCAATTAAAGACAAGTAAAAGATTTTGTTAAAAATTCTGGGTCCTTTTACGTCAACTTAATGGTTTAACAATAACCCCACCCTATATATATATATATATATATATATATATATATATTGTGTGTGTGTGAGAGAGTTTATTAATCATTGCTGTGACTTCGTAGTAAGCGAGTTCGAACCCCAGTAGCGATTTAACGCTCACTTTCGGAAAGGCATGAACTTCCTTATCCTTCCAGGTATGGGTTCTATTCTTCAATAAAGATGACTTTGGTATTAAATCACCCATGAGGGTTGATATGCCATTAAATAAAGAATACCGCTACTATTCTTCTATATCTGAAGGTTGAATCTTATTTTCTTGTTTTTTTCTTTTGGTTCAGAAATTAAATTCCTATGTCAAATAACCATAACCTCCTTTCGATACCAGTCGAATAATATTTAGAGTCACTTTTCATTAACATGTTTATACTTGTCTCATTGCAACTGTTTAATAGTCAATTGATAACACTTTTCATGATAACTTCTCTATAAGGTCCCTAGTCTTAAGATTAATGAGTGATTGATTTTAACAGTACATCAACCCACCTGGTGTTATTTTACCCCTAGAAGTTGTGTGTGAGTGTGTGTGTGTGAGTGTGTGCTCGCTGGTTGTTCATTTTGGAGGAAGCTGAACGAAAAGAGACAGAGACTTCTGGATTTTTTGTCTTTTATATTTCTTAAAACATGATAGAGTAGGGCATTAATGGCCACTAAAAGCATTTTTCTCTTGATGAGCTGTCTGTATATTCAATGATTGAGATAGTGTGTTGAGTGTTGTATTAAGAATTTCAGAAGGTAATTTACATACACGCTGAAAAAACGAAAGAAAGAATTAGTCGTGGAAAAAAAAATTCTGGCAACGTTTAAAGAACTGATTTTCTTTTGGAAAAACAACTGTAGAAGAAATCAAATGCACCTGTAAACTGCAACATAGAGTTTGGTTTGGTTTTATGGCATATCAATCCTTGTAGGTTATTTAATGCCAAATCCTGTTTTTACATATTAAATATATATGATTTACAAACACATTCTGTTCATGACACTTTAAAATGAGCCTCAGCTTTTTTTTTTGTGCACATAGTTAAATGGTTTCAAGTGCTGCTATATAACAGTCAAAAATTAACATCAGTCATTTGTTTGCACTCATAGTTTGTAGGTAATTTCATTATAAAATGAATTAGAATTTGTTTGCACACTAACATTGGTGTTATTTCTACACGGTTAAATGGTTTCAATTATTGCTATGTAATACCAATAATTCTATTCAATTTTAATCATTTGTTTGCACAACAGTCGTTATAGGTTTTGCTCTTTAACACTAATTCTATTTGCCCAGTCAGCTTGGGCTGTAGAATACCCTGACTGCACCTCTGCAGAGGGGTAAGACCCCCCCCCATAACGAGTGTCATGGATATGACACTAAACAGTCTGATGGTGAAGTTCCAGCAGTGCTGGAGATTTGGGAAATGCTGAGTACTCCTTCATTGCCATCGCTCCCAGGGCCACTCTGGCCTGGAGTGGTAGCACCTGATAGGGCCCTATCTATAGGTTAAATAGAACTAACAGCATACTTATGCTAAAATGAATTGTTTGATTAAACTGAATAGCTTAAAATAAATGTTTTTGAAAATTAAACCGTACTTACATTTAAACTGCTTAACTGAATTATTTGAAATAGAACTGTTTTTCGATATTAAAACTGTATTTACACTTAACTGAATTGTTACATATAACTGCTTGAATAGTTTGAAATAAAAATGTTTTTGACAAACTGTGTACTTATGCTAAACTGAATTGTTTTAAATAGAACAGATTATTTACATAAAAATGGATTTAGCGTTAAATAACCTACAAAGGTTGATATGCCATAAACCCAACCAACCAACCAACTAACTAATTCTATATCAACACAAATCACTCATTTGCACACATTCAATGGTTCCTTGTATTGCAATGTAATACCAATAATTCAATTCAGACAAACAGTTAAAGTTTCAAACATTGGTATTTAACACTAATTATTCTATTCAATATTACTCGTTGTTTTTGCACACAGTTAAATGGTTTCAAATCATCATCATCATCATCATCATCATCATCATCATCATCATCATCATCATATCGTGCCGCCAGCACGGATATCCCTGACCCTCTCTCGCCATTTCTCCCAATCGTTCATCGCCTCAGGGTTACATCCCGTATCCTCACATAGCTGCTGTATGTATGTTCGAGCTGGTCGTCCTGCTTTTGCTCGGCCATATGTGGGGTCCATAGGAGTACATCACTTATGAGCTCGTCCCTGCTTCTTCAGCAGTGTCCTGCGTGTATGGTTCGTCTAACTTGGATAGTTTTCGTGATGGGAGGTTGGTGGTCGTATATTTGGTGCCTTGTGGGGTGTTGCCTCGCAATTTAACATCTGTCATTTGTTTGCACACATAGTTTGTAGGTAATTTCATTTTAAAATGAATTAGAACTAATTTGTTTGCACACTAGTATTGCTATTGCTTCCATTGTTTCAGTTACTGCTATCTCACACCAATAATTCTATTCAATATTAATCATTTGTTTGTACACAGTGAAGTAGTTAGAAGTATTGCTATTTTATACTAATAATTATACTAATCAATTCAATTCATTCGTTTGCACACAGTCAAATGGTTTCAAGTATTGCTATGTAATACCAATAATTCAATTTAGGCACCCAGTTAAAGAGTTTCAAAAGAGTTTCTATCTAAAACGAATAATTCTATTCAACATTACTTTGCTTGTTTATTCATTTGTTTGGGTTTTATGGCATATCAACCTTTGTAGGTTATATAATGCCAAATCCATTTTTATACGAATAAACAGTTTTATTTCAAACAATTCAGTTTAGCATAAGTACACAATTTAATTGTAAAAACATTTCTATTTTAAGCTATTCAGTTTAGTCAAACAGTTCTCTTTCAAACAATGTAGTTTAGTGTAAGTACAGTTTAAATGTCAAAAACAGTTCCATTTCAAACAATTCAGTGTAACATATAAAAACAGTTCCATTTCAAACAATTCAATTTAGCATAATTATGCAGTTTAAATGTTAAAGCAGTTCTTTTTCGAGCAGTTCAGTTTAGCATAAGTATACTGTTTAGTTCTATTTGACCCATAGATAGGACCCTAACAGGTGCTAACACTCCAGGCCAGAGTGGACCTGGGAGTGATGGCAATGAAGTGGTACTCTGCATTCCCCAAAGCTCGAGCATTACTGGAACCTCACCATCGGATTGTTTAGTGTCATGTTTAGGACACTCATTGTGTGTGTGTGTGTGTGGGGGGTCATACTCCTCTGCAGAGATGTTGTGGGTGTATTCTATAGCCTCAGTTGACTGAGCAATTATTCCTTTAAAGTGTGACACTGGTGATTAAATGCCGATCGTTAGGGAACAGATATGGTGAGCTTCTAGATAATTTAAATAAAGGTTCCATGCTAATTAGCATGGGTCGTTAGTCGAAAGGACAATTAGCATGGGAGATTGGTCGGTGGAGAAGTCGAAGGACAGTAGTCGGGCGGACCTCAGAGGAAAGACTGGCTGTAATATCTTTGCCGAAAGTGTCCAGATAGTAACTATCTTTTGTTTTGCCTTATATTTCCGTTAATGTGCTATTTTGGTTGAATGAAATATGTTCGTTTAGTTATTTGTCAATTATTTTCTCTTCTTTTTGTGCACATGTGAGCGTTACAAAATCCTTACTTCTCCACCAGTGTCCAGAATGTCTTGATCACTTTTCTTGGATGGTTTGTGAGATGGGAGGTAAGTGGCTATACAAATGCAGTTTTGTTGGGTTGCTTGTAGCATCCTTCTGTAATTCCCATCAAACTTTTTCTCTAGGCGTTTCGTTACAGTCCAAATGGTGCAACCATACTGTAGTTCTGACACGGCTACAGCTGGGAAGAATTGCCGTTTTATTCTATTAAAGAGATCAGATTTCCCTATGGTTGATAACCTATCAACATGCTATATCAATGCGTTTGTTGACATCAGTTTTTGATGATAAGATATTCCTACCGAGGTATAAGAACTCGACCACTAATTTCAGAGGCATGAGGAGATGGCATCATGTTGAAAAGAATATGGAGACGTGTCCCCACAGAGAAAATATGCTCATAATGTTCCATGAACAAGCAGTATGTAAAAGGGTTAAGAAATGGAATAAAAAGTTTACTTAATGAAGTTGGGCTGAGAAATGACCATAGTCATGTGGCTTTACTGTACAATGGTAAGAACAGAAACAAAAGAGAACGAGAATGTATTCTTGGGATTGTTATATATGGCTTTCTACGGGCAATCAAACGGAAACGCTGTCTCCAAGGGAGACAATTATTTATTGTCGCCCACAGATTACATTTTTAGCATCCAAAAACAAATATTAGACATAACCAGTACACATATTGAATTTTCAGTAATTTGAAATAAAACTATTTTTTTAGCACCCAAAAATTAGCACCCAAAAATTATTAGACATAACCAGTTGTTTAAATTTCTGAGACGAAGCTTGTTGATTTTTATCATTAAGGTTTTTCGGACTATTGTCTTCAGACATAACCAGTAGACATATTGAATTTTCAGTGATTTAAAATAAAATTATTTTAAAAAAAATTTTTTTTCATCTTTCTTGATTTTGATTAAAAAGTAGATGACCTTCTTACACAACCTCTTGCATCTAATATGGGCTGTTTTATGTCATGTTTTTCTCCTAAAACTCTAAAAAAGAAAAAAAAAATATTGCTTAAGAATTAAATGTATGATATAGGGTACTTTTTCTTGTAGAACATCATTACTTCAGACGTAATATTAGATCAACTTTTTTTTTGACTCGCAAACACGTGGGTTTTATTTTAAACTTCAAAAGAGATTTACACACAACAGATAGCGCTTGTAAGAGCCCCGTGTTGTTCCTTCAACAAACCTCTCTCTCTCTCTGTCTCTCTCACTCACTCACTCTCTCTATCCACATCTCTCTCGTTATTTTCAACTCTCTCTCTCTCTCTGTCTCTCTCACTCACTCTCTGTCTCTTTCCACATCTCTCTCGTTATTTTCAACTCTCTCTCTCTCTCTGTCTCTCTCACTCACTCTCTCTCTCTATCCACATCTCTCTCGTTATTTTCAACTCTCTCTCTATCCACATCTCTCACTCACTCTCTGTCTCTTTCCACATCTCTCTCGTTATTTTCAACTCTCTCTCTCTCTCTCTGTCTCTCTCACTCACTCTCTCTCTCTATCCACATCTCTCTCGTTATTTTCAACTCTCTCTCTCTCTCTCTGTCTCTCTCACTCACTCTCTGTCTCTTTCCACATCTCTCTCGTTATTTTCAACTCTCTCTCTCTCTCTCTCTCTCTCTCTCTCTCTTGTTCTGTCCCTCTCTGTCTCTCTCTTTCTAGCACTCTCTTTCTCGTCATTTCCATCATTCTCTCTTTCTCTTTCTCTCTCGCACTTTTCACCCTTCTTTCCCTCGCATTCTTTCCGCTCCCTCTCATTCAATCTTTATAATCCTTCCTCTCTCTTTCTCTCTCCCCCTCTCTCTTGTTCTTTCCATCACTCACTCTTTCTCTTTCCCTGTTTTCTTCTCTCTCTCTCTCTCTCTCGTTCTTTCCGGCCTTCTCTCTCACTCGTTCTTTCCGCTCTGTCTCATTCATTATTTCCTGTCTCCCTCTCCCGTTTCTCTCTCTCTCTCTCTCTCTCTCTTTCTTTCTCAACACATCCCCCTCGTTCTTTCTGTTTTTCTCTCCCTCTCGTTCTTTTCCCTTCGCTATGTCTCTCCCTCCCCCTCTCTCACTCTCTTCTTTTCTCTCTCGTTCTTTCCGAGTTGGTACTAAATAACCCCCAAGTGTTGATATGCCATAAAAACCAACCAACCAACCAACCAACCAACCAACCAACCAATACAAGGTGAATTCAACCTCACAGAGAACCCAGGAGGAGAAGAAACAATTTCTATAAGATAGGTGTTAAAGTGATTCTGTTCATAGAATGCTAAAACCATATTTAATTACCAAAACTGCTTTAAGAAGAGATAGAGAAATCAAAACTCCCACAAGCAACTTGAATATCCAGGAATTCAGTTTTACAATCCTGTGTAAAAAGATGTTACAGTTTACTAGGGTATTTGATTTCTTCTGCAGTTGTTTTTCCAAAAGAAAATCAGTTCTTAAAACGTTGCCAGAATTTTTTTTTCTACAACGAATTCTTTCTTTCGTTTTTTCTTATGTATACAAATATATCGGGTTGCTTGGAGGTAAAAAAGATATTTAGTCTAGATCCCACTCACCAACGACCAATATTAGCATTTGTATATCTATGATATACTAACACTGAACACAACGGTAGGAAACGACCAGTATTGGGTTGCTGGGAGGTAGGGAAGATATTTAGTTGAGTCTCTACTCACCAAGGAACAATAGCAACATTAGTATATCCATGATATACTGACACGGAACACAACGGAAAAAAGGAAAGGCAAGTCTTGGGTTATTGGAGATAGAAAATATATTTAATCTAGTTCCCATTCACCAACGACCAATATCAGCATTAATATATCCATGATATACTAACACTACACAAAACGGAAGGAAAGACAAGTCTTGGGTTGCTTCGTGGTAGAAAAGATATTTAGTCAAGTACCCACTCACGAAGGACCTATATCAACATTAGTATATTCATGATATACTAATACTGAACACAACGTAAGGAAAGACAAGTCTTGGGTTGTTTCGTGGTAGTAAAGATATATAGTCAAGTCCCCACTCACCGAGGACCAATATCAATATTAGTATCCTTGAGGCATTAACACTGAAAACATGGAAAGAAAAACATACAGAAACATTTACAGCCTTCTCGGCGTGGCTTAGAAAATGCTGTCAACATCCCCTTCATAGGGTCACCTACCTTTAAAAGGAGTATCCTAAGTATGACACTTAACAGAGATGGTATGGTTCCAATTCTGGACATCGGGAGAGGGTAGAGTACCCCTTTGATACCATTACTCTCTGGTTCACTCTGATCCAGAGTGACAGTGTCCGTTAAAGTACCTTCTATGGCACAAATAGATGCGCTTAAAAATATTCGTATTCGATAAGGACGTTTCTAAAAAAAAAATATTCTGAAATAACCACACAAAAATGTAAATATGAATGATTCCCTATTCTATAGTCATAAAATAACCCTAGACAAGTTGACATGCCATTGAAATAAATAAATCATCATCATGTCATGCCATCAGCACAGATCTCCCTGACCCTCTTCTCCCATCCCTCTCTATCGTCCATTGCTTCCGATAGGTCTTCAAGGCTACATCCTGTATTGGCACAGAGCTGTTGTATGTAGGTTTTATCTAGACGTCCTGCCTTTCCAGATTTTTTTTGTGCAGGCATTTAAAATTGTTGTAGACTCTTGAAAATTCAGTATCCTATTGCTATACGTCTAATGAGATGACTGACCAATTCTTATGATTTCAGGTTCAAATGAACAGCTACAGCAGCAATTGGAACACACCCTACTAAAGTCTGATTGTCACAGCTGGTCAATTTCAAAAATGCAATCTGGACGTCAGGACATTTTAGAAGAACGATATGCAATAAAATTGTGTTTTAAGTTTGGAAAAAAAAATGCCACAGAAATGTATGGAATGCTTCAGACTGCTTTTCGACCATCTTGCATGAATCGAGCATCAGTTTTTGAGTGGCATAAGAGATTTAAGGAATGCAGGGAGTCAGTGAGGGATGATGAGAGGTGTGGGAGGAGTAAGGAAGTCAATATATCAGAGTTGATTGGCCAAAGGGTTTGGGTTAGGGTTACTATGTTGAGGTTTTAAGGGAGTTCAGGAAGAGATTCCATCGAAAGAGGCCAGCACTCTTCAAATCGGGTCTGTGGCATTTCCACCAGGACAATGCACCAGTACACAACTCCATCCTTGTCACAGACTATTCGGCCAAGATGGGCATCAAGACAGTTCCTCACCCTCCCTATTGTCCAGATCTTGCTCCCTGTGACTTTTGGTTATTCCCTAAGCTCAGAGGCTGTCGTTATGAGACAACCGAGGAGATGAAAGAGGCTGTAACGAAGGTCATTGACACGCTCACACAAGAGGACTTCCATGGAACCTTCCAGAAGTTGTTGGAACGGTACGACAATTGCATTGCATCCGGAGGAGATTACTTCGAAGGGGACTAGAGTTTCAAGTGTGTACTATCAAAAAAGTGCCCAAACGAAAAAAGTCTGGAAACTTATTTAATGATCCTCATATGTATAAAGAGGGTTTGGCATTAAATAACCAACAATGGTTGGTATGCCATAAAACCCAACCACTCCAAAACATAAGAAATTTATCATATTCTCAGACTCACTCTCGGTCTTACTATTATTAAGTAATAAAAAAAACTTGATAACCCCTAATTATTAAATTGTTGAGTAGACAAAGAAATGATTATATGCTGAATCCCAAGCCACATTTGAGTGAGAGGAAATGAAAGAGCAGACTCGGCAGCCAAGTCGCCCTTAGATTTGACCCCGACAAATTCAGGATTCCATATACTGACCTGAAACCCCAAATCAATAAACTCCTTTACGCAAAATGGCAACAACGCTGGAATAATAACATCCACAATAAAATCTTCCAGATCCAGCCCATTTTGGGAGAATAGAGACCAGTTTTCTGAAAATCAAGAAAAGAACAAGTATATCCCGATTGCACATTGGTCATAAAGGCTCACTCACTCTTTCATACTGAAACGAGAACAATACCCACAGTGTTTGAGATGTCAAACACCTTACACTGTTAAACACATACTTATAAAATGTAGAGCCTTCACTCTCATCAGAAAGCGATTTTTCAAGGTAAATAGTTTGAGCGATCTATTAGAGAACGTCAAAATGGAAAACGTTTTGTCCTTGAGAGAGACAGGATTGTACGAAAAATTTGATGAATTGAAATAATTTAATCCTATGCAAACAAATGAGATCTTTCTTATCTAAAATGTTATCAACGAGGTATTCATTTATAAATCTTTAGTTAAACATACATACACACATGTATATATATATATATATATATATATATATATATATATATATATATATATATATATATATATATATGTATATTTAGGCAGCATTTCTTCGTTAATGCAAATTTCATTAAACATAATAGACATTTTATGCCTACATATTTTCTTTTGAATCCGTTCGAATTCCCGTATTACTTTTATCGTATTCGGGGGGAACTGATTAAGGTATTGTCCATAATTGTATGTATCCCTAGTACTTTCTGCCCGACTTTGGGCCATCATCAGGGGAGGATCTTCTACAAAAGTGAAATTTGCATATATATATATATATATATATATATATATATATATATATATATATATATATATATATATAAATAAACAGAATTTGCCATTAAAGAACCAGTGAAGGTTGATATACCATAAAACCCAAATAACCAAACAAACAAATCTTAAATAACCCACAATGGTTGATATGCCATAAAACCCAACCAAATCAAATATAGATTTAATATATATGTATAAAGAGGATTTGGCATTAAATAACCCACAATGGTTGATATGCCATAAAACCCAACCAAATCAAATATAGATTTAATATATATGTATAAAGAGGATTTGGCATTAAATAACCCACAATGGTTGATATGCCATAAAACCCAACCAAATCAAATATAGATTTAATATATATGTATAAAGAGGATTTGGCATTAAATAACCCACAATGGTTGATATGCCATAAAACCCAACCAAATCAAATATAGATTTAATATATATGTATAAAGAGGATTTGGCATTAAATAACCCACAATGGTTGATATGCCATAAAACCAAACCAAATCAAATATAGATTTAATATATATGTATAAAGAGGATTTGGCATTAAATAACCCACAATGGTTGAGATGACATAAAACCAAACCAAATCAAATTTTATTTACTTAATATATTTGAATAAAAAGGATTTGTCATTAAATAACCTACAATGGTTGCTATGCCATAAAACCCAAACAAACTAAATCATATATATTCAATATATATGTATAAAGAGGATTTGGCATTAAATAACCTACAAGGGTTGATTGATATGCCATAAAATCAAACCAAACCCCCAAAAAATCAAATATTTACTTTTATCGATAAAGTAAATGTAACCAATGTCTTGTTTGATTGTTTTTGATATTTTTACAACCTGTTTAGGATTATTTTATGCATATGGTTAGGGAATTGCCTACATATTTACATTTTTTGTGAATTTGTTTCTTAAGAGTATTTTTTGCACACGGTCCTATCGAATACGAATAATTCTTAACATATGTCAAACACTAAACTATAAATATTCTGACACTAATAATTGTATGGTTTCAAGAAATTATTTCTGCTTATTGATTGTCATTTTTGGTGGAAAGTTGTATTATTTCAAGTAACTAATACAATTAATACATACGTATAAAGAGGATTTAGTATTAAATCGCTACAATGGTTGATATGACATAAAACCAAACCGAATCAAATTCTATTAACTAAATATATATGAATAAAAAGGAGTTGTCATCAAATACTGGTTGATAATCCATAAAATAAATGTTTAACATAGCCATTCGAAATATGTACGGATATGTGAAACGTACATAGAATGTTCATAACATATATACATAGAACATAGGAATCCCGAAACACGGAAAACACTTACGACTTCTCAATTCAGGTAAGAAACTTTTTATTACCTTTGAGTTTAAAGGTTCTTCGACATAAGGAGAGAGATACACATTCTTTCTATTCTGGCTTTTCCATCTGCCCCCCCATCTCGTGCGGCGCCCGTCGCGCGCAAATTCGTCTGGCCTCAGCGAGCCTCGAAAGTCGACCCTTCCCGTTCGGGGTCTTGTTCTCAACTCACTGACTTTTTTTCAAAATCCCCCAAATCCTTCGCGCGCGCTTTTGGTGCATGACGTTATTCACATCTCCTGGTCAAATTTTCTCCCTGGGATTTTTATTTTTACACCTGTGAATGACACATCTTCCCCGCGCGCGCGTCAACACCTGTACTCAAGTTTGCACCTAACTAACTCATGTGCTGAGCCGAAAGGTTCCCAGCCAAACTAAACCCAAAGGCAAGATATATAAAACGAAATCCCTCGGCCATTATATTACAAACGTACCCAATCATAGCTTCAAGTAAGTAAGATGACCTTCGTCGAGGGTGACCCGAAGGCTTCCTTTTCAATAGCTACTACAACGAGGTGTTAGGGAGGGCGTTACTCCATTCCCTGGATTGCTCCACTTTACCCTTGATCCTTATCTTATAATGCTGATTGTTAAGCAAGGCAGTATCAAGTAACATTTTTTGAGTATGACTCGACCTGGGATTGAACCCCGGTCTCCCGGACCATTGGCGAACACTCTACTCATTCGGCCAATGACCCAGCAGCTTCAAGTAACTATTCTTAATTCAAATAATTTACCGTTATTTATGAAGTATTCCAAATCTAATGCAAATAATTTGCACACATTTGTATGGTTTCAAGTATTCCTGTCGGATACAAATAATTATATGAGCACAAATAATTATTTCTATTTAATAATATTTATTTGTTTGCACACAGGTGTATGGTTTAAGTAACTTATAAGAATCCTTAGTGAACGATTATATCTTCAAGTAACAATTCTTTATACAAATAATTTATAGTTACATGGCATCAAGTATTCCTATCAAATACCAATAATTTTTAAACAGATCTATTAGACCCATAGATAGGACCCTAACATGTACTACCACACCGAGCCAGTTTGGACCTGGGAATAATGCTTATGAAGAGGGTCTTCACACTACCCAGAACACCAAAATGGCGCCTTACTATTAGATGTAGTTCAGTGTCACGCTCAGAATACCCCTTTTTGTGGTGGGGGATGGGTCTTACTACTCTGCAGGGGAAGCAGACAAAGTCTTGTCGCTTGCGTTTAATCATTCAATAATCGACCGTTGACATGACAGCTAAATTTAGTCAGCCAGATTGTCTTTTGTCATTAAAACAAATACGAAAATTAAGCCACATGTTTTGCTGTGGGTAAGTAATCCATAGATACACACATAAAACAACACAGCACTGACATATCGAAAGGATAACAGAGTTGCTAGCAATTAGACTTAAAAGACAAAAGACAAATGCCGCACAAAGAAATGAGAATTTAAAAAAAAGGAAAAGAAAAAAGAAAAACTGCTAAATCGTGGCCTTTCCTGTCCCGGCGGATCACAAAGTGAAAATCAAAGAAAACGATAAGAGAGACAAGTACTTCGACCTTGCGAGATAACTAAAAAGTTATGGAACATGGAAGTAACAGTGATACCAATTATAACTAGTGCACTCGGAACGGGTCCCAGGGGCTTGGTAAGAGGGCTGGAAGAGCTAGAAATCGGTGGACGTGCCAAAACTATCCAAAATACGGCATTGTTAAGATCCGTCAAAACATTGAGAAGAGTCCTGGAGGCTTGAAGAGATTTGCTGTCACCGAAAGACCATCAGCTATAGTACTTTGACATACAAACGGATCACCTAATCTCGGCCAGAAGATCAGACGTTATAATAACGAAAAAAAAAAAAAAAAGAAAAAAAGAAAAGAAAAAGAGATCTTGTAAAATTGTCGACTTTACTGTCTCGGCTGACCACAGAATAAAACTGAAGGACAGTGAAAAGAAGGATAAGTACCTCGACCTTGTTAGGGAATTGAAAAAATTATGGAACATGAAGGTGACAGTTATACCAATCGTGATTGGTGCCTTTGGTACAGTCACTAAAGGATTATTAAAGGGACTGTAGAACTTGGAGGTAGGAGGACGAGTGGAGACCATACAAACTACGGCACTACTGAGAACAGCCAGAATACTGAGAAGAGTCCAGGAGACTTGAGAAGACTTACTGTTACTCAAATTCCAGTGAAAAACCATCGGCTAAAACTGACGTGAAAAACTCTCAAGGAGTAAATTATAATAATAATAATGGGAAACTAGCACAATGAGAGTATAAAACTAGGCACAACTAGGTGGGGAGGGTGATCCACTGGGAATTGTGCAAGAAATTGGAATATGACCATACTACCAAATGGTACACGCTCAAAACTCGAATCCGTCCTGCAGTTTGAGATACTTAAATTCTCTGGGATCAGATCAACTAATCCCAGTCCGAAGACCGGACCAAGTAATAGTTAAAAAAGAGAGAAACTACTGTATAGTTGACAAAGAGAGAGAGAGAGAGAGAGAGAGAGAGAGAGAGAGAGAGAGAGAGAGACTACTGTATAGTTGACGAAGAGAGAGAGAGTAAGGGGGGAAGAGTGAGTAAGAGAGAGAGAGAAAGAGAGAGAGAGAGCCTACAGTATAGTTGACGAAGAGAGAGAGAGAGAGAGTAAGAGAGAGAGAGAGAAAGAGAGAGCGAGCCTACTGTAGAGTTGACGAAGAGAGAGAGAGAGTAAGAGAGAAAGAGTTGACGAAGAGAGAGAGAGTGAGTAAGAGAGAGAGAGAGAAAGAGAGAGAGAGAGCCTACTGTATAGTTGACGAAGAGAGAGAGAGAGTAAGAGAGAGAGAGAGTGTGTGTAAGAGAGAGAGAAATAGAAAGAGAGAAAGAGAGAGCCTACTGTATACTTGACGGAAAGAGAGAAAGAGGGAGAGAGAGAGCCTACTGTATACTTGACGGAGAGAGAAAAAGAGAGAGGGTGAGAACCTACTGTATGCTTGAGAGAGAGAGAGAGAGAGAGAGAGAGAGAGAGGGAACCTACTGTATACTTGACGGAAAGAGAGAAAGAGGGAGAGAGAGATCCTACTGTATACTTAACGGAGAGAGAAAGAGAGAGAAAGAGAGAGAGAGAGAGAACCTACTGTATACTTGACGAAGAGAGAGAAAGAGAGAGAGATAACCTACAGTATATTTGACAGAGAGAGAGAAAAAGAGAGAGAGAGAAACTACTGTATACTTGACGGAGAGAGAGAGAGAGAGAGATAACCTACTGTATACTTGACAGAGAGAGAGAGAGAGAAAGAGAGAGAGAGAAACTACTGTATACTTGACGGAGAGAGAGAAAAAGAGAGAGATAACCTACTGTATACTTGACAGAGAGAGAGAGAGAGAAAGAGAGAGAGAAAGAGAGAGAAACTACTGTATACTTGACGGAGAGAGATAGAGATAGAGAGAGTAAGAGAGAGAGAGAGTGTGTGTAAGAGAGAGAGAAATAGAAAGAGAGAAAGAGAGAGCCATCTGTATACTTGACGGAAAGAGAGAAAGAGGGAGAGATAACCTACTGTATACTTGACAGAGAGAGAGAGAGAAAGAGAGAGAGAAAGAGAGAGAAACTACTGTATACTTGACGGAGAGAGATAGAGATAGAGAGAGTAAGAGAGAGAGAGAGTGTGTGTAAGAGAGAGAGAAATAGAAAGAGAGAAAGAGAGAGCCATCTGTATACTTGACGGAAAGAGAGAAAGAGGGAGAGATAACCTACTGTATACTTGACAGAGAGAGAGAGAGAAAGAGAGAGAGAAAGAGAGAGAAACTACTGTATACTTGACGGAGAGAGATAGAGATAGAGAGAGTAAGAGAGAGAGAGTGTGTGTGTAAGAGAGAGAGAAATAGAAAGAGAGAAAGAGAGAGCCATCTGTATACTTGACGGAAAGAGAGAAAGAGGGAGAGATAACCTACTGTATACTTGACAGAGAGAGAGAGAGAGACAGAGAAAGAGAGAGAGAAAGAGAGAGAAACTACTGTATACTTGACGGAGAGAGATAGAGATAGAGAGAGACAGAGAGAGAGTGGGGGGGTATTTGGATTTTGCCAGAGAACTAAAAACGAAATAGAATACGAGAGTAATTGTGATACCAATTGTAAAAGATGCACTGGGAACGGGGATTGGAAAGAAGGTTGGAAGAGTTGGGAATCGGAGGACGAATCAAGACCATCCTAACTACGGTATTGTTAAGATCGGCTAGAATACTGAGACGAGTCCTGGAGACCTGAGGAAACTCGCTGTCACTCAGACCTAAGTGAAAAACCATCAGCAAACGCTGGTGTGAAAAACTCGCAAGAAATAATAATAGTAATAATAATAATAATAACCCGAAGACCAGATCTTTTAATAATCAACAAAAAAAAAAAAAAAAAAGAAGAAAATCTGCAAAATTGTCGACTTTGCTGTCCCGGTAGACCACAGAATAAAACTAAAAGAATGTGAAAAGAGAGATAAGTACCTTAACCTTGCTAGAGAATTGAAAAAAACTATGGAACATGAAGGTGACAATTATACCAATTGTGATTGGTGCTTTTGGCACGGTAACTAAAGGATTATTAAAGGGCCTGGAAGATTTAGAAGTTGGCGACCGAGTGGAGACCATCCAAACAACAGCATTATTGAAAACGGCCAGAATACTGAGAAGAGTCCCGGAGACTTGAGGAGACTTGCTGTCACTCATTCTCCAGTGAAATACCATCAGCTTACGCTGATGTGAAAAACTCTAATGAGTAATAATGATAATAGTAATAATAACTATGAAGTGTTACAACGAAAGATACTTGAGTGACAATGGAAGATTATTGGTTTCATCAGATTAACGAAACAATTATTTAAAAAATCTTTCTCACTGGGTGCCCCATACTTTTGGCCTTGTGCTAACCTTTGCTTAGCTTAGCAAATTACGACTTAGTTCTGCTTAGTAATCAACGACCAGTATTTATGAGTTCAATTTTCACAGGGTGCTCCGTACCTGTGACCTTGTGCTAAACTTAGCTGAGCTTAGCAAATTACAACTAAAGTAAGCTGAATGCGACGTTACAGAGAATAAGTGAAGAAGAAACAAAATGTTATAAAATTATATTTTTATTAGATGATTAATGGACTTTACTGGCTGGTCAAACATTTTAGGTTTATTTTAAACCTACAAGTCAGGGAATCCTGTTCATTGTACTTTCAGATTTACATTTTTCGTATAATTATTTCCGGAAAGTATTTCTTTTTTTTTTTTTTCTTTTTTCCAGAAAGGTCCTATCGAATATAAAATTCCGGAAAGGTCCTATCGAATAAAAAATTCCGGAAAGGTTCAATCGAATATAATAATTTTAGGGGCATTACCATACCGAATGGTTTGGTTAGGTTGTTTAGATTTTATGGGATATCAACCATTGTGGGTTATTTAATGCCAAATCCATTTTTATACAAGTAAATAGTTCTATTTCAAACCATTCTGTTTAGCATAAATACTCAGTTTACATGTCAAAATAGTCCCATTTCAAGCAGTTCAGTTTAGCATAAATACGCAGTTTACATGTTAACACAGTTCTATTTCAAGCAATTCAGTTTAGCATTAGTACGCAGTTTAGTTTTATTTGACCCATAGATAGGACCCTATCAGGTGCTACCACCCAGGATCATTGTGGACCAGGGAGCGATGGCAATGAAGGGGTGCTCTGCATTCCCCAAAGCTCCAGCATTACTGGAACCTTACCATTAGATTGTTTACTCTCCAGAACACTCGTTGGGGGGAGTCTTACCCCTCTGCAGAGATACAGTGTATTCTATCGTCCTAGCCGACTGGGCAATTACCATTCCGGGTCAGAGTGGATTTGGGAGTAATATCAATGAAAGAGTACTCCACATCCCCCCAGATCTTAAAAATTGGAAAACCGTTAAAATTAATCAATCGTTTAATGAAAATATCATCTTATAAAATTTTGTTTCTTCTATTACGTCACATTTACCTTAGATTTGTCGTAATTTGCTTAACTGAACTTAGTTTATCACACGGTCACACGCATGGAAATCGAACTCGTTATCACTGTTCAGTCAACGTAGCTCATTAACCATTTCACATGAGGAGTCCATTGAACTTACATCAGTTGCTTCCAAATAGAACTCAATAACAATGGTCGTTGATTACTAAACAGAGTTTTGTTTAATAGTCCACAAGTATGTGGCACCAAGTGAGAATCGAACTTATTATCAATAGTTGTTAATTAACAAGCAGAGCTTAGTTTATAGCACAAGGCTACAATTATTGAGCACCCAGTGAATTCGAACTCATTAACAATGCTGATTACTTAGCGAAGCTTAATTTAGCACAAGGCCACAAGTATCGAGCGCTCGGTGAGAATCGAACTCATTAGTAATTGGCCTAGTGGGTAGAGTGTTCGCTAATGATCCGGAAGACCTGGGTTCAATATCATGTCGCGTCTTACTTAAGACTTTAAAAATGTTACTTGATACTGCCTTGCTTAACACTCAGTAATATGAGGTACGTATCAAGGGTAAAGTGGAGCAATCCACGGAAAGGAGTGGCGCCCTCCCCTACACCTTGGAGTAGTAGCTTCGGGTCACCCTCGACTAAGGTCACCAGGTTTACTTTTTTTTATTACTAAGCAGTGTTTAGTTTAGCACAAGACCACAAGTCAATAATTGTAAGCGGTTTCTTAGTGATATGAATGTTTGCTAATTAACTAATTACTGCTAATTACTAACGAATTCTTAACTAAAACTTTTTCTCAGTAATTGTTATTTATTAATAATTTAGGTCTCCACATGTCTGCCTCCAGTCGTGGACTCCTGTCGCATGGTTGTCAGGACTGTTATAATGATCGCCATTGGCAGGCCAGATGAGGAGGTGTGTGCGTGTATATATCTTTGAAGTTGGACATCCTTATGCTGGTGTGTGTGTGTATAGACGGGGGTATGTGCGAGCGTGTGGGGTAGGTGTGTGTAGTTGGTGATACTGGTCAAAAGTTCAAGATGAGAAAGATTCATTTTTATTTCCTTTGTTAGACACGACTTTTGGCACAAATTGGTAGATGAAAGCGACCACCCAGTTTAAGTACCTAAGTACGTGCAATCTTGTGCTCTTGGGTTGGGTTGGGTTGGGATGAACACCCTATATATGCCGGGTATAGTTGAGTGTGAGGGCAGAACAGAAGAGTGTGGTCAGCGAGAGTTAGCTGCGAGACCAGATCAGTTAATTGATTGTCTGTGACAGGAGATAGCAGTTCAGGCTTGTTGGAATTAGTCGCGAGCTAGAAAACAATGAGTTACCTTTTCGTCCGCCGCCACTGAGCAGAGTTAAAGGCAGATTGTGGAGTGTCACACCTACCTTTCCCAAGATCAAGCTGTCCTTCGAAATTTTGTTCTTTTCTTTGCTTTTCTTTTGTGACACAGTCTCGGGCTTTGTGGCAAACCTGAAAAACTACAACAATGTGGGACCGACATCACTTTGCAGAAAGGTGCACGGAGCCAGGTGATTATGTCATAATGTTAACAAAATATTGCAAAAGTTTTGAGTCAGCCCAGTATATATATATATATATATATATGTGTGTGTGTGTGTGTGTGTGTGTGTGTTAAGGACTGTTTCTTTCCTAAACTGGTAGTGAAGATTGTTAGTGCGTAATTGATTTTTCAGTAAAGATTGTTTCCTATACAAATCATACTCTAATATCAAAGATCGATATGAATTTTGTACAATAAACTGGTGAAAGTATTCGAGTCATTCAATGAATATAATGATTTTATTTCTTTTTTCTTTTTCTTTTTTTAAGCAAAATAAATTGTTTTTTTTTTCTGAATATTTATTTGTAAATTCTGCATTGTCTGGAATTAGTTTATAGTAAAACTTATATCATTCTCGCAAAAACATTTCTTTTCAGCCAGTTCAAAGTAGCCGCAAATCAAACAGGCTTGAACAGAGGTCTGTCATCAAATTTTTGGTGGCTAAGTTGTGTAAACCATGTGAAATTTACAGAAGAATGTTTGATGCACGTAGAAGCATTTTTTGGTCAAAAAGTTTTACAAATGGGTTAAGTTGTTTTAAGAAGAAGTAATAGTATTCAGGAACACAGATTAGACATGCTGACAGTCCCAGGCACACCTGCAATGGTAAATTCAGTTAATGCTGATATATTAGCTGACAGAAGAGTTACGAAAGAGTACATTTCCGAACAACTGGGAATTTTTGTAGTTACTGAACACAAGATTTGCATAAGGACTTTTCCTTTTCTAAGATCTGTTGTCGTTTGGGTTTCACAAAGACAAGGTTCACGTGTTTTAGTATCTAACGTGCAGGACTGCGACATCGTAGTAAGCGAGTTCAAACTTCAGTCGCGCTATCAAGTTCACTTTCGGACAAATACTCGTGAAAGGTAAGAGATCTCTTATGCTCTTCTACAATGATGGCTTTGGCATTAAATAACCCACCAAAGTTGATATGCCATTAAATAAAGAAACCTTAAATAGTACCACTACTGTTCTTCGACAAGGATGGCTTTGGCATTAAATAACCCATGAAGGTTGATATACATGCACATACATATACACATATATACAGAGACATATATATATATATATATAGAGAGAGAGAGAAAGAGAGAGAGAAAGAGAGAGAGAGAGAGGCAATTCTGCCACTACCATTCTGCTTGAAGGATAGCTTTGGTTTTAGCATTAAATAATTCACGAAGTTTCATACACCATTAAATAAAGAAAGGTGGTGCTCGAGGTGTAATGGTTATCGTCGTAGGAAATGGACGCGGCGACACGAGTTCAAATCCTGGACGAAACTGATTGCATTTCACATTGCACTAATACCCTTGGGAAAGGTATGAATCCAAGTATTCTCCCTCCAGCTATGGGTAAATAGTAGGACAGACTGAGGTCTTCAGCCTTGGTGAGGCAACTAGTCTTGGAGAAGGAAAACTCTGAATTCAAACCTGTTAAACTCCGCTTAAAAATTTGACCTTGTGTTATATCCTGCCCGAGCGGAGGGGTTGGGTAAATAGGATTTAATAAAGAAAGCGAAATGCGACCAAACCTATCGCCAGAACAATAAAATCATTTGCCAGTTTGGTTGGGAAAAGCTGCCACATCCTCTTTGTAGTCCAAAACTGCATTCCCTTCTGATTTCACTCGTTTTGTTCCCTTTAAAGAATTTCTGCGTAGAACAAAGCTTTCATCCGATGATGAAATAAAGAGCTTATTTTTATGGTTTAGTTTGCTTTTACGGCATATCAACCATTATAGGTTATTTAATGCCAAATCCTCTTTATATATATATATATATATATATATATATATATATATATATATATACATCAAATATATGATTTGTAAACATATTGTTGATAACGTTTTTAAACGAACCTAGGCTCATTCTTTTGCTCACAGCTAAATGGTTCCAAGTATTACAATGTATTCAATTAAATTAAACATCAGTTTAATGTATTCAATTACAGTTTAATGTATTCAATTACATCAGTTACAATGTATTCAATTAAATTAAACATCAATTCAATTAAACATCAGTTATTTGTTTACACACAGTAAAATGATCAAAGTGTTCTATTTCTCACAATTCCATTTAACATAAGTCATTTGTTTGAACACAGTTTAAATGGTCAGACAGTTCTATTTGACCTATAGATAAGACCCTATCAGGTGCTACCACTCCAGGCCAGAGTGGACCTGGGAGTGATTGCAGTAAAGGAGAACCCTATCTTCCTCAAATCTCCTATATTACTGACACGTCACCATCAGATTGTTGGCTTACAATTTAAATGGTCAAACATTTCTATTAGACCAATGAATAGGACCCTATCAGGTGCGACCACTCCGGGCCAGAATGGACCCGGGAACGATGTCAATGACGAGGTA
The DNA here is from genome assembly GCA_963585895.1 of Sepioteuthis lessoniana. NCBI lineage: Eukaryota > Metazoa > Mollusca > Cephalopoda > Myopsida > Loliginidae > Sepioteuthis > Sepioteuthis lessoniana. The sequence continues at coordinate 17,463,644 of OY757938.1, read as the reverse complement.
CTCTACATTCCGTAAAGCTTCAGCCTCACCACCAGGTTGTTTAATGTCATATCCAGGACACCCGTTGAGAGAGTCTTACTCCTCGGAAGAGATACAGTCAGTGTATTCTACAGTCCTTGCCGACTGTGCCAATTCCAGATCAGAGTGGACCTGGGAGCTATGGCAATGAAAGGGTACTCCATATTCCCTGAAGCTACAGGGCTGGAGCCTTACCACCAGATTGTTTAGTGTGATATCCAGGACACTCGTTGGTGATAGTGAGGGGTCATATCCCTCTGCAGAGATGCAGTCGGTGCATTCTACAGCCGCAGCTGATTGGGCTGGGGAAAATACATTTTAAAGAAAAAAGATTATATTGAAAAATAGAGCAAAATAATAATAATAATAATAATAATGATAATAATGGTGTAATGGCTATCGTCACAGGATATGGACACGGTGACACGAGTTCAAATCCTGGACCTGACTGATTGCATTTCACATAGCACTAATACCCTTGGGAAAGGTATGAATCCAATTATTCTCCCTCCGGCTATGGGTAAATAATAGGGCAGACTGGTTCTTCAGCCTTGGTGAGGCAACTAGTCTAGGAGAAGGAAAACTCTGAATTCAAACCTGTTAAAATCCGCTTAAAAAAATTGACCTTGTGTCATATCCTGTCCGAGCGGAGGGGTTGGGTAAATAGAATAATAATAATAATAATCATAATAATAATAATGGCCGCTTTAAACGTCTAATAAACAACATCTCACACCAGAAAACCTGGACCTGGCTAAGAAAAGGAAACCTTGAGAGAGAAACGGAATCCCTCCTAATAGCAGCACAGGACAATGCCATAAGAACGAATCATATCAAAGCGAGAATAGATAAGACGCAACAAAACAGTAAATGTAGACTATGCGGTGACAGAGACGAAACGATCAATTACATAAAAATCGAATGCAGCAAATTAGCACAGAAGGAGTACAAGGCGAGACATGATTGGGTCGGCAAGGTGATCCACTGGGAAATGTGCAAGAAATTTTAATTCGACCATACAAACAAATGGTATATGCACAACCCAGCACCTGTCCTAGAAAATGACTCACATAAACTCCTATGGGACTTTAGCATATAAACGGATCACCTAATACCGGCCAGAAGACCAGACCTCATAATAATCAACAAAAAAAAAAAAAAAAAAAAAGAGAATCTGCAAAATTGTCAACTTTGCTGTCCCGGCGGACCACGGAATAAATCTGAAGGAAAGTGAAAAGAAGGATAAGTACCTCGACCTTGCTAGAGAATTGAAAAAGCTGTGGAATATGAAAGTAACGATTGTGCCAATTGTAATTGGTGCTTTCGGCACAATAACTAAAGGATTATTAAAAGGCCTGGAGGACTTGGAAGTTGGCGGACAAGTAGAGATCCAAACGACAGCATTGCCGAGCACGGCCAGAATACTGAGACGAGTCCTGGAGATTTGAGGAGACTTACTGTCACTCAAACTCCAGGGAAAAACCATCAGCTAACCCTGCTGTGAAAAACTCAAAAGGAGTAAATAATAATACTAATAATATTGCTGTCCCTGCGGACCACAGAATAAATCTGAAGGAAAGTGAAAAGAAGGATAAGAATCTCGACCTTGCTAGAGAATTAAAAAAAACTGTGGAACATGAAAGTAAAGATTGTGCCAATCGTGATTAGGCACAGTCACTAAAGGATTATTAAAGGGCCTGTAGGAATCGGAAGTTGGCGGACGGGTAGAGACTATCCAATCGACAGCATTGTTGAGGACGGCCAGAATACTGAGACGAGTCCTGGAAACTTGAGGAGACATACTGTCACTCAAACTCCAGTGAAAAACCATCAGCTAACACTGATGTGAAAAACTCTAAAGGAGTAAATAATTATATTAATAAAGATTTCTTGATGAAATGGGAGTCGTTTTCTTGCAAAATTCACCTTATTTATTGAATTTGACTGGAAATTCCATAAAACTATGCCAAACGATTATTTCTTCTCTCTTTTGCTTTGGTAACTAGTAAACCATTTTTGTAATTTACAACAAAAAAAGTTCCAAATTTAAGTGAACCGTTTGTCATCAGCCAATCGTTTTCATTAGATCAATTGGCCGATAAACAGTGTAATAAAAGGTCTTTTGAGGAGGTGCCCGCGGTGTAATTGTTATCGTCGTAAGAAATGAACACGGCGACACGAGTTCAAATCCTGGACGAGACTGACTGCATTTCACGTAGCACTAATACCCTTGGGAAAGGTATGAATCCAATTATTTTCCCTCCAGCTATGGGTAAATAGTAGGACAGACTAGGTTCTTCAGCTTTGGTTAGGCAACTAGTCTAGGAGAAGGAAAACTCTGAATTCAAACTTGTTAAACTCCGCTTAAAAATTGACCTTGTGTCATATCCTGCCCGAGCGGAGGGGTTGGTAAATAGGATAAAAGGTCTTTTTAAGGAATTGAACTATTTGTCGCTCTCTTTTATAAGCCTAAAACTTCCATGGAAGAAAGCCAATAATTCTTTAGAGGAATTAACATATTATTTGTTTGTTGTCCTTGATTCAGTATTGATTAATTCAGGTGACCAGGCCAGAACCTGTGTAAACAGCACACTATTATTAATTAGTATTGGCAGGGACAACCATAAATTATTGCTTTTCCTATTGGACAGTCAATATCTATATATAAAGCGGCTTGTTGCGCTAAAGGAAATTTTGTAAATTTTTTTTCTCTTAATCGCTCAGTCATCAACAAGGATCGGCTGAAAAGTTCATTGGCTGACCAAGATACTCTTATCGAATGGGACCAAATGGGCTTTGAACAGAAGTGTCGCTCAAGCTCCTTCGGTAGCCATTTGACTCTCCAACAGTCTCAAGTAAGACTTTTTCTGTTTTTGTATTCCTTATCTATTGGTATACATTTGCGTATTCTTTTCAATACTTCTTGTATGCATGTTATGTATATATCGAATGTCTCTGCATGAGTTTGTAGTGTGGGTGTATCCCGGATGTAATAATTTAGCTATCTGTCGCTGCCTCTCACCAGACAGGACTCGACACAAGGTCAATGACTCGAAGGTCGGCTTAAAGTGGGGATTTAAGGGGTGGGAAAGGTCGGGCACTAGCCGAGGCTCGAACCCTGCTGGTTGTGCTGCTCATCTATCCACTTAGTGCAATGAGCCAAGCTGGTTTGGGATCCAAATCTGAGTCCAGGTACATATGCCTGCTTATAGCTTAAACTGGACAGCAAGGTCCAGTGCTATACAAGGTTGACAACGGTGTTAATGTTGCAGCTCGCCCACCCGAAGGTGGCCAAGCCGAAGTCGAGGGCCTTTCAGCCTCGAATCTGCCATTGATTTCGATACCCCATCTGGCACGCATGCCAGACGGCCCAGCTAAGGCCAGGGAAGTATCACAGATATAATAATGCTAATATTGGTATTTGGTAAGTAGGGACTAAATATATCCCTTAACTCAAAGCAACCCAGTATATATATATATATATATATATATATGTGCGTGTGTGTGTGTGTATGCAAAGTATGATAAGAAAATATTGAAACCGGTCCATTTAAAAAAATTCAAATAAAAGTGTGGGAATAATTGAGCTGTTTATATACAACATCACTCATGAATTAATACACGAAAGTTTATTTATTAAAACAAGGAGTAAACTTTCCTTAGTTCAAATTGTTTGGATTAGGCAAGGGATACACTTTTTTATCTGAAATCATCTGTCCTCCTATACGACGAACCTTTGAGAACTGGGTGCTCGAAAGCCATAGATAGACGAAGACTTTATGTATACTTTCTAAGGCTGTATACCGCTTTTCTTCCCTTCTGATATATATATATATATATATATATATATATATATATATATATTGTTATCCACAGACAGACTGCTTCGTTGTATCACAACTCTTCAGTGTGACCAGACACGCCAGATTCTCGAAGCTGGGATCGAAACCTGACTGACTCAAACCAAACGCCAATCCAAGATTCTACCACTCAGTCAGGAGGAAACTAGCGCAAGCAAAGGATATTTAAACGCTTATGTATCACATTTGTTTTGTTTACATATATCTGCTTAAGGGGTACCGAGAGTTCAATTCATTTGAAGAGCCCATACAGTGAACAGGAGGAAACTTTAAAAGCATAATATCATTAAGAAACTCCCATACAATGTTAACATTTTTCAACTCCCTGTACTTCACACACACACACACACACACACACACACACACTCGGTCTCTCTCTCTCTGTCTCCCTGTCTGTCTCTGCCTCTCTGTCTCTCTCTCTCTGTCTCTCTCTCTCTCTTGCGTCGTTCTTTACCAGTAATTTGAAAAAGAAAATACTTCGTGTACTCTACCCCTATATATATATATATATATATATATATATATCCAGGGAACGGAGTAGCGCCTTCCCCTATACCTCCGTGTAGTAGCCATTGAAAAAGGAGCCTTCGGGTCACCGTCGACTAGGTCGCTAAGTTTATATATATATATATATATATATATGGAAACGCTTATAGTACAATGGTTATCATTGTAAGAAACCGAGTTCAAATCCTCGACGAGACTGTTAACATTCCACATTGCGATAATACTCCTGGGAAGGATATTCTCTCTCAAGATATCGGTAAATAGCAGGATAGACTATACAGCTTTAATTTTGGTATGGCAACCGGTCTAGAATCAAAACCTGTTAAGCTCCGCTTAAAATAGACCTAGTGTCCCATTCTGCTGGTGCAGAGGCGTTGAGTAAACACACACACACACACACACACACACATGTACCAACATACACACATACATACACTCACACATACACACACATATCTATATCCATCATCATCATCGTTATGTCGCGCAATCAGCTACCCTTCTCTATCGCCCATTGCTTCTGGTAGGTCTTCAGGGCTACATCCTGTATCAGCACGGAGCTGTTGCATGTAGGTTCTAGCTGGTCGTCCTGCCTCTGCTCGTCCATGTGAAGGGGTCCACAAGAGTACATCACTTATGAGTTCGTCCCTACTTCTCCAGCAGTGTCCCGCGTGTCTGGTTCGTCTAATTTTGATGCTTTTTGTGATGGGTGGTAAGTGGCCGTACAGCTGCTGCTTTGTGGGGTGCTGCATCCAGGACTTGTTCAAGACTTACTTTTCCTTCCTTTCACATATAAATCTAAACATAACGTACTTATTTAGCCATATGATTTAAGATGTGTACTTACTTAGTTCCGTGATTTATGATGTGCATTAAAAAGCAACATTGTGAATGTTTTACGAACAAATATTATGTAAAAGGGGTGCTGTGAGGGCTGAGCATAAAGGAAGATCAAGTATTGCTCTGCTTGGACGATAAGGTCAAAGTGTGACCTTCCGTTTAAGACGTGGCATTGTGGGAACAAGAAGGAAACAAAAAAGACGCTATGAACATATGGTCGAATGAACAATATATCTGGTGCCACACAATTTGATTGTTAAGCGTCGGTTTGGAGTAGAAACCGCCAGCCTTAACATGGATTAATTTAACCTTTTGTTTTGTTCTACTTACAAGTTTGTTTTCCCTTCGTTATTTATATTTGTTGCACGTAATGAAATCATTTACTATGCATTTCTAGGGCAAAATCATTTGCAATGCATTCTGATAATGAAATAATTTACAATGCATTCTTTAATTGAAATCATTGCAATGCATTCTTCTTTTGTAAAATCATTTGCAATGCATTACGTAAAAACGTAACAGGTACAAAGACGGAAAAGGACTTACTTGAAGAAGAGAAACAAAAGAGGACTCAAAAGGATCTCTGGTATTCTCATAAGATTATTCATGAACCCCTTAACGGACACGTTTGAATATTCTTTTCAATAATATATATATATATATATATATATATATATATATTAGTTTTTACATACATTTGATATCATGGGAGCTTATCTGCGACCACTGGTTTCATGCCGTCTTTACGAGAAAATCATCTGGCAGAAAAAAGTAATATTTTGGAGCAATCGAAAAAATCGAAAAATATAGTCAAAAGAATGTTTATGTTAGAATTGCGTATTACTCTTTTATGTGTGTGTGTGTGTGTGTGTGTGTGTAAGTTTATGTAGATTATATTTGCGTATTATTGTGTGTGGTCCTATGTATGATTGTTAGTATATGTGTGCGTATGATGATACAGGCACCACGTGGCAGATTTGAGGTTGTCTCATAAATACATGCGTAGCAATGTTTAGCGAAAGGTAGCGGATTGGTTTGGTTGGTTTGGTTGTTTGGGTTTTATGGCATATCAACCTTTGTTGGTCATTCAAAGCCAAATTCTGTTTATATATACATACATATTCAACCAAAGATTTCAAAACAAATATTAAGGTAGGTAGAATTTTCTATTTGCAGGATTTCATTTGTTTGCACAAGATTAACCAGTTTTAAGTTGTCATATTTTTTGGTACAACTCTATCTCTCTCAAGAAGGACAGAATGTCATCTATTTTGACGTTCTCGAATAGATCGGTTAAGTTATTTTCTTTGAAAAATCGCTTTCTGATAACAGCGAAAGTTCTGCATTCTATAAGAATGTATATAACCTTGCAAGTTGTCTGGCAGTTTAAACACTGTGGTTGTGGTTCCTGTTTCAAAATGAAAAAGTGAGTAAGCCTTGTATGACCAATTCGCAATCGGGATATAACAACGTGTTCTCTTCTTGATTTTCTCGATGCAGGTCTCCACTCTCCGAAGGCGGGCTGAATTTAGAAGAGTTTATTGTGGATGTTATTGCTCCATTGTTGTTGCCATTTTGTGTGAAGGAATTTATTAATTGTTGGTTTGAGGTCAGTATATGGGATCCTGGATTTATCGGGTGTCAGATCTAAGGCCGATTTGGCTGCTGAGTCTGCTCTTTCATTCCCTCTCACTCCAATGTGGCGTGGGGTCCAGCATATAATTATTTCTTTTCTATTTGACATTGAGTCTAATCTACTCAACAGTTTGATGATAAGAGGGTTCTGAAATTTTTTATTTCTCAATGATAGCAAGACAGAGAGTAGGTCTGAAAATATTATAAATTTCTTATGCTTACTCTTTGAGATGATGTTGAGAGCTAGGTCTATTGCATGGGCTTCTGCTGTGAAGATAGAACTTTCCCTTGGAAGAGCTTTCTTAAGAACTGCTTTGTTCAAAACAGCCGCGCACGCTGTCCTACCATTGTCCTTGGATCCATCCGTAAAGACATAGAGGTGATCGGAGTGGTGTTGGAGAATATTGTAAAATTTCTCTTGATAAGTGCTGGGGTGAGTCTTAGTTTTGGAATGTTCATTCAGTTCGAGAATCACTTTGGGAGTTTGAATGATCCAGGGTGGTGTTTGTGGAAAAATGCCTTCATGTATATTATTTAATGGTATTTTTTATTCTTGTAGGGTCGACATCATCCGAAGGCCAAAAGGTTTTATTGTTTTTTCTTTTCTTTCAAAGTGTTGCTTGTATTTCGGGTTGAAGGTGCAGTCATAAGCTGAAAGGTAGCGGAAGTCACGAGACAGTTTGGGATTTGGCCGAATAAATTCTTTTTTGTGTGTGTAGTGATGATTTTAACAAAGGGAAAATTTATCATCATCATTGCATTATGAAGAAAATGAATTTTTTGATTAGGCATAAGTATTCTAGACCAAAATGGATACTGGATCTAAAATGTAAGAATAATAGGTGAAGTAGGAATATCATGGTGTTAGAGAGACATGGTATATTCTTATATAGTATGGTATATTATGCAATACTAATATTTCATATGGTGGTGTCCTCGTGGTGTAATGGTTAAAGCGATGGACTGCGGAATCGTAGTACACGAGTTCGTACTCCAATCGCGCTATTACGTTCACTTTCGGGCAAATACCCTTGGGAAAGGTATGAACCCCCTTATCCTCCCAGCTATGGGTTAAATAGTACCACTACTGTTCTTCTTGGAGAATGGCTTTGGCATTAAATGACCTACAAAGATTGATATGCCATTAAACAAAGAAACCAAACCAAACCTAATATTCATATGTTGTAATATGTTCTGCGTTAAATTGCAGTATGTATGTTTGTAACCGGTTCATTGACCTAGTGGGTAGAGTGTTCAATCCCAGGTCGCGTCATACCAAAGACTTTAAAAATGGTACTTGATAGCGCTTTACTTAACACTCAGCAATACAAGGTATGCACCAAGGGTAAAGTGGAGCAATCCAGGGAAAGGAGTAGCGCCCTCCCCTATATGGCAGTGTAGTAGCTATTGAAAAAGGAGCCTTCTGGTTGCCCTTGACTATGGTCGCCAACTTTACTTTACTTTTATGTACGCTAAAATAATTTGTATTAGTTGCCTATGTCGTGTTAATGTAATATTACGTAAACGTTATTGCAATCAAAGATGATAAGTTCATCTTGAATTTGGTAAATATACTGTATGAAGACGTACTTTTAACAATCATGAAATTATGGCAAACATTATATCTGCTATAAACCCACCAAACAAGATAGTGATAACCACACACTATTCTAATTATATATATATATATAGTCATCCACAGACAGATCTGTTTCGTTCTATCAGAACTCATCAGTGTGGCTAGACATTAGCTTCCCGTCGCTGGGATCGAAACCTGTTTGACTCAAACGCCAAGCCAAGCCTCTAACCCTTCAGCCACGAGGAGCCATTAGCTGCGAGGTAAATTTTAAACGGTTATGAATCACAATTACTATTGTTTACATACATCCGTTCAACGGCTACCGAGACCTCACATCATATATGAAGAGGCTTATAATATACGCTAATGGTAACACGATTACTTCTTCGCCAGAGAACTCAACCTTACGGGGGTAGGGGGAGTATATATATATATATATATATATGTGTGTGTGTGTGTGTGTTAAATGCTTATGTGTGTATAAATGAGATTATCATGTCTTTCGTTCCGTTTATTCCGCGTTCATATATCACAGATATACTAATTGGTTCTTGATATGTAGGGACTCAACTAATTACGTTCCTAAAGTACTAAATAAATCATTTTAAAATTCAAAGTAAGCTTTTTTAATGAATGATTAATAAAATACTTCTAAAATATAAAATGCTGAGGCGTGCTTAGAGCAACGGTTATCGTCGAAGAAAATGGAATTGGTGATACGAGTTCAAATTCTGGTCGACGCTCTTTACGTTTCACTTTGCGATATTGCCCTTTGAAAAGACACTAAATAGTTGAGCAGACTGGTTTAATTAACCTAGGTGATGCAACCAATCTAGGAGAAGGAACAGTCTGAATTCAAACCAGCTATAATCCACTTGAAAATCTACCTTGTGTCACATCATGCCCAAGGCAATCGGGTTGGGTAAATACCTACTTTTAAAATATCATTTTCTTACATATATGAGTGAGAGATCTATTCCAAGATTATGTTGACTCAGTTTTGATTTCAAACTGTTTCCTTTTCTGTGTTGATTAATTGCCTCCTTTGTATAAGAGGCGTATCCGTTGACAGTCATGTGTCAGTCCCATAATCCATCTCGGTCTCTTTTGTTTCTGTTCTTTGCACAGTAAGGACGTATCTTTTTGCCTCTGTTCTTTGAACAGTAAGGACGTATTTTTTTGCCTCTGTTCTTTGAACAGTAAAGACGTATCTCTTGCATGGCCACATTACAGTAATAATTTATTGTAATCTTTATCAGTTTTACCGTTTTTGTACCCTTTTATATACTGCTTGTTCGTGTGCATATTTTTATCTTTTGGTCACGCTTGTGTTGTAGTGTAATATTAATAGGTCCAAAAAATACGACCATTCGTTCATAATGTTCATACGCATATACATATAGGAATCCGAAAATACTCGAAACACTGACGACTCTCTGGTTCAGGTACGAAACTTTTTATTACCTTTTTGAGTTTAAGGTTTTTCTACATGAGGAGAGAAAGACACAATTTCTTTCTATGCTGACTTTTCCATCTGAACCCTACCACGTGCGGCCTCCGCCGCAAACTACTGGTCTGGCCTCGGCGAGCTCCGAAAATCGACTCTCTTGTTCGGAGTTTAAATCTCAACTCACTGTTTTTTTTTTCAAATTTCAAAATCCTCAGCGCTTCCGGGCATGATGTCATTCACGTCCCCGATCAAATTTCCTATCTGGGGTTTTTATTGTGACATCTGTGATTGTCACATCCACCCCGCGCGCGCGTGAACACCTGCACTCAATGTGTGCACCTAACTAACCTAGGCACTAAGCCGAAAGGTTCTCAGCCTAACTCAGCTGAAAGGCAAGATATATAAAACGAAATCCCTCCGCAATTATATTACAGTAGGATAAAACCTAAACCTAACCCTACGAAAATCGACACTAATTTCAGTCACTTTCAACAAAACCTCTCCTCATACATGAATCGATCTGATAATATTTGGTGTCAATTCTTAATAGTCTAGTCACAGCAGCATCAACTCGTCAGGGGTTAACTATTAACAAAATCCAGTGCCCGTGGTGTAATGGTTATCGTCGTAGGAAATGGACACGGCGACACGAGTTCAAATCCTGAATGTGACTGATTACATTTCACATAGCACTAATACCCTTGGGAAAAGTATGAATCCAATTATTCTCCCTCCAGCTATGGGTAAATAGTAGGTCAGACTAGGTTCTTCAGCCTTGGTGAGGCAACTAGCCTAGGAGAAGGACAACTCTGAATTCAAACCTGTTAAACTCCGTTAAAGATTTGACCTTGCCCGAGCGGAGGGGTTGGTAAATATGGTTAACTATTAGCAAAATAATTTACTTGCTGCTATATCTGTGTCGCCAAACTCAAATCCACCACGTTTTCAAATTCATGGACCCAACGCAAAACTGGATTCTTTGGAAAATAACCACAAATCTTCTAAAAGCTACATACTTCAATTCTTTGCTGGTTATTTCAATGCGAAACACTCTACCGTTATTTTTTTCATCGAAATGTGCTTCATCTGACATTCCAGCTATTTCAACAGCACAACTGATTCAGTTTCCACGACACTTGAAACAAATACTTGTTCTCGTTAATATGTTCTGGTGGCGTAATGGCTAAAACGCTGGGCTGCGACCTCGAAGTTAATGAGTTTGAATTCAAGTCATTCTTCTATGCTCATTTTCGGACTAAAGAAAGGCATAAGACCCCTTATCCCCGCAAGTTATGGGTTAAATAGTATAACTGTTGCTCTTCTACAAGGATTGCTTTGGTATTAAGTAACTAACGAAGGTTGATATGCCATTAAATAAAAAACCCAAACCCATCAATCTGTCTCTCACTCTCTTTTATTAAACTAGAAATATCGAATGAAAATAAATCTCTCAGTGAAAATATTTTTGAGAACGCCAGTGGTATTTAAGAATTGCCGTATTTGACGACATATAAGGTGCACTTTTTTGAACGGAAAATACCTTTTAAAATTCCTTTGCGTTTTATATGCCATATGTAGATTTGAAATTCGAGATAGTCGGCCGAAATTAGCTACCTGGCAATTCCTATTTGCTTAGACTTTAGGGTAACTTACACATACCTATAGTCATTATCTAAAAGGCTATTATACAGATTAAAAGTGTTATTGATAATATTCAGTATATTAATTTCATCACGTTTAATATTAGTACTTTGTTTTTTCTTGATTTGTCTTGCTGAAATTGGTGTTCGTCTTATACACCAGTGCATCTTATATGCCGTCAGATACGGTAGTTTCACTGGTCATGTAGCTTGAATCGTGAGAAAACGTTTCGAATTTTCTTCTTCTATGACACTTTCATTTAAGTGTTAAGGAGTTGGTTCAGGAATTCGCCGCTTAAAGAACCAAATCCGTTGCCATTGCATTCGCCATTTTGACACTGCCTAATTGCAGTTAAAACTCCGCCAGTCAACTACTTTTACCCCCAGTTCACGATGTTTGATGAAAAATTATTTAAACAACTGTGTAAATAAACGTTTGTTACTGTTTATAACAAACGCCTTATTTTCGTCATTTTTTTAAATTTGCTTGGCAACTTTTCTTCTCTCCAACACGAATTCCAACCTTCATCGACTGGACCACATCCATCTTCTCTTTCCTCGGATCTGAAAGCAACGTGGGCGTGGAAAGAAACAGAGAAAGACCAGTCGACACATGTGGTAATCACGAGACCAGCGGCCAACTAGGTGTCGTGAAGCTATAGTACCACACTTCTACAAGGATGGCTTTGGTATGGAATAACCCAAGAAGGTTGATGTGTCATTCAACAAAGAAACCAAGCCAAGCCAATATGTTCTCTCTCATTCAAATTTTATTAACCATTCAAAATTTTCCTTCATAGTTATGCTATTTTGAACTGCAACACTTTAAAACACTTTTTCATATTGGTAGCATAAAATGTTTCCAATTTGTGGGGAATATTGGGGTATTACCTCACTTATCAACCAAAGGATTCTGCTGATGACCACGAGGCGGCATAGTCAAAGCAATATATCAGAAGAGTGCGCGAATGCCTCATTTTCTTCCCACTAATAGCATGTCTTGAAACAAAACCTGACTCTTGTCCTCTAGGACAGGGATCTTTTTTGTCCCCTGCAAATCTCACGTCGCATTGAACAGGACACCATAGAATAGTACACTAAACTCAGTGCCTTGAGCTTACTTGCTATGCACATGTATATTTTATTCCATGCAACCAATTTACGCACACGTGTGTACACTAAGGACATTTCTTCAGAAATCTCTTTATGAACTCATTTCATTTTGTAGTCATTCTATTAATTTTGCTTTGACAATAAAAAATCTTGTTGTTAATCCGTCGTGATTTTTGCTGTATTTATTATGTACGACGAAGCCATATTAAACTAACTTCAATTCATCTAAAAAGTATTCTGATCATTTTTTTCTCGCATGTATTTTATGTACGTATTAAATGTTTCAATATGTGTGTAGGAGCTTATCTTGTCTTTACTTCCGTTTATTCAGTGCTAGTGTATAAGTGAATATATTAATGCTAATACTGGTCCTTAGCGAGTGGGTACTCGACTAAATATCGCACCTACATCTAAGTAATGCAATAACACTTTTGCGGTTCTGAAAAATGGCAAATAAATAGAATGTAGTTGAATGATTTCTTGGATTTGGAATATAAATAAGCAAAGACAACATAAATTTCATTCGAAATTTAATTTTACTATAAAAAAGAAGAATATTTGTCATTTTGTTTTATTACTATAACTTTAATTTAGTCAGTTTGTTTGTTAGTCTGGGATTTATGGCATATCAACTTTTGTAGGCTATTTAATGCTAAATCCATTTTTATACAAATAAATAGTTCTACTTCAAACAATTCAGTTTAGCATGAGTACACAGTTTAATTGTCAAAAACATTTCTATTTCAAGCTATTCAGTTTAGGCAAACAGTTCTATTTCAAACAATTCATTCAAGTGAAAGTATAGTTTTGTTTACAAACCGGTAAAGGTAAAAAAAAGTTCCATTTAAAACAATTCAATTAGCACACAAAAGCAGTTCTATTTCAAAAAATTCTGTTTAGCATAAGTAAGCAGTTTAAATGTCAAAACAGTTCTATTTCAAGCAATTCAATTTAGTATAAGTACACAGTTAGTTCTATCTGATACATAGATATGACTCTTTCAGGTGCTACCACTCCAGGCCAGAGTAGTCCTGGGAGCGATGGCAATGAAGGGTACTCCGCATTCTCCAAAGATCCAACATTACCAGAACCTCACCATCAGATTGTTTAGTGTCATATCCAGGACACTCGTTTTTGTTTTTTTTTACTCATCTGCGGTGAAGCAGCCGGTGCATTCTACAGCTCCAGCCAACTGGGCAATTTAATCTAATTGGAAGGATTAAATCCTTTGCCTTCTAAATGATAATTCTAATGGCCATTAGGTGACAGGACCAAAGTAGCATATAAAAGGACGCACCAATGTTAAGCTCTTTCTCTCTCTATATATATATACGTTTCTCGACAAGAGAAGGGCTTTCGCCCCCAAGAACTCGTGTCGTATAGTACACAATATGAAGCCTTAATGTAAGTCTTCACACATAAACTTCTATTTTATTTAGGACCTTTTACTTATACTAAAAATGCTTTTCAACTACACATCAGGACTTTTCTCTATCATCAACTATTTTAGTATTTTACATCATTACTGTTTTATTCAATTAAGTTTGCTCAGGTAATAAAATATGTTGTTGCTTATTCGTCTTGAATTGTTTTACATTGTTTAACTCGAGAAAATAAGTAAAAGTGAATTTGGCGAACATAGTCGAGGGGGGCGATTCGAAAGCTCCTTTTTCAATAGCTACTATCCCGTTGTGTAGGGAGAGCGCTACTTCTTTCTCTGAATTTCTCCACTTTACCCCTGTTCCATACCTTATAATGCTGAGTGTTAAGCAAGGAGGAATCAAGTGCCATTTGGTATGACTCGACTTAGGATTGAACCCCGGTCTTCCGGGCCATTCAAACTATAATACATTACCTTTGCTGTAAGTTTCCGAATAATTTTCCTTTCATACTCAAATAATTAAGCTGTGAGTTATGATACTCAGACACAACAAACATTTATGCGTTTGAAGATGGTTTTGGTGATGTTGTTGGGAAATTATGACGTAGGTAACTGACTTTTTCTTCTTATACCCAATTCAGTTGTTATCTTGTTGTTTGTCAAAGCTGTAAAGAAAGGAATGACGGAAAGAAAAGAGACAGGGTTACCTTTAAATTCAAACTTATTTTCGGGGTTTACAATTATTTTGTAATGAAATGTTTTTCCCCAGAACCAGTAGAAATGACCGAGCTTCCCGGTCTAGGCGTTAGAGGAATCTCAGGAATCATTTTGGTAAATGTTTTGTATACTCATGATGAGGAAAGAAGGATGAACTACAATACTTCTTTATAAAAATACATCTCTCCTTATTCTTCTTAGAGTCGATAATTGTTTACTAAGTTTATTAGTTATTTGAAACCGTGTAAGTGTGTGCAAATTATTTGTATTAAGAATAGTTACTTGAAGTTATAATTGTTTACTAAGGATTATTATTATTAGTTATTTGAAACAATGTAAGTGTGTGCAAATTATTTGTATTAAGAATAGTTACTTGAAGCTATAATTGTTTACTAAGGATTATTATTATTATTAGTTATTTGAAACCATGTAAGTGTGTGCAAATTATTTGTATTAAGAATAGTTACTTGAAGCTATAATTGTTTACTAAGGATTATTATTATTAGTTATTATAATTAGTTACGTAAAACCATATAATTGTATGCAAGTCTTTGTATTAGTAATAATTACTTATCCCCCATTAACTCGTCATCTTCTTGTTTGTCAAAGCTGCAAAGGAAGGAATGACGGTAAGGAAAGAGACAGGGATACGTTTAAATTCAAACTTTGACCCATAATAATCTTCTCTTGACAATATCACGCCCATGACTTCCGATAAATCACGTGACTGTTTCCGCTTATTTACACGTGTGCGTCCCATTCAGAGAATCTCTGATTGACGGCATATGTCAAGGGTCAGTATGCAACAAATTGTGAATCGTCAGTATAAAGTATAAGGAGTTTGAGGGTTCGCCATATTTGCCTGTGGTCAATCGGTATGTCCAGCTAACGCTGCAACGAGCCGGAGACACCATACGAAGCTCGGCAAGAAGCCGTAGCTGATACGTGTACTCCAACTGGCTATCGATAGAAAAAGGAACGCCCGTTCCGTCGATATGAGTCAAAGGTACAGAGGAAGAGTTTCTTTTGGGCGGCTGGAAGCCCATCTTAAGTACGTGTGGATTGCGCTTCCTGTCTGAGGCCTCTTTGAAAATTGTTATTTTTGTATTTATTTATTATATTTTATGTTTATTCTATTTTTCTTTTCATGTTATTGCTTTTTTAAAAAAAATTATTCAATTCCCTCACATTTGAAGACAAAAGCTTTAAGTCATCCATAACATAGCCCATTCAATCAATATATTTTACTTTAAGATTCAAAGCAAACTCTTTATTGAACGATTAATCATGTACTTCTAAAATCTCATGATCTTACTGACATCAGTAAGAGATGTGTCCCAAGAATGTGTTGATACAGTTTCGATTTCAAACTGTTTTCTTTTAAGACAGTATAGAGAAACGATAATTAATATCATAGTTTTAACATTTTATTTGACTACTGGTCTATCCAATGAGACATATTTTCGAGTCAGTTAAATCAATTATCTAATAAATTAATTATCTGATAATTAACTTAATTTTTTGTTTCATATTCCGACTAATTCGTAATTGCAAATAAGGAAAACAAAGGCGACAAAGTTTATATAACAATGTAACTATAACTTTCCTATCTGCATGGAATTCTTTTCCCCTCGACGATTACATAATGGGTTGGTTCATTTGTTTTTAAATTGTTACCACTTATTTTTATGTGAATAAGTAGTTCACGCTGAACGAGGGAGAAAAACAAAATAGATGAATGATTAAACTCTGGGAGGTAGTGTAGCTGACGTCACTCGTACAAGCTTTCGTCTTCTGTGACGTCAGCAAGCGTGGCGTTTATCCAAAATAACTCGCACAGTACAACTACTTTATCAACCCAGAAATTGTTTGGGCATTTTGTTGTTATTGTTGTTGTTGTTGTTGTTGTTGTTGCTTTTAACGTTACTAGTTGCTTTACGAGACAAATACCTACAATTCAACGAAGTATATGTGGTTAAAAAGAATTCTCTCTCTCTCTCTCTCTCTCTTTCTCTTTCTCTTTCTCTCTCTCTCTTTCTCTCTCTCTCTCTTTTTCTCTCTCTCTCTCACACACACACAAACGCACGTGCGTACATACGCACACATACACACACATACGTACACGAACACAGGCACGCACACGCGCATACACGAACACACACCCCTTACACACACATACACGAACATATACACGAACACATACACACACGCACATACACATAAACGAATAAACACACATACATACATACACACACACATACACATAAACGAACGAACATACCCACATAAACGAACATAAACACACATGCACGGACACGTACACACGACAACAACCAACACACACATGCACATATACTCATAAACGAACGCATAGACACATACACGAACACACACTTTACACACACATACAATGAACACACACACACACACGCACACACACACACCTACATACACGAACATACACGCACCCACATGCACACACACACACACACTCGCACGCAAACACATACACAGAGACATATATGTGATTATAAATAACTAGATTTCCACGTTTCTTAAGCAGATACGAATTTACTTATGAAACAAAATGAGATTAAACTAAAATTCTTATAAGAATTTTTGGAATTATCTTCATATTTTACTTTACACCCAAGTTTTAAAAACTTTTCCTTCTTCTTTGTTTTTTTTTTATGGACAAATTCATGCCGTAAATTTTTATACACACACATTCAACATAATAAATCCTGTCTCTGACCACATCCCCCTGCAGAGGGGTAAGACCCACAAAAAAGAAAAGGGATCCTGGGTATGACACTAAACTGCTCAACTTTTAAAGCTCTAGTTCTACAGATTTGGGGAATGCGGAGTAACCCTTCATTGATATTACTTCCAGGTTCACCTTGATCCGTAGTGGTTGTATGTGTGAGGGTCCAATCTGTGGGTCAAATAAGTCTGTTTAAAACATTTGTATTTGATAAGACCGAGTGTAAAAAAAAACCCTCTTAAGAAATAACTATACAAAAAATGTAAATAGGAAAGTACAATGAGCGCAATTCTCTAGCCTCTCAGCATAGAATAACCCATGAATGGTTTACATGCCGTTAAAATCAATCAATCAGTCAGCCCACAGATAATCATTTGTCTCATTATCGTAAGCGACCGCATATTTTTCTTCATTGATGATTAGGGTTTTTTATTTACGATATATCATCATCATTAACAACAGCCGCAGCCACAGCTCTTCAAGATCATTGGTGGACAAAGGCCGTCCCTTCCATGATAACCTTGATGGCGTTAATCAAAAGCTTTCTTGATCCCCTCCAAAGTATATAGATAACACCCGCTTTCTACGATGGACAGTTCTCATTCTCGGAGGCCCCGCGCGTCTTCGATAGATTGTAGTTCTTTCGCTTGCCTCGACAACCAGACACAGAGAATACTCAGAACATATCCTTTTTATGACCAAGCCACCTTACCTCATATACACATTAAAGGATGGCCCAAAGTAATTATTCGATGACCTTATCGAGAACTCAACACTGTAGAGAAGGGGAAAATTTCGTATTTTGGTTTGGCGCGCAAATTTAATTCGACACTTAATTTCACCCAATCAGGATGACTTATCCTATTCACCCCGGACCTTCATTTCCGGCCATCAAATCGAGTGAGCTGCAAAACCCAGTCTCTTTGGCTGGAGAACGCCGACCAGTGCAGACGTCACACTGGCCGTTCTTCAATAGCGATGCTTTTTAGCTGGTCAACGCCGCCCAGTGCAGACATCTCACTGCGGCTCTAAAATAGCAGCAGCAGCAGCAACATGGATACACGAGGGAACCCATCTAATTTATGGATTCCTTACGAGGAACCCCAGTTGAATATAAATTAGATGCATTCAACATGCCTCGCACAGGCACAACTTTATGTCACCCCAAAATTGGCTATGTCGATCTGAGCGTAATCCCGCTCTCGACACGCATGGAGATAACGCCTACCCTCCCCAAATACCAGACACGAAACTCACGGTGACATACAAAGTTCAATTCCTACAACTGCAACATGCCTTTCGTCAAAAATGCAAAAAAAATACACAATCCCTCACACGTCCAACGACACACGCTGCTTTCTCAACATCTCATAACGCCATTTCATCTCAATGCTAACAAGCTTAAACTCCACGAGTCTTGCAGCACCAAAAGCAAACCCAATATTCCATGCTGCAAATAAAAACCTATTCATAAAAACACCTTTCGACCTTCGCTATCTTACTTCATCTTCATCCTCCTCCTTTTATTTCCTAACAACTATTAGCGAGGGCCTTACAACACTCAGCGAGGAAACAACACAACAACACAACGTAAACGCACATACTTTACAACCACCTATCCTCGCTAACAAACCAACTTCTCAAGCTAACATCCTGGCAAAAAATCCTCGTACAACACCATAGAACGGACAATCCAACAATTTAACTTCTTTGTAAGCTCTCTGAACCGATACAAAGAAAAGGAACCCTCTTGTAGATTTCTGTACATAAATTCTACATTATTCGTTAATTCTATTGTTGTTTGTTGTTTGTTATCATTCTTCCATTCCTTATTATCAAGCAGGTAGTATGACATCCTGACCAGTAAGTTTCTCTCTCTCATTCTCTGTTCTCCTACGTTGACGTGTACGAATATGATTGGTAGAAGTATGACGTATAGCAACCCTATCATTTATGTAAATGGAATGTCTACTCAGAACTTTAGAATTTAAATCTTTTCTTTTTGCTGAAAACAAAAGGCAAAAGGAGAAGCAAATAAGCTACCGACCGTAATCATTTATGTGTAACAAACACTTATATATAACGCGGATGTTTGTATAACGCGCACCCCTAACTTTGAACTACGAAATTATGCAAAAAAAAAAAAAAGGAATTCTCACATATAATACGCACTGACTTTTTAGAATTTGTAGTGACTCACTCTAACCTAAATTTAGCATTGTTCAACTTTTTATCGGTTCTTATAAACTAAAAATAAAACATATATATATACTGTCTACATTGTGTTAAAGCACAAAATCTACACAAAATTTAGAGCATACACACGGACACGTTCACACAAAAAGCTACAAGCCTGCAGTGAAAATAAGCTATTTTTCTATAACGAAGTAAAACACATTAGTTTGGTTTGGTTTGTTTTGGTTTGATTTTATGGCGCATCAACCATCGTAGATTAATGCCAAATCAATTTTTATACATATAAACAGTTCTATTTCAAACAATTCAGTTTAGCATATGTACACAATTTAGTTCTATCTGACCCGTAGATAGGACCCTGTCAGGTGCAACACTGGATTAGTATAGACCTGGGAGCGATGGCAATGAAGGAGTACTCTGCATTCCCCAAAGCTCCAGCATTACAGGAGGCTCACCATCCGATTGTTTAGGGTCATATCTAAAACACTTGTTGGGAGGGGATCTTACCCCTCAACAGACTGGGCAACATTAGTTTGGATTATACATATATCTTACTTTGGGTCATCTCGCCCAGAATATGGTTATGCACATAAACGGGAAAAAAGGTTAATTATATTGTTCTCACATATAATACACACTCCTAACTTTTGGGCTTGAAAAATTAGCAGGAGGTTCAGTTGACGTATTCTAAACCCAGACAGCAGGGCTGTGCCATGTTGTACTAGATTACATGGTACCAGTATCTAGAAACTATCCATGGTCTGATATAGTATTCATTAGGTAAAATAAGAATTTTCTCGAAACTTTTTCTCTAAAACTACAAAGTGAACAGGACTGTAAAAAAAAACTAAGCATTAAAAATTCATAAAATATGCAGATGCAGATATATCATAGCTAGGACACTTTTTTTTTTTTTTTTGTCGTGGTAGTGGTGGTGGAGGTTCTACCCCTTTGCAGGAGATGTAGTTAAAGTATTCGAAGCTCTGACAAAGGAACAAATTTTCCTAGATGGCCCAGGCAGCAGGGAAGGCAGAATATACTCACTGCATCTCTGCGGAGGGATAAGACCCCCCCCCCGCAACGGGTGTCCTGGATATGACACTAAACAAACATTAAATGACCCCTTTCGGATCATTTAACACCGAATCTTTGGTAAACATACTAAACGCATTAACTCATAGTTTAATATAAAATAATAAAACACAAATTTAAATTAAGTTGGCCCAGTCGTTTGGAGTTGCAGAATATACCAACTGTGTCCTTGATATGACATTAAACAATATGATGTAGAGGCTTCAGAAATGCAAGAGCTTTGGGGAATGCGAAGTACCCCTTCATGGCCATCGCTCCTAGGTCCATTCTGGCCCGGAGTGGCAGCACCTGATTGGGTCCTATTTATGAGTAAAACAGAACTTAAATGTGTACATTTACTAAACTGAACTGTTTGAAATAGAGCTGTTTTTACATTAAACTACGTACTTATGCTAAACCGAACTGTTTAAAATAGAATTAAACTGTGTATGTATGCTAAACTGAATTATTTGAAATAGAACTGTTTTGACGTTAAACTACGTACTTATGCTAAACTGAACTGTTTAAAATAGAAGTAAACTGTGCATGTATGCTAAACTGAATTATTTGAAATAGAACTGTTATTGACATTGAAACTGTCTACTAATGCTAACCTGACTATTATAGTATGTTCTGACATTTTAGAATTCGTAGCAGCAAAACTTAATATTTTTAAAACTTTTTGTCTAATTCTTATCGACCAAAAACAAAAAGATATACAGTTTATTTATGGCTTGAAATATTTGTACTATAGGTAGATACACGAATATGGCCAAGTGCGAAATGGACATCGAATGTTCATTACGATAGAACATAAGAAGAACATAGGAATCTCGGAATTCGAAAACACGTAACGACTTCTTGTTCAGGTACGAAAATTTTTTTATTAACTTTGAGTTAAAGGTTTCGACGTAAGGAGGAGAGCCACAATCTTCTATACTGTCTTATTCATTCGGCCCCCGTCTTGAGCGGCCCCCCATAGGGCGCAAGTTTGCCTCGCGTCTGCGAGCTCCAAAAGTCGATCCTTCTCGTTTGGCGTCTAGTACCCAACTCCCTGACTTTCTTCAGATACTCACACAAACCTCCGCACGCTTCCGGTGCGTGATGCCACCCGCACCCTGTCACACGGTTTCGTCTCGGACTATTATGACATCTGAGTGACACCTCCATCCGCCCGCGCGCACCTGCGTTAACACCTGCCTCAATGTTGCACCTAACTAACCCATGTGCTGTGTCGAAAGGTTCTCAGCCTAACTAAACTCAAAGGCATGAACCGAAATCCCTCGGCTATTACATTTACATAACACATTTACGCTATATTTAGAGAAAATACATGAACATGTTCACAAAATGCAACAAGTTGTGGCAAAAATAAGTTCACTCTAAAAGAGAAATATAAACAAACATTCCAGAGGTTATTTCTCTGTAGCAGCATGAAACAAAAGTGTTTGTCCCACATAAGTTTATTTGGATCATAGATATAAATTTACATTTGATCATACTGTCATGAATATGATGATATACATAGTTGGATCAAAAGGTTAATATTTAGTTCTTGTGTATCATACGTACCCCCAACTTTTAGGTATAAAACAGAAATGTTTGTTCCGCATTAGTTTGTTTGGATCATAGATTTAAACTTACATTTGAAAATACTGTCATGAATATGGTGATTCACATAGCCTGACAAAAAAGTTAATATTTAATTCTCATGCATAATACACACGCCAAAATCTTTGGCCGAAAAAATGCGAAAAACGCACGTGTTATACACGAATAATTACGGTCAATAAATGATTTCCAACATGATATCTTTTCTTGGTAAGACCCTTAATTCTGTAGTGAACATTAATCATATAGATGGAACATTATGCAATGAAAATTTATCATAAATAGGTCAGGTTCAAGAGTTATTGACGCATACTATGGAATATATATATACGTGCGTGTGTACGTGTGTACGTGTGTGTGTGTGTGTGTGTGTGAGAGAGAGAGAGAGAGAGCGTGTACATCAACAAGACCGAAGCCTAATGACAGAAATCATTTATTTTACGCAAAAAAATTATCAACATAATCTCCTTTTGACAGTGTTCTTAATTCAGCAATGAACTTATGGTTCAAGCTTAAGAGTTAAACTCTTGTACCGGGTGGTGGGAAAAAAAACTAGTGACTTGATTCCAAGGGTCCTCCCTTCTAATCAGCACCTGTCCTATCGCCTAAAAGAGGTAAAGGCTGGATTGATTGCATGGTGTCTGAGGCGCTACTCAGGGAAGTATGCCGATGGAATCTTTGAAATTTTTTAACCCGACATTACGGGAGGTTTGCTTCCTGCGTGTCAACTTGCATTTAAAAATGACCTTGGGTTTATTTTAGCTTGGTGGGAAGCTAAAAACAAATTTTAAAAAAAGAAAAGATATATTGTAAAGATTGTAAAATAAGCAAGTCCTTCAATTAGCAAGGGTGATGTATACTAGGCATTCCTGCAATATAGTTTTTGCGTTAGACGAGTTTAAACTTAGTGAATAACTAGGTATCTCTGCAATATATCTTTTGGGTTAGACGAGTTGGTTGGCTGGTTGGGTTTTATGGCATATCAACCATTGTGGGTTATTTAATGCCAAATCCTCTTTATACTAAACATATATGATTTGGTTTGGTTGGGTTTTATGGCATATCAACCATTTGAGGTTATTTAATGCCAAATCCTCTTTATACATATATATTAAATATATATGATTTGGTTTAGTTGGGTTTTATGGCTTATCAACCATTGCAGGGTATTTAATGCCAAATCCTCTTCACATATATATATTAAATATATACGATTTGGTGTGGTTGGGTTTAATGGTATATCAACCATTGTAGGTTATTTAATGCGAAATCCTCTTTATACCTTTATACATATATATTAAATATATATGATTTGGTTAGGTTGGGTTTTATGGCATATCAACCATTGTTGGTTATTTAATGTTAAATCCTCTTTATATATATATATATATATATATATAATTTGAAAACAAATTTTGTTGATAAGGTTTCTAAACGAGCCTGAGCTCATTTTTTTTTTTTTGCACACAGTTAAATGGTTTCAAGTATTTCTATCTAACATGAATAATTCTCTTTACTATTAATTTTTTGTTTGAACACATTTAAATAGATATACATACATTATTTATAAATGAATTGTTTGTAGGCAGTTTCATTTTTAAATAAGTTCGCACTAATTTTGCTTGCACTCTAGTATTGCTATTGTTTCTTCACAGTTAAAAGGTTTTACTTATTGCTATCAAACACTAATAACATTAGGCACAACATTAATCGTTTGTTTGTACTCAGTGAAGTGGTTGTAAATATTGCTATTGTTTCTTCACAGTTAAATGGTTTCACTTATTGCAATTAAACACTAATAATTCTATTCAACATAAATCATTTGTTTGTACTCAGTGAAGTGATTGTAAATATTGCTATTTAACACTAGCGACATCTTCACACTAAACGGTAGCACTCTGAAACTGGTTGACAAGTTCACCTACCTAGGGAGCAGTGTTTCATCAACCGAAACAGACATCAACACGTGACTAGCAAAGGCATGGACAGCAATCGATAGGCTATAGGTCATATGGAAGTCAGACCTGACTGATAAAATGAAGCGCAGTTTCTTCCAAGCAGCGATCGTGTCTTTACTGCTATATGGATGCACCACATGGATGCTGAGTAAAGAGACGGAGAAAAAGCTTCACGGCAATTGCTGCGAGCAATACTGAACAAGTCCTGGAAACAGCACCCCATAAAGCAGCAGCTATACAGTCACCTACCACCCATCACGAAAACTAACAAAATTAAACGAACCAGACACGTGGGACACTGCTGGAGAAGTAGGGACGAACTCGTGAGTGATGTACTCCTGTGGACCCCTTCACATGGACGAGCAAAGGCAGGACGTCCAGCTCGAACCTACATACAGCAGCTCTGTGCCAATACGGGATGTAACCCTGAGGATCTGCCGAAAGCAATGGACGAGAGGGAGGTGTGGCGAGAGAGGGTAAGAAATATCCGTGCTGATTGCGTGACATGATGATTATGATGATTTTCTTGAACATTATTTATTCATTAGCACACAGTCTAAGTATTTCTACGTTCTACCGATAATTCACTTTTGGTATACAGATAAAGAGTTTCAAGTATTGCTATCTATTTGGCACTAATAATCCTATTCCATATTATTCATTCGTTTGCACACAGTTAAATGGTCCCAATTATTGTTATTTATCCCTAAAAATTCAATTAAACATCAGTCATTTGTTTACACAGTTAAATAATCTATAAAGATTAGAAAAATAAAAATAAAATAAACAAAATAAAATAAATTCAAAAAGGGCAGAAATTCTCAGAAGCCCCTGACAGGATTTAGGGGCGATGCATGCCCGGACAAAGGACCATCCCTGCGCAAAAGAGAAATTTACCTCACTCCAGCCTTCACCATAGCACTGAAGAGGCACTCGTTCACGCGATTGCAACAGCAAACACATAGCTGATAAGGTTTTTTTATAACCTGATACTTTTCCATGTCTGTTGTTAGCGAGCCGACACTGCCTAAACAAGCATTATTTGAACTTATCAACCACCAGAGACGACTTGTATATTTTAACACCTTGTGTGTGAGACGCGACCATTTCCATTGGTTTCAGGTAGAATTTACTCACCCACAGAATGGTTATTGAACCCAGAAATAAAGTTGAAATTTGTAAGATATCTTGGTCTCTTTTCTTCTTTCCTTCTGGGATTCCTTTGCAGCCTTCTACAGACAAGAAGACAGTCAACAAAAGAAGATGGGCTAAGAAGAAAACAATCGAATCAAATATCAAAACCCAAACTAAATAACCAACCAAATTTTCTGGTGCCTCATGGATCAAACAATTCTATTTCTAACGATTCAATTTAGCATAAGTCATTTTTCTCAGTTTAAATGTCAAACAGTTCTACTTAGCCCATAGATAGAACCCTATCAGGTACTACCACTCCAGGTTATAGTGGACCTGGGAGCAATGGTAATTTCCTAAAATTCCAAGATCTCAACACCAGATGGTTTAATGTCATTACCAGGACACTCGTTCCTTCCCCTCTGCAGAGATGCAGTCAGTGTATCTCTACAGCTCCAGCGGACTGGGTTAGAGTCTAATCTTCTTTAATAATTAGGTATCCCTGCAATATAGTTTTTGAGATGAACGAATGTAAACTTTGTGAATAACAAGGTATCCTTGCAATATAGTTTTTGAGATGAACGAATGTAAACTTAGTGAATTACTAGGTATCCCTGCAATATAGTTTTTTGGTTGAACGAATGTAAACTTTGTAAATAACTAGGTATCCTTGCAATATAGTTTTTGAGATGAACGAATGTAAACTTTGAAAATAACTAGGTATCCTTGCAATATAGTTTTTGAGATGAACGAATGTAAACTTTGAAAATAACAAGGCATCCTTGCAATATAGTTTTTGAGATGAACGAATGTAAACTTTGTAAATAACTAGGTATCCTTGCAATATAGTTTTTGAGATGAACGAATGTAAACTTAGTGAATTACTAGGTATCCTTGCAATATAGTTTTTGAGATGAACGAATGTAAACTTTGTAAATAACTAGGTATCCCTGCAATATAGTTTTTAGGTTGAACGAATGTAAACTTTGTAAATAACTAGGTATCCTTGCAATATAGTTTTTGAGATGAACGAATGTAAACTTTGTAAATAACTAGGTATCCTTGCAATATAGTTTTTGAGATGAACGAATGTAAACTTTGTAAATAACTAGGTATCCTTGCAATATAGTTTTTGAGATGAACGAATATAAACTTTGTAAATAACTAGGTATCCTTGCAATATAGTTTTTGAATTGAACGAATGTAAACTTAGTGAATTACTAGGTATCCCTGCAATATAGTTTTTGAGATGAACGAATGTAAACTTTGTATATAACTAGGTATCCCTGCAATAGAGTTTTTGAGATGAACGAAGGTAAACTTTGTGAATAACTAGGTATCCTTGCAATATAGTTTTTGAATTGAACGAATGTAAACTTAGTGAATTACTAGGTTACCCTGCAATATAGTTTTTAGGTTCAACGAATGTAAACTTTGTAAATAACTAGGTATCCTTGCAATATAGTTTTTGAGATGAACGAATGTAAACTTAGTGAATTACTAGGTATCCCTGCAATATAGTTTTTAGGTTGAGCGAATGTAAACTTTGTAAATAACTAGGTATCCCTGCAATATAGTGTTTGAGATGAACGAATGTAAACTTTGTGAATAACTAGGTATCCATGCAATATAGTGTTTGAGATGAACGAATGTAAACTTTGTAAATAACTAGGTATCCCTGCAATATAGTTTTTGAGATGAACGAATGTAAACTTTGTGAATAACTAGGTATCCTTGCAATATAGTTTTTGAGATGAACGAATGTAAACTTTGTAAATAACTAGGTATCCCTGCAATATAGTTTTTGAGATGAACGAATGTAAATTTTGTAAATAACTAGGTATCCTTGCAATATAGTTTTTGAGATGAACGAATGTAAACTTATTTAATTACTAGGTATCCCTGCAATATTGTTTTTGAGATGAACCAATGTAAACTTTGTAAATAACTAGGTATCCCTGCAATATAGTTTTTGAATTGAACGAATGTAAACTTTGTAAATAACTAGGTATCCCTGCAATATATTTTTTGAATTGAACGAATGTAAACTTAGTGAATTACTAGGTATCCCTGCAATATAGTTTTTGAATTGAATGAATGTAAACTTGGTGAATTACTAGGTATCCCTGCAATATAGTTTTTAGGTTGAACGAATGTAAACTTTGTAAATAACTAGGTATCATTGCAATATAGTTTTTGAATTGAACGAATGTAAACTTTGTAAATAACTAGGTATCCTTGCAATATAGTTTTTGAATTGAACGAATGTAAACTTTGTAAATAACTAGGTATCCCTGCAATATAGTTTTTGAGATGAACGAATGTAAACTTAGTGAATTACTAGGTATCCCTGCAATATAGTTTTTGAGATGAACGAATGTAAACTTTGTGAATAACTAGGTATCCTTGCAATATAGTTTTTGAGATGAACGAATGTAAACTTTGTAAATAACTAGGTATCCCTGCAATATAGTTTTTGAGATGAACGAATGTAAACTTTGTAAATAACTAGGTATCCTTGCAATATAGTTTTTGAGATGAACGAATGTAAACTTATTTAATTACTAGGTATCCCTGCAATATTGTTTTTGAGATGAACCAATGTAAACTTTGTAAATAACTAGGTATCCCTGCAATATAGTTTTTGAATTGAACGAATGTAAACTTAGTGAATTACTAGGTATCCCTGCAATATAGTTTTTAGGTTGAACGAATGTAAATAACTAGGTATCCTTGCAATATAGTTTTTGAATTGAATGAATGTAAACTTAGTGAATTACTAGGTATCCCTGCAATATAGTTTTTAGGTTGAACGAATGTAAACTTTGTAAATAACTAGGTATCATTGCAATATAGTTTTTGAGATGAACGAATGTAAACTTTGTAAATAACTAGGTATCCTTGCAATATAGTTTTTGAATTGAACGAATGTAAACTTTGTAAATAACTAGGTATCCCTGCAATATAGTTTTTGAGATGAACGAATGTAAACTTAGTGAATTACTAGGTATCCCTGCAATATAGTTTTTGAGATGAACGAATGTAAACTTTGTGAATAACTAGGTATCCTTGCAATATAGTTTTTGAGATGAACGAATGTAAACTTTGTAAATAACTAGGTATCCCTGCAATATAGTTTTTGAGATGAACGAATGTAAACTTTGTGAATAACAAGGAATCCTTGCAATATAGTTTTTGAGATGAACGAATGTAAACTTAGTGAATTACTAGGTATCCTTGCAATATAGTTTTTAGGTTGAACGAATGTAAACTTTGTAAATAACTAGGTATCATTGCAATAAAGTTTTTGAATTGAACGAATGTAAACTTAGTGAATTACTAGGTATCCCTGCAATATAGTTTTTAGTTTGAACGAATGTAAACTTTGTAAATAACTAGGTATCCTTGCAATGTAGTCTTTGAATTGAACGAATGTAAACTTAGTGAATTACTAGGTATCCCTGCAATATAGTTTTTGAGATGAACGAATGTAAACTTTGTAAATAACTAGGTATCCTTGCAATATAGCTTTTGAGTTGAACGAATGTATATTTAGTGCATAACTCGATAGTTACATAAAGAGTTAGATAGACAGATGTGTAGGACAAAGTTTTTATTTTTTTTTTTCAAGATGACTCAGAACGAAAATTATATGTACAAGCCCAAAAGATGAACCAATCGGCGTCGCTTATGGCAGCAAAAAAACAGCTTGCATTATCGAGTAAAATCTTTTTGTTTGTTTTCTCAAGCGAGGGTCACAGGTGTAGTAGTTCGCTGAGAATGATTTTTCAAATGCCCTTCTTTTATTGGTGGGTGGAGCAGATCACTTCGCTACAAAAGTACTTATGTACTCCCACATGAATGCCATGAAATATAGGAAGCATCTAGTTTGAAAAGAAGCAGATATCTTCTATGTTAGTTACAAGGCCAGACTTTCACCTGCTAAGTTCTAAAGTGATATGAAATTTCAGGTTCTTCACTAAATAAATTTGGGAATAAAAAATGATTAAGAAAAAATATTTTTCCATCATCTTCAAGTCGTGCACAGTCCATGGGGTTCCTTGACTCTTTCTAACTGTCTGTATCTATCATCCATCGTAGGTCCTCCTGGTTGCGTCCACAGTCTGCACAGAGCTGATGCATGTAAGTCCTCGGTAGTCGGCCAACGCTGGTGTGTCCATCCGAAGTAGTCCATAAAATATCGCTTATGGGTTGGTTTGTCTTTACTTCGCCAGCAGTGCACAACATATCGTATTCGTCTAACTTGGACTGTTTTGTGATGGGAAGTAAGTGGCCGTACAGCTGCTGTTTTATGGGGTGTTGCTGCAATGATCTATTCAAAATATCTCGTAGCATTCTTGAGTAGTTCCAATCTAGTTACTTTCTCCATGCGTTTTGTTAGCGTTCACGTGGTGCATCCATGTAGCAGTATGGACATAGCATTAACAATTATATGTATATATATATATATTAGGCAGAGTAATAACCTACTGTAACAAGTTTCACGTCTTCATTCGTTAAGGGAGCTGGTGATCCACACATCTGAAATATTTTGTACATTTTTATATATAACAAAATGAACAATTTTGAAAACATTTTTAAAAGAAAAAATGTGCTCATTAATAATTCACTTACCCCTTTCGCCTGCCCCATAACTACCAATTTCACATAATCTTTTTGAGGGAGCAAGAGACAAATTGTAATCTTCTATATATAGAAGTTAAGTTGCCGATCGTAGTTCAGGGTGACCCGAGGGATTCCTTTTCAATAGCTACTACATGAAGTTGTAGGGGACAGCGCTACACTTTTCCCTAGATTGCTCCACTTACCCTTATTCCGTACCTTATAATGCTGAGTGTTAAGCAAAGTGGCATCAAGTACCATTTTTTTAGTCTTTGTTATGTCTCGACCAGGAATTAAACCCTGGTCACCCAGACCTTTGGAGAAAACTCTAACCATTATGTCAATGGGCCGGTGAAGTACTTCCTGAAGACGACGTAAAACGTCAGAAACACGTGTTGGAGAAGAATGAATAACATAAAAACAAATCCTTTTGTGGACCTATATATTCTAAAGAATTTACTCTTTTTTCTCTATTTGGACCAACAAAAAATATCTATCTATCTATCTATCTATCTATCTATCTATCTATCTATTGTTCTGGTTGTCACAGGGCTGTGGTTATGTATACCCAGAGAGTGGTATAAGTGTCATACAAGTGTATGTCACGACAATCCAACAACGTACTGATATCTAACTACATTATCCTCTTTGGAATCTTGCATAGTTTTTACTAGTTGAATTAGTTATTATGACCATTCATGTATATATATATATATATATATATATATATATATATATATATATATGTGTGTGTGTGTGTGGGAGTCTTTGTGTGTTATGGGTGGCAGACAGAATTATCTTCAGCATCTTTAAAGCGGCGTCGAAGTGTCTAGAAAAACTTCCTTTGTCTATTTTAGCGTGAAGACCACACAAGAAGCTGTGCTCACGAAAACCTGCGAGAAGAAAAGGACGAAGGACGTTGGTCAGTGAGACTCCGAAGCAGAGTCAGTCATTCAAAGCTCAGGGCGTGGGCCCGGGCAGTCAAGTCCAGGACACGGAGCAGAGAGTCGGCTCTTAAACGTGGCTCCAAAACAGTCATAGGGTGCTGTGGGGTCAACCCCATAGCGCCCTATGAACAGACACGGAATAGTGAAGACGATGACCAGATGAGTCTGCATCTTTGATAGTTTTGTAGGATTTTCGCTGAGTTCTCGCGATAGCCACACATAACAAATACACACAAAATAAGAAAAAGTGCCAACTTCACCTTCCTACGTTTTGCAGTTCTGAAACCGTGTTTGCCTTTTCTTCCTTCCACCCTCAGTTGTTCGCTGTTTTATTTTTTGGTACAACCTGTTATTTTATTTCATTGTACAACCGGCCGGGTGTGAGAATTAACAAAGAGGTCATACACCACTAGACGATCAGACGAACGGCCAAGTTTACTGTGCCCAGCATATCTTATTCTTCTTACTTGGATGGCTTTGTGTGATGGGGGTAAGTGGCCGTACAACTACTGTTTTGTGAGGTGTTGTAGCTCACAGCATCCTTGTAAACGTTCCATCAAGTGGTGCAGCCATACAATAGTACTGACACGTCAACTGTTTCGAAGAAATCCATATGATCGGTAACTGCGCTTTACCAATGCGTATGTTGACATCGCTTTCAGTTGATGAGATATTGCTTCTGAGGTATACCAATATTTTCAACTGAGAGCAAGATGTGTTAATACTTTTCAGGTCTAGTAAATTTGGCTTCATAATTAATTAGATTGTTTGAATTGTAATTTTTATAGTAAACTATCATCTGTCAATGGAGGTGCCCGTGGTGTAATGGTTATCGTCGTAGGAAATGGACACGAGTTCAAATCTTGGACGAGGCTGATTGCATTTTACATAGCACTAATACCCTTGGGAAAAGTATGAATCCAATTATTCTCCCTCCAGCTATGGGTAAATAGTAGGACAGACTAGGTTCTTCAGCCTTGGTGAGGCAACTAGTCCAGGAGAAGGAAAACTCTGAATTCAAACCTGTTAAACTCCGCTTAAAAATTGACCTTGTGTCATCTCCTGCCCGAGCGGAGGGGTTGGTAAATAGGATCTGTCAAGATGTGGCAGGCATAATATATATATATATATATATATATATATATATATATATTAGCCTAATGAGTAGAGTGTTCGCCAATGGTCCGGGAGACTGGGGTTCAATCTCAGGTCGAACCATACCAATGACTAAAAAAAAAAAAGAATACTTGATGCCGCCTTGCTTAACACTCAATATTATAAGGTCAGGATCAAGGGTAAAGTGGAGTAATCCAGGGGATAGAGTAACGCCCTCCCATACACCTCAGTGTTGTAGCTATTGAACAGGGAGCCTTCGGGTCACCCTAGGCTAAAGGGAGACAACTTTACTTTACATTTCTTTAAGTATATGAAAAAAGCGATTACTGCAAACCAACAGAGTTGGTACAGTTAATGATATTTTATGTATCAGTGTATGGGACAGAAAGGGCTCTAGTCCAAAGACAAAGCCGTGATGAAGGCAATATTTCAAGAAAATATTTCAATATTTCAAGAAAAGAATTAACTCTAAAATCAGTGTGACACGATAATGTACATACGTGTGGGTATATATATATATATATATATGGATGTGTGTGTTGTGGGTGGCCGCCAGAGTCAGAAGAATTCTTATTTTCAGTATCTTTTTAGCGTCGTCAAATTACTTGGAAGGTCTTCATTTGTCTAATTTGGCGCGAAGACCGCACAAAGAATTGAGCCTGCGTGAACCCGCAAAACCGGATATAGAGGGCGGCAAGAACCAAGGACGCTGGTCAGTTATGTAAAAGACACGAAGCAGTCAAATCCAGGACCCGGGAAACGAAGCAGTGGAGTCGAAGAGGGCTGTATGGAGTCAGAATTGCCAGGTTTAGCAGTGAAGACGATGACCAGCGATGAGTCAGCATCTTTGGTAGCTGTGTAGGATTTTCGCTAAGTTCTCGCGATAGCCATACATACACACACACTTAGTACCAGAAAAAATGCCACGGATCTCACCTTCTCATGTTTTGTATTGAATCCGTGTTTTGTCTTTTCTTCCTTCCTCCTCTTTGTTTTTTGTTGTTTTTTTATTTTTTGTTCAACTTGTGAAATACCCACTCGGTCGGGTGTAAGAAGAAATAACGGGGTTCTTACAAGACGGACAGATCAACGGCTGTCCAGCCCGGTGTATTGGTTATTTAATATCAGAACGGGAGATGGAAGCTCTAGCATCAAACCTCTGTTGACTTGTTGTTATCCTTTAACGAGAAAACTCAAAGAGAACGTACTCTGAAATAAAACCTGCAGTTGCATAATCACCAATTATCTTGCTATGCTTGTCACTGTGTTAAGGCTATGTAGACCTACAGAGTGGTATCAGTGTCGAACAAACGTGTACCACTATGATCTAACGATGTACAGGTGTCTTACTACCTTATCATCTTACGCATCTTGTTTATTTTTCACAAGTTCAATTAGTTATTATGTAACGTTACCCCCCCTCGGCCCCCACACTTCTTCAACTTTTCTAACCATTTCACTTCTTATGGTCGGTGATCAACCAGTGGTTCCGAGGGGGGGGGTAACGCACATTTCTTGCCACTACAAGAATACGATCGAGGGGACCGGAGAAAATAGAAGGACAAACGAACAAACACGAACAATCTGCTTGAGGTTAACTCAAGAACAGAAAGGGAGTATGCAACACTACAATTCCGATAGCATATATGGACTAACGCTAGCATGGATTACTAGCCAAAATTCCACAAAGCAACTGGAATGCCGACATCTCTTGACTCGATCTTCTCTCACTGTGGCTGGACCCTCATGCCATGCTGCCTCGCCTCTCTGCTCGGGTGTCCACTGTCGACTGCCCTTGTCTGTGTTCCGTCGCCAACTCTGTGAGCTCCTTTGTCCAACCAACTCTCTTTCGCGTCCCGTTACCACTTCCGGACACGGCGAGAATTCAAGTCCAAAAACCCTTTGTCTGGTTTCGCGCCAAAACAGACAAAGGAATCGTCTGCTTGGCGGGCCACCTATATAGTGTTACAATTAATCAGGATATTAGAATTATAATTTTGCGGGTAGAAACGGATATCATCCGTTAAGATGTGACAGCCTTCATATATATAATTTTTGATGAATTACTATTAAAGAATGAAAACTAATGATAAAATGAAATATATATTCAAAATAACAAGGCTCCGTGGCTGTGTGGCCCAAGACTAATGCTTGTGGGTTAGTCTATCACTGTTTATTTAATTGATAATCTACCATGTTTCATCATCCTCAAGGCATGCCAACTGCACACAGATTCCTTTGATTCTCTCTCGTCATCCGTCCCAATGTACAAACCAGATGAATATAAGTTTTTGCTGGTCGGCCAACACTGGTGTGTCCATCGGAGAGCGTTCCTTATGAGTCGGTCCTTACTTCCTTACTTCCCCAACAGTGTCCAGCATATCTTGTTCATTTAACTCCGATGGCTTTGTGTGATTGGAGGTAAGTGGCCGTACAACTACTGTTTTAGTACTGACACGTCTACTGTTTCGAAGAATTCTTGTTTTATTTTTTACTGGGAGATCTGATTTCCATATGATCAGTAGCACCGCTTTACCAATAGGTATGTTGACATCGCTTTCAATAGATGAAATATTGCTTCCGAGGTATACCAATATTTTCAACTGAGAGCAAGATATACTAATTCTTTTCATATCTAGTAAATTTGGTTATATAAGGGTACCTCATACTTCTGGCCTTGAACCAAACTCAACAAAGCGAACAATTGACATCGGAGTGTGTTGTCTGGAGTAATAGTTAGCGAGCTAGGCTAGGAAAACATTTCTATTGACCAGTTGGCTGGGGCTGTAGAATACAACGAGTGTCCTGATATGACGCTAAACAATCTGATGGTGAGGCTTCAGTAATGCTCGAGCTTTGGGGAATGCGGAGTATCTCTTTATTTTCCATCACTCCCAGGTCCACTCTAACCTGGAGTGGTAACACCTGATAGGGACCTATCTAAGGGTCAAATAGAAGTAAACTGTGTAATTATGCTAAACTGAATTGTTTGAATTAGAACTGTTTTTTTACATTGAAACTGTGTACGTATGCTAAACTGAATTGTTTGAAATAGAACTGTTTTTGACATTTAACTGTGTGTAAACAAAAAGAACTATACTTAGACTAAACTGAATTGTTCAAAATAGAACTTTTTAAATGTATAAAATGGGTTTGACATTAAATAACCTACAATGATTGATGTGCCATAAAAGCAAACCAAATTAAACGAAAACATTTCTAGTGGATTGTGTTATTTAGAGTTGGCCTATACTTTTATCTGTGTGACACAATAAGTTAAGCTTAGTAGATAGCAACGATCAACTTGTATTTATTTCATAATGTTTAAAGAACAAAATGGTTTCTTCAAGAAAGAAAAAATTATAGAAAAGGAAGTTATTTAATTCTTCATTGAGTGGTGACAAGAGATCTATGAGATATCTATTGAGACACGTCTTACTTAGCGGAATCGAATTGATATTTGAAATATTTGCTGGTTCGATAACGACAGGAGATAATAAAGAAGAGAATAATGGAATTTTTTTTAAGAATCTACGAACAATTCCGTAATTTCAGGAAAGGAATATCTCTAAACAATTCGAGTATCGTCAGTTTTTCTTCAGCGTCACTTATAAGGTGTAGAAAGAAAGAAACGAAAGAACGCTGTCTTCATTTTAAGACCAGGAAGGTAGCAACTACAGCAGGAAAAGCAACGCTTACTTAGACATCAACCGTCAATCTCTTACACGTCCACTATCTTGCAGCGCGACAGCAGACACCATAATAAGGAATAGAACCAGAAAGCATTCTCTCAGTCTGCATCTAATCCTTCCTTACATAATAACAAGTGGACGTTTTCTCTTCAGCACTTGCAAATGCATACACACTTTTGGCGTTTACGGTGAAGTAAAATCCACAAACTGGAAGTCGGTAAAAATATTACATTCCTGTCTTGTAGCCTATTTAGTGCTGCTCGTTTTTATGTAGAACAGTACATCTGGGAGGATGCCAGATATAAAAAGAGAAAAGCAGTTACTCACCATTTCAAGTGGGCTGTGAATTTCAGCAGATACAAGCCATTTTTGAGAGGTATGCATAGCATAACGGTTATCGTTGGAGATAATTGCATTCGGTGAGCCGAGTTCAAATCCTGGATGGGGTTGTTTACGTTTCTTTTCGAGTTAATGCCCTTAGGAAGGTATAAATCCATCTTTTTACCCTCTTACTCAGCTATGGATAAATAGCAGGGCAGAATGGGTTTTTTTGGCTTTGGTTCAACAACTAGTCTTGGAAAAGGAAAACTCTTAATTCAGACCAGCTTTACTTAGCTTAAAAATTGACATTGTGCCACTACTTCCCGTAACGAGGTGTTTTCTCTAAATACAATCAATTTTTTTCGAAATATTTAAAATTAGATTTATTCGTAAGTATATCAACTAAACCGAAGCCAAAATTATTTTCAACATAATCTCTTTCCTGGGCAGTGCACTTAATACAGTAATGAATATTGATAATATAGGCAGAACATTATGCAATGAAAATTTCAGATAAAAGTTTAGCTAACAATGTGTCAGACTCAAAAGTTATCCATGCACAGTTATCTTTGGTTTGTTTAATGGCATTTCAACCCGGTGGGAGTATCTAATACCAAAGTCATCCTGTATAAAAATAGCTATTTAACCAATAGCTGATGGGATAATGAAGTTTAGACATGGGTATTAGTCTGAAAATGATTCCCACATGGATAATTTAAAATATATATATGAGATAATATATATATATATATATATATATATATATATATTTACCAACCCCTCCGCTCGGGCAGGATATGACACAAGGTCAATTTTTTAAGCGGATTTTATCAGGTTTGAATTCAGAGTATTCCTTCAACTAGACTAGTTGCCTCACCAAGGCTGAAGAACCTAGTCTGGAGAATAATTGGATTCATACCTTTCCCAAGGGTATTAGTGCTATATAAAATGCAATCTGTCTCGTCCAGGATTTGAACTCGTGTCGCCGCGTCCATTTCCTACGACGATAACCATTACACCACGGGCACATCCATGGGTGTGGATTATTCGCGTATATAATATATGAGGAATTTCCTATAAATCTATGAGACGCCAATTTTATTTCCTATGAGGATAACCGTAACACAAATGTAATAGTATGTATGTTATTTTTTAAACCGCCGCGGGGGAGGTTGTTACCTGTGGGGCGACCCACATTAAACCGACCATGTGTCACATTCTGGCCTCATACGAGGTGCATACGATAAGTTTCCAGACTTTTTTCGTATGGGCATTTAAAATTGTCGTAGACTCTTGAAAATTCAGTATGTTATTGCTATACATCTTATGAGATGACTGGCCAATTCTTATGATTTCAGCCTCAAATAAACAGCTACAGCAAGAATTAGAATACACCCTACTTAGACCTGATTGTCACAGCTGGTGAAGTTCAAAAATGCAATCTGACACTTTAGAAGAACGATATGCAATAAAATTCTGTTTTAAACTTGGAAAAAATGCTACAGAAACGTACGGAATGCTTTAGACTGATTTTGGAACATCTTGCATGAATCGAGCATGAGTTTTTGAGTGGCATAAGAGAGTCAAGGAAGGCAGGGAGTCTGTGACGGATGATTAGAGGTGTGGGACGAGTAAGGAAGTCAGAACATCAGAGTTGATTGGCCAAAGGATTAGGGTTAGGATTAGGGTTATTATGTTGAGGTTTTAAGGGAGTTCAGGAAGAGATTCCGTCGGAAGAGGCCAGCACTCTTCAAATCGGGCCAGTGCCATTTCCAGCAGGACAATGCACTAGTCCACAACTCCATCGTTGTCACAGACTATTTGACCAAGATGGGCATCAAGACAGTTCCTCACCCTCCCTATAGTCCAGACGTTGGTCCCTGTGACTTTTGGTTATTCCCTAAGCTTAGAGGCTGTCGTTATGAGGAGATGAAAGAGGCTGTGACGAAGGTCATTGGCACGCTGACACAAGAGGACTTCCATGGGGCCTTCCAGGAGTTGTTGGAACGGTAGAACAAGTGCATTGTTTTCCGTGTTAGACGTTTGATTTAGAGAAGTCTGACTGGAGTGTCCGTTATAATGACACTTCTTGAAATTGTTTTCCTTGCAGTTTGATCGTCCAGTCAACTAAGTTCGGCTGGGACAGTAGAATACACCGACTACATCTCTGCAGAGAGGTAAGACTTCCCCAGTGAGTGTCCTTGATATGACATTAAACAATCTGATGGTGAAGCTCTACTAATACTGGAGCTTTGGGGAATGTGGAGTATCCTTTTATTGCTATCGCTCCCAGGTTCACTTAGACTCTGGAGTGGTATCCCCGAAGACCTGCAGGAAGCGATGGACGATAGAGAAGGGTGGCGGGAGAGGGTTAGGAAGATCCATGCTGATGGCGCGACATGATGATGATGATGAGCACGAGGAAATATTAAACCGTAACACATTTCCTTTTCTACTAGTGTCCGAATTTTCTTCTTCTCACACTCAAACAATTGCAGAGTTCAGTGATGATACTCAGACATGATAAACATACGAAGACTACACTCCAAAAAGTCGATGTTGATATACACCACTTACCGTAACTCCAGCAGACTGCCACAAACATTTCAAACTTAAATTCTTGTTTGTTGAATATATTTAACGAATGAACACAGAAATTAGTATAAAATCATAAAACTGTTACACAAATTAAGTATCATAACAACGCTATATCATACGCCATTTCCAACAGCTGATTCACTGACTGTAAACACTAACTGGAACATCACAGCACCAAAATGACCAGTCATACAACTACGATATGTTGGTTATCTGCCCAATTTCATGACAGCGCAATTGATTGTGAATTCAGATGAACATAAGCTCTAATGTGTAAGATTTGCAGGTTTTATAAATAGCTGATGTAACTCTGATCTCGAAAAAAAATTTCGTACAATATACACCAGAGGTGTCCTCGTGGTGTAATGGTTAAAGCGATGGACTGCGGAATCGTAGTACGCGAGTTCGTACTCCAGTCGCACTATTACGTTTACTTTCGGGCAAATACCCTTGGGAAAGGTATGAACCTCCTTATCCTCCCAGTTATGGGTTAAATAGTACCACTACTGTTCTTCTAGGAGAATGGCTTTGGCATTAAATAACCTACAAAGGTTGATATGCCATTAAACAAAGAAAGCAAACCTAACCAAAAAATATACACCACTGAAGTAATGACAGTTACCTGAGACATAATGGTAGTTTATTAAATGTACAAATATTGGCATTATTACTATATATAAATGGGACAATATTTTAAATAAAGGTATCTTTATAATCTTATTATCTTATAATATATATATAAATGGGACAATCTTATTATCTTATAATATATAAAAAATCTTATTATCTTATAATATATATATAAATGGGACAATATTTTAAATAAAGGTATCTTGAAGGTTATTTCATTGACGATTAAAACCTTGATTCTGTGATATCGAACTCTAATTTTAAAGCTATTGACTCTTATACATTTGTGGCAGAGTTCTCGTAGCTTAGTGGCTACCGTGCTCGACTGCAGCCTCTCAGTAAGCGAGTTCAAACTTCAACTGAGCTATTACGCTCTTTTTTTGACTAATACCCTTGAGAAAGGTGCAAACCACTTATCATCCCAGCTATGTGTTAAATAGTACCTCTACAATTCAACAAGGATGACTTTGGCTTTAAAAAACCACAAAGGTTGATATGCCATTAAACAAAGAAACCTTAAATAGCACCTCAGGTATTCTTCTACAAGGATGGCTTTGGCATTAAATAAACCACGAAGGCTGATATGCCATCAAACAAATAGCCCTTAAATGGTACCACAGTTGCTCTTCTACAAGGATTCTTTTGGAATTAAACAACCCACAAATGTTGATATACCATTAAAAATAGAAACCTTAAATAGTACCACTACTGTTAATCTATAAAGATGGCCTTGGCAATAAATAACCCACGAAGGTTGATATGCTTGTGCCAACACTCGCCGGCCGACCACACTATCTCAGCTTCCTTAAACCACTCATTGTCAGTGATTCATCTAGTGTTTTTCTCATCTCTGGCCAGGGGTAGTTCACATTTTTTTTTACAGTTACGCAAAACACAACCGAGAGGGTGAAAGAAAAGAACAAACGAACAAACACAGAC
The DNA here is from genome assembly GCA_963585895.1 of Sepioteuthis lessoniana. Classification (NCBI taxonomy): domain Eukaryota; kingdom Metazoa; phylum Mollusca; class Cephalopoda; order Myopsida; family Loliginidae; genus Sepioteuthis; species Sepioteuthis lessoniana. Next base: position 17,423,304 of record OY757938.1, on the reverse strand, counting down.
TTGGGTCAGCTCCAAACGCAAAAGTGGGAGGAGGTTTGTGACACTTTTTGTGCATCCTGTGAGCTAACGCGAGCGTGTACTCGAGCGAAAACTCTCACAAAGCCACTAACAATGCGGACTTATCTTCTCTGCATTGCTTTCATCGCTGTTGACTGTCTTCCCTGCTGCTCCCTTCTGCTGACTGCCTCCTTTCTTCTCTCGGACCTTCCTTTCCTCGTCCACTTCCGGTCTCGCGGGAGATCTCGTGCTCAGGCCATTTCTGTGGGTTTCGCACCAAAACAGACAAACGGATTCTCTGACTGGCACCCCCGCACACACCCACACAACGAATGCCCAACATCGTATCACATGCTATTAAAGGAAGAACCCCCCACTAAACCAATCATACACATTTATAAAGTAAACGCTAATATTAATATGCTTAAAGATTACAATTTAACAATGGTTGATATGCCATAAACCAAACCAAGCCAAACCATACAAGCACCATTATAAAGCCATTTTAAAAGATAAAGCCACAAAGGATCAAACACTTTATCAAATACGGTACATTTGATTTCATTTTCAAAATAAACTCTAAATAATTTACTCAACATGTTCTCTTGGTGTAATCGTTACCGTTGTAGGAAATAGACACGAGTTCAAGTCCTGGAGAAGACGTTTATATTTCACATAGCACTAATACCCTTTGGAAACAATTCTCCCTCTAAATAGTAGGATAGCCTGATCTCAATAATCTTGATACGAAAAACTGGCCTAGAAAAACGAAAACTCTGAATCCAGACTTCCGCTTGAAAAACTGACCGCGTGTCACATCCTGTTTGTGCCGAAAAGTTGGTAAATACAAATAATTTTCCATTACAAACTTTTTGGAAAATTGTTGACTTGTTATTTTCATCGTTGATAGTTAATTTAAGCTTTTCATAATGTTAAGGGTTGTGCTAAATACAGAAAGGGTTCATCCAATAAAAAAACAATATCTTATAAGGGTGAGTCAAAAGTTTTGCAATATTTTAGCAACGTATTTGCTTTATTCTTCAAGTTACCACAAAAGCTGCTTAGCATTCAAAGTAGAGGCCATCTTGTTGCACCATCTGAAACCACATTTCGACCAGTTCTTTGACCCTATGCTGATACCAGTTCTTGTCCATCGAGGCCAAGAACTCCTTCCCGGAAGCGTCTACCTTCTTGGTTGTTGAAACGTCAAGAAATGAGCCATAGATCTGAATGTGCAATAATCCGAGAGAGCTCGGTCCGGGCTATACGCTGAGTATGGCATCAGTTTGATTCCCTCAAGTCTTTGGGGGTTCATTTCGGATATAAAACACGTATGCAAATTATGCAAAACTGTGAACTCACCGTAGTATTTTCAGAACATTTTTTAGATGTAACGGTAAGAAGTTCCGAAAATAACGCATTTTTTTTTCTATTTTACTCATAATTTTTGTTGAATTTTCAGAAGCTGTAACAACATTTTAATATCTATAATTCCATATATATGGAGGTGCCCGTGGTGTAATGGTTATCGTCGTAGGAAATGGACTCGGCGACAAGAGTTCAAATCCTGGACGAGACTGATTGCATTTCATATAGCACTAATACCCTTGGGAAAGGTATGAATCCAATTATTCTCCCTCCAGCTATGGGTAAATAGTAGGGCAGACTAGGTTCTTCACCATTGTGAAGCAACTAGTCTAGGAGAAGGAAAACTCTGAATTCAATCCGCTCAAAAATTGACCTTGTGTCATATCCTGCCCGAGCGGAGGGGTTGGTAAATATGATAATTCCATGTATATTTTGGCAACATTTCTTCATTGATATATATTTGATTGAACATAATAGACATTTTTTGTCTACATATTTTTTGTTAATCCTTTCGAATTGCCATATCGATCTTATGATATTCGGTGGGAATTGGTTGATAAACATTCCATAATTAGTTATTTCCCTGTAGTGAATACATCTGTATTCCAAAGCGCTGAGCTGCAGGATCGTGGAGTTTAAAATATGTATATTCTGGCTGCGTTTCTTCATTGATACATATTTGATTGAGCATAATAGACATTTTTTGTCTACATATTTTTTTGCAAATTAATTCCCACCGAATTTCATAAGATCGATACGGCAATTCGAAAGGATTAACAAAAAAATATGTAGACAAAAAATGTCTATTATGCTCAATCAAATATGTATCAATTCCATATATATATATATATATATATATATATATATATATATATATTTTCTAATGTGTAAATTCGTATATCTTTAAACTGCACCTAATAATTCGTTCTCCAGTCGCGTTTTACGTTCAATTTTTGACTCTTACTCTTTGGAAAGGTATTAACACTTTTATCCGTCGATCTTTGGAGGAAAGGTATTAACCCTCTTATCCCTCCACCTTTTATCCCTCCACTTGTACCATTCCTGTTTTTCTACAAGGATGACTTTGGAATAAAATAACCCGCGAAGGTTGAGATGCTATTAAACAAAGAAACCAAACTAAACTGAACATTTTCTGATCGTTTATCATTTTCAGTGTATATAAATGATTAATTTTAATGTCAACTCGTTAAGAGTGATTTTATGCCAAGAGGTTAAAAAATTGCGTTTACGTTCATATCTTTGTGTTGTTTCTGGGTGGGGTTGGTTGCACACGGTCCTATCAAATATGAATAATTTTAAAGCAAATCTATTTGCTCCCCAACAGTTACTATCACTTCGAGTTAGAGTGGACCTGGGAGTAATAGCAATTAAGGTGTAATCCACACTTCTTAGACCCCAAGAACTGGAGTCTCACTATTAGAAGCATTCTAGTATCATACCTAGGACAACCTTTTAGCGAGGGGAGGGAGTCTTACCCCTTCCTGCAGGGTATACAATCTGCGTATTCAAAGCCTCACCGACAGGGCGTACTTTGATTGAAAAGAAACAAACATATAAAAGTATACACACACACACACACAGAATCATCATCATGGCCAGGACAATCTTTTTTCGTGGGGGAGAGTCTTACCCCTTGCCGGGAATATAATCAGCGTATTCTAAATCTCGCAAACAGGGTGATCACAGTAAGTATTCCTTCATTTATAATGAATTGAATAGAGTCTTATTATCCACATAGCCCAGTCAACTGAGGCTGAAGAATACTCCCACCCCCAACGAGTGTCCTCAATATGACACTAAATAATCTGATGGTGAGGTTTCAGTAATGCTGGAGCTTTGGGGAATGCGAAGTACTCCTTCATTCCCAAGTCCATTCTGGCCTGGAGTGGTAGCACCTGATAGGGTCGTATCTATGGGTCAAATAGAATTGTTTGACATTTAAACTGAGTGCAAACAAAAGAACTTATGCTAAATTGAATTATTTGAAATAGAACTGTTTAATCATTTAACAGTGTGTATCTACAAAATGAGTTTACAAATAATATATTTGATATATATGTAAAAAACAGGATTTGGCATTGAGTAACCAACAACGGTTGATATCCCATAAAACCAATGTTGAAATTTGTAAATTCGGCAGTTAATGTCTGCTCCAATCTGAGTGGCTGTTTTTTAGGTTGTGCTGTTAGCCCCGGCCCGTACTGTTATCTAAGTGAGATCCACAATAGTTCTTCTTCTCTTCTCTTTTTTACCCCCAGCACGAGCAGAAGACTGTCTGGCTCGCTCCTTTTGCCTTGCGAGCTCTTGTTTATTCGCCTTCGACTTTAGGCAGTTTTTTTTTTTTTTTTCGTAAGCAAGGTGGCTTAAGCAAAATAGGCCAGTTAGTCTTAGGCTAAGCCTCTTTTTCTATCAGGGTTTTTATTGTTTCTTGTTGAAACAATCAGTTTACTGCAGGCTATTTGTGGTTTTGGTATGCTGTCCCCTTCAAAAGAAAGTTGAGTGTAAGGTTTGGAGGCGGTATTATTAGACTTTTGGCGACAAAAGAAGCTGTTGGCCTGCTCAGAAAATGTGGCAAAAGCCTCCGTTAGCTCAACAGAAGAAAATTTGAGTTAAACCGAAAAATATTCTTTTAAGAGGAAGAAGTGGTGGTCTACTCAAAGTTCACTTAAAGAAATAGTAAACTTTTCAACAAATCTACACAGGAAACTAGAAGAACACGGTTGTCCATGTTGATTCTACACAAGAAGGAGACGCTGAGAAGAAGAATAAACCATAAAAATTGGCTTCAAAATGAACTTTTACATAAAATACCAAAGAATGGTGTTTTATTATTAACAAAAGTTAAACTGACATTAGGTGGTTGATGGCAGGGCTGCAAGCAAGTCAGTCGTTGTATTTCTGTATACCCTTCTTTATTTTGTTTTGGTTATAATATTGTTATTACTTGAATGTATGTTATTTTTGTTACCTTATTCAATGTTTTTGACAAGCATAGGGAAAAATATTCGAAGCTGGATTTTGTCAAGTTAATTTCTCTTGAAATAAATTACTTTGTGGGAACTAGTTGTTTGTCTTTTTTTTTTAAAGAAATATAGACACGTTTCTCTTTCAGGTAACAAAAGTTAGTTTTCCCCGCTTTTTATCTTCTTTATTCTTTATACATTTCCCTATCCCTTCACTTAGCCTGAAAGTTACCGATAGATTTCTAGGGCTAGGCAGAGATAAAGCCTAGCATATTTTTTGAATTGAGAACGATTCCTCATACCTAACTCATCATCATCATCATCATATCGTGCCGCCCGCACGGATATCCCTGGCCATCTCTCGCCACTTCTCCCTATCATTAATCGCCTCCGGCAGGTCTTCTGGGTTACGTCCCGTGTCCTCACATAGCTGCTGTATATAAGTTTGGGCTGGTCGTCCTGCTTTTGCTTGGCCATATGTGGGGGTCCATAGGAGTACGTCACTTACGAGCTCGTCCTTGCTTCTCCAGCAGTGTCCAGCGTGTCTGGCTCGTCTAACTTGTATAGTTTTCGTGATGGGAGCCAGGTGGCCGTACAGTTGGCGTCTCGTGGGGTGTTGTCGCCAGGACTTGTTCAATAAGAGAAACCATTATTATCCACAATAAGTTATCACGCATTGCGTATTTTTCAATATTTTTTTGGCATACTTAGTTTTCTGATAAAAATACTACAATTTAAAATCATTTCAAGAATTTTTTTTGTTTTTTTACCGGCCTATTTGCTTTGTGGGTAGAGTGTTCGCCAATGGCCCGGGAGACCGGAGTTAAATTCCAGGTTGAGTAATACCAAAGACTCTAAAATGGTACTTGATGCCACCTTGCTTAACACTCAGCATTATTAGGTACGGATCAAGGGTTAGAGGAGCAGTCCAAGGAAAAGAGTAGCGCCCTCTACTACGCTATCGTTGTTGTAACTAAAGAAAGGAGAACCTTCGGGTCGCCCTCGACTACAATCGCCAACTTTACATATCGCCGACTTTTGGGCTGAAAAGTGGTGCGTATACGACCAAAAGTTGGCGATATTTTTAGTACACGAGAACTATATAAATGACTCTTTTCCGGTCACATGCCTTACCATATTCGGGACCGGATGATCAAAAGTAAGTTATATCTGTTATCTAAATTAATATGTTAGAGAAATCTCCACCGAAATGTGTGTTTGTTTATAATTTTGTTTCTCTCTATGTGAACGTATTTTCGCAGCAAGCTGGTTACATTTTTTGTTAACATGTTCATGTATTTTGCTTTAAATACAAAGCAAATTCTAAAACCTAATGTATGGGGGTAAATATAAGTTGGTTGTTATTTCATTGATTAGTAGGTTGTTGGTAGTCGTTTGTTCCGGTTTGGTTAATTATTGTATTTTATGGTGTAGGTGTTGTATGCCATGACCACTATACATACACATATACATGCAGAAGCATATTCAACACAATAAAGACGAGCGCTACAGTTCTTTAGAAAAATATACCTCTCACTTTATTGAAAGGGTTGTGTGTGAGAGGGAGTTGGAGACCGAACAAAGACTGCAACATATTGACCCCCACTCTTATGGCCATAACAGCGTTTCTTTCTGTTCTCCCGGGCTGCTCAACCGGGGGCCTGGGGGCTCAGCCTCTCTGGGACATGGTCCTCATTCCAGCACCTTCTCTCCAACTGCAACTGCTCAATCGGGGTTCCTGAGGGCCCCCTCTGCTGGGTGCTGGTTCTCTCTACGGCATCTTATCTCCAACTGAGTCGAACTTCCTGTGCACCGAGTTATATAATTGTTTTACGCCCACTCAATTCAACCTGTCGACAGTCAAGGTTATTCCCTTGATATCTTCGACCGGATGCACCTGTTATTTACACAGGTGCATTTCCTATTTTGACAGCTCGGCCGGGGTCAATATACAACAGTAGGGAACGAGTAAATAAATAAAAAATTTAAATTGAATAAAAAAAAGGAAAACTTAAATTTGCAGAAACTCCCAGAGGTCCCTGACGGGAAAAAGGGATGACGCATGCGTCAAAGAAAAAAGGCATCCTCTTGACAAAGAGGAACAGGCTTTCTTTCTCTTTCAGGCGGTGACCAGCGATTTGACTATACCATTTTGCTATCTGGTGTTTGGGCACCACGCATACGTCTTTGGACGTGGCGTTGGTTAGTCCCTTTCACCCAGTAGCGGTCAGCATTATGCTGAAATATAAAAGACCCACAAATGAACGACAAACTAACCTTTACCGGACTTTGACAAACTTCCAAAAGAAAACTAACCCTTATGGAAGCCCGAAATACCAAATGAGGACAAATACATACATGAAACGATTAACGTATTTTTGACACCTTAACTGGGGGATTCAACTATTTCAATGTATTCTGGAAAAACTCCTTCATCCATGGAATGGTTGTTGAACCCAGTAAATAAAGGAAAGTATAAAAGAAACGTCTTCGTCTTTTATCTGTTGCTGTCTTTTTTTTTTTCTTTTGGGACTTTCTTGGGCAAGGCGTTACACCGACTAGCCAACGTGGGGGTAAAATAGTAAGTAAAGTTAGCGACCATAGTCGAGGGTGACCCGAAGGCTCCCTTTTCGATAGCTACTACACCAAGGTGTAGGGGAGGGCGCTACTCCATTCCCAGGATTGCTCCACTTTACCCTTGAACCGTACCTTATAATGCTGAGTGTTAAGCAAGGTGGTATCAAGTTCCATTTTTAAAGTCTTTGGTATGACTCGACCTGGGATTGAACCCAGGTCTCCCGGGCCATTGGCGAACACCCTAACCGCTGGACCACAGCTTTGCCCATTGCCCTTGACCTTCAGCCTCATAACCTCCACAATGGGATGACTTTGTAGTTTTTGGAATCTGACGCCTAGATTTTTTTTATGAACCTATTAACTTGTTCTCTTATGGTTGCCGAAGCTGTAAAAAAAACTTTAGATGAAAAAAGGCAAAGACAAGGATACTTTTAACTGAACCTTTATTCTTCTGGTCAACAACTATTTCGAGTTACGAAACTTTCTTCCTGATCCAGGAAAAACGTCTCTCCAGTGTAAAGGGAAAAGCGTTAAACGTTGAGCGTTTTTCCCCTTCAAAGCCAGGACGCCCGTCTTTTTCTTTGGCATTGTCAGAGGCGTCCTGGGAAATTGTAAAGAAATTCTAAAAGAGATAAAATTCAATATAAGGAAATTTTGAAGGAATAAAATTTGTTATGGAGTGAGTGACACTAAACCCAAGTTTAATATTTAACTGGGTAAAGTTTTTAGAGGGCTTATGTGTGCAATATTAAACGGTAATTTCAAACGGTAAGTTCGACAGCTTTCTAGTTAGGATTCTGATTCGAAAAATTAACACAGACAATAAAGTATTTAAAAGGGAATTTTATACAAAAGAAACGAGAAAGAAAGGGATAGAAAAGATAAAGTGTTGCAAATTTTTAGTACAATTTGCTGGAACTTATCTAAGAGAGTGTCCGGGAAAAAAGTTCTTTGAATTTGAGTTTTTTTCTTTTCTTTTCTTTTTTTTTTTTTTTTTTTTTTTGTAGAAATGTTTCAATTTTCATTTAATTTCAAATCTTCTTTAAGGTTCTTTTCAGCAGAATTTCCGGTTGAATTTTCTTTCAGTTGTTTAACTTGGTAGAATTTGAGTAGTCGACTTTCATTTAATTTTACTTTTATTTCTTGGGAAGCTTCAGCCTGTTGAAAATCTTTCCCGGCAATTCAAGAAGCGAGTGACGAAACCTTTCTGCTGGCTTAAGTTTTTCGTACCTTCACAGTTTGGTCCCCGAATTCGTACTGATGGTCAGACTAGTAGTTCTCGACAAAGGAGGAAGTTACTTTTTGGTGCCGTACTGTTTGGGATTACTTCTCCCTTCTCCACTCTGGCCAAATCAAGTGCCACACGTGGTCAGTTTGATTTTTTTTCCTTAGAAATAAATTTTTATGATCGTTCTTTTTTAAAAATATTCATTTATTTATTTTTATTCAATCCCACAAACGTACACTATAAACTGGCCCCGTACCTCTTTATCATTTGTCTAGACTACGTACTTAGAACATCGATTGACAAAATCAAAGAGAATGGCTTCGAACTGACGAAGAAAAGAAGCAGAAGATACCCCGCAACAACAATTACCGACGCCGACTACGCCGATGACATAGCGATACTGGCAAATACACCTGACCAAGCCGAAACTCTTCTGCATAGTTTGGAACGAGCAGCAGCAAGCATAGGCCTCTATGTTAATGCACACAAAACGGAATATATGTGCTATAACCAAACGGGGGACATCTCCACTCTAGAAGGAACCCCACTTAAACTAGTAGACAAATTCACGTACCTAGGAAGCAGCGTCGAATCAACCGAAAAGGACATCGAAACGAGGCTAACGAAAGCATGGACAGCTATCAATAGGCTATCGATTATATGGAAATCAGACCTAACCGATAAAATGAAACGCAGCTTCTTCCAGGCAGCGGTCACATCGATACTGCTATATGGATGCACTACATGGACGCTAACAAAACGGCTGGAGAAGAAACTGGATGGCAATTACACAAGAATGCTGCGTGCAATCCTGAACAAGTCCTGGCAGCAGCACCCCACAAGACACCAACTGTACGGCCACCTGCCCCCTATCACGAAAACTATTCAAGTTAGACGAACCAGACATGCAGGACACTGCTGGAGAAGCAGAGATGAACTCATAAGAGATGTACTCTTATGGAGCCCCACACATGGCCGCGCAAAAGCAGGACGACCAGCTCGAACGTACATTCAGCAGCTATGTGAGGATACGGGCTGTTGTCCTGAAGACCTACCTAGGGCGATGAACGATAGGGAGGAGTGGCGAGAGAGGGTCAGGGATATCCGTGCTACCAGCGCGATATGATGATGATGATGAAAAACTTAGTGCGAATTATGCACCAAATTATTTTTTTTCCAGAATTTAGGTGTGCGTCTTATACATGAGTACATATTTTATTCATATAATTTGACTCTTTCATTCATTGTTTAATGACATATAAACTGTCTTGGGTTATTTAATGCCCAAGCCATCCGAGTAGAACAATCGTGGTACTATTTAACCCATAGCTGGTGATTATAAGGAGGGGGTCAGATCTTTCCTAAGAGTATTAGTCCAAAAGTAAACGTAATAGCATGACTTAAGATAGAACTCACATACTACAATTTATTAGCTGAGCAAGTTAGCGTCAACTCCATAGAAACTCCAGCCAGCGATATTTGAGTAAATCAATATCTTGAGCAGAGTACAGTGTACTCAGCTCAAGAATGATATTCCTACGAAGATACTTGTTAAGCTAAGGAAAAAAAAAAAATTCAACCCCCCACCACACTCACTGTTTACCGTTTACAATATTTCATATTGGTTGAAAGAAAAAATGGTAAATAAATAAATAAACAAGAAAAAAAAAAAAAAAGAAAAGTAAAGAAAAACCTAGCCTGGTTCTGAGAATTTGTTGAATTCGAACAAAAAATGAATTATCCGTGATTTTAAAACGAAAGAGTTGTCTCCCTTATATTTCTTTCAGCAACAAAACTTGAGATGCTTTTTTGATTTTTTTTAAACAATGTAATGAATTTTTTTAAAAACCATAGCATTAATAAACAATTATTTGTTAAAGACATTTAATTTCCTTCGGTTTTAATTTTTCCAAATGCTAACAAAAATATCAGAAGATTAAAGAAATAATGGAATTGATAAATTACTGTATTCATATATGACACACACGGCCAACTTTGGACAAATTCTTGGAAAGTAGAGCATTTTATACACAAATAATTACGATAACGGGGTCAGTCGATTAGGATTAAAAAGAAAAATATCCGATTGGCCAGTCCACAAATGCATCATAATTCTAGGAAAACAAAGTTAGAAAATTTTGTTTTATCTCGACAAGAAGAAAACCAGATTGATATAATTATGTATTTATATACATATGAAAATTTGTAATTTACAAAGTAATTTTTGATTTGTTGTGTTGTGACTGTAAAGTAAGTGAAGTTGGCGAACCAAAGGCTCCCTTTTTAATAGCGACACTTTACCCTTGATTCTTACCTTATAATGCTGAGAGTTAAGCAAGGCGGTATCAAGTACAATTTTTTTGAGTCTTTGGTATGACTCGACTTGGGATAGAACCCCAGTACTCCCGGACCATTGGCGAACTCATTTAGTCAATATGTGTGAGTATGTATGTGTGCGAGGTACATATTAGCGGAGTGTATATTTGGCTGCTGACTGTATGTGTGTAGGTGGGTGGAGATACGTGAAATCTGAGTGAGATGGTTCCAAACGAAAGTGGACAGACAGAAAGTTGGTAAGATTTACTTTCGCCACATCTATGAATATATTTTGGGTGTGTGAAATAGTAGTTAACTGGTGTGTTGTCATGGTAACAATATGGAAATTCGGTCGGTGTTCACATGTACATGCATCTACTTGTGTGTGTCGGGGTTACTAGAGAGGGCTCTTGTTGAGTGCTCGCATACCTGATTGCTGACCGTAAGGGTATTGTAGGGGGACATGTTATTTGGTAGATATGTTTAGTCCCCCAAAATTTAATGTTATGGTTTAGTATATGTTTTGCTTAGTGGTATATTATGTTTGCAAAAAGGCACATGAAAAAAGGGTAAAATAGGCACATGGAGACAAATGAAGTAAATGAGTAAAGATATGAAACGGCGCGGACAAAAGGAACATTCAAAACAAGGCGACAAACAAAACAAATTTATATTCATAACAAAACATGCAAAGATACATTTAAAATATTGCTATGGTTCTATATTGTTCGTAAAATAGTCCTGTGTGTATGTGTGTGTGACTAACAACTAAAACTACAGAAAGGGTTAAATAATAAAAGTGTCCCATTCATGTTGACTATGTATTTCTAAATATTCGTTTCTTTCTTTGGTTCGAAACAATTACAGTTTTCGAGGCTGGAAAAAGTCTAATAGACAAGGAATTTTGAGGAAAAGAAGGTTTGCGTGGTTTATCCATTTTGTGGCTTTTGACGTCTGTTGGTGAATAAGAGAGTCACACTGGAGAGAGTGTGTAAGCGCTGCAATAGAAATCGGGGAAAAGAGGAAGAGTGTTTGAAGACGAAGTATTTATAGAAAATACGTGTCTTGGAATCGGCTCCAAAAAACACAGGACGAAATTCAGATGAGGACTTAGTTTTAAACACTGATCACGTGGTTCTCCTGGCCAATGGCTTCCCGAGACTGAATATTTGCGTGCGCAGCCATCTTTGTTGCAGGAACAAGTGGCATACCGCCCAATTTAAATTATGGAAGTGTAAGTCCTATAGTATTTAACTAACATCCCATTAAGCCGATATGTGACACAAGGTCCTTTTATTGTAGGGAGCCTTGCATATATCAAGACTTATGCACGGATAGATAAAAAAAATGCTTGGTCTCTGTCGTATTCCCCTATTGGGGCGCCTCAAATGCCGAACTATAAACTCAACCCTGCAAAGCAAGTATAGCCTGGAGGGAGGCTCCCTGGCCAGGCAATTCAGCTTAATAACACCCACTTGGTGCGAACACCAGACAGACCCCAGAAAATCCAGAAGCAGGACAAGCAGTGGTTGCTGGCCGTGTGTGTTCGTTGCCGCCAAAAACGTGAATAAATAGATCTCCTGATCACATGACCAATTCCCAATAAAAGTTTTAGTTCTGTGCGGGAAGTCAAAAAGATGCAGGTTCATTTGAAGTTCAACTGCGCAAAAGTAAGCAAAAACATAGCCCCTCACTATCCTGTCCAATCAGATTCCAGAAACCACTAGTTCAATTTTGAATCCTTTTTTTTTTTTTTTTTTTTTTTTACTGATTTGTACAAATTTTTGTTTTAGCGATTCTGATCAGCCCTATGTGTAGGCGGTTCTTTCATCCACGACCTCACAAATATTAACCATCCGCAGAATCCTTGAAGGTGTACGGGCAAAGAACCTACAAGCGACATTAATATTTGTCGACTTTACCAAGGCTTTCGACTCCATTCACAGAGGAAAAATGGAACAAATACTACTAGCGTACGGCATACCTAAAGAAACCGTAGCGGCAATAACGATTCTCTATAGAAACACTAAAGTAAAAGTACGATCACCAGATGGAGACACAGAATACTTCGACATTGTAGCAGGAGTACTACAAGGGGACACGCTGGCTCCGTACCTCTTTATCATTTATCTAGACTACGTACTTAGAACATCGATTGACAAAATCAAAGAGAATGGCTTCGAACTGACGAAGAAAAGAAGCAGAAGTTACCCCGCAACAACAATTACCGACGCCGACTACGCCGATGACATAGCGATACTGGCAAATACACCTGACCAAGCCGAAACACTTCTGCATAGTTTGGAACGAGCAGCAGCAAGCATAGGCCTCTATGTTAATGCACACAAAACGGAATATATGTGCTATAACCAAACGGGGGACATCTCCACTCTAGAAGGAACCCCACTTAAACTAGTAGACAAATTCACGTACCTAGGAAGCAGCGTCGAATCAACCGAAAAGGACATCGAAACGAGGTTAACGAAAGCAGGGACAGCTATCAATAGGCTATCGACTATATGGAAATCAGACCTAACCGATAAAATGAAACGCAGTTTCTTCCAGGCAGCGGTCACATCGATACTGCTATATGGATGCACTACATGGACGCTAACAAAACGGCTGGAGAAGAAACTAGATGGCAATTACACAAGAATGCTGCGTGCAATCCTGAACAAGTCCTGGCAGCAACACCCCACAAGACACCAACTGTACGGCCACCTGCCCCCTATCACGAAAACTATTCAAATTAGACGAACCAGACATGCAGGACATTGCTGGAGAAGCAAAGATGAACTCATAAGAGATGTACTCTTATGGAGCCCCACACATGGCCGCGCAAAAGCAGGACGACCAGCACGAACGTACATTCAGCAGCTATGTGAGGATACAGGTTGTTGTCCTGAAGACCTACCTAGGGCGATGAACGATAGGGAGGAGTGGCGAGAGAGGGTCAGGGATATCCGTGCTGCCAGCACGATATGATGATGATGATGATTGATAGTAGAATAAAGGATTTTATATCTTATATAGTAAAATGTCTTAGAAAATAGTCTTAGTTTTTTGTATTACGTTTTTTGAAATAAGATTTACAATTTACAAAATGGATTGGAAATTAAACTTTAGCAAGAAAACAAATAGTTGTGCCTTGTTACAAAAAGAAAGGAGTAAGACAAATGAGTGGACAAGAATATTGGTGAGTTCCCAAAAACTTCAATGTCAGCTTGAGAGGTAATCTTTGTACTGTGAGTTGTACAAATAGAAGAAAAAAGTTGCAAATGTTAGAGCAGAAATTAGGCATTCAACCTGAAGTTTCGAGGCCCAGTTGGTCTAGGATGAAGTAATGAATGATAAAGGAATTGTCTCCTAAAGGAACAATGGCCCAAATGTTGAATGCGCTCTCTTCGTGTTGATGTCGTCTGTCTGCTGCTAGAATCAGTGAAGAAGAAGAAGAAGAAGAAGAAGAAGAAGAAGAAGAAGAAGAAGAAGAAGAAGAAGAAGAAGAAGAAGAAAGAGAGAGAGAGAGAGAGAGAGAGAGAGTCAGAGTCACACAGTCTTTTATATTGCCCGGGAAGTCATCCGAGCAGAATGACATAAACCATCCTCATTGGTGGAAAATATCAAATCGAAACTTCAACGGTCAAAAATAATTTCCGCGCTAAATAATAAATTTGAAATCATTTCTTTCTGCTACAAAACAAAAATGTCTAGAACATTACTATGAACCAAATTTATTGGTTTTAGTTTGAAATGTTGCATAGTAGAGAGAAGTGAAAACAACACGTATTTGTAAAAATATAAACTCTTTTCTTTATTACTACGAAAGCCGCGATGGTTGCATGAGAGAGAGAGAGAGAGAGAGAGAGAGAGAGAGAGAGAGAGAGAGAGAGAGAGAGAGAGGACTGGTAGAGAAATGCAAGATTGTGATATTATAGGGTTTCAAAGGTAATTTATTATATTGACTCCATTCTGGGCTATTCTATTCTTACCCCACGTTATCTTGCAGGTTTTACTTATCGAATATGAAAGCCACAAAGGAATTATATGAAAGAAGACAGAAATAAAAGATGGGAGGCCAAGTTATCTTTTATATATTTCCTTTATTCCTGGGTTAAACAACCATTAGGTGATTGAGTAAATTCTTCCTGAATACAAATAAAATGGTTGCGTCTCCTAGTCAAGATGTTAAAATGTGTCAGTCATTCTTGGGTATATATGTCCAAATTTGGTGTTCAAGGCGTTAACAACGTGTCAGATGCGTTTGGGAGATATGTCTAAATCCGGTGTTTTCAGTTGTAGTCATTAAGTCCGTTGTATGGTGTCTTAATTATGATTCTGACGAGTTCATTATTCGGTGTTTTTAGTCGTGAGTGGTTAGTAAAAGAGACGACCGCTACTAGTGGAAAGGTTAACCAATGCGTCGTCTAGACACGGACGCATGGCGCCTTCCACCACTAGCAAGAAAGATTTAAGTATTGTCACTCCGTTGGTCACTGATGAAAGAGAACGAGATTTTCTTTTGTCGGGACTATTCCTTTTCTTTGCACATGCGTCGTTCCACTTACTTTCAGGGGCTTCTGGGAGTTTCTGCGTATTTCTAATTATTATTTTCAATTCAATTTAATTTTTCTATTCCCAACAATATCTTCAGATTTACATCCAGTGGTGATACATCTCCAGAGAACCTTGCTTCTTCATGCTACTTTCGCGAGAGACTAATGCAGAGCAGGTTCTCAATCCCCGGGTCACCTTTACTCCCCTCCGGGTTAACGCTTTAACAGTGTGACTTGTCTACTCTGCTGATTGTTCTTACCGACTGACCGCAAGGGTCGAAAACTTCTTTCATTATATATTTTTCTGACGCCCACACATTTCTTCCAACGCAATTAACTTGGCAAGTCCGCTGGCCCTTTTTTTACCAGCAGCACATTTTGTTTTTTCAAATCCACACTAACTGGTCTGTCAAAGGTCACTATGTAACAGTGTGTTAAAATAATCAATATCTGCAGATCATTCCAAGAATTTGAATTGTAATAGACTTCATGTGCAAATCTGTACTGATTCATCATAGCATGTCAACAGCATAAAGTCGAAGACACTCTCTCTCACCATCCGTCCCTCTTGGTAAGTCCTCTAGACGGCATCCACATGTTTTTGGTGGTCAGCCTATATTCGCCTGTCCATCTGCATGAGTTTATCAGAAAACGTTGCTTATGAGTTCATCTTTACTTCACCAGTAGTGCTTTGCATGTCTTGTTTATCTGACTGGGATAGTTTGTGAGATGGGAGATAAGTGGCCTTACAGTGGCAGTTTTGTAAGATGCTGCTTTCAGGATTCAAGCTAAAGAGCATGCAGTTTCCTTACGTAGTTCTCATGTTGCTTTTTCTTCAAGTATTTCATTATATTTCCAAGTTTATAGCCATACATTAGTACTGACACAACTAAGACTTGGAAAAATTCTCATTTTATTTCATCAAAGAGATCAGATTTCCATATGGATGATAACATGTCCATAACGTTCCATGCTTACCAATGCGTATTTTGACATTGCTTTCAGTAGATGAGATATTGCTGCCAAGGTATATGTGTTACATAGCCATGATGAATGATCATAACAAAGAGACATAACACTTCTTTCTAAAAGATATATATCTTTCTTTATTCTTCGAAAGGGGTTCAAAACTTCAAGAGCATGAGAAAGAGACAGAAACAAGAAGACAAAGACACAGGAACGACTTGAAAGACTCTGACACGGCTATATTGACCCATAACTTCTTCTTAGCCACATTGTGCCAAATTCATATTCAGGGCCCCACTTGGCCCTTCTTCTGCTTCTTTGACGAGATGTTCTCAACCTGTCTTCGCCAGGAAGCCACTTAGCCCCCTGCAGCCACTCTGGGACTCCAAGACCCAAGACTGACTCCTGTAAGACTCCTTGTATCTGCTCTGGGACATGTATATATATATAATTTCACAACACCCACATATTCTGGTTGTCACCCACGTGACATGCTACCGCTTATTTACACAGGTGCATCCTGCAATCACATTGTTTACACAATTGGAGTATTGTTTACATAATTGAAGAATCCGGCTCTGTCAAAGGTCAATATGCAGCATCTGAACTGGACTACTAGTTTTAAAGGCTTGCTATTTAATAAGGAGATGTGGAACCATTGTATTGTTGCACAATGAAACACATGGGGAAAAAGCCAGATAGGAACAAGGATGTATTTTGAAAAAATCCAAGAAGCAGCACCCAACAAAAAGCAGCTGCACTGCCAGTTTCTTCCCATCTCACAAATCATACAAGTAAGGTGAGGAAGAGATACCGGATACTCCTGGAAAATTAAGGACAAACCTTCATGGACTCCTACACATAGACAGACCAGTATTGGTCAACCAGAAAAAAACTTATATCCATCATCTCTCAGCTGACACTGGGTGCCATCTCAAAGACTTACCAAGAGCAATAACTGATAGGGATGGATGGCAAGAGAGTTTGGATTGGTTTGGTTTGGTTTTTATGGCATATCAACTATTGTAGGTTATTTAATGCCAAATTCTCTTTATACATAGATATATATGATTTGGTTTGGTTTGGCTTTATGTAATAACAACCATTGTAGGATATTTAATAGTAAATCCTCTTTATATATATATATATATATATATATATATATATATATATATATATATTAAATATTGGTTTAGTTTTATGGCATATCAACCATTGTAGGTTATTTAATGCCAAATTCTCTTAATACATACATATCAAATATATATGATTTGTTAACACATTTTGTAGATAACATTTTTAAATGAACCAGAGCTCCTTTTTTTTTGTACACAGTTAAAGGTTTTCAAATATTGCTATTTAACAATTAAATTAAACAGTTATTTGCTTACATACGGTTAAATGGTCAGACAGTTCTATTTCAAACAATTTAGTTTAGCATGTTAACGAAGCCAAATGGTTCCAAGTATTGCTATATATCACTAACAATTCAATTAAATGCCAGTCATTTGTTTACACACAAGTGAATGATTAAACAGATCTATTTCAAACAATTCAGCTTAGCATAAGTCATTTGCACTCAGTTTAAATGTCAAACAGTTCTATTTGACCAATAGATAGGACCCTATCAGGTTCTACCACTCCAGAGCCAGAGTAGACCTGGGAGTGATGATAATGAAGGAGTACTCTGCATTCCCTAAGGCTCCAGCATTACTGAAGCCTCACCATCAGATTGTTTAGTGTCATACTGAGGACACTCATTGGGGGAGTCTTACTCCTCTGCAGAGATGCAGTCGGTGTATTCTATAGCCTCAGGTGACCACACCAGAGGCAAGAAAGAGTCAAAGAAATCCATGCTATTAGCATACCTTGATGATGATTGGGTTCAATCATACCCTAACCTTTCTTGAGGTCATGAGTACAAAGGAAACACAAATAGAGAAAAGAACTTGAACCCTCTTTGCCAGTAACCTTTATGCTAACCACACTATTTATTCATCAAGTGCCATCGCACAAAGTGACACAAGGTCAATTTTTAAGCGGCATTTAGATGGTTTGAATTCAGAGTTTTCCTTCTCCAAGACCTGTTGTCATACCAAGGTTAAAGAGCTCTGTCTACTCTACTATTTACCCATAGCTGTAGTGAGTATATTTGGATTCATATCCTTACCAAGGATATGAATTATTAAGTAGATTGCTAGCAGCCTTATCCAGGATTTGAACTCAGTACTCTGTGCCCATTTCCTATGATGATAACCATAATATTACAGGCACCTACAAGAATTTATCTTGCCCAGTCGGCTGCGGGGGAGCTGTAGAATACACTGACTGTAGAGGGGTTAGACTGCCCTCCAAACGAGTGTACTGATATGACACTAAACAATCTGATGGTGAGGTTCCCGTAATGTTTTAGAGAATGCAGAGTACCCCTTCAGTGCCATCACTCCCATATAGATTCTGGTCCAGAGTGGCAGCACCTGGTAGGGTCCCATCAATAGGTCAAATAGAGCTAAACTGAATTGTTTGAAATAGAACTGTGTGGGCATTTAACTGTTTATAAACAAAAAACAATACTTATACTAAATTGAATTGCTTGAAATCTAATTTGGCATTAAATGACTCAAAATGGGTTGATATGCCATAAAACAAAACCAACCAAACCAAGAATCTATAGACTTCCTGTGGTTCAGTGCCACAACCCTAAAACAATAGTGATGATATTTCAGTTTTAATAAAAAGCAATTTTATTTTAATAGGGTGAAGTTGCTTGCTCCGCACCCACCTGATTTTGAATTGAAAGTTTTCCTTCTCTTTGATTGATTGCCCATGAAGTCTGCAGAGCCTGATCTGCTCTACAATTTTTACTCATAGCTTGAAGGAAAAGATATGAACTCATGCCTTCTGCCTAGAGCATTAATGCAATGTAAGTGAAAAGTGTCATAGCAATAATCTGCACTGCTTGCGAATTCCATTGTCCATTTCAATATCAATCATGCCATGTACAACCGCTTCCTTAATTAAACTAGAATAGCTTGGTAGCTGTCAGTAAGCCTTTATGATTATAACGAACTCCAAACAATCTAGCAACTGAAAGAAAACATCTGTAGAAAATGATTTGAATCAAAAGTTATTGACAGTAATTGTAGATAATTTTATTAAAAAAGTTTTTTAAGGGGTTGGGGTGAAGCCAAAAATGGCAGCTACAGTAGTTAGAATAGTTTACAAATATAATTAAAATCATTTATCAAGTTTTGTAAATTTAGAAAAATAAATAAACAGAAAAAATTAACAAAGAAAAATAACTTTACAACTTTTTGCTACACACTGAACAATACCAAAAAAAACCCAAAAAAAACAAAGAAAACTGAACCATTTTTTATTATTGCCACACACTTTAATAAAACTTCAATGGCTTAGACAGACACACATAGGAAGTGATTATTTTCATTGATTATTTTTGTTAAAGTTCTCTTTGTTGTAATGAAGTCATAATTGTCTTAAAAAAAAAAAAAAAAAAAAAAAAAAAAAAAAAAATAGAGAGAGAAAGAAAGAAGGAAACTTTTCATAAATACCCAAAAATAAAATATTTTTTAGAATTTTTTTTTCCTTGATTTGATATCCAAATTTGTGATTACTCCTAAGTGGTTGTCAAAGGTCAAATAGTGGCATAGAATGAACTGCCACTTCATGATATTGTGAAGAAATTTAATGAATTGACGTTTTCCTCCAAAATAAGAAAACAGGAAATTATCTACAGAAAGAAGGTCATGACCACATGAGAAAAACCACTGCATTTGATGCTAATGAATACCCAACCAAATATTAAGTGGTCATAAATTGTTTAAAACTGTTTTGATAAAAATTTTTGTCAGCTGTCTGTTTTTTGTCCAATACTCTGTGTGTGTGTGTGTGTGTATATATATATTAGATTTATATCTTTAATGCTGTGGAAGGTTGTAAAACTTCATGAAACCTAAGGTCGCAGACAAACAACAATCATCAGGCAGATAACGAAATGAAATGAAGAAATCGGAAAATACAGTCAAAAATCGTTGGAATTGTGTACAAATCTTTATGTGTGCTTGTAGACAAACTTCCATGGCATTAAATATATAAATTTAATATATATTTATTATTATTATATAATAGCTCAATCTCAGATATTGAGCATTCTCCAAATTATATCGCATTTGGTTTGCCACAAACCCACAAAGTGAATTAGTGACAACCAACACTGTGACTATATATATGGGTGTGCGAACAGCTTTCATCAAACAATGCAGTTAATTGCATACAAATACATATGCATTTTTCCATGTATATAACTGGTGTCCCAGTCATCACCAATGGGTTTAATGATTTGATGTACAAGAATTTTACAATATTTTGGTACATTTTATTTGGGTTGCAAATAACCTTGACAAATAGGCAAAGTCAGGTAGGCCAAAAACCGTGGATTCTAAGGCATACAGGCAAATTTAGTGAGTAGCCCTCGGAGAGTATAAATATAAGCTCAGTATCTCATAGTACTGTGTGGTTTGACACCTTCACAAATTTAACGAAAGCATCTAGAGATACTGGATTGTGCTTCACATACTACAAAAATATTGCAAGACTTTTGACTCTTCATAATCTTTGTAGAGACTTCATTTTCTCTTCAGTTTTTTTATATATAATTAAAACTTCATTTTGTAAATTTAATTAAAAAAGATTATTACAGAACACATGAATTATGCTTTTAAAATATCTTCATAATTTTTAAAACATTGAATTTCATTATTTGTAATAATTTAAATTCTCATGAAATAATTTTGCTTTTTTAAAAGAAACAGCTAATCATTTTCTAAGCAAGGCAGCTGAAATTTTTTTTTCTTTAAATTTTTAAAGACAGGAAAAAAAGTACCATATTTCTCAGTATATAAAACATATTTAGAGTTAAATAATTCTATACCAATATCACACTGCATCCCATTTGCTAGTATCATCAGAGCTGGTGCAAGAGTTCTGTGCTCGAACCACAAATCTATGATACGTGGATCCCCAATCTACGACGTATCAATTTTCATAAAGTATTATTCATATAAAATTCATGTAATATTGTAACATAAGTTTGACGAATTTTAAAAAGTATAAAAAAAATTCAAATTTTATTGTAATCCTAGTTGGATGAATTTTTAAAAAAATAAAATTCAAATTTTATTGTAACCCAAGTTTGACGAATTTTAAAAAGTATAAAAAAAATTCAAATTTTATTGTAATCCTAGTTGGATGAATTTTTAAAAAAATAAAATTCAAATTTTATTGTAACCCAAGTTTGATGAATTTTAAAAAGTATAAATAAAATTCAAATTTTATAGTAATCCTAGTTGGATGAATTTTAAAAAAAATAAAATTCAAATTTTATTGTAACCCAAGTTGGATGAACTTTTAAAAAAATAAATAAAATTCAAATTTTATTGTAACCCAAGTTGGATGAACTTTTAAAAAAATAAATAAATAAAATTCAAATTTTATTGTAACCCAAGTTTGATGAATTTTAAAAAGTATAAATAAAATTCAAATTTTATAGTAATCCTAGTTGGATGAATTTAAAAAAAAATAAAATTCAAATTTTATTGTAACCCAAGTTGGATGAACTTTTAAAAAAATAAATAAAATTCAAATTTTATTGTAACCCAAGTTGGATGAACTTTTAAAAAAATAAATAAATAAAATTCAAATTTTATTGTAACCCAAGTTTGATGAATTTTAAAAAGTATAAATAAAATTCAAATTTTATAGTAATCCTAGTTGGATGAATTTAAAAAAAAATAAAATTCAAATTTTATTGTAACCGAAGTTGGTTGAACTTTTAAAAAAATAAATAAATAAAATTCAAATTTTATTGTAACCTAAATTGGATGAATTAAAAAAAAATGTTAAAATCTGCTAATTTTTTTATCTTTTAGTAGACAGACTTTGTTTAATTTTTAAACATCTATTCTGAAAAGATGTTCCCAACTCTGATGACAGGAGTTGGTGTCCCCTATCAATATTCTACTATCCCTGGCACAATGGGACATCATTAATCTTGAACTCTGCATAAAGCACTACTGAAATCCATCCTTTCCAGGAGCCCCCTAGCAGTCTTATGCACCCTCTCCAGGTTAGGGCATTCATAGATAGTATGCAACGACTATTATGACTAAAGCAGTGTTTCTTAAGCTGGGAGTACTGGTACCCACAAGAGATATGTGATTCAGTTCTTGGGGATGCAAAGAGGGGCCTGGAAAAAACATTCTTTGTTTTACTTCTCATTATTCAATGTTTCATAGCTTTCTATTTGTTTCAACTTCTTTACGACAATTTGGTTTGATGGAAAATCTAAAAGACCTAGCAGTACAGAATAGGATTTAAAAATCTCAACGGGTGACACAATTAAGAAAGGTTAAGGATAACAAGACAAGAGGGTTATTATCTATTGAAGTTTCAAATCAAATATTGAGCTTGCAATTGTTGCAATGAGCAGTAGCCCACATCAAAAGAAAAAAAATTTTTTTTCTTGACATAGAAAAAAAATGATTTATAAAAGGTATTTACCTTTATAAATCATTTTTTCTATGTCAAGAAATATGGTAACATTCACTTCAAAATACATTAAAAAAATACTTTAAAAAACTTGGGTAAAGGGTTAATTTACTCCATTTATTTACAGATAAAGATGATAGCATATTCACACCTAAAAAC
The DNA here is from genome assembly GCA_963585895.1 of Sepioteuthis lessoniana. Classification (NCBI taxonomy): domain Eukaryota; kingdom Metazoa; phylum Mollusca; class Cephalopoda; order Myopsida; family Loliginidae; genus Sepioteuthis; species Sepioteuthis lessoniana. The sequence goes on along the minus strand of OY757938.1, from coordinate 17,400,589 downwards.
AAATCTGAATTTCTTGTAATATGAAGGGTATTTAAAAAATTGTTAGCATTTTTATAGGACTTCCTTTATGGTATTAGGATTTTAAAGTCTTCACCTGTTCACCATATTTAAAATTTTTTTTGTAAATTTTAGATTTTTTGTGTATAACTTCACTGTTTTTAGAAATTATATCACATTATTTCAGTGTTTTGGAACAGTTCCTTCATATTGTTTGTACTATAGAAGGTTTTTCTTATAAGGGCTAAGTCGGTACATTCGATGAGAATGTGCTTACTTCTATAAACCCTTTCTTTACTAGATATATTCTAACAAACTGATCCCTTCCCCAACCTGTTTCACAGTTTTATTTTGTTTTGTTTTTTTAATGATCATGATTCCCTACAAATAAACTCCTAATTAAAAAAAAAAAAAACAAAAACAAAAAACAAACAACAAACTAATTATCTAAAGTTTATCATTAATTCCTAAGACATCTCCTTTGAATTTCTTTTCAGACTTATTTTTTTAAAACATTTCTGCTAGCATTACTGGAACCTCACGATCAGATTGTTTAGTGTCATATCCAGGACACTTGTTGGGGGAGTCTTACCCCTCTGCAGAGAAGCAGTCTGTGTATTCTACAGCCCCAGGTGACTGGGCAAGGAACAGGCATGGTATGTACAATTCAACTATCATTGTATATATATAAGGACAATTTCTGTTGTTAAAGGGTTAAAAAAAGAAAAAAAAATTTTTTTAAATTAATATGTTCAAAAATCTTCAGGTATTTTTGATTGAACAATCCCACCCTAAAAAAAAAAAAAAAAAAAAAAAAAAAAAATATGGGTAGCAGAAATCTGAAATGTTTTTTATTTTTGCAACAAATTTTAATGAAACAACAGGACACTTGTTGGGGGAGTCTTACCCCTCTGCAGAGATGCAGTCGGTGTATTCTACAGCCGCAACTGATGGTGTAAAATGATAGAGATAATGTATTGAAAAAGTTCAATAATGTATTGATAAAGTTCAATAATTTTAAACAGGTAAACAATTAAAGCAAAAAGTAATTTAAAGCCATTTTAAACATATTCTCAGAACTATTTGACTCAGTTACCTCAGTTATTTTGGATCAGAGTGGACCTGGAACTCATGGCAAAGAAGTGGTTACTTTTCACCCTTACAACCAAATTCAGTTTAAAAACATATACAGAGCATAAGATTTATTCTTACATAAATCTATATGTAAGAATGAAAGCAGGGTTTTAATAAAAAATGTGTAAGATAATTAGGGATTTTTGTTAATTATTTTAGTAATAAATTGTTTTTGAGTTAAACTTGGAGTTCAAAGTTTGGTGGTTTTCAATTTGTAAAGGTTAAGGCAAAGAAACCTCTCTCTTTTCACTGACTACTGTGAAAAGGAGAAACAAACTTTAATATCCAGTAACCCGCTTTGTGTTTGTCAAATCTTATCACAGTGAAGTTACCATGGTGTCCGAAAGAAAGCTATACCCATAGTCTGAGGTGTTACACATGCATCTTATTTAATAAGTAATTAAAAAAATATGATAATCTTTATGCAATATACTAGGGTGACTCAAAAGTTTTCCATTATTTTGGTTTGTTTAATGTTCAATGGCATATCAACCTTGGTGGGTTATTTAATGCCAAAGCCATTCTTGTAGATGAATAGCAGAGATACTATTTAAGGTTTCTTTGTTCAATAGCATATAAACCTTCATGGGTTATTTAATGCCAAAGCCACCCTTCTAGAAGAATAGTAGTGGCACTTTTCGAGGTTTCTTTGTTCATTGGCATATCAACCTTCATGGGTTATTTAATGCTGAAGCCCTCCTTGTAGAAGAATAACAATGATACTATTGAACCTAAAGCTGTGAATATAAAGGCGTTCCTACCTTTCTCTTGGATGTAAATGTAATAGTATGACTGAAGTTCAAGCTTGCTTACTTTAAATTTTGCTCGGGTTGTAAAAATCTTGATGATCAGACCAGATCAGGTCTGCCTAAAACAGTAGATTCCAAAGCCATGCTTCAAGCCAGAGAGACAAATCTAGTGAGTAACACTCCAAGGCTATCTCAGGGTCCTGTGTGGTTAGTCACCTTCATGACCTTGGCCTCCCACGGCCTAGCGTGGTTCATCGTCACCACTACCTCAGCCTCTCATGGCTAAATGTGGTTCATCACCCTTATGACCTTGGCAAAAGCATTCAGAGTTGCCAAATTGTGCCTTACATTACCAAAATATTGCACAACTTTTGACTCAACAAAGTATAAGTGAATTTAATCAACTTGATTAATTTTAATGGTATGAATATAAAAATTAATGACAAAAATTATTTTAACAATGAAGATTGAACAGTCTTTTTCTTTCAAATGAAAAATAAAATAACAGACAAGTTTGGGGATTTTTAAAAAAAAAAGTGAATGTAAAAAACAAAAAAAAATATTCCAGTTTATCAAAAATAATGAATTTTTTAGATGTTTGTCTCAATTGTTTTCTTGATCAGCCTTTGAGTTCAACCAAAACAAAGTTCTACTGAACAAAGAAACAGATAAAGTTAGTTATTATTGCAAAACCTTTTTCATTTAATGTTTGATAATGAATCAAACATGTTGGTTTAATCAGTTTTATATTTGTATGATAATAAAATCAGATATCACGGATTACAACATTATAGAATGGGAGGTTTAATCGTTTAAATATAAATCAGTACAGTCTATGAGTCACTTATTAATTAGAAAAGTCAATAAAAAAAATTTGAAATGACTTTATTAGATAAAAATAATTTGCAATAAAATACACCAGTTTTTATTCTAATCCCATCCGAATGCATAATTTTGTGATGCTGATAGCACAAAAATGCTACAAGCAACTTCATGGGTATAAATGTAATATTAAAAAGTTTCTGTGTTTGTTTATATCAATTAAAAGAGATAGATTTCATATAAAACTATATATTTTTTAATGCAAATATGATCATGTGCTGTAAATTCATCTTATGGTAGGTCTATCACCAGTAAATTCATTATATTGTAAATCTACTGCAAGTAAATTATTTGTGACTAAATTTAGAATTTAATCATTACTTTTAAGAATTTAATAAAAAGAGCAAAAGGGATAGGGAAACCCTATATTATACAAGCAATTAATCTGAATGCATGAATTTACTAGTAATAAATTTATCACGTGATAAATTTAGCTTTTCTTTTTTTCCTTTGTTTAATGGCATATCAACCTTTGTAGGTTACTTAATGCCAAAGTCATTCTCATAGATGAACAGCAATGATACTATTTAATCCATAATTGGTTGGGGGTTCAAACCTTTCCCAAATGTATTAGTCTTAATGTGAATGTAATAACACAAGTAGAGTTTGAACTTGCTTTCTATGAGACCGCAGTCAAGTGTTTTAGTCCCTACACAGGTGTTATTTAATACCAAAGCCATTCTCGTAGAAAAATAGCAGTGGTACGTTTTAATCATAGCTGGAGTGATAAAGGGGTTTATACTTTTCCCAAGGGTATTCGTCCGAAAATGAACATAAATGCATGACTAGCTTACGACAATGTTACAGTCCAGCGTGTTAGCCATTATACCATAGGATCTCCCCCCCTCTTTTTAATGGTGGAATAAAAGTATTTGAGTACACACATGTTGAAAATACCATACTTCAGTTTTTTGTACTAATAATATTCAACTGTTAATACCTTTAGTTTTTTTAAAATAAATATTTGAAATTGTCTATTTTTTGTGTTAACACTGTATGTGTGTGTGTATATATATATATATAAGTAAAGTTGGCAACCAGAAGGTTCCCTTTTCAATAGCTACTACACTGCGGTGTAGGGTAGGGCATTACTCCTTTCCCTGGATTGCTCCACTTTACCCTTGATACGTACCTTGTATTGCTGAGTGTTAAGCAGGAGGTATCAAGTACCATTTTTAAAGTCTTTGGTATGACGTGACCTGGGATTGAACCCAGGTCTCCCGGACCATTAGTGAACACTCTACCCACTTGGCCAATGAGCCAGTTTATATATATCAAACAGAATGAAAGAAATAAGACATGGAAATAAATTTGGCGGAGTGATTATACATGTTTTTCATAAAAATTGATATCATTTGGTTTGATTAGTTTTTATAGCATATTAACCATTGTAAGTTACTTAATGCCAAATCCTGTTCATATATATATATATATATATATATATATATATATATATATAATTTATAAACACATTTTGTTGATAACATTTTTAAATGAGCCTGAGCTTTTTTTTGCACACATTTAAATGGTTTCAAGGATTGCTATGTTACACTAATTATTCTATACAACATTATTAATTTATTTGCACATAGTTAAAAAGGTTCTGAATATTCTTATGTATCACTAACAACTCAATTAAACATCAGTTTTTGTTTACACATAGGGACAAACTCATAAGAGATGTACTCTTATGGACCCCAACACATGGCCGTGCAAAAGCAGGACGACCAGTACGAACATACATTCAGCAGCTATGTGAGGATACGGGATGTTGTCCTGAAGACCTGCCTAGGGCGATGAACGATAGGGAGGAGTGGCGAGAGAGGGTCAGGGATATCCGTGCTACCAGCGCGACATGATGATGATTTCAAACAATTCAATCTTGTCTAAGTCAACAAAGTTAAATGGTTCCAAATATTGCTAAGAATCACTAACAATTCAATCAAAACATCAGTCATTTGCTAAAAAAAGAGTTAAATGATTAAACAGTTTTATTTCAAGTAATTCAGTTTAGCATAAGTCATTTGTTTGCTCTCAGCTTAAATGTCAAAGTGCACAGTTTGAATGTCAAATAGTTCTATTTGACCTATTGATAGAACCCTATCAGGTGCTACCACTTTGGGTCAGAGTGGACTTGGGAGTAATGGCAATGAAGAGGTACTTCGCATTCCCCAAAGTCCCAGCATTACCGTAACCTCACCATCAGATTATCTTGTGTCATATCAGGACACTCGTTGGGGAAGTCTTACCCTTCGGCAGAGATGCAGTATGTATATTCTATCGCCCCAGCCAATTTGGCCAGATATTATTTTGTAACCGAATGACTGGACCAATGCTAATTATACTGATCTCAGTTCTTAAAAGCATGTATAGAAATAACTGAAAATTCTGTTTAAATGTTTTCTTTTTTTTTTTTTTTCTTTTCAGGCATAGAAATGCAATTCACTTAAAAAGTGAAAACCTTTTACATTTTGGAGCATCCTTGAAATCAGATGAACTGTGAATGTATTTGTGAGAGAATTTGCAAAAAATGCACTCACTGCAATACAGATTTGGGTATGGCACAAAAAGTGCAAAGAAGAAGGCTGTCCATACAGAGCAAAAAGATCTTGATGACCACCAGTATTGGAAGGGATGGTCAAAGACTTGTGAAATCATCAATGAAATCCACATACCATTGAATTACTCATTCAAATTTTAATAAATCTGATTTTGCTGTGCATTTGTATTTGATTTCCTTGTTTTAATTGCATATCAACCTTTGTGGATTATTTAATGCCAAAGCCATCCTTCTAGAAGAACAAGTGGTACTATTTAATGGCATATCAAACTTGATGGGTTCTTTAGTGCCAAAGCCATCTTTGTAGAAGAACAAGAGTTCTGCTATTTAGGGTTTCCTTGTTTATTGGCATATCAAACTTCATGGGTTATTTAATGCCAAAACCATCCCTGTAGAAAAGCAGCAGTGATACTATTTAACTCATAGCTGGGGGGATAAGGAGCTTCGTACCTTTCCTAATGGCATCAGTTTGAACTCACTTACTTCAAGGCAACCATCAGGACTCGACACTGTCTCGGCAATGTAGTTACTCAGATATTCACATCTTAAATGAATATGTATATTTTGGCAGCATTTCTTCATTAATACAGATTTCGTTAAACATAATATGGCCCAAAGTTGGACAGAAAGTACTAGGGATATATACAACTATGGACAATACATAAATCAATTCCTGCTGAATACAATAATAGCAATACGGCAATACGAATGGATCCAGAAGAAAATATGTAGACAAAAAATGTCTATTGTGTTTAATGAAATTTGTATCTTAAATGAAATAAACAGTTTTGACATAGCCTATATATTATTATGTTTCACTCTGTACAAACTTCATCAGATCATAATTTGGAAATATTTTAAAAGAAAATATTGGAGAATTGACAATGAGTTGTCATGGCAGTCAGATTAGGGAGCAACAATTGTGAAAAATTTTTTAAACGTGATAAATGAAAAAAAACATAAGAAATTGTGATAATAACTTATTTAAGCTATGATAAAGGATTTGAAATTATTACTGCAGTCTATTGAAATGGAAGATTATCATTAAATTATATTGGTTGATTGGGTTTTATGGCATATCAACCCTTATAAGCTATTTAATGCAAAATCCATTTTAATAAAAATCAATTCTATTTCAAACAATTCAGTTTAGCATAAGTACACAGTTTAATTTTCAAAAACATTTCTATTTCAAGCTATTTAGTCAAAGTTCTAATTCAAACAATTCAGTTTATAAGTATAGTTTTTGTCTGCACACAGTTAAATGTCAAAACAGTTCTGCTTCAAGTAATTCAGTTTAGCATAAGTACACATTTTAGCTCTATTTGACCTATAGATAGGACACTATCAGGTGCTACCACTTTGGGCCAGAGTGGACCTGGGAAAGATGTCAATGAATGGGTGCTCCGCATTCCCCAAAGCTCCAGCATTATTGAAACCTCACCATCAGATTGTTTAGTGTCATATCCAGGACACTCGTTACTGGGGTCTTACACCTCAGCAGAGGTGCAGTCGGTGTATTATTATATTTACCCAACCCCTCCACTCGAGCAGGATATGACACAAGGTTAATTTTTTTCAAGTGGAATTTAACAGGTTTGAATTCAGAGTTTTCCTTCCCCTAGACTAGTTGCCTCATCAAGGCTGAAGAACCTAGTCTGCCCTACAATTTACCCATAGCTGGAGGGAGAATAATTGGATTCATACCTTTCCCAAGGGTATTAGTGCTATGTGAAATGCAATCAGTGTGCAGTCGGTGTATTCTATAGCCCCAGCCAACTGGGCCAAATAAACTATATTCATAGTTTCTTTGTTTAATGGCATATCAACTTTTGTGAATTATTTAATGCCAAAGATATTCTTGTGGAACAGAAGTAATACTATTTAATTTATAACGGAGGGAATAATATGGTTCATGCCTTTCTCAAGTTTATTAGTCTATATAATGACTGGAGTGAACTCATTTACTATGATGTTGTTGCTGTCCAGCATTTTAGCCACTATAAAATGAAGACTTTCCCAGGAATAAATTATAATCAACAGATAAAAAGTGGTACCAACCATAGATTTTACTTTTGAAATACAGACTAAAAATTCTGTTTTCCTCACCACAAGTAGCTTACTAATTAGAACTAATAAAAAAGTAAAGCTGGCGACCTTAGTCCAGGGTGACCCAAAGGCTCCCTTTTCAATAGCTCCAACATTGAGGTGTAGGGGAGGGAGCTACTCCATTCCCTAGATTGCTCCACTTTACCCTCATCTTTATAATGCTGATTGTTAAGCAAGGCAGCATCAAGTACTATATTTTTGAGTTTTTGGTATGACTGAACCTGGGATTGAACCCCGGTCTCCTGGACCATTGGCGAATGCTCTACTCATTAGGCTAATGTCCCAGTAATTAGAACTAATAATAAATTATATCTAAAGCTTAAAGAAAATCAACCAATAAAAATGACCACGTACATTTTTGTTTGATACATAAAAAAAAAAAAAAAAAAAAAAACCATGCCAGATAAAAACTACACATGGATGTTGTATGCTGTTTTGAGGTAAATCCTGGATGGAGCAACCCATTAAACAGCTGCTGTATGCCCACTTACCTCCCATCTCATAAACCACCCAAGTAATACATGCTGGGTCACGGCTGGTGAATTAAGGACAAACTGAGAAGCAATATTCTCCTATGGACTCCTATATATGGACATACCAGTGTGAGCTGACCAACAAAATCTTACATCTGCACAAACACTGGATTCCTTCTAAAGGACTTGCCAAGAGTAATGGTTGATTGGGATGATTAGAGAAAAAGTCAAAGGAATCCCTGCCATTGAACAAATCCTGGATACAGCACCTGACAAAACAGTAGCTGTTTGGTCACTTACCTCCCATCTTCAAAACCATCCAAGTAAGATGAATAAGACATACTAAGCAGTGCTGGTGAAGTAAGGACAAACTCATGAGCAAACCTCTCCTATGGACTCCTACACATGGACACACCAGGGTAGGCTGACCAGCAAAAACTTATATTCATCTGCTCAGTATGGACACTTGATGCCATCAAGACAACTTGCACACAGTTAAGTAGTTTCAAGTACTGCTTTTTAGCATTAAGAATTCTATTTATCGAGTGTTCCTATTTAATACAAATAATTTTCACTCTCTGTATAGCTTCAAATAACTAATAATAATTCTTAGTATATGATGGAATAGTTCTATTTGACCTATAGATAAATACTACCAAACCATGTCAGAGTGGACCTGGGAGTACTAGCAATAAAGGGGTACTCCAGATTCTTTAAAGCTAAAGCACAGTAGCCTCACCATCAGACAAAGTTTAGAGTAATATCCAGAACACAAATGAGATGTCATGACCAAGTTAGATTGCAATTGTTAAACAATAATCTATTTTTTAAAAAATCTTTGTTCTTCTAGCCTTTTACAGATAAACTCCAACCTCTTAGGGGAGTTGCTGTGGTGTACCCCTTTATTGCTATTACTCCCAGGTCCACTCTGACATGGTTCGGTTGTATTTATCTATAAGTTAAATAGAACTGTTCCATCATATACTAAGGATTATTATTAGTTACCCAAGTGCTGGACCGAGGCTGCAAAGTAAGTGAGTTCAAACACCAGACACGGTATCAGGTTCAGTTTAAACCTTGAGAAAAGTATAAACCTCTTTTATTTCTACCAGCTATGGGTTAAATAGTAGCACTGTTATTCTTCTAGAAGGATGGCTTTGGTATTACATAACCCATGATGGTTGATATGACTTTAAATTAGGACACTGCTGGAGATGTGATGTTATCCTATGTACCCCCTCAAAAGTGATGTTTTCCTATGGACCCCCTCACATGGCCAAGCAAAAACAGGGCAGCCAGCTCAAACCTACATACAGCAGCTCTGCGAGGATATGGGATGTAGCCCTGAGGACCTGCCAGAAGCGATGAACGATAGGGAGGAGTAGCGAGAGAGGGTTAGGGATATCTGTGCTGGTGGCACGACAAGATGATGATGATGATGAATTAACCTTAACCCTTTAACTAGAAATTTTTTTATTTTTTACAGATTTGGATATAAAACATTATGTTTTCATTAGTTTCTTTGTTCTGTAGCATATCAACCTGCCTGGGTTATTTAATGCCAAACTCATCCTTGTAGAAGAGCAGTAATGATACTATTTAAGGTTTTTTTAATGGCATATACACCTTGGTAAGTTATTTAATGCTAAAGCCATCATTCTAGAAGAACAGTAGTGGTACATTTTAACTAATAGTTGAGAGGATAAGGGGGTTCATAGCTTTCCCATAAATATTAGCCTAAAAGTAAATATACTTCAACTGGAGTTTGAACTAGTTTACTATGGGGTTGCAGTCCAACATGTTAGTCCCTAAACCAACAGGACTTTTCCTTATACTTTGAGTATAATGTTTTAAATGCTAAAATGAAATTCGACAGTAACATAGGTGTCCCAGTGGAATGAATAAATGAAAAACATCAGCTTTTAAAAATAGGGGAGATAACCCAAATGTGCTCATCACATCAATTTGAAATGGACCACAATTTTAATTTAACAGATGGTCACCTATTACTTTAAAAGCAAAATACAACATATTGCAAACTTTTAGGAACTATTGCAATCTCTTTGTTTAAAAAAAATTACTCCCATTTCATAACATATTATCTTTTTTAGCATATTAAAACTAAGTAATATTCCACATTATTTCATGTATGTTAAAAAACTTATCCCAAACATTCAATGATATACCATTTGATTATAATTTATTACTGACAATATTCCATTCCACCCAGAGCATCTAATATTTTCAAATCCTTTAATTCATAATATAAATAACAGGCTATATATGCAGTTTCCTAACAATTAATTCTCCAAATTACATTACCAAGATAACGTCATGGGCAGCTGTAGAATTCTTCAATATTTTTGCTAAAATGGAAATTTTTTTTACAAATTATCATCACAGGCAGAGCAAAATGTTATAATAAATATATAAACACACCGCTAAATTGATTTTCATCTATTATTTCTCATATATAAAATCAACAAAATGAAAAAAAAAAACTCTTGCTGAAAAAAAATTCAAAACTACCATATATACTCGAGTAATGAACAAATTTGTATAGAACAACCCAAATTTTCAGCCACAAAAAAGTGTTTTTATCATATATTACTTGTAATGAATGACCCCTAACTTTTGCCTATGCTAACCTACAAAAATTTTTCTTCAATGACACAGAGAGAAACCATTCAAACATTCAATTTATACTTTTAAAACTAATGTAATACAATCAAAATTAATTCAATACTCTAAATTAATAATATAGTCTTGACCTTAATGAAGCCTGCTGACTATTTATTTGGATATTCCAAACATACCTAATGATTTAAACAGTTTATTGTGCTGGAATATAACATCTGTGTATATTATAGAATAATATAAAAAAGTGTTCACAATCCTCGGCTAATATTTCAAAACATAGGTCATAATATCCATGACTGTTTAAGTTCCTGTTTATGTCACCCAACCTGATTCTGTAGAGCATAGATAATGTCTAAACAAAGACTTTGAGTTTTGATAATTAAGTAACTGTGTTTACTATTTGCAATAGTTGTACATATCACGTGCACAGATGTTATGAATAGGGAATAAAGTTATGCAAAAACTTTATTATCTCACCTAATATCCTTTCTTTAGGTATAGGCTATACAGGGACATTTTAGATCAAAGTTAGGCAAGGTTAGGCGAAGCAACAAGGCAGGCTTGGATGTTTAAAAAAAAAAAAAAATCTTGCGTAATGAACGACCTCTAGTATTTGAGGTGAATGGTTTTAAAAAGACATTCATTATATGAGTATTTAAGGTAGTTTAAAGAGGTAAAATTTTTACTAATCTTTTTTGGCAAACTGGAGACTAGCAACGTTGAATGAAAAGTGGAGGATGAAATTAAATGACACACAAACTCAAACATGAAACAAACAATCAGTTCAAGAACAAAATATGACAAAATTTTTAGCGTCTCTCCTTCTCTCACGTGCACACAAGTATGCCATACCATAAGAGCACTCAATAGTAAAATTCCTGAATGTGAGATCAGAATAACATTAAATGTTATTTGAGATTTTAGGGTTTGTTTTTTGTTTTTTTTTAATCTTTTTATCCCTCACATAAATTAAAAAACAAAAACAAAAAAAAAAAAATTAGTTGAGTGGTTCCGAGTCTGGATCTGGTTGGACTTCCTGCTTCATGGATCCGTCATGTCGAATCCGGTGCACTTTTTCTCTCTTGAAGAAGCCACACTGCAATACAAATGGAGAAAATATAAATGGAATCGTTTTTTTAGCATTAAGATGAAATACAAAGAAATTGAGAACATAAAAACAAACATGCATTTATATATATATATATATATATATATATATATTACACATATACACAGAGGAGGGTCACTCAATAAATAAGGAGAATTTTTTGCCTAAGGAGTTGGCAGTAGAAAGTACTATAATTGCTCTTCTTTCAAGAAAATCAATAGTGATGAGTCCTTTCATATACCAGATGACTGTCACAGCATCACCGTCTTTACTGACAGCTGTGCCCCGAACTTTTTCTTTACAGGCGAGTCACTGTTTCCACTCCAAGGATGGTCTTTTCAACTCAAACTCATTGTGGCAAACCTATGTTAAGCTTTTTTTTTAAAAGAAACATACATTTTTGTACACATCACATTTTTCTGTAAATTTCGTATAGATTAGACTTTTCAGTCACCAAAAATTTGATGACCAACCTCTGTTTCAAGTCTGAAGCCCTGTTTGACTCATAGCCATTTTAAATAGTCTCAAAAGAAATATTTTTCAGTGATCAAAATAGTTTTTGTTATAAACCAATTCCAAACAATACAGAGTTGACATACATGAAAAAAAAAAAAAAAATTCTTATTTATTCAATGAACTTCGAGTGTGTTTATAAATCATGCAAAAAAAAAAAAATAAAGGTGATGAATTGAGCCAAAAGAATAAATTAAAAAAAAAAAAATCAGAATGAAACAAAATACTTCAAAATTATATAAGTGAGAAATGCTTTTTTATCAAATGCAAATTAGTTCATTAATTGAATAATAAAAAAATAAAATAAAATAAGAAAGATCAGTAGAAGAAGTCTCATCTTGACCTGACCAATGTGAAGAATTTTGATGTCTGATAAATTGAAACAATTAGAACAGCAGTGTTGGATTTACCAATAAACTAAAATATGCTTAGCTTAGAGACACACACCCTCAAGGCCTCACTTTTTAAAAATATTTTTTTATATTATTATTAGTTTTTATTCTTTAACACTAATTTGTAAAATAAAATGACTCTGTAATTCATTATATAATATAATATAATATAATATAATATAATATAATATATGCTCCCCCATGGGGGTTGAGCTCTCAAGCGAAGGAATTGCCGGCCGCCGCTAGCGTAATGCAAAGCTCTTCGAAAGAATTGAGCACTCTAGTAGCCGATAGGGTATAAAAAAATGTAAACAAAGGCTGCTGCTGCTGTTTCTAAAAATAAAAATACCTTAAAATTCCCTTAGCCAACGTGGTCCGCTTGGTGGACGAGTGGTCTGAAACACAGTCTACCATAAAGTTTCGATCCCGGCTTCGAGCATCCTGCGTGTCTAACCACACTGAAGAGTTCTGATAGAACGAAACAGTCTGTCTGTGGATGACTATATATATATATATATATATGTATACACACACACAAATACCTACAGATTTCACTTTTCTTAGTGTATTGACCTCTCTTACATTTAAGCTTAAGGTATTCTGTCGGTGTTTTTTCTTTTGACGAGGCATTGCGATATTGGTTGATTATTTTCAAGTAGTATGAACATTTTCAGTTTTTTCTTTTTTTTCTTTTTTTAAATAGAATTTTTTCCCAATATCAGTTTGCGCAATATTTTTTTCCTAATTTACAAATTGTATCATCTGGATTTTTTCACACCATCAGAATTGTAGAATAGGAATAAAAATATAAAAATAATAAATAAATATATATCAGATTTATATATTCAATACCATGGAATTTAGTCTGCAACCCCTGGGTTTCATAGGGTTTTTACAAAACAATCATCAGGCAGTTAACAAAATTCCATGAAATCCAGGGATCACAGACTAAATTTCATGGTATTGAATATATAAATTTGATATATATTTATTTATTTATTATATAATAGCTCTATCCTAGATATTGAGCACTCTCCATATTATATTGCCCTTGGTTCGCCACAAACCCACAAAGTGATCTAGTGACAACCAACACTGTTATAATATATATATATATGTGTGTGTGTGTGTGTTTTTCTTTATCATTAATATCAAATTTTTTAAGAGACGAACCTTAAATTTCATATAGCTTAGAGCCTCGGCAGGTGTAAGTTCATCTCTAGGGATAACAAGAATTTAAAAATTCTTTTTAGAGTGGGCTATAAGTAGCATTATACTGACATAAAATTTGTAAACTATTATCAGAAATAATCATTGCATAAATGAGGCCAAAAAAAAAAAAAAAAAAAAAAGAAAATCCAATCTCCTTCCATACTAAAAAGGAGGGTATGCCATTTGACACGGATATCTTTGGTAAAAGTCCCCAGAAACCTGCATCTTATTGTATATTAAGTTAAGAGAAAAAAAAATTGTTTAGTAAGTCAACAAGTTCATTACCATAATTATTTGTGTATAAAAAGCTATTTTTCAGCTCAAAGGTTAGGGGTGCGTATTATACACAAGAACTATAATTAACTTTTCTTTCCTCACCATGGGATGATCAAAATTTATAAATATCTTTAAGAAAAAACAAAAACCGGTCACATAGGATTATAAATTTATTTCCATCCTGTTCATGTCAGATACATTGAGCTCTTTACCAGGAAAATTTAAATGTTCACTGTTGAATGTTTTTTTTGTCCTGATGGAATTACTCCCAACTCCGGTTTAACTGGACAAAATAATACACATATATATATATTAGTCCAAATTAATGTTTTATGCAGAGAAATATCTATTGGAATGTGTGTGTGTGTGTGTGTGTGTATGTGTGTGTTTATAATTTTGTTTCTACGAATCTGAGCTTATTTTTCACCACAGGCTTATTGCATTTTTGTGTGAACATGTCTGTTTTTTCAAATACTATGTCAATTTTTTGTTTTAAGACACTTTATGAACTTTTATAGTTAGTGAGTACCAACCAAAAAAATGTTTTAAAAATTCTAAATTTTGGTTAAATTTAGGTGTGATGAATTCTAAAAAGCCAGTGTATTTTATACACAGGAATTTTTCTCAGAAATTTGTGGTTAGGGGTGCAACTTTATACATGAGTGAATGTTATCAGTCTAAAAAAGTCAGAGTATATTATCCACCACCTCAAGGTGTGCCTCAACAAAATTTTCATATTCGTCATTTGGGGTACCTTTTTCTGTCTTCTCTTGTGTTTCGAATCTGTTTCTTAATTCTAATGCATAATTGTCCCTAATATCTCTGTTGTTAAGTTGGGCCCAGTCATAGTGCTTAGTTGTCGCTGTTCGTGTGGCATTTTTTCGTAGGCTTAGTCGTACTTTGGCCGTAACTATTCGATGATCGGAGGACACACTCTCGAAAGAGGAGTATGCCTCGCAATTCATCACACTATTTTTCCATTTCCTGTTTATAAAGACGATTTGAAAGTTTGTATTGAGGCATGTTAATCTATTTTCTATCATGAAATCAATTAGATGTTGTCCATTCCTGTTTGACGTGTTGTGTAGGCTGTATAAGTCCTGGCGACAACACCCCACGAGACACCCACTATACGGCCACTTGCCTCCCATCATGAAAACTATACAAGTTAGACGAACCAGACACACAGGACACTGCTGGAGAAGCAAAGACGAGCTCGTAAGTGATGTACTCCTATGGACCCCCACATATGGCCAAGCAAAAGCAGGACGACCAGCTCGAACTTACTTACAGCAGCTATGTGAAGACACAGGATGTAACCCTGAAGACCTGCCGGAGGCGATGAATGATAGGGAGAAGTGGCGAGAGATTGTCAGGGATATCCGTGCTGGTGGCACGACATGAGGATGATGATGATATAATCTACAGGAATTTTTTTTTTTTTTTCAAATGGAATTTTGTCGTTTAAATGTTAGGTGTGCATACTATACACAAATAACTATCCAAAAAAGTAAGATGGTATAATACACCAGAAAATTTTTCCCTAGAATTTCTAAATTTAAAGTCAGGGGTGCATGTTATACACAAATGATTATGGTATTTGTTAAAAAAATCAAGTAATAACTTAATAAATTTGCCCTGGAAATAAAAATAACATCCGATTTTTATAAAGATGTTAAAAGAGGCAAAAAACAAATGACTAACAGAACCAATTCAAGACTACTTACTTTTCAGCAGAAAATTTAATCTTCCGAATTGAAAATATAGTTCTGGACCAAGAGATGACAGAATGATTGATCATAATAAATTCTTGAGAGTTAATTGTTCTAGAGTGGGGGGATTTTCTATTCATCCACCGCCACTCCAGCAGAACTAATAAAATTATAGACATTGAATAATATCAAAGAAGACAGGTACAAATGTCAAGCAATAAAAAACTCTTTTCTAATTAGAGAAACAGAAGTCTGCATGCAATTACTATTTCATTAGCAAGTAGGAACAGTACAAATTTAAAAAAAAAAAAAAAAAAAAAAAAAAAAAAAAAAAAAAAAAAAAAAAAGAAAAGCAAAAAGCAAAAAAGATATTTGCAGCAGAAAAAAAATAATGTGTGCGTGTGTACTTAATCATCGTTACTAGTCTGGTTGTTGGGGTGCTACTTGTGTAGCTTGTCCAGGACAGGAATAGCCTGGCAGAGTCCATCCCTCTCCAGGTCTACAACTGGTTTGAATTCAGAGTTTTTCTCCTCTTGGATGGGTTGCCTTACCAAGTTTAAACCTAATTAAAAATCTTTGATTGGATTAAGTAATTTAACAAAACTAATTTTTTAAAATTCTAGTTCTGTACAAAAAGCGATGTCTGGTAGCAGCAAGGTTTCTGTTTATTTTAGAGACCTACGATGTGCCTTCAATAAGTTTCCAGACTTTTTTTGTACAGGCATTTAAAATTTCATAGACTCTTGAAAATTCAATATCTTATTGCTATACATCTTATGAGATGACTGACCAATTTTTATGATTTCAGGTTCAAATCAAAAGCTACAGCAGGAATTCAAATACACCCTACTAAAGCCTGATTGTCACAGCTGGCGAATTTCAAAAATGCAATCTGGACATCAGGACACTTTAGAAGAACGATAAGCAATAAAATTCTGTTTTAAACTTGGAAAAAAGGCCACAGAAACATATGGAATGCTTCAGACTGCTTTTGGAGCATCTTGCATGAATCGAGCATCAGTTTTTGAGTGGCATAAGAGATTCAAGAAAGGCAGGGAGTCAGTGAGGGATGATGAGAGGTCTGTGACGAGTAAGGAAGTCAATACACCAGAGTTGATTGGCCAAAGGGTTAGGCTTAGGATTACTATGTTGAGGTTTTAAGGGAGTTCAGGGAGAGATTCCTAGGGAAGAAGCCAGCACTCTTCAAATCGGGCCAGTGCCATTTCCAGCAGGACAATACACCAGTCCATGACTCCATCCTTGTCACAGACTATTTGACCAAGATAAGCATCAAGACAGTTCCTCACCCTTCATATAGTCCAGACCTTGTTCCCTGTGACTTTTGGTTATTCCCTAAGCTCAGAGGCTGTTGTGATGAGACAATTGAGGAGATGAAAGAGGCTATGACGAAGGTCATTGACACACTCACACAAGAGGATTTGAATGGGGCCTTTCATAAGTTGTTGGAACGGTACAACAAGTGCATTGCAGCCGGAGGAGATTACTTCGAAGGGGACTAGAGTTTCATGTGTGTACAAACAATAAAAGTGGCCATACGAAAAAGTCTGGAAACTTATTTAATGATCGTATATCAATGGAAGTAAACCTTGGGTTCAATAATTATACATACTAAATTAACTAATTTAACATGGAATCATTTGGTCATCCATAGAGGACAAGTGAAAAAAATAACAGTGAAAAAAACTGAATAATTTTTTATTATTACCACAAATTTTAATGAAACTTTTGCGGCTAAGACACATATAAGTAAGTTGGTGACTGTAGTTGAGGGTGACCTGAAGGCTCCCTTTTCAATAGCTACTATGCCATGGTGTAGGGGAGGGCGTTACTCCTTTCCATGGATTGCTCCACTTTACCCTTGATACATACTTTATAATGCTGAGTGTTAAGCAAGGAGGTATCAAGTACCATTTTTAAAGTCTTTGGTATGACCCAACCTGGGATTGAACCCCAGTCTCCCGGACTATTGGGCGAACACTCTACCCACTAGGCCAATGAGCCGGTAAAGACACACATAAAAAGTGATTATTTTCCTTGATTATTGTTATCAAAGTTCCCTTACAATTTTTTTATTCTCAGATGCAGTGGTTTTTCTCTTTGCTGTCACAACCTTCTTTTTGATTATAATTTCCAGTTTTCTTAGAACTTTTGTGAAAAGCACAGTGATTCAATTTCTTTGCAATATTGCCAAGTAATAGTTCACAACCATTGTATGCCACAATTTGAACTTATTCAAACAAAGACAACATCTCACTGGCTATTGGCAAAAGACTTGTCACAAAATAGGTTAACAAATGACATAGAAGAAAATTCTAAGAAATTTATTTTTAGCATTTCTGAGAATTTTCTTTTGAAAATTATGGCTTTTCATTATGATTAATGAATTTTGACAACAATGATCAAGGAAAATAACCACTTCCTATGTGTGCCTAAGTCATTAAAATTTCATTAAACTTTGTGGCAATAGAAAATGGTTCTATTTTTTTCATGTTTAAAAAAAAAAAAAAATAAAATAAAAATAAAATAAAATACTGTATGCACACTTTTTTTTTTTTTTACTAGAAAACTGGTCTGCTTTTAAGGGTAAGGACAAATTTATACCCTAATTTAATTATATTTTAGATTTTCTCAGAATTACTTAAAAATTCCACACAATGAACGTTTCATCTTGTTTAAGTAAAAGGATTTTTATTTCATTTTATTTAAATATTTATTTCATATTTGTAAAAACTATCACACAAAGATCTACAATTTCAAAAGATTTTTTTATCTTTCTTTTTTTTTTTTAAGTGGTAAGTATAAATTATACTTATTTGTTGTGTTTATCATTCTCTTTGTAAGCTACTCTACTCTCAGTTATTGCTTCACTAACTCTAAGTATTATGACTGTGTCCTCCTTAAGAAAACCAAGAAATACATCCATATATATATATATATATATATATATATATATATATATATATATCTTTAAGAAAAAAAACAAAACCGGTCACATTAGGATTATAAATTTATTTCCACCCTGTTATGTGTTTTTGATATAAATCAAAAACACCAAAAATTACAGGACTTCTTCAGATCAAATGGAAAAAAATAATTCAGAATAGACACAGAAAAGAAGCTTCTTTGCTGTGTCTATTCTGAATTATTTTTTCCATAAGATCTGAAGAAGTCCTGTTAATTTTTTTGGTGTTTTTGAGTTATATCAAAAACACATAACAGGGTGGAAATAAAATTTATAATCCTAATGTGACCAGTTTTGTTTTTTTCTTAAATTGTTGCTCTGTAATGTCAGTTACATTGAGCTCTTTACCAGGAAAATCTAAATGTTCACTGTTGAATGTTTTTTTGCCCTGATGGAATTGCTCCCAACTCCAGTTTATCTAGACTGAATACTACTACTATATATATAATAAAAATAAGTGGAAAGGTGGATATATCAAATGCTAACAAAAATTTAGAAGTATTGATATTTCATTCTTTTTATTTAAAGAATTTCATCAAGCTAAACAATTTTCTTTTAGTTTTGCTACATTTAAGCAAATGAGGAAATAGATAAGATAATGGAGAAAATAAAGGTATAAAAGGGGGAGGGAGAGGATTTTAAGATAAGAGGCAAGTAAGGGGAGAAATAGAGAGGGTGGTAGACGTTGGTGATGGTGGGGGGGGGGATTTTGATTTTTTTTAAAACCTAGTCAGATTCGATAAATTTATAAATAAGGAGTGTTCAATATTAGTGATCGAGCATATATATCTAATTTTTCACTGTTTCTTTCGTCCAGTTGTGCATATAAATTGGAGTAATAGATTTTTTTTTTTGTCTTGTATGGAAAATCAAAGAATAATTGAGAGTTAAGGAAATATTTTTATGTTCAAAGAAAAAATTCAAAGCAAAACAAGCCAAGATGAGTAGAATTATGATAAAGAAACATTCTCAAGTCTTTTTATGGAAAAGAAAGATATGTTTAAATGCAATGTTTTCCTTCTCCTAGACTGGTTGCCAAACTAAGACTTAAGAACTAGTCTGTCTTACCAATAGCTGGAAGGGGTGGATGATAAATGGATTCATGCTTTTCCAAAAGGCATTGGCATAAAGTAATATTCTATCTCCTTCCATAAAAATTGTTATACTAAAAATGCTTCCACTATTTATTTACGATTGAAAGTCATTTTTTTTTTTAAATTCGAAAATATTCATACCATTGAATCATAATAATTTCTACTTTCATTAGTTTTTCTTATACTAATGTGATCTTTCAAGAACGACGAAAATAAGTAATGAAATCAACTTAAACAGTATAAAACATTCAAATATTTACTGCAAGGAAAAATTTAAAAAAATACAATACGTTTTAGCTATCCTTTCCTTTTCAATCAGCAGATTATGAATGCTCTGCATATTTCTGACAGTTGTCTTTCCTCAAATTTACTCCGTTTCATCCCAAAGTGTCTTATTATAAATCTGAGGATGTTAAGTATAAAAGTCTGGGTGAAAAGATGTGGAGGTTCTCCTAACAGTAGAAAATACAGGGGTTTTATCTGACTTCCCACCAAATCAGATTTGACTTTAAATCATTGTATAATGGTAGTAGAGGGCCCGCACATGAATCAACAATCATACATAGCTATACCAAAAATGCTTGGTTCCATCAGCATTCCCCTTAAGGGTTGCCCCTGACGCTAAAGCATAAACTCAACCTTGCTAAGCAGGTAAATCCTGCAGGTTACACCCCAAGACTAGGCAGTTTTCAATTGCCCACCCAGAATGAATGCTAGATGATCCTGCTTGATGGCAGGGAGGAATTGAAGAGATTTAACTGACTTGACACAAAGTCATTGTATAAAGGTGCCTCTGGTGGTGTAATGGTTAGCAAGCTCGACTAGCAAACCTACACGAGTGAGTTCGAGTCTCATTGGGTGCCCCTTTCATATGGCCTTGTGCCACATCTAAGCAAAAAGCTTAGTAAATTACCACAAAGTCATTGTATAAGTGAGGAACCATACAAAAATTAATACTCAGGAATAGCTATACCAAAAATTGCTTGGTCTCATCAGCATTCCTCTTTAGGAACCCAACACTGCTAAGTAGTAATTGCCTGGTTGGAAGGTTCCGTTGGGACTAGGCAATAAACTTACAATCGCACATCCAGTGCAAATGCCAAATTGGCAGCCCATGGGTAGATTGAAATAGAAGAGATTTAACAAACTTCCAATTAAGTCAATATATGACACAAGGCCATTTTATAGTGGGGAGCCATGCACACATTGAGTGCATGGTGGTACCAAAAATAAATGCCTAGTCTCATCCTCTTACTGGTAATACAATAAGTTATATTTAATTTATCTTTTTCTTCACTGTACTTTTGACATGGCAATCTTCTATGAAGAACAATTATAAAAAATGGGCATTAAATATTTATCATTAAGTGTTTTCAGACTATTGTCTTCATCTTTATTGTTATTTCCACAACGTTTTGGCCGATATGTCCTCCGGCCTTCTTCAGGTGTTTGTCGAACTTGGGAACCTACACAGAACTTCGAACTACGTCCTTTATTGAATCCACAGGGGTTGCCTCTTCTGATTCCATTAGCCTTAACAGTGTACAAGTGTTAAGTATTCCTGTATTGTTACTCAGACAATTCAGACAACTAATCATATTTACCAACCCCTCCACTCGGGCAGGATATGACACAAAGTCAATTTTTAAGCAGAGTTTAACAGGTTTGAATTCAGAGTTTTCTTTCTCCTAGACTAGTTGCCTCACCAAGGCTGAAGAACCTAGTCTGCCCTACTATTTGCCCATAGCTGGAGGGAGAATGATTGGATTCATACCTTTCCCAAGAGTATTAGTGCTATGTGAAATGCAATCAGTCTGATCAAGGATTTGAACTTGTGTCGCCGTGTCCATTTCCTACGACGATAACCATTACACCATGGGCACCTCCTAAACTAAATTCAGACAACTAATAGGCATTAAACTATGCTCTGCTACCATTGTTGTTATATATAAAATAGAGGTCATCATAGCCGTAGAAAATAAATTCTTTTAGTGAAACTTCAGCAAGCTTAAGTAATGCTTAACAGTTAATCCTTTTTCATAGGTTGATGTCTTTATTAATCCTTGTTGAGTGGACAAATTATTTACTGAAATTTTGCTAAATAAAGGGTGGATATAAACAAGTCCATTTATCATATCTTAAAAAACATGATTTGATTCTTTGGTTTAGTTCCTTTGTATAATGGCATATCAACATTCGTGGGTCATTCAATGCCAAAGCCATCCTTGTAGAAGAAGAGTAATTGTACTCTTTAATGTTTCTTTGTTCAACGGCATTTCAACCTTGGTGGGATTATTTAATGCCAAAGCCATCCTTGTAGAAGAGTAGTGGTATTATCTAAGGTTTCTTTGTTTAATGGCATATCAACCTTGGTGGGTTATTTATTGCCAAAGTCATCTATGTAGAAGGACAGTAGTGATACTATCTAAGGTTTCTTTATTTAATGGCATATCAACCTTAGTGGGATTATTTAATGCCAAAGCCATCCTTGTAGAAGAGTAATTGTACTCTTTAATGTTTCTTTGTTCAACGGCATTTCAACCTTGGTAGGATTATTTAATGCCATAGCCATCCTTGTAGAAGAGTAGTGGTATTATCTAAGGTTTCTTTGTTTAATGGCATATCAACCTTGGTGGGTTATTTATTGCCAAAGTCATCTATGTAGAAAGACAGTAGTAGTACTATCTTAGGTTTCTTTATTTAATGGCATATTAACCTTTGTGGGTTATTTAATGCCAAAGCGATCCTTGTAAAAGAAGAGCAGTAGTACTATTTAACCTATAACTGGCAGGGTAAGGAGCATTATACCTTTCCTAAGGGTATTAGTCCAAATGTAAACGCAACAAAGCAGTGTGAGCTTGAACTCTCCAGTATGTTAACCACTACACTACAAAGACAACCTCAAATCATCAATTATGTATCATAGTACAATAGTATGGAAAGAATAAAGCACTCACTTTTAATAATGGTATTTTCCAAAACTGCCTTTACAAAATCTTACACCACAGTGGAGCATCCAAGTGATTTTTCTATATATCAACATTGAATTACCAATCAGAAAATGCCATACTTCAAGCTACAATTAACAAAAACGTCGCTCTGTCAGTAGATGGCTAGGAACAAAAATGTCATTCTGCCTCTTAATCCATCCTGTGAAGAAGAGAGAAAAGTCTGCTATTGCTTAGAACACACCCATTAAGGTTTTTTTTGGTGGGGAATAAAGTTGATATCTGGTTTAATGTGATATCCCGGACACTCATTGGAGGTGTTGGGGTTACCCTTTAGCAGAGATGCAGTCAGTGTATTCTACAACCCCAGTCAATTGGGTGGACAGGATCTGGGATTATATTTTAGATGCTTAAATTAATCTGTTCACAACTTGATAGGGTGAGTCAAAAGTTTTGTAATATTTTTATATTTTCTAGTTTGTAATAGAAGCAGTTTAAGCTGTTGGAGGTACCAACTGTTGCTGGTAATATTGAGGTAGTTGGTGAGCTAACACATTGTTTCACTCCATACATGATTTAAAAGCCTTACAGAGGAACATTCAGTGTAAGCTAATTTGGGAAAAACAGTGAACTGGTGTTCGAAAGGGGCAATGAGATCCCACAGGTAAGAGGTGATATGAGTTGGTGCAAGTTGTTTTTGGTCAGTGGCAAACTATTGTAATGAAAGCAGTTTAAGCTGTTGAAGGTACCAACTGTTGCTGGTAATGTTGATTGGTTTCTTTGTTTAATGGCATATCAACCTTTGTAAGTTATTTAATGCCAAAGCCATTCTTCGAGAAGAACAGTAGTGGTACTATTTAACCCATAGCTGGGAGGATAAGGGGGTTTATACCTTTCCCAAGGATATTTGTCCGAAAGTGAACATAATAGCGCGACTGGAGTACGAACTCGCTTACTACGATTCTGCAGTCCATCAGCTTAACCATTACACCACGAGGACACCCCCTGGTAATATTGAGGTAGTTGGTGAGCTAATACATTGTACATTGTTTCACTCCATATGTGATTTAAAAGCCTTACAGAGGAACATTCAGTGTAAGCTAATTTGGGAAAAATAGTGAACTGGTGTTCAAAAGGGGCAATGAGATCCTACAGGTAAGAGGTGATATGAGTTGGTGCAAGTTGTTTTTGGTCAGTGGCAAATTACTGGAGCATCATCCCGTTGCTTGGTGGCTGAAACTGGCATGCAAGAAGAGCAAGTAGAATATCTGGGACGATAAAGATCTAACTTTTTTTAAGTAGAGGAATTATATTGTGAATTGAATTACCATGACCAGAAAATCCAGCAAACACTTACGCATGACATACTGAACAGCTGTTTCAACCTTATTTGGTTTCATTAGCAGTGTATACCGTGATCTTCACAACTGCAGATCGAACCAGCGAACACAGATCGCAGAGCCTAAACTCTACAACTGAGCCAACAGCCCATATTGCACACAAGTGACACCAAATTAACTAGTCATGGTAATTGCGTGGCCAATTAAACTGAATATATCTTGTAAGTTACATCCGTACTCTTTACAGAAGGCACGGTCACCTCCAGGGCAACGTCTTCCCAAGAGGATTAGAAATATGCATCCGCGTAATTATTATGACCTCAAGGGCTCGGATATAGATCTACATTTTCTTTTTTAAATAGAGGAATTATATTATGAATTTTCTTAAATGATAAAGTTGAGGAAACTGTTGCTGTGATACAAGAGATCTTAGCTGAGGTAAAAAGAAAGGATCCTGTGACAGGGACCTGGCACATCCATAAAACAAGAACAGGAGTCATGTGTTGTGATGCAAGCAGTATTACCACATGCGCAGTTGTGGAGATCAGTGGATTGGTGACGGAAGATAGCTGCGGAAAAAAAGACGATTGTAACCACATTAATGTGGCTGAATTAGAAACCTTGTTAAAAGGAGTTAATGTGGCCTTAAAGTGGGGGATTAAGAGAGATAAAAGTAAGGACTGACACAGCCACAGTTCTAAGTTTGGTGAACTCTATTGTGGAGGAGAACAGAAGAATAGAGACAAAAGGTGCGGGTGGAGAAATGATGATAAAGTGGAGACCAGCGAACACTCTAACCATTTGGCCGATGTCCAGTTCTGGACATTGAGAGTAGGGTAGGTGTATAAGATCTGTGAGAGATGCACCTATGTAAATAAGCAGAGGAACAGTGGAAACAGGTGCATCCGGTTGAGGATGTTGGAATATCACCATGACCTGTGGACGTGGTTGAATTCGGTGCAGATGCGTACGCCCACAGGAAGCAGGTGGATGTCAAACAATTATATAACCAGGTGCCACAGACGGCTTGAGTTAGTCAGTTCAAGGTAGTGAGTTCCAGTCGCAGTTGGAGTTCGAGTTGCTGTTCCAGTTGGAGATAGGATGCCAGCTCCAGACAGAGGGCTTGGGCCCTCAGGACCCAGGGTTGAGCAGCCCAGCCAGAATGCGAAAGAAGTGCTGCTATGGTCAGAAGAACTTTGGGTCAATATGTGGCAGTCTATCCCAGTCTCCAACTTACCTCTCACACATAACCAACATCAACCCTGTCATAACCCTTTTGAATAAAGTGTGAGAGGTATATTTTTATAAAGAAGCGTGTTTGTTCGTTCAATGAACCTTGTCATTACGTTTCTGCTTACATCTGCACGTATATGAGTATACAACATAATTAGATAGTTCTATTTAATCCTTCACTGGGACCCTAACTGGTACTACCACTATGAGTCAGAGTGGATCTGGGAGTAATGATAATGAAGAGGTACTCCACATTCACCAAAGCTTAAAGATTGGAGTTAAGAAGCAGTTTAGGGTTCTACCCAGGAAACTCATTAAGGGAGAGTTTTGCCCCCTGGCACAAGTGCATTCGGCATAAATTACAACCCTAGCCAATAGGGTGGTTCATCCATAATCAGTGAGAAATATCAATAAAAACGGGCAATACAGATATCTATGCAGAAGGTAGCTATCTGTATAGAATATTAGTAGAATTATGGTGTTAGTGTATTCAGATCATAAAATGGCATGTCAATTCTTTTAGGGCCATTTTATGCCTAGAGGTTAGGGAACCTCATTCACTGTACATTTTTTCTGTAATTGTCTCTTTTTTCCTTTTTCGAAAATGGTCCAATTGAATAGGATTCATTTTTTTAAAAAATTTTAAAAAAGAAGATTTATTTGACCCATAAGTAACAGGTACTACAACAGCAGAACAGAGTAGACCGGAGTTGCAGTTGTCATACTCAAGACATGTCTTGGGGGAGGGATCTTACCCCTATGCAGTGGATACAGTCAGTATATTCTATGCTCTGTCAACAGTGGGGAGGAGACTGTTGCATCGTGGTAAGGAAGAGATACACAGTGATATAAAGAGTTAATTATTCATTAACTGAAGTGGTACAGTCTGACAAATATTATATGCCTCGCGCTATGGGTGTCACGTCTGAAATTGGTCCTACTACTAACTGAGATCTTTCAGTACCGGCATGCTTAAGAAACACCATGTCTTCTATACCTCTGAGATACCGGAAGTCACGTGGTACAAGCTATTATACAACAGAGACAATCGCAAATTTAATAATTACAACAGGCCATGAATATTGAGTATGTCTATATAAAACCACATCCTTATTTGAGTTGCTATATAAATTGGTGTTGATAACAGAAAGCAAGAGAATTGGTAAGCAGAAATCAGAAGCAAGAGAAAAAGACAAGAAGAAATATCAAAGAACATGAAAGTTAGTTGGTTAGTACTCACAGGCTTGCATCTTGTATGATTTTTTTTATTCATAAGAGAAAAAGGAAAATTGGCCTTGACCAATGCTTCTGACTGATTTGATGTCATTCGTTGTTGACATGAAAACTGCCAACGAATAATGCCAAAATAAGTACATTCAGTAGCGAAAAAAATAAAGAGATAATTTTTTTGTTTAATAAAAAAAATTAAAAATTAAAAAAAAAATTTTTTTAAAAATCACAGCACAATGATTTACTGAATTTTAATTTAATGATAAAATTTCCCTTTTAAAATTCACAATCCATCAAAGTTTATTTGGTGCTTGAGGGATTGAATGAATATCTAAAAAATTAAAATCGTTTTATAATGCACAATAAAAAATAAAGAAAAAAAATAAAGAAAAAAAGTTCATTGAACAAGAATGAGTCAAAGGTTTTGCAATATTTACAAACAGTTGTATAGAATCCATGGAAATATTCTTTATATTAAATCAACATTGTCTGTAGGACTTAGAATACACAGTATCTTCTAAAGAAGAGTAATATTCTCACCTCTGCCCCAAGTGAGATCCTGATTATACTATTGTGCAATAAAAATACCTGGTATTGTTTAACGGAGAGCAAGCTATTTTGCAAGACAATACAAGACCTCACCCACCTAAAACTATCTGAAATAAATGCCAGGAATTTGAGGGAATCAAACTGATGCCACACCCAGAATATAGACTGAACCTAGTTTCCTTATATCATTACTTGTCCTGATTAATGGATCACTTATGCTTGTGATGCTTCAATGACCTACAAGAGGTAGAAGCTTCAGTGAAGGAGTTCTTCTCTTTGAAAGACAAGAACTGGAATCAGTGTGAGATAAAAAAATTTAATGCTAGTCTGCTTCTATTGTAACTTGAAGAATATAGCAAATAAATTACGAAAATATTGAAAAACTTTTGACTCACCCTTGTACAAAAACGAAATATGGAAACATCAATTTTCACCATTTGCATTTTTATAGAAATAAGCACCCCTTAGAAAATATTTATTGTCACACATATACACACCAAGTCATTCTAGTCTTTTGCAATGTATTCATCTAACTTCAGTCATATATAGTTAAAAAAAAAAGTAGAATAAACAAATTAAAAAAAAAAGAAAAAGGTGACCTAGGGCTCAATAATTTCAAGCCATATGCAATACCTCTGATGAAAGATGAGAGGAGGTGTAGTCCAATGAGCACTGGACACAAGCTGTGGGGATATGGGATATTTTTAACCATGTGTATCTATATGAATATCCGGCTCATTGGTCTAGTGGGTAGAGTATTTGCCAATGGTCCGGGAGACGTGGATTCAATTCCAGGCCGAGTCATACCAAAGACTTTAAAAATGGTACTGGATACCTCTTTGCTTAACACTCCGCATAATAAGGTACAGATCCAGGGTAAAATAGAACAATCTAGGGAAGGAGTAACACCCTCACCTACACCTTAGTGTTGTAGCTATCGAAAAAAGAGCCTTCGGGTCACCCTTGAATACGGTCGCCAACTTTACTTTATCTGTGTGTGTGTGTGTGTGTGTGTATATATAAACTGAACAATTAATTGAATTTACGTTTTATTTTTATTTCCTAATTTAAAACTTTTTCTCATTTGTAAATAAAGTTACTGAAGTGTTTACTTGTCATTGAGATAACTTTTTGAAATATGAAAAATCATATATATATATATATATATATATATATATATATATATATATATATATGTGTGTGTGTGTGTGTGTGTATATATATATATATATAAACATAAAATGAAATTTTAAACTATCTCCTTAGTAACTGAATATGGTACTGGTTGTTCATATTGATACTGACCGTAGTTGAGGGTGACCAGAAGGCTCCTTTTTCAATAGTTACAACACCGAGGCGTAGGGGAGGACGCTACTCCTTTCCCTGGATTGCTCCACCTTACCATTGATACGTACCTTATATTGCTGAGTGTTAAGCAAGGAGGCAACAAGTACCATTTTTTTGAGTCTTTGGTATTACTCGACTTGGGATTGACCCATGTCTCTCTGATCATTGCTGAACACTCTAACCATCATGCCAATGCCCAGTACACACACATAATAATAATAGATAGATATATGTTAGATATATATATTTAATTCATGGAATATAGACGACGACCATGAGTTTCATGGCGTTTTTTGTAAAACAACAATCATCTGGCAGTTAAGAAGATGGAATGAATCGAAAATCGAAAAAATACGAAAAATTACTGACAAAAAACCGTTGAGAATTTGTATGAAAGTTTACGCGTGGTTGTAAGTGTGTGAGTGTATACGTATACGTGTATGCGTTATAGTTACGTATAGATACGTGTTTTTATGAGGTTAAGCCAGACTACAAATCATTATATATATATATATATATATATATATATATATATATATATATATATATATATATATATATATATATATAGTATTCTTGGTCCAGTTAAACCGGAGTTGGGAGTAATTCCATCAGGACAAGAAGTTATTCATGAATGAATATTTAAAATTTTCCTGCTAAAGAGCTCAATGTACCAATAATACAGAGCAATAAATTCTTTAAGAAAAACAACGAAACCGGTCACATAGGATTATAAATTTATTTCAATCCTGTTACGCATTTTTGAAATTTCCAAAAACACAAAAAAGTAACAGGACTTCTTCAGATCTTTTTGATAAAAAATTTAGGTCTAAATATAATAAAAAATTATTAATTAAAGAAAAGTTAAAAAAAAAACAAACAATTTTACTACATTGCTAACCGAAATTTAAATTTAAAACGGAAGTGGGCTTAATGAAGAGGTAACTCTTCACCCCTCTTCTATCCCCTCCCACTCTTCTATCCCCTCCCACTCTTATGTGTCTATTCTAGTTTTTTTTATCAAAAAGAGCTGAAGAAGTCCTGTTACTTTTTTCGTGTTTTTGGAAATTTCAAAAATGCGTAACAGGATTGAAATAAATTTATAATCCTATGTGACCGGTTTCGTTGTTTTTCTTAAAGTATATATATATATATATATATATATATATATATATATATATATATATATATATACACACACACGTTTATGAATACGTGGTTGAATTTATAGGAATTGATTGGTGCTAAACACACAAAGTCAATTTAATGTTCTACTGAGTCTTGCAATGAGATACATTTGCATCATTTACATTAACAATCCAACTAGATTATCTACAACAAACATCATGAATTAAATGATTTAAAAAATAGTTTCACGGTTAAAAAACAAACAAAAGGCTAGGAGCAGATGATATTCCACACACCTATTACTGAGGTAGACTATGCAGATGATCTAACGCTTTTTTGAAAATACACCAGCTCAAGCCAAATCTCTGCTGTATAGCCTGGAGCAGGCAACAGGAGACATTGGTCTCTATGTGAACTCTGATAAAATAGAGTTTAATCCTAACCTCTAGCAGTTTGTGAACTCATACCTCTTGATGGATGGTTTAGTTTGGTTTGGTTGTTTAATGGCATATCAATCGTCATAGGCTATTTAAGGCCATCCTTCTAGAAGAACAGCAGCGATGCTATTTAACCCATAGCTGGGAGGATAACAGGGTTCATACATTTCCCTAGGGTATTTGTTTGAAAGAGAATCCAGTAGTGTGACTAGATTTCAAATTTGCTTACTATGATTCTGCAGGCCAGCCTCTTAAACCATTACCCTACAAGGACACCCCGTCTCTTAATGGAGGAATGTCCTTGTGGTATAGTAGCTAAAGTACTGGACGGCAATGTCATAGTAAAGTTGTTGAGGGTGACCCGAAGGCTTCCTTTTCAATAGCTACTACACTGATGAGTACAAGAGGGTACTATTCCTTTCTCTGGATTGCTCCACTTTACCCTTGATCCTTACCTTATAATGCAGAGTGTTAAGCAAGGCAGCATCAAGTACCATTTTTAGAGTCTTTGATGTGACTTGACCTGGGATTGAAACCCGGTCTCCCGGACAATTAGCGAACACTTTACTCATTAAGCCAATGGCCCAGTTATATCATAGTAAATGAGTTCAATTACATTCACTTTTGGTCTAATACCCTTGGGAAAGGCATGAACTCTCTTATCCTCTAGCGCTGAGTAAAATAGTACCACTAGTGTCTTTCTACAAAGATGGCTTTAGCATTAGATAAACCATGAAGGTTGATATGCCATTGAACAAAGAAACCAAACACCTCTTGCTCATATCTATCTTTTTCTTTAAGTCCACCAAGCTTTTGTTGTGGGGGGGGGCACAATCTTTAGACTCTTAAAAATCCATCACACGTACATGGATCAGTTTAGTCACAGGATCTTGTTCATGCTGGTTGACGTTGCCTGACATGAATATAGGGAAGCTGGCATTTATGTCAAACGTGCTAAGACCGGTTCTCCTCAAGCCTCGGGGAGGGGCATTCCCTTTGGTTCTAACTCTCTTCAGAGAGACTAGCTTTATTGCCTGGTACCTGGGGTGCCTCTTTTTAGGTGGAATGCCAACAGAGTACGAGAAATTTTTGGAAATGCCAGGTGTATCTGGTTTACAGCCCTGCGGCTGAAACAACATTAAAAAAGGCCTTGTGCCACACTCACATGTTAGGTGAGGAGCTCAACATATATTATCATACATACACATAAACCTCCTTTGAATCTTTTTATGATTCATGTATAATCACATCCCTAAACATAGGCTACAAAATCCTGGAACAAAAAACTTATTTTGTTATCAGTTAATAAGTATGTGGTGCATTCAATAAATTTGTTCAACTTTTTATCTAGTTCTTATATATTGCCCATTTGGCTGGGGTTGTAGAATACACCGACTGCTTCTCTGCAAAGGGGTAAGACTTCTCCCCAACGAGTGTCTTCATATAACACTAAACAATCTAATGGTGAGGCTCCAGTAATTCAAGAGCTTTGGGAAATACAGAGTACCCTTTCATTGCCATTGCTCCCAGGTCCACTCAGGCCTGGAGTGGTAGCACCTGAGGGGGTTCTATCTATAGGGCATATATAACTAAACTGTTGTAAATTGAATTACCATGACCAGAAAATCTGGCGAACAGTTATGCACGACATACAGAAACACTGGACAGCTGTTCCGACCCTATCAAATCTCATAAGCAGTGTATACCGTAATCTCCACCGCTGGAGATCGAACTAGCGACCACAGATTGTAGAACCGAAGCTCTACAACTGAGCCAACAGTCCATATTTCACAGAAGTGATGGCAAATTAAGTTGTAGAGTTTTCACTCTGCAATCTGTGGTCACTGGTTCGATCTCCAGTGGTTGAGATCATGGTATGCACTGCTGATGAGACCTAATAAGGTCGAAACAGTTGTTTAGTGTTTCTGTATGTCATGCGTAAGTGTCAGCCGGATTTTCTGGTCATGGTAATTCAATTCACAATATAATTCCTCTACTTAAAAAAAGAAAAATATACAAAACTAAACAGTGTACTTATGCTAAACTGAATTGCTTGAAATCGGACTGTTTTGAAATTTAACTGTGTGTAAACAAAAACGAATACGAATACTAAACTGAATTGTTTGAAATAGAACTGTTTATTTGTATAAAAAAGGATTCAACATTAAATAACCTACAATGCTTGATATGCCATAAAACCCAACCAAATCAAATCATAACACATTCAATATGTATAAAGAGGATTTGGTATTAAATAACCTACAAAGGTTGATATGCCATAAAACCCAAACAAACAATTTTATAAACTAAAAACAAAAATTTATACAGTTTATTTATGCTTTGAAACAAAACATTTACACAGTATCTAGAGCAAACACACAGACATATTCACACCAAAATGCAACAAGCTTGTGACAAAAATAAACTCACTCTTGAAGAAATAAAATCATAAACAAAGCATTCATTCCCATGAACATTTCTCTGTAGCAAAATGAAACAAAAATCTTTCTTACTCATTAGTTGGTTTCAATTATAGATATAATTTACATTCAATTGTACAATCCTAAATACGGTGATTCTCATAGCTAGATAAAAGTTAATATTTAGTTCTTGTGTATAATATTCACCCCAAAATTCCCAATATAAAACAGAAATGTTTGTTACACATTAGTAAGTTTCAATCATAGATATTGCTTACATTTGATCACACTGTCCTGAATACAGTGGTTCACATAGCTTGATAAAAAGTAAATATTTAGTTCTTGTGTATATTACCAGTAGGCTAAAAAAAAAAAAAAAAAGCCTGTGATACACAAATAATGATTTTTCTAAGACATTTTTAAAATTATGATTTTCTATATGATGAAGTTGTAAAAGTAAACACGTCATAAATAAATTATCATTAACAACTTGGCTTCCATTTTTTTCAGTCATATACACACACACACATTGCACTAGGCTATATATATATATATATATATATATATATATTGTAACCCACATATAAGAGAGTTGTTGGGACCGGAGAATCTCTTATATCCAAGTTTGGTCTATTTTGTTTCGGTAACACAGGCTCTAATTTGGGATCAATTATATCCGGGTCTCTTATATCCGGGTTACACTACCCCACTCTCTCTCTCTCTCATATATACATACTTACACTGACTAGTGCAATGTCTATATATATATATATATATATATATATATATATATATATATATATATATATATATATATAGAGAGAGAGAGAGAGAGAGAGAGAGAGAGAGAGAGAGAGAGAGAGAGAGAGACATTGCACTAGTCAGGGTGAGTATATATATATTTATATATGAGAGAGATAAAGTGGGGTAGGCATGGGTAGAGAAAAATTGATATTATTCCTAATCTAACTCAAAATTCTATGTTTAATGTTTAGCTTTCTTTCTTCCCAGATATAGATAATATTTTTCATAGGAAAAGAAAAGGTGTTGAAGCATTAAACAAAGAATTTTCAGTTGATTTAACACATGTTGTTAAAGTTTGAGTTTCGTTTAATGGCATATCAACCTTTGTGGAGTCATTTAAAGCCAGAAGGGTTAAATTGCTTTTGTCTTTTTTACATGTTTTAGGTTTTAAGGTATGAGTTTTAGTTATGTTTTATTATATTTGACTAGATTTCAATGATGAGATTTATTTCTTTTAGAAAGCTTAAGATTTCTTCTGGTTTGGAGTTTTTGAAGATATTCTTTAAATTATTTGTTTGGTAATGTTTTGGGCGAATTTGTCTGAACCTGTCACAGTTTATGAGAATGTGTTTGACTGTGAGAGGTACTTTGCATGTTAGACATACTGGGGAGTCTTCCCCTTTTCAGAGGTGTGAATGGGTAATATGGGTGAGACCAATACGAAGTCTGGAGATTATCACTTCTTCTTTTCTATTTCTTCTATAACACATGGTGTTAAAATTTGAGATCATTTCAATGTGAATTAGTCAAATTATTAGATCATGAAATTATATCAATTTTTCAGAAACACATGGTACATCTCAAAAATCAATTTGTTTTTTAAAACACCCTTTATTTATTCATTGTTGCTCTGTCTCTAATTTTGCTGTAAATAAGTTTTTCACATAGTATAATATATATTTTAATATATGGAAACAGAGAATCAGATTTATCCTGATCTTCCTCCCAATAATCTATTCAGAAATATTTTAACGATAAATGTAAATAAAATTGCTTATTTCTAAAGTGTAATAGAAATTATCACTCATGCCAATGACCGTGCGTCTGTTTGGCCTGTCAGGAATTATCAGGAATTGAACCAGAGACCTTCTCATTACAAATTGTAGGTTGGTTTAATTTAAATAAGACTGCTTCAGCCAATCAGAGGCAGGCTTGAGATTGTAGCAGGCACAGCTTAAGACACGCAAATTTGTTCAGGAGAGAAAAAGTCATTTGCCTGGGGAGGTGTTAACAATCGAGCGTTTGATAGCTGAGATAGAAAGACCCTTGTTTTTGAATCACAATTTAAATGTTTTGTTTAAATTTTTTTTAAAAAGCCTATTTAATTTTTGTACAGTCATATATATCTTTATTATAATGGAGATTTTATGTTGGTCTGTCTTACCAAAACTACATAGCCACAAATATCACAATTCCCTAAGTTATTTATATAATATTCCCAGTAATTATTCAACAATCATATTTTAAATTTTATTTTTAGCACTTTATTTGTTAACAATGTCTCTTTTAAAATCTAACTGAGTTAGAGTTGCCTTAAAACAGCCAATATTATTGATATTTATCTGTACCTTCCATCAGGCAGGTTTGATACAAGGTATTTTTTAAAGTGGAGATTAGGGGAGAGGGAGGTCAAGCATGAGCCAAAACTTATGTGTTGTGGTTTATAGTTTCACCAGGCACAAGTAGACCATTACTTGTCATTGATTCCCTAAGTGCAATGTGAATCTATACTTGTCAATAATATACCAGGGAGGTGCTCATGATGTAATGGTTATCGTCATAGAAAATGGACACGGCAACACGAGTTCAAATCCTGGACGAGACTGATTGCATTTCACATAGCACTAATAAGGGATGAATCCAATTATTCTCCCTCCAGCTATGGGTAAATAGCAGACTAGGTTCTTCAGCCTTGGTGAGGCAACTAGTCTTGGAGAAGGAAAACTCTGAATTCAAACCTGTTAAACTTCGCTTATAAACTGACCTTGTGTCATATCCTGCCCAAGTGGAGGGGTTGGTAAATATATATGCCAGACTCAAAAGGCCAAGTGCAATGTGAATCTATACTTGTCAACGATATACCAGACTCGAAAGGCCAAGTGCAATGAGAATCTATACTTGTCAATGATATACCAGACTCGAAAGGCCAAGGGCAATGAGAATCTATACTTGTCAACGATATACCAGACTCGAAAGGCCAAGTGCAATGAGAATCTATACTTGTAATTTATTCCACTCACTTGCCGAACAGCCTTCAGAAAACTGGAGGCAGGCAGCCTTTAAAATACTGTAATGTGTGTTATATATCAATAAGAAATAGAAGTTTATATATGGTGTGGATGATTTACATACTGGTTTTGAACAAATCTGGTTTCATAATTAGTTGATGGTATTGATTTTTTATATTCATTGTTTTATTCTCAAATGAATTTAAAGGAATCCTATGTATAATTTTACATAGAAATCAAAATACAAAATAAGTGTAATCTTTTTTATATGCATTCTTATTCTGTTTTGTTAGTCTTTCTAATTTTAAATAGACACACACGGGCACACACACATACACACACTCTGCTGGAGAAGTAGGGACGAGTTCATAAGTGATGTACTCCTATGGATCCCCACATATGGCCGAGCAAAAGCAGGACGACCAGCTCGAACATACATACAGCAGCTATGTGAGGATATGGGGTGTAGCCCTGAAGACTTGCCAGAGGCGATGAACGATAAGGAGAAGTGGTGAGAGAGGGTCAGGGATATCTGTGCTGGCGGCATGACATGATGATGATATATATAAACTTAAATACTTGTGTCCTGGGGGTACATTTTTGATAGTTATCAAAATATATGCAAGATGTAAGAGAAAAGGCTGGGTAGGAAGAATGTTATGTGCTGTTTTGAACAAATCCTAGAAGTAGCACGCCACAAAACAGCAGCTGCACTGCCACTTGCCTCCAATCTCACAAATCATACAAGTAGGACAAACAAGACATGGTGGACACTGTTTGAAATAACATTCTTTGATGAACTCACGGACACACCAGAGTTGACCAACCAGCAAAGGTTTTCATGCATCAACTCTGCGTGAACTCCGAATGCAGTTTAGAGGACCTGCCAAGAAATTTGTCTGATAGGGAATGATGGTACAAGAAGATTAAGGAAATCTGTGCTATTGGCATGCCTTGAATGTAAAGATGAAAATGTATAAAATTTTTCTGTATAATTTAATTTTATTCTTTTCATGTACATCATAGAGAAAGACTTGGAATTTGATTATAAATTATATAATAAGGTAAAAATATAACACTGGTCCTGGGCACATTTGGAAAAATACTTTGCCAGTACATGACATCAGATAGTTTGAGAAGTACCGGTATAGAACACAAACTCCCAATTATTAATAGAGATGTATAGGAAATGATTTTATTATAAAAATGCATGGCAAATTTGGTAATGTTAAATCCTTTGGTTATTTATAGAGGATGGACAAACAGACTCTTCCCAATTATTAATATAGATTAATAACAGAAGTGATATTAATAATAAAAATGCATAATTTATATCTCTTAGAGCATTCAAATTACTGTCTTTATTGTTATATTCACAACGTTTTGGCCAATACATACTTTGGCCTTCTTCAGCTGCATCATGTTGAATTTGAGAGCCCACCCAGATCCAAACCCTTTATTTAGTCCACAAGGGTAGATAATCCTGATTCTGTTAACCATAACCGGGTTCAAGTGTTATGCTAGAGTAAGTATTCAACGTTATTTACCTGTAGTCAGGATTGAACCTACAACCTCCAGAATTAGAAAAATCTACCCTTGTGAATTAAATAAAGGGTTCAGTTCGAAGTTCTGAGTGGGTTCCCGAGGTAGTAAGCTGAAGGATGCATTGGCCGAAATGTGAATATAACAATGAAGATTATTGTTCAAATACTCTAAGTGATAAAATAATTATCAAGCTTCATCTCAGCAGTTTAGATAAATAATGCTGAATTTTATTTATTATTCATGAATATTCATGCAATTATTGTTATGCACGTTCTTGCAAATGAAATTCTTGCAATCATCTGCGGAATCATTGATGCATGTTACTGCTGATATCAATTGTGTTGCATGCAAATAAAAAAGGAAGGTACTTTAGCATAAAGGTTGCTATATTTAGTAGCTTTTAGTGAGTGAGAAGTCCTTCAGTAAGGAGAATACTGAGAGGACTATATATATGGGGATGCCAATTCAGGCTCACTCCACTACTCTCAGAAATTTAGCCATAAGAAAGGTAAGTATTAAGTCAGTTGTTGTTTTACCTCTTTGTTAAAAGTTTCTCTCGGATTACTGTCATCTTCCCTATTGAATGGCTTTGCTGCAACATATGTTGAACAAAGGGATATTTTTAGGGCATTCGCACTTTCTAGTTAAACAATGAAAATTGCTTGACTGGGATCCACACAGGAAATAAGGGACAATTCAGAATTTCAAACAAGATTCATTCAACAAAATGAAAAATTAGATATTTTATAAATTTATTATAATCAATGTATGTTTCTATCAAATTCTTTCTTTCTCAGTCTGTTCAATCCAAATTCTTTCTCAGTCTAGTCATATCTGTCAATCCAAATTCTTTCTTAGTCTGTTCATATCTGTCAATCCAAATTCTTTCTTAGTCTGTTCATATCTATCAATCCAAATTCTTTCTTGGTCTGTTCATATCTATCAATTCAAATTCTTTCTTAGTCTGTTCATATCTATCAATCCAAATTCTTTCTTGGTCTGTTCATATCTATCAATTCAAATTCTTTCTTGGTCGGTTCATATCTATCAATCCAAATTCTTTCTTAGTCTGTTCATATCAATCATTGTCTTACTAAATCCTGATGTCAGTTGACATCTATAGATTCAAACATCGGATAGACTGATTGATTTTAAATGCATGTCAACCCATTTTGGTTTACAATGAAAATGGTTTGAATGGAATCCACATAGAAAATAAGGGTCAGTTCAGAATTTCAATATCTCCTTTATGGTCATTTC
This sequence comes from Sepioteuthis lessoniana, assembly GCA_963585895.1. Taxonomy (NCBI): domain Eukaryota; kingdom Metazoa; phylum Mollusca; class Cephalopoda; order Myopsida; family Loliginidae; genus Sepioteuthis; species Sepioteuthis lessoniana. The sequence goes on along the minus strand of OY757938.1, from coordinate 17,362,286 downwards.
ATTTAATTCAATGTTAGATATATGAATAGAGCAAACATTACAAAGAAAAAATTTCAGCAAAATTTTACCTGAGATGGGTGTGTTTATGTGTTTGTGGTCCTCACAGTGGTTAACTCATGTCAATGACTTATCTTTATGAACAGAATTCAAGCCGAATTGAACACCTACCCTGCAAGGACTAAGCTAGAATAAAGTAAGGTTAGATTACTTGGCTTAATGGCATATCAACCCCTGATGTTTATTTAATCCCAAATCAGATTTTATTTTTAAGTGACTAGTTTGTGGGAAACATTTTTTAAATGAGCCAAAACTCATTTACTTGCACACAGTTAAAAGAATTGCTATTTATTGTGTGCACACAGTTAAATGGTTTCAATTATAGAAAATGACTAAACAGTCCTACTTGACCCATAGATAGGACCCAATCAGGTACTATCACTATGTCAGAGTAAACTTTAGAGTAAAATGGCAATGAAGGGGTACCCAATATTCCACAAAGTTCCAAGAATGGAGCTTCATCATCAGCTGGCATAGTGTCATCTCCAGGACACTCATTGGGATCAAGGGTCTTATCTCTCTGCAAAGATGCAGTCTGTGTATTCTACAGCCCCAGCCAACTGGGTTAGCAGTTTCTTAAGTTTTTAACATAATTATATGATATCAAGTATTTCTAATATAATCTATTTAACCAATAGATAGGACCCTTACAGGTACTGCCACTCCAGGTCAAAATGGAAATGGGAGTAATGGCCTGCCATGTGTTTTCAGTTGGTCAGGCAGCATGAAAAAAGTGACAGATGAAGCGAAACTGAAAGGCCTGCCATGTGTGTTTGCCAGTCAAACTATCTTTATTTATATTGGATATATTTCCGTCATAATATTCCTATCTTTTGAAAACAGTGTTAAAATGGCTAATAATTATATCTTGTTATTTTAACCCTCAAAAGAAAGAGACAGTTAGCACTTTTAAGTTTTATGTCTGCTTTTAGGAATTCCCAATCCCAACTCCTTCTTCTCATCAACTTCAAAATTATCTTTAACCACCTCAAGACTACAGTGTCACATTTTGTCCTCAACGACATTTTTATACCAAGTGCACTGCTTCTTGTAATTCCAATCATCACATATATGGGGACAAGTATTCACAGTATATCCGTGGTCCTCACCAAATTAATATTCAAAGAATATGGGATACAAAAATCCATGAATGATCCAGAATGAAACCAAAAGTATCTTATAAAAAAGTAAAGTTGGCGAAAGTAGTCGAAGGTGACCCGAGGGCTCCCTTTTCCATAGCTACTACACCAAGGTGTGGAAGAGGACACTACTCCTTTCCCTAGATTGCTCCACTTTACACTTGATCCTTACTTTATAATGCTGTGTTAAGCAAGGAGGTATCAAGCACCATTTTTTGAGTCTTTGGTATGACTCAACCTGGTATTGAACCCAGGTCTCCTGGGCCATTGGCGAAAAATAAGGTTAAAAATTCTTAAATTGATATGTATGAGAATGTGTATGGCCCCATACATAGATGTATTTTTAAGCATGTTGGTGTGAATATGTTCGTGTACATGTATTTAGTCTCTGTTTAATGTTTTGGTTTAGTTTCTTTGTTTAATGGCATATCAACCTTTGCAGGTTATTTAATGCCAAAGCCATTCTCCTGGAAGAACAGTAGTGGTACAATTTAACCCATAGCTGGGAGGATAAAGGGATTCATACCTTTCCCAAGGGTATTTGCCCGAAAGTGAACGTAATAGCACAACTGGAGTACGAACTCGCTGACTACGATTCTGCAGTCCATCACTTTAACCATTACACCACGAGGACCCCCTTGTTTAATGTTTAGTTAAATCTATCTATAAATTTTTTTGATTTTTTGAAGAAACAAGAAAGCATCAGTCTGATATAGAGGCATTATTTTAAAATCCCATTGTTGCATTCATAAAAGTGTTTTGATACATAAAGTTTTCAATTTTCTTGTAATTTAATGTTAGTTTTATGTTAAGAGACTATTGCTCAGAATTTGTTTAAGCAAATACCTTTGGTAAAGACATGGATTTGTCTTTTCTGCACTCAACTACTGGTAAATAGGAGTATAGTAGGGCAGACTAGACTGGGCTTGGTTGCCAGTCTATGAGAAAGAAAAACTCTGGATTCAAAAACTGAAGACAGTTGATTCCATACAAGACTTTATCACTATAAACAAATTACCTGTGTAGTTTATTTGTTAAACTTCAGTTAAGTTGATGGACATCATTGAATCAATGGATAAACATATAAGAGATACAAAGTCAAAAAATATGTTTCTGGAATAAGTGTGTTGAATGCTAAGGAGACTATTTCTAAGAAAATTAATGTATCATTTATTGTTCATTTCTCTCTTGATAAATACAGCTTCACTGTTGACACTTAGAACTCACTCCTCTCTCATATATCTCGCATTTGGCGTGCCAAAAACCCATGAAGTGAGATAGTGACAACCAACACTGTCATAATGTGTGTGTGTTTGTATATATATATATATATATATATATATAAGCAAGTAAAGTTGGCAACTATAGTTGAGGGCGACCCCAAAAGTTCCTTTTTCAATAGCAACTACACCGAGGTATACGGGAGGGTGTTGCTCCTTTCCCTGGGTTGCTCCATTTTACCCTTGACACTAATGGCTTGGGAGACTGGGGTTTAACCCCAGGCTAAGTCATACCAAAGACTCAAAAAAAAATGGTACTTGATGCCTCTTGGTTTTTTCAGTATTATAAGGTACAGATCTAGGGCAAAGTGGAGCAATCCAGGGAAATGAGTAGCACTCTCCCTTACACTTTGGTATAGTAGCTATCGAAAAGGGAGCCTTTGGGTCACCCTTGACTACAGTTGCCAACTTTACTTGATACATATATATATATATATATATATATATATATATACACACACATATATATATATATCTCAAGAGAGAGATGGCCCAGTCTCTCTCTCTCTCTCTATATATATATATATATATATATATATATATATATATATATATATATATATATATAAAGAGAAGTGTGTGTTTTTAAATTTTGAAAACATTTGATTCTTTATCTGTCAATGCTGATTTCTCAGAATGTCCAATTTGAAAAGTTCATTTTCATTGCATGTTGCACTATTTATCTTCACAACTCAAAAAATTGTGCTTGATGCTCCTTGCTTAACACTTAGCATGATATGGTATGGATCAAGGGTAAGTGGAGCAATCCTGGGAAAAGAGTAACACCCACCCTACACTTCGGTGTATTAGCTATTGAAAAGGGAGCCATCCGGTTACCCTCAAGTACAGTCAACCAACTTACTGTACTTTATATATATATATATATATATATATATAATATAAGGATTAGACTAAAAGGTAATAATCCAAGGAGAATGTAGAATATCCAATCGAGTGCTAAATGTCAACAGCTATCAAATATATAAATAATTTCAGTTTAAATATATATATATAAAAACTCACATGCAGAGCTAAAATATTTTTTGTAAATCAGACCAAAAAAAAAATTCATTTTGGTAATTCTATTATAAATTTATTTCGGTCTATAGATGATATTGTAACCTCCTTAGAAAAAAAAGTTACGTATTAAATATGTAACTGTTTTTCCATCTGAAGTCACAATATCATCTATAGACCAAAATATATTTATAATGAAATTACCAAATTGAATTCTTTTTTGTCGAGATATATATATATATATATATATATATATATACACACACACACACACAAACACAAACTCTACTACATAAGTGAAACAAGGTTAATTTTTAAGTGGAGTTTAACAGGTTTGAATTCAGAGATTTCCTTCTCCTAGACCAGTTACTATATCAAAGTTAAAGAGTACAGTCTATCCTACTATTTACCCATAGCTAGAGGGAGAATAATTAGATGCATACCTTTCCCAAGAGTAGCAGAATGAGATGAAATGCAAAAAGCTGGTCCAGAATTTGAATTCAGATTGCTGAGTCCAATTCCTATGGCAATAAAAATTACACACAAACACACATATATCTGAATACATGATATATCTTGAATATATATGTGAATACACATACCCACAATATAAGTAAAGTTAGCGATTGTAGTCGAGGGTGACCTGAAGGCTCCTTTTTCGATAGCTACTACACCAATGTGTAGGGGAGGGTGCTACTCCTTTCCCTGGATTGCTCCACTTCACCCTTGATCCGTACCTTATAATGCTGAGTGTTAAGCAAGAAGGCATCAAGTACCTTTTTTTCAGTCTTTGATATGACTCGGGCCATTAGTGAACACACAATATATCGTGAATATATAAAAGATACATGTGACTATATATATATATATATATATATGGTGAGAGAGAGAGAGAGAGTGGCTATAGCTATTAATCTATATTCCCCTACTTTGTACAGACAGAGAAAGCAATTTGATATACTTTGCTTGTTTGGTGAATTTTGTAGGAATTGAGGGAGAGGAGTTTTTCTTTTCAAATTGAACCCCACCACCACATCTAACATTTACTTTTAATTAATTCCAGTGTATTTCAGTGAAAAAGCCCTGGACGAAAGTGTCCCTTTGTTTTGTTTTAACAAATAAATTAAGATTTCCATAATATACATCATATATATATATATATATATATATATATACACACACACATATACACATGAGTATATATTCAAGATATCATATGTAAATATCTACACTTACACTCATATATACCTCCACATGGTATATCTTGAATATATATCATATGTGAATACACACACACACGCACGTATATGTGTGTGAGTGTACATGTTCTATTATCAAAATGAAACACTTTATAAATATAGCAAACAATATAATTTTGAGATGCTCACCATTGATAAGTTTTTTGTTTTATGTTGGAATTAATAATATATGAATAAAATAATAATAATAATACAATCACATAAGCGAATGCAGCAAATTAGCACTGAAGGAGTATAAGGCGAGATACGACTGGGTCGGCAAGGTGATCCACTGGGAAATGTGCAAGAAATTTAATTTTGACCACACTAAAAAATGGTATATGCACAACCCAGTAACTGTCCTTGAAAATGACTCGTATAAACTCCTATGGGACTTTGACATACAAACGGATCATCTAATCTCAGCCAGAAGACCAGACCTTACAATAATTAACAAAAAAAGAGAATTTGCAAAATTGTCAACTTTGCTGTCCCAGCTAACCACAGAATAAAACTGAAAGAATGTGAAAAGAAGGAGAAGTACCTTGACCTTGCTTGAGAATTAAAAAAGCTGTGGAACATGAAAGTGACAATTATACCAATAGTGATTGGTGCTTTTGGCACGCTAACTAAAGGATTATTAAAAGGCCTGGAGGACTTGGAAGTTGGCAGACAGGTAGAGACTATCCAAATGACAGCATTACTGAGAACGGCCAGAATACTGAGAAGAGTCCTGGAGTCCTGAGGAGACTTGCTGTCACTCAAACTACAGTGAAAAACTATCAGCTAATACTGATGTAAGAAACTCTAAAGGAGTAAATAATAATAATGAAAATAATTAAAAAAATAATAATAATATCAATAATAATATTAATAAAATAGTATATGAATTAATAATATATGAATAAGAAAAACCCAATTTTGCTTTTTTTCTTCTTTTTCAAAACAGAATTTATACGGCCATCCAAGGAAGTCATACGGTCATTTGTAAAGTGCCCAAGAAAGGTAAACAAGACATACCGTAGTATACAAGGCCCGGTACTCAGGACAATATGAGATTAACAATTAATTCTTCAGATAGCAGCTGTAGCCATGTCAGTACAACTGTATAGTAGTACCATGTGGACTTTAATGACATACTTTGAGAGAAAGCTAGATAGGGAAGTATATAAGAATGCTGTGTGCTGTTTTTGAACAAATCCTAGAAGCAGCACCCTACAAAACAGCTGTATGGATCAACTCAAAAAAAATAACATTTTCCTATGGACTCCTACTTATGGACACACAAGTATTGGTTGATGAGCAAAAACTCAGATTCATCGACTCTGTAAAGATGCTAAGAGCGATAAAAATGAGATCTTTTCTGTTGTATTTAAAGCTTAAAAGAAAAACTGATGTCTAAATATACGTGGTGCATTCAAATAAGTTTCCAGACTTTTTTTGTACTGCATTTAAAATTGTCGTAGACTCTTGAGAATTCAGTATGCTATTGCTATACATCTTATGAGATAACTGACTACTTTTTATGATTTCAGCTTCAAATGAACAGCTACAGCAGCAATTGGAATACACCCTACTAAAGCCTGATTGTCACAGCTGGTCAATTTCAAAAATGCAATCTGGACATGAGCACACTTTAGAAGAACGATATGCAATAAAATTCTGTTTTAAACTTGGAAAAAATGCCACATAAACGTATGGAATGCTTCAGACTGCTTTTAGAGCATCTTGCATGAATCGAGCATCAGTTTTTGAGTGGCATAAGAGATTCAAGGAAAGCAGGCAGTCTGTGAGGGATGATGAGAGGTGTGGAATGAGTAAGGAAGTCAGAACACCAGAGTTGAGGGTTACTATGTTGAGGTTTTAAGGGAGTTCAGGAAGAGATTCTGTTGGAAGAGGCCAGCACTCTTCAAATTGGGTCAGTGGCATTTCCACCAGGACAATGCCCCAGTTCACAACTCCATCCTTGTCACAGACTATTTGACCAAGATGGGCATCAAGTCCTATAGTCCAGACCTTGCTCCCTGTGACTTTTGGTTATTCCATAAGCTCAGAGGCTGTCGCTATGAGACAATTGAGGAGATGAAAGAGGCTGTGATGAAGGTCCTTGACATGCTGACACAAAAGGACTTGAATGGGGCCTTCCATAAGTTGTTGGAATGGTACAACAAGTGCATTGCAGCAGGAGGAGATTACTTCGAAGGGGACTAGAGTTTCATGTGTTTACTATCAATAAAAGTGCCGTTACAAAAAAAGTCTGGAAACTTATTTAATGATCCTTGTAGCTTATTCCTATATATCCATACACCTGTGAATTTTACACACCTTTCCTAAAAATATTGATGGTAGTTCCTATAGTATAATGGCTAAAGTACTGACCCATAATATCATAGTCACTGTTGTATCGTCCAGCTGAATGATACACTGAGAAAAATGAGTGCTTAATTCAGTGCACACAGATTCAGACAAAAAAGACACATCACAATAAATTACAAACAATTAACAATAAAATTCGCAAGTGTAGTGAAACTGAAAGGCAAAACCCACAGACTGCTGCCTCCGCTGAGCCAACTAGGGTTCACTGTTCAAAGAGACAACGAGTTACATGCTGTATATGCAGGCAGAACAGCCGACACTTACATGAATCCAGCAACTGTCTACAGCTGGAGAAAAAACAGGTGGTGAGCTGGACGAATGAGAGAAATGAAATGTGACAACAAAGCTGTATGGATTGAATTTCTTTCATTGTAACACCAAAAGGAAGAAAGAAGCAAGAAGGTGGCCCACCTCAAAATTCAAAATGTGTGTGAATGTGTCTTGTGAGTGGAGTGCCGGAAGTATAAAAAACAAAACAAAAAAAAACGGAAGCATAAGCGTCTATAGGAGTGCAATTTATAGGTCACGTGTCTCGTCTCTGTTGGGACAGGGTTTGTGACATATGCAAATTTTGGCCAGCCAGAACTGGTATAAAAAGAGTAATCTCAGCATTGTTGTTGTGGTGTTTGTTGCTTAACAGTAGGACTGAGCAAATCTGTGTATTGATGCGGCGAGTGAGAAAGACAGGACTGGTCGCAATCAGTTAAATGGTTTCAACAAGATATTGAGGAGGGTCAAATGCTGTATAGCCAAACAAAGTAAGATCAGTCTGAATATTAATCAGCTTATTAAATCAACCCTCAAAGTCTTTAATCATAGGCTATTTATGACTATGAGCCAGTCCGTCTGGTAGAGTGCTGAAGGGATGTTTAGCCACTCTACAACAGTAACCAAGAACAAACTCCAATTGTGCTATTTCATTCATTTTTGGACAAATACTTTTGTGAAAGGCATGAACCCCCTTATCCCCACCCAGGCAGGTACAGGTTAAACAGTGCCACTACTACTCTCCTACAAGGATGTCTTTGGCATTAAATAACCTCCAACGGTTGATATACCATCAAACAAACCAAACAATTATTTTCCTCTTGAGAATTATTGGGGTGAATCAAAACTTTTGCAATATTTTTGTAACAGGAGGTACAATTCAGCATCCTCGAAAGCTTTAGCTGATGAATTATAGGAAAGATATGGATTCCTTTATCCTACAAGGATGGCTTCAACATTAAATAACCCATAAAGGTTGACATGCCATCAAATAAAGAAACCAAACTAATTTTAAAGATATTTTCACCAGAACAGAGAAAGTTACATTTCCATAACAAGGTATTAAATTTATACAATTAAAGATGGTAGAATCAAATGACAGTCCATAAATATCAATACTTATCATCAAGTCTACGCGATTTTCCCTTGTTTAAAATTTACAAATTATTAATCAATTATTTTTAGTGTTAAAGTGAAAGTTACAGGATCAGTGTAAAAAAAAAAAAAAAAAAAAAAAAAAACAGAACTGTTTTTATTCTTGCTACAAATTTTAATCAAACTTCAATGATTTAGGAAGTGATTATTTTCCTTGGTTATTGTTGTCAAAATTCTCTTACTGGTTATAAAAAGTCATAATTTTCTAAAGAAAAAAAAAAAAATTCTTAGAAATACCAAAAATTTCCTAAATTTGTGATTAGTCTTTTGCTAATGGCCAATAAACAGTTGTTTAAGTTTGAAAAAGGTAAAATTGTGGCATACAATCATTATGGACAGTCACTTTGTGATATTGCAAAGAAATCAAGTCAGCATCATTCATCAGTTGATGTTTTCTTAAAAACGATAACTGGAAATTATCATGAAAATAAAGTTTTGGCCGGGAGAGAAAAACACACTGTATTTGATGCTAATAGATACTGTACAAAATATTAAGTCAGTTTAAATTGTCCTAATTTGTCATAAACATCATCAATTGTCTTAATAAAAAATTCTTATGTCTGTTTTTTTGTTTGTCCAATACTGTATATATCATTTTTAAAGTGAAAGTTATCCAATCCAGCATTGAGGAAAGTCAAGATATGAAAAGGGAAATTACTTTTATGAAAAATATATTTTATTATGAAATTTTCAATGAATAAAATGTTATTTTCAGTTGTTTAGTCATTATACAATGAAATAAAATTAACTTACCTTCCATAGACCAGCTACGAATCCTAATAGGAGTAAAATTCCAAGGACTATACACAAGACAATTATCCACATTTGCACGGGTTTTATTTGACCAGGTGAGCGTAAGATCGTGTTTATCTAAAAGAAAAAATATTTTTAAAATTAAATTATTCAAGTTAAAAAGAATCTTTGACAGTATTCAATTATTTTCAAAGGAATTGGTTTGCTGGGTTTCATGGCATTTGGCATTAAATAAACAGGTCTATTTCAAACAATTCAGTTTAGCCTAAGTCATTTGTTTGCACTCAGTTTAAATGCCAAACAGTTCTATTTGCCCCATAGATAGGACCCTATCAGGTGCTACTACTCCAGGCCAGAGTGGACCTGGGAATAATGGTAATAAAGAGTACTCTGCATTTCTCAAAGCTCCAGCATTACTAGAGCCTCACCATCAGATTGTTTAGTGTCATATCCAGGACACTTGTTTGGCGGTGGTGTCTACCCCTCTGCAGAGATGCAGTTGGTGTATTCTGCAGCACAGACCAACTAGATCATTCAGGGAAGTTCTCATAGCACAGTGGCTAACATGCTGGACTGCAGAATCATAGTGAGTTTAAACACCAACAACATGATTACTTTCACTTTTGAACAAATATATAACTGCTTGACTACAAGGAAGGTTTTGTATAGAATAACTCAAAAAGGTTGATATAACATTGAACAAACCAAACAATTATTTTCTTCTTGGTTGGTTGGTTGGTTTTTATGGCTCCAATTTCTAGGTTATTTACTTTTATGCAAATAGCTCTATTTAAAAAAATTCAGTTTAGCATGAGTACACAGCTTAATTGTCAAAACAGTTCTAATTCAGCTAATTCAGTTTAGTATAAGTACAGATTCTGTTTACACACAGTTGAATATCAAAACAGTTCTATATTCAACAATTCAGTTTAGTGTAAGTATAGTTTCAATGTCAAAAACAGTTCCACTTCAAACAATTCAGTTTAGCAAGCACACTGTTTAAATGTAAGTATGGTTTAATTGTCAAAAATATTTCTATTTCAAGCTATTCAGTATAGTCAAACAGTTCTAATTCAAACAACTCAGTTTAGCTTAAGTATGCAGTTAATTCTATTCAACCCATAGATAGGGCCCTATCAGGTGCTACCATTCTGGGCAAGAGTGAACCTGGGAGCAATGGCAATGAAGGGATGCTCCGCATTCTCTAAAGCTCCAGCATCACTGAAACCTCACCATTATATTGTTTAGCATCATATCCAGGACACTCGTTGGGTAGGGGCCTTATCCCTCTTCAGAGGAGCAGTCAATGTATTCTACTGCCCCAGTTGACTTGGCAAAGAATTACGAGGGTGAATGAAAACTTTTGCAATATTTTGGTAACGTGAGGTGAAATTCCAGAAGTTTTGGCAGAGTCATGGTCCAATTTGAACTCAAAGCAAAAGTTCCTAAATTAGACTACATTGCACCTTCATCAGTAAAGCTTAACAGAGTGAAGTAATACACATGCTAGTGCACCAACAACCAGAATACTACCAACTACAGCAGATACTTTCAATGGCTTGAACATACATACCTGTTGTGGCCCCGGAAAGGGTCATTAATGAAAACGCAAACACGGATATTAGATAACAGATTATATTACACAAGAAAGACAGAGTTAAAAGGTAAGAAGTCTCGTACAGTTTGTATAACACCAATAGTGATCTGCTCTTCTGGCAGCGAAATCTCTGTACTAATAACGGTGAGAAGAGTCCATTATAGGGTAATATAATGGTGGAGGGATTTTGTTTTATTTATCTTGTCTTTTGGTTTAGTTAGGATGAGAACCTTTCGTTTAGTGCATGGGTTAGTTAGGTGCAACATTAACGCATGCATGGAGAGGATGTGTCATTCAGAAATGTCAAAATAAAAATCCCAGATAGGAATTGAGACCAGGGGATGTGAGTGACGTCACGCACCGGAAGCGTGGGCTGAGGATTTTTGGATTTGAGAAAAAGCAAGAAGTTGAGTTTTTGCCGCTGAACAAGAGAGTCGACATTCAGAGCTGGGTGAGGCCAGACGAATTTGTGTGCTACAGGCGCTGCACGTTGGTTGGGTTGAGAGCTGACGATGTAAAAGCAGTCAGCATAGGAGGATTGTGTCTCTCTCTCTCTCCTCATGTCGAAAAACCTTTAACTCAAAGGTAATAAAAAGTTTCATACTGAACCAATTTCATGAGTTTTGTGTTTTTAGATTCCCTATGTCTATTTCACACATCTGTATATTATGGGTATGTTACAATAGTAAGATGGATAAGGTCCCACAACAATACCATAGATTAGCATACACAAAAACATAGAAAAACTTTTTACTCATCTGAGTTACAAAACTCATCACTTTGTTAGAGCTTTGAAAATGACAATTTGAATCATCCCAGCCAGCTGGGGCTGCAGAGGGGTAGACACTTCCCCCACAATTTAACAGCATGAGTAGAGTTTGAACTCACTTACTAGGAGGCCACAGTCCAGCACTTTAGCAATCATGCCATGGGGGTCACCTTCTTTTCTCATGTTTCATTTGATATCTAGTTATGTTTTTGATGCTTTTTCATTGGAGATTGAGCGGTCTGAGATTAAGTCTAACGTAAAGTTGGACGGGTTTTGATCCCGGCTTCGAGCGTCCTACGTGTCTAGTGACACTGAAGAGTTCTGATAGAACGAAACAGTCTGTCTGTGGATGACAATGTATACACTCCCCCATGGGGGTTGAGCACTCTGGCGAAGGAATTGTCGGCCGCCGCCCACATAATGCAAAGCTCTTCGAAAGAATTGAGCACTCTGGTAGCCGATAGAGTATAAAAATGTAAACAAATGGACGCTGCTGCTACATAATACCTTAAAAATTTCCTTAACCAAACATGGTACACTTGTTGGCCGAGCAGTCTGAGACTAAGTCTAACGTAAAGTTGGACGGGTTTCAATCCCAGCTTCAAGTGTCCTACGTGTCTAGAAACACTGAAGAGTTCTAATAGAACGAAACAGTCTGTCTGTGGATGACAACATATATATATATATTTTAAGAATTATATAATCTGGGTAGGTTTTATCATCTTGAAGAGTATCTTCAGATTTGTTTGTTTTTTGTTTGTTAGGTTTTATAGCATATCAACCTTTGTAGGTTATTTAACGCCAAATCCATTTTTATGTAAATGATCTGTTCTATTTAAAACAATCCAGTTTAGCATAAGTACACAGTTTAATTGTCAAAAACATTTCTATTTCAAACTATTCAAGCAGTTATATGTAACAATTCAGTAAAGTAAAAATATAGTTTTTATGTTGAAAAACATTCTATTTCAAATAATTCAGTTAAGCATAAGCACGCAGTTTAAATGTAAGTACAGTTTAATTGTCAAAAATCTTTTTATTTCAAGCTATTCAGTTTACTCAAACAATTCAGTTTAGCATAAGAATGCTGCTAGTTCTATTTAACCCATAGATAGGGCCCTATCAGGTGCTACCGCTCCGGGCCAGAGTGGACTTGGGAGCAATGGCAATGAAGGGATACTCCGCATTCCCAAAAGCTCCAGCACTGCTAGAACCTCACCATCAGATTGTTTAGTGTCATATCCAGGACACTCGTTGGTGGTGGTGGGGGTCTTACCCCTCTGCAGAGGTGCAGTCAGTGTATTCTACAGCCCCAGCCAACTTGGCATATCTTCAGATTTAAGAGCATTGTAAAATTTTTATTTTTCGAGCATTCCATCAGGAATTCTTTGTTTGCCCAGTCGGTTGGGGCTGTAGAATACACCGACTGCACCTCTACAGAGGGGTAAAACCCTTTCCCCCCAATAAGAGTCCTTTGACATTAAACAATTTGATGGTGTGGTTCCAGAAATGCTGGAGTTTTGGGGAATGCAGAGTACACCTTCATTGCCATTGCTCCCAGGTCCACTCTGATCCAGAGTAATAGCACTGGATAGGGTCTTATCTATGGGTCAAATAAAACTGTTTAACATTTAAACTGAGTGCAAATAAATGATTGGTTTGGTTTGATTTCTTTGTTTAATGGCATATCAACCTTTGTAGGTTATTTAATGACAAAGCCATTCTCCTAGAAGAACAGTAGTGGTACTATTTAAACCATAGCTGGGAGGATAAAGGGGTTCATACCTTTCCCAAGGGTATTTGCCCGAAAGTGAACGTAATAGTGCGACTGGAGTTCAAACTCGCGTACTATGATTCCACCGTTCATCGCTTTAACCATTACACCACGTGGACACCCCCACAAACAAATGACTTATGCTAAATTGAATAGTTCGAAATAAAACTGTTCGATCATTTAACTGTGTATAAACAAATGATGTTTAGATGATACATAGCATGACGTTAGTGATACATAGCAATACTTGGAACCATTTACTTGTGTCAAAAGAATGAGCTTAGGCTTGTTTAAAAACATTAACAACAAAATGTGTTTACAAATCATATATATATATGTATGTATTGTATAAAGAGTATTTGGTATTAAATAACTTACAGTGGCTGATATGCCATAAAACCAAACCAATCAATCTGAATGTCAAGCATCTTTGTTAGTTACCTCCCTTGAATATCATGACAACATTGCAACAACGAAAGGTTTTTTTAATAACATACGTTGTTCTGGAAGGTAAAATATCTAAGAATCATGGTGGAATATAGTGTAAAACCTTCTCAAAGATAAGCCAAACATTTCCTGAAAGTTGCATTGAAATTTGGCCAAAAATGACGGATCCTTTGTGTACATACATATGGACAGACATTAAGTGTGTTGATTAATTTTAATGGCATGCCAACCTGTCTAGGGTCATTTTATACTTGGAGGTTAGAACATTGTGTAGATTTCGTCTAATTTAAGATCGTTGGTTGGTGGTGTTTTCTGGCATATCAACCCTTGTTGGTTATTTAATGCCAAATCTTGTTAAAAGAATTTGTAAACAAATAGTTTGTTTGTAACATTTTAAAACAAGCTCAAACTTAATTCTTTGAATACAGTTAATTGGTTTCAAGTATTGCTATTTAACTTTAATCATTCAGTTCAACATTATTCATTTATTTTCCCACAACTAAATGGTTTCAAGCATTGCTATGTAATACTAATAATTCAATTTAACATTAATCATTTGTTTGCACACAGTTAAATGGTTTCAGGTATGGTAAATAATTAAATAGTTCTATTTGAACCATATAAGATGTACTGCCACTCAAATTCAGAGTGGATATGGTTTGTTTTGGTTGGGTTTTATGGCATATCAACCATTTTAGGTTATTTAATGCCAAATCCATTTTATACATACATATATATTAGATATATATGATTTGGTTGGGTTTTATGGCATATCAACCATTGCAGGTTATTCAATGCCAAATCCTCTTTATACATATATATTTAATATATATGATTTGGTCTGGTGGGGTTTATGGTATATCAAACATTGTAGGTTATTTAATACCAAATCATCTTTATACATATATATTGAATATATATGATTTGGTTTGGTTAGGTTTTATGGCATATCAACCATTTTAGGTTATTTAATGCCAAATCCATTTTATACATATAAAATATATATGATTTGGTCTCGTGGGGGTTTTATGGCATATCAACTGTTGTAGGTTATTTAATGCCAAATCCTCTTTATACATATATATTAAATATATATGGCTTGGTTTGCATACATATATATTAGATATATATGATTTGTTTCGGTTTTATGGCATATCAACCATTGTAGGTTATTTAATGCCAAATCCTTTTAATACAAATATATTAAATATATATGATTTGGTTTGGTTTGGTTTTATGGCATATCAACCATTTTAGGTTATTTAATGCCAAATCCTCTTAATACAAATATATTAAATATATATGATTTGGTTTGGTTGGGTTTTATGGCATGTCAACCATTTGAGGTTATTTAATGAGTGGACCTGAGAGCAATGGTAATGAACTGGTACTCCACAATTGGCAGAGCTCTAAGACTGCAACCTCACCATCAGATTGTTTAATGTCATAACACTTGTTAGGGGAGGCGTCTTACCCCTCTGCAGAGATGCAGTCGTCATATTCTACAGCTCCAGCCAACTAGGTTGCATTGGACCATAGATGGAAATTACCATACAGGTTTTTAATAGTCCATTTCTCTTGGTGGTTCCAGACTAATGGATACAATGATAAAATCTATTTTCTAACCTCTAGAATTATAGTCACCTAACTCTACAGTTCTTTAATGAGGATCTGGCTTTCAACTGCTCCTTGGGGGTCACTACCAGCCAATTATACTGAGTCAATCTCAGCTATTTTAACAGTTTCAGCTCCAAGGAAAACCATTTAAATCTTTTCAGATAACTGCGCTTCATGCCAAATAAAAGATTCAACCCATCTATTATTTAACACTACCACTCTGACTCAGAGTGAACCTGGGAGTAATGGCAATGAAGGGGTACTCCAAAACTCCAAAACTAGAACCACACCATCAGAGTGTTTACTCTATAATTCCCAATTCAAATAAACTTTGGTTGAAATTAACAGTTATTGTTCTATATTTTTAAAAAATAAGGAAATAACACTTACAAAGAAAACTCTCTCTTTAATTGCAATGTTGTCCACATAATCAGCATCTTCCACTGAATTCATAATAAGTTCACTTTTGATAACTGGCAATATCTGGAAAAAATAAACAAAGAAAAATGTGTGTTTGTTTGGTTTGGGTTTTATAGCATAGCAACCTTTGTAGGTTATTTAATGCCAAATCCATTTTTATACAAATAATCAGTTCTATTTCAAACAATTTTGTTTAGCATAAGTACACAGTTAAATTGGCAAAAACATTTCTATTTCAAGCTATTCAGTTTAGTCAAACAGTTTTAATTCAACCAGTTCAGTTTAGTATAAGTATACTTTTTGTTTACACACAGTTAAATGTCAAAACAGTTCTATATTAAACAAATCAGTTTAGTGTGAGTACAGTTTCAATGTAAAAAACATTTCCATTTCAAACAATTCAATTTAGTATAAGTATGCAGTTTAAATGTCAAAAGAGTCCTATTTCAAGCAATTCAGCTTAGCATAAGTATGCAGTTTAATTCTGTTTAACCCAGAGATAGGGCCCTATCAGGTGTTACCACTTCAGGCCAGAGTGAACCTGGGAACGATGGCAATGAAGGTGTACTCCACATTCCCCAAAGCTCCAGCATTACGAGAACCTCAACATCAGATTGTTTAGTGTCATATCAAGACATTCTTTGGTGGGAGATCTTAACCCTCTATGGAGAAGCAGTGGGTGTATTCTAGAGCCCTAGCTGACTAGGTAAGATTTTGTTCGGTTGGTTTTTACAGTATATCAACTCTTGTAGGTTATTTAATGCCAAATCTCCTTTATACATATATGTATGAAATATATAGTATTTGGTTTGGTTGAATTTTATGGCATAACAACCCTTGTAGGTTATTTAATGCCAAATCCTGTTTATATATATGATTTGTAGGCAAATAGCGAGAGCTCATTTGTTTGCACACAATAAAATGGTTTCAAGTATTGTTATCTAACATTATAAATACTGAAAACTTGTTGTGGGTAGGAGTCCTGCAGAGTCAGTGTATTCTACTGCCCTAGCTAACAGGGCAGAGTTCTATGTGACCCATAGATAAAACCCTAACAAATACTACCACCATAGGTTAGAGTGGACCAAGGAGTAATGGCAATAATGGAGTAGTCCACACTCAATATCATCAGGTTGGTTTGGTTTCTTCGTTTAATGGCATATCAACCTTTGTAGGTTATTTAATGCCAAAGTCATTCTCCTAGTAGTGGTACTATTTAACCCATAGCTAGGAGGATAAGGGGGTTTATACCTTTCCCAAGGGTATTTGCCCGAAAGTGAATGTAATAGCGTGACTGGAGTATGAACTTGCTTACTACGATTTCGCAATCCATTGCTTTAACCATTAAACCACGAGGACACCCCCTCCATATCATCAGATGCAGTTTGTGTTTTATGGCTTATCAACTATTGTTGGTTATTTAACACCAAATCCTGTGTGTGTGTAAATTATTTGTAAACATTTTGTAGATAACATTCTTAAATGAGCCTGAGCTCTATTTTTTGCTCACAGTTAAATGATTTCAAGTATTTTTATCAAACACAAATAATTCTACTTACTATTAATCATTTGTTTGTACACAGTTAACTGGTTTCAAGTATTGCTATGTAACAGTAACAACTTGTTTGCACATATTTAAATGTTGTATACTTATATGCAGATGCATGTGGAAACATATTCAACACAATAAAGACGAGTGGACACAGTTCTTTAGAAAAATATACCTCTCATTTTATTAAAAGTGTTTTGTGTGAGAGGGAGTTGGAGACCGAACAAAGACTGCAACATATTGACCCCCACTCTTCTGCTATCATAGCCTTTCTTTCCCGTTCTCCTGGGCTGCTCAACTGGGGGCCTGGGGGTCCAGGCTCTGCTGGGACATGGTTCTCATTCCAGCATCTTCTCTCCAACTGACTTGAACTTCCTGTGCACCGAGTTATATTATTGTTTTACGCCCACTCAATTCAAGCTGTCAACAGTCAAGGTTATCCCCTGACATCCTCGACGGGATTCACCTGTTATTTACACAGGTGCATTTCTTCTTTTGACAGCTTGGCCAATAATTTCATTTTTTAAATGAGTAATAAGTAATTTGTTTGCACACTAGTATTGCTATTGTTTCTACACAGACAAATGGTTTCAATTATTGCTATCAAACAATAATTCTATTCAATATTAATAATTTATTTGCAGACAGTGAAGTGATTACAAAAATTAGTATTTAAAACTAATTATACTATTCAACACTTCAATCATTTGCACAGAGTCAAATGGTTCCAAGTATTTCTATTTAACTCTAGTAATTCAGTTTGGGCACAGTTAAGAGTTTCAAGTATTGCTGATCAATATTAATAATTCTGCTCAACATTAATCAATTGCTTGCACACAGGCACAATTTAATGGTTCCAAGTATTCCTATGTATCACTAACAATTCAATTAGACTGTCATTTGTTTACACACAGTTAAATAATCAAACAGCTCTATTTTTAACAATTCAATTTAGCATTAGTCATTTGTTTACACTCAGTTTAAATGTCAAACAGTTCTATGTGACCCATAGATAGGACCCTATCAGTGTGGACCTGGGAGCAATCGCAATGACAGGGTACTCCACATTCTCCAAAGTTTGAAGTCTTACCATCAGATTGTTTTATGTCATATCCAGGACACCTGTAGCTGGGGAAGGGTCTTACCCCTCTGCAGAGATGCAGTCGTCATATTCTACAGCCCCAGCCGACTGGGTTTGTAGTTTAATGTCATAGCCAGGACACGTGTGTGGGTTTTTTTTTTTTTTTAACCCTCTGCAGAGATTCAGTCAGTGTATTCTATAGTGCTAGCCAACCGGGCTTGCAGTTTAGTGTCATCTTGAAGACAACCCTTTATATGTAGGTTATACCTTTTTTCAGAGGGTACAGTCAGTGGATTTTTAGCACCACAAGCAGTAAAAAAAACCAAAAAAAAAAAAAAACCATGCTGAGTAATGTATTTATGCTTGTTTTTCAATTGCATCAGTAATATTAGTGGTATGGTATAATGCTGGTTGTCCAAGGAAATGAACTGAGAAAGCCAAGTTTAAATCCTGGACTAGATAACCATATTTACCAACCCCTCAGCTCAGGCAGGATATGACACAAGGTCAATTTTTAAGCAGAGTTTAACAGGTTTGAATTCAGTTTTCCTTCTCTTAGACTAGTTGCCTCACCAAGGCTGAAGAACCTTGTCTGTCCTATTTACCTATAGCTGGAGGGAGAATAATTGGATTCATACCCTTCCCTAGGGTATTAGTGCTATGTGAAATGCAATCAGTCTCATCCAGGATTTGAACTCGTGTTGCCGTGTCCATTTCCTACGACAATAAACATTACACCACGGACACCTCCTTAAATCCTGTTCAAATCCTGGACTAGGTCGTTTCGGATTTCACTTTGGATAAGGCATAAACCTATCTCCTCTCACTTCAATTATAGATAAAATAATAGGTTGACTTGACTCTTAAGCTGTGATATGGGAACCAATCTAGGCAAAAATAAACTCAATAAAAACCTGTTTTACTCCACTTAAAAAAAAAAAATGACCTTGTATGTGAAGAGGTTTGATTTCTAAAAAAAAATTTCAATTACATTTTTTTTTTGTTAAATACTAAATAGCAATTTACTTACAGATTCAAGTTTTGCAATATCTATTTTCAAGAAGATTTCAACTGAAAAGAAATGTTTCTTTTGCCAATTCATAAAAGTACATTTCTTTTCATAAAATTCGGTTGTCTCACGAAATTTCTGAAATGAGAAAGACAGAATTATTTATTTAAAAAAGTGGAATTAAAAGAGAGATGTCTAATTTTCTTGAAAACAAACAAAATCAAAATGAAAAACTCAATATATTATTCTCAGTATATTCATATCTATATATGACACAAATACACAAAAAGTGTTGTGAAAAAGTCAATCATTTTAAAAACTTAACATTTGAATTTAAACAAATTAAAAATAAAAAAAGATTTTTTCTTTTAATTCTATGAATTTTGACTCTTAGAAATTACTTTCAACTCACTGAGGAATATAATATACCTCAAATAAACCAGATTATTGATATTTAAAAAAAGTTAATTTTAAGATGGCTGGTTGGGTTTTATGGCATTAATATGCCCTAGTAAGTTATTTAATTCCAAATCCTGTTTAGACATATATATCAAGTATATATCATTGGTTGGTTAGTTGTTTGAGTTTTATGGCATATCAACCTCTGTAGTTTATTTAACGCCAAATTCTGTCTATGTGTTTATACATTCAACCAAAGATTTCTAAATGAATACTTAGTTGATAAAATTTTCAATAAGCAGGATTTCATTTGTTTGCACACGATTAACCAGTTTTAATTTGTCATATTTTTTATACAACTCTGTCTCTCTCAAGAAGGACAGAATGTCGTCTATTTGGACGTTCTCGAACAGATTGGTCAAACTATTCACTTTGAAAAATCACTTTCTGGTGAGAGTGAAAGCTCTACATCAAGTATATATCATTTGTAAATGAAAAATTTATTGTAAACAATTTTTAAACAACACAGAGCTCTTTTGTTTGCACAGTTAAATAGTTTCAAGTATTCCTATCTAATACTAATAGTTCCATTTGATATTAATCACTTGTTTGTACGCAGTTAAATGGTTTCAAGTTTAGTGAGTGATTGAATATTCCTACTTAACTCATAGATGGGACCCAAACAGGTACTAACACTTTGGGTCAGAGTAGAGCTGTAAGGGGTACTCCACATTTCCCAAAGTTCCAGGACTGGAGTTTCACAATCAGATTGTTTAGTGTCATATCCAGGACACTTGTAGGCAAAGGGGGGAAGAGGGTCTTACCCTCTGCAGAGATGCAGTTGGTATATTTTACAGCTCCAGGTGACTAGGCTATTTAAGATGGTAAATTACTTTTGCATCACTCTTAAGATATATGAAGATTATCTACTGTAATACATAATTAGAAAAAAAAGTTCCAGCCAATTGGTATAATGGGTAGAGTGTTCACCAATGGTCCAGAAGACTGGGGTTCAACTCCTGGTCAAGTCATACCAAAAACTCAAAAAAGAATGATACTTGATGCCTGCTTGCTTCACAATCAGCATTATAAGGCATGGATCAAGGGAGTATAGTAGCTATTGAAATGGGAGCCTTCAGGTCACCCTTGATTACAGTCGGCCAACAACTATAATAATAGACTTATTTGCTAATTGATTAAAAAAATTAGAAAAATAGAGAACTTGCTTTCAAACAGATTTCACCATTCTGGCTGAATCACAGAGTGAAAATAAAAAAGGCAAAAAATAGACAAATAATTGAACCTTGCTAGAGATCTGGAAAAGCTGTGAAACATGAGGACAGTTACACCAATTGTAGAGGGTGCACTTGGAATGGTCCCCAAAGGATTGGAAAGGGGGTCTAGAAGAACTGGAAATCAGAGCTAGATTCAAGACAATCTAAACCATAGCATTGTTGAAATTGGCCAGAATACTCAGAAGAGTCCCTGAGACCAGAAGAGATTTGCTGTCACTCAATCTGCAATGAATGACTCCCAGTTAATGTTAGTGTGAAAAACTTGAAAATAATGATATTAGAAAATACAGAAAAATAATATATTAGAAGTCATAAAAATTATTTATACAGTATTGGAACAAAAAAAAGTGAAAAAAACTGAACCAGTCTTGTCCAGTGTTTGAACTCATGTCGCCATGTCTAGTTCCTATGACGATAACCATTACACCACGAGCACCTCCTCTCTCTCTCTCTATATATATATATATATATATATATATATATATATATATAGCACTCTCCATATTATATTGCACTTGGTTCGACACAAACCCACAAAGTGATTTAGTGACAACCAACACTGTTATCAGATATATTTTAAGAATTCTATAATCTGTGTAGGTTTTATTGTCCTGAAGAGTATCTTCAGATTTAAAAGCATTTTAAAATTTTTATATTTTATGCATTCCATCAGGAATTAATCTCTGATAGCAACTCCTGCGCTAAGGTGTATTTCAGCTCTTAATGAGGAAGCATGAGTTAGTTTTGTGTGCCCGATACAGATTCAAGTCAATACATTATTTTCTTGTCTTCCAGTAAAAGTTTCAGGGGTTTCTGTTCCAATATAAGATTGGAACTCTTGGAGTTATTTTGGAAGGAGTCCTATTCTATCTGCAACTTTTCTTTATGTCTTCTCATAAGTAGAAAAATACTACAATAAAAATAATGTTGTTAGTGTTGAATATATGAGTGAAAGACTTAATTACCTCAGTAGAACATTCAAAGTCTGGATAAGTGTCAGTCCTGTTAATCTACAAAAAAACAAAAAAAGTTATAAAATGTAAACAAATATTCATTTAAAAGAACACTGATGACCTAAATCTTTTAGATTACAGCTTTGCATCAATCTATTCAGATCTATCCCAGTCTGTTGGCCCTCCAGTGATCTATCTCAGTCTGTTGGCCCTCCATTGATCTATTCCTGTCTGTTTACAATCCACCAATCTATCCCAGTCCATTCACTATCCACTGATTTATCCCAGTCCGTTCGCCATCCACTGATTTATCCCAGTCCGTTCGCCATCCACTGATCTATCCCAGTCCGTTCACTATCCACAGATCTATCCTAGTCCATTTGCCATCCACAGATCTATCCCAGATCTATCTGAATATATATCTCAGTCTGTTTTGCCAGAATGAATGTAGGGCAGCAATATTAGATTATCATGATAAAACTGGCTTTTTCTGCATGAAGAGTCAATCATTCATTAGGAAAAATAACTCTCCCACAACAGATAGTAGAGGACGTATCTGACTTCCTACTAAGTCAGATTTGAGACAAGTTTATTCTATAGTAGAGGGCCGAGCACAAATTGAGATTCATGCTTAGCTGTCACAAAAAATATTTGATCCTCTCAGTATTCCCTTGGAGAGAGATGCCTCAGGCGACGAGCAATAAACTCAGTCCTGCAAAGCAGGTACTGTCTAGGAGGGGAATCAACCCTGGGGCCAGGTGATCAACTTACAATTACTCATGTGGTGCAAATGCCAGTTGAACTCTGAAAAGGTCTGGTAAGTATATTCTTTTTGATTCAGATATCCCCATTGGCCTAATGAGTAGAGTGTTCACCAATGGTCCGGAAGACTAGGGTTCAATCCCAGATTGAGTCATACCAAAGACCCAAAAATGGTACTTGATGCCTCCTTGCTTAGCACTCAACACTATAAGGTGAGGATCAAGGGTAAAGTGGAACAATCCAGGGAATGGAGTTGCACCATCCCTTACACCTTGGTGTAATAGCTATTGAAAAGTGAGCCGTCGGGTTACCCTCGACTATGGTTGCCAACTTAACTTTTTTTTTTTTTTTAAATTTTTTTTTTTAATCTAATGGGATTTTACCCAATCCTTTTACTAGGACTATCATATCCTTTTTACCACTTAGTTCATTTCTACTTTCAGTTTCACTTTCTAAATGAAATGGGATTTTTCTGAGAGGGTGAACTAGGCTATAGAAATATGGTGGAAAGATTAGCTAGTGCCAGCTTCATTAAAACCTACATCAATCTGTGTGTGCTAATAAGTATACAAACAATAAAACCAGTAAAAAAGTCCTTATTGCAAGGGCTGGTTCACAACTGGAGATCGAACCAGTGACCACAGATTGCTGAGCTGAAACTCTACAACTGAGCCAACAGTTCAGATCGCACACAAGTGATGCTAAATCAACTAGTCATGGTAATTGCACGGCTAATTAAACTTAATGTGTCTTGTGAGTTATATCTGTACTCTTTACAGAGGACACGGTCACCTCCAGGGCCACATCTTCCCAAGAAGATTAGAAATACGCATCTGCATGATTATTATGACCTCAAGGGCAAGGATATAGATGTATATTTTTTCTTTCTCTTTTTTTTTTTTTTTTTTTAAGTAGAGGAATTATATTGTGAATTGAATTACCTTGACCAGAAAATCCGGCCATGGTAATTCAATTCACAATATAATTCCTCAACTTAAAAAAAAAAAGAAAAATATACAGCTGGTTTACAAGTCCAAAGGGAAAGAACAAAATAAATCACAAGTTCAATTTTAAAAGTCTAAGAGGCAAATAAATAAATAAAAAGAAGGGGTGAAAAAAATCAAACATTCTAATCTATACAGAGTGACCTCATTCTTGCTCACAAGCCGAAGAATACACAATCAGCAGTTAAAAAAAAAAACCAAGAAAAACAAAAAAAAGAAAAAAAAAAAACAACTTTTATTTGAGAAGACAAAATTTGAGATTGGTTATGACAAATAGTATACCATATTTTTAATCTTTATTTAAAGTGGTAAGTATTTAAAATTTATTTTTCCCTTAGGCAGATAATACATAGGACATAAATCCTTTTTAGAGGTAGATGAATTTGTAATCTCAGCATCTTGTCTTCCTCAGCCGGTGCTAACTCCATTTTGTCCCCAACTGTTCCATGTTCTTCACTGTGAGGATGAATAATAATGCAGACCATTTCTGTCTGCATATTTATTCTTTATCATAGATGACTCTTTTCAACACACATTTCTGACTCAGTATGAAAGTTGGGAATTAGTTGGATGGTTGGTTGGTTGGGTTTTATGGCATATCAAGCCTTGTAGGTTATTTAACGCCAAATCCATTTTTATGAAAATAGTTCTATTTCAAACAATTCAGTTTAGGATAAGTACGCAGTTGAAATGTAAGTATAGTTTAATTATGAAAAACATTTCTACTTCAAGCTATTTAGTTTAGTCAAGCAGTTCTAATTCAGCTAATTCAGTTTAGTATAAGTACAGATTTTTTTTACACACAGTTAAATGTCAAAACAGTTTTATATTAAACAAATCAGTTTAGTGTAAATACAGTTTCAATGTCAAAAAACAGTTCTATTTCAAATAATTCAGTTTAGCATAAGCACGCAGTTTTAATGTAAGAACAGTTTAAAACATTTCTATTTCAAGCAATTCAGTTTAGCATAAGTATGCAGTTAGTTCTATTTAACCCATGGATAGGGCCCTATCAGTTGCTACCACGCTGGGCCAAAGTGGACCTAGGAGCAATGGCAATGAAGGAGTGCTCTGTATTCCCCAAAGCCCCAGAATCACTGGTACTTCACCATCAGATTATTTAGCGTCATTATCAGGACACTTGTTGGGGTGGGGTCTTACCCCTCTGCAGAGGTGCAGTCGGTGTAATCTACAGCCCCAGCTGACTGAGCAAGAATTAGTTGGACCATCGATGGAAATTGGTATAGAGTCTTCAAATGCTCAGGGATAACTAATTTAAAGTTGCAATCTAACTTCTTAAAGAACTCCTCAGTCACCTGAGATCATCTAATCAGAGCCAAGTTCTCAAATTGATCTCAGGGTTATCATCTGCCAATTAAACTTATCTGACATAAATGGTTTCTATTTATGGGACAACAATTTAAATCTTTCAAAATTATCTCCATTACTTTTAAAATAATAGATACAGGTAGACTGTAATTTAACAATTTTTTCCTCTTTGCCCACATATTCATTCAGAATATGTGGCCAAAGGTTTAAGGAGATTTGAAAAACGTGGTGCAATAGACAACAACTTTGGAAGGCAGTAATTACTGGAGATACGGTTACAAGACTCAGCATTCCTATCCGAGGTCACAGTTAATCACCAGAAGAAGGCCAGAGTTGAAATTTGGCGAAATATAGTGAGAAGAAACAACAAAAAACTACCAAGATGAGGACAAAAAGTCTGCAATAAATAAAAATTAATTCTCAGATTTGAATCAATTTCTAAAGCAACTGTAATTACATATAATTTTTCACATGCATCTACTTTCCCAGTCAGCTGGGGCTGTAGAATACACCGACTGCACCTCTGCAGAGGAGTAAGACCCCATCAAATAGATATATTTTTGACAAACCACACTTACATTTAAACTGTGTGCTTATGTTAAACTGAATTATGATTTTGTTGAAAAAATATATCGTGTAGAAATTGGCTCTTACAAATTTTTGTTGCTTCTGCCAAGACATCCAGGTAGACAAAACTTTACATCTAAAAGAAATTATATCAAAACGTTTGTATAAAATAACTAAGATTTTCTTACCTGAGTAATCAAATCATTTGATAAAGATTTGCTTTTGTAGACTTTAAGAACAAAACTGCCTTTTCTTAAGTCACTTGGGCCATTGTTGTATAAACCATATTGGTGTGTAATGTCTTTGATATCACTCAATAATTTATTTTCTTTTTTTTGGTTGACCAGTAAGTATTTTGGATCAGAAGCTCTGTTAAAAAGAAAAAGAAAAAAAATTTTGAATAGATATTTAGAGAAGAATTGTAGTTGATTTAATATAGTTTCTTTTTCATTAAAAGATTTGGAAAATTCTTTTGAAAATAGTAAAATTAATCTTTATTTTTTTTTTAGAAACTTTTTCCAGAAATGTTATTAACTATATTATTTGGAATTGGCTTATTGAAAAAGTTATTTTAATCCCACAAAAATATTTGTTTTGAGGCTATTCAAAATGGCTGCAAATCAGGTTTGGTTTGGTTTCTTTGTTTAGTGGCATATCAACTTTTGTAGGTTATTTTTGCCAAAGCCATTCTCCTAGAAGAACAGTAGTGATACTATTTAACCCATAGCTGGAAGGATAAGAGGGTTCATACCTTTCCCAATGGTACTTGCCCAAAAGTGAACGTAATAGCGCGACTTGAGTACGAACTTGCTTACTGCGATTCTGCAGTCCATTGCTTTAACCATTACACCATGAGGACACCCCCAGCTGCAAATCAAACATAGTGCTCAAGGCTTGAACAGAGGACCATCATCTAATTTTTGGTAGCCGAGAAATACAAACTACTTGAAATTTACAGAAGAATGTGTAATATGTAGAGAGAAGCACGTTTTAATGAAAAAATATTTTACAAATAGGACAAACTCAGGTTAACCATTACCAACCTGAGTCAAAAAGAAAGTGCATACAATGGAAATGCTCTGATTCCCTGGTAAAGAAAAACCCTTTGTTTGGTTTTATGGCATATCAACCATTATAGGTTATTTAATGCCATATCCTCTTTATACATAAATATTAGATATATATGATTTCGTTTAGTTGGGTTTTATGGCATATCAACCATTGTAGGTTATTTAATGCCAAATCCTGTATATACATATATATCAAATATATATGATTTGGTTTGGTTAGTTTTTATGGCATATCAACCATTGTAGGTTATTTAATGCCAAACCCTGTTTATACATATATATTAAATATATATGATTTGGTTTGGTTGGGTTTTATGGCATATCAACCATTGTAGGTCATTTAATGACAAATCCTTTTAATACATGCGTATTAAATATTTGATTTCTAAAACACATTTTGTAGATAACAGTTTTAAACAAGCTCAAGTTCATCTTGCTATGTAATACTGTTAACATCAGGATGTCATGCTATTTTCATGGATTTCTCACATTTTCTATTGCCTTCTGTCTCTGTCATCCATTGCTTCTGGCAGGTCTTCCAGGCTACATCCCATGCCATACAGAGCTGTTATAGATAAGTTCTAGCTGGTTATCCTACACATCACTTATGAGTTTGTCCTTGCTATTCCAGGAGTGTCATTTGTTTGCACACAGTTAAATGGTTTCAAGTATTGCTATGTAATACTGTTAATACAATTTATGTTATATAATTAAGGAATGATTTTTTTCATAATAATCATTTTTCGTTAATTATATTTTATCATTCAGTTTAGTTGGGCTTTGAACTATTCGGGTTTAGAGTTCAGGTGTATAGTCAATTGGTGCAGTTTATGCTTGCGTGCAAAGAATATGACAATCACCATTGTCATAATAAACCCCCAGACAGGAAATGAGGCTGGAGTGGGGATGACGTCATGCCTGGAAGAGATGGTCCCGAGAATTTGAGGATTTTGAAAAAGAATTACTTAAAAGATGATATTGGACCATGGAGGCAGATAGTTGAGTTTCTGCCATTGAGGTGAGAGTTGGGGATTCGGTCATTGAGTCGAAGAGTTGAGTCATTTGGATCTCTACTGGCAGAGATGAATTGTGATCTTAAACATCATAAGATGTGCCGAACGTTGGGGGTGAGGTTAGCATAGTATGATAACAAAAGACTTTAGAATTGTGACGCTCTCTTCGTGTTGAAGAACCGAAGCAAAAGTTAATAAACCATTCATACAATAGAGTCTGCTTGTAAATGTGTTCATATATGTACTGTTGAGATTGATATCATCATGATTATGGTCGTGGTATACAACATTTACGAGTCATTTGTTTGCACACAGTTAAATAGTTTCAAGTATAGTAAATAATTAAATATTTATATTTAATTATATTTATATATCTATATATGACACAAACAGGTACAACCACTCTGATTCAAAGTAGACCTGGGAGTAATGGCAATAACAGGCTACTCCATATTCCCCAAAGTTTACCATTTGAGTAAGGGTATCATACCTTTAAAAGAAAAAAATTAAGAAAGGTAAAACTGTGAGAAACTTACGTGTTAACAGTTAAAACTGCTTTTTTCCTCATTTTGACTGTTAAAAGTGCTTTGTTATGAGCTGGACGCATTTCAAACCCTTCACTGGTGACTGTAAATTTCATTTCAAAATCATCAACCACCTGAAACATTTGGGGTATTTCAAAAATCAGCTCATAATCTAGAAGGCCTTTTCGTAAAGGGTTTTCATACGTGCAGATGACTTCATTTCTAGTGTCAGATTGTGATAAGTTTCCTGTGGTAGCAAGATGACAACCCTGAACTTTGTTGGATTTTGAAGGGCTATAGCTGACATAGTTGATAAAACCAGGATATTCTAGAGTTCCAAATGGTTGGTAGGCAGGTTCGGCACCATTTGCAACTTTAACTTGAATTTTAAACTGGCGCTCCCCATCAATTAAGAAGATGTTATTTCTTTCGGAACCCAGCCATTTGAGGCCTGTTTGCAAGTCAACGGCACATAACTTGTCCATCCCACAATCATTCAGGAATGGGATCTAAAATAAAAAAAAAATGGAATTCTTTAATTATTTCTATCCAAGATAACACAGATTATTTTAAAATAGTTTAGTTGTCATTTGACAAGTCCAGGGTGTTTCAGAAAAATTGATATCATTTCATAATCTAATAACTTCATATTCTTCTCTTTGAAATGTTTATCATTTGATAAAATAAAACACTATTTCTTTTAAACTGTGGCTGTGTCAGTTGAATCAAATTTAATTACATAAAATTAATGGTGGTGTAATGGCTAGCAAGCTAGACTAGCAAACCTACATGAATGAGTTTGGGTCTCGTTGGGTGCCCCATTCATTCGGCCTTGTGCAACATCGACGCAAAATGCTTCATAAACTACAACACAAGAATACAAGTTTTTTTAATAAATCCCAGAAACAGCATCCCATAAAACAACAGCAGTTCGGTTTTTATCATTAAGGGTTTTCGGACTATTGTCTTCATCTTTATTGTTATTTCAACAACATTTTGGCTGATATGGTCTCCAGCCTCCTTCAGGTGTTTGTTGAACTTGGGAATCTTCACGGAACTTCTACGTCCTTTATAGGATCTATGGGGGTTGCCTGTTCTGATTCCATTAGCCATAACTGGGTACAAGTGTTAAGTATTCCTGTATTGTTACTCGCCTGTGGTGAGGATTGAACCTGCAACCCCCAGATGATTGTCTCCTTAGAAGTTTAGGGAACCAACACCTATAACCATTACGCCATGTGTCCTGCTGGACAATTCAGAGTTTGACAAACACCTGAAGAAGGCTGGAGGACATATCGGCCAAAACATTGTGGAAATAACAATAACGATGAAGACAATAGTCCAAAAACCCTTAATGATAAAAATCAACAAGCATCGTCTCAGAAATTTAGACAACTAACAGTAGTTAGGATAACTTATAAGCAAATGTTCTATGGAATCTGACACATGGATGTGCCAGTGTTGGCCATCCATCCAGCAAGAACTTACATAAGCTCTGTGAGAAAACTGGATGTAGACCTACCAGGAAAAATGGATTGCAAGAGAGTTGGGGAACTTCGTGCTATCAGCCAAAGTTAAAAAAGATGATGATGGTCTTCCTACCATTAAGAGAATAATGTTAGGGAGAGTAAAAAATTTGGCAATATTTATCATGTGATTGAAGCAGTTCAAGATGTGGTAGGTACCAAACTGAAGCAGTTCAAGATGTGGTAGGTACCAAACTGAAGCAGTTCAAGATGTGGTAGGTACCAAACTGAAGCAATTCAAGATGTGGTCAGTAGCAAACTGAAGCAGTTCAAGATGTGGTCAGTAGCAAACTGAAGCAGTTCAAGATGTGGTCAGTAGCAAACTGAAGCAGTTTATGATGTGGTAGGTACTAAACTGAAGCAGTTCAAGCAGTCGTAGGTACCAATTGTGGCTGGTAGTATCATGTTAGTTGGTGTGCTGACACATTATGTATTGCTTCACACAAATTGACACAAAATCATTTCATAATGGGAGTTAGGGAAGGAGAGGTCTTACACGAGTTGCCTGTCAATGCTGGTCATAGAATCATTAGGTGCGATGTGAATCTCTGCTAACCACCAGCACAACACCTGTGCCAGGTAAGTATGCCATGTATAACTTCACTCAATGGATGATTTGAAAGCCATACAGATGAACAAGAAATATAGTCTAATTTGGGAACTCATCCTTAACAAATTTGAACTGGGCCATGATGTCACTGAAATAACCAAAAACATTTGTTATGTAAAAAGTGAATATACAGTTGACCATTACAGTAATAATGTCACTTAGGATGCAAGAACCTTGATGATCAGGCAAGGTAAAGTAGGCCAGAAAGCATGAATTCTCGGGCTGTGTTCTAAGCCATAGAGACAAATCTGATGAGTAGTACCCGGAGAGTATCAGGCGGGAAATCTGGAGAGTGGCACTTGGAGAGGCAAGCTTGGCATCTCAGAGTGTAGTGTGGTCTGTCAGCTTCACAACTTCAGCAAAAGCGACCAGAACTGCCGAATTGTGCCTCATATACTGCGAAAACATTACAAAACTTTTGTCTCACAAAGAACAGACGTTATAAACAGTAAGCTGTGTTAAGTAAAAGTTCATTATCTTAACTAATAGCCTTGTTTAGGTACAAGTGACATGGGTTTGGTTTGGTTTTATGGCATATCAACCATTTTAGGTAATTTAATGCCAAATCTTCTCTCTAAATATACATTAGATATATATAATTTGTAAACATTTTGTTCATGATGTTTTTAAATGAGCCTTAGCTCATTTGTTTGCACACAGTTAAATGGTTCCTAGTATTATTATGTATCACTAAAAATTCATTTAATTGCCCAGTCGGCTGGGGCTGTAGAATACACTGTCTGCACCTCTGAGTGTCCTGGATATGACACTACACAATCTGATGGGGAGGTTCCAGTGATGCTAGAACTTTGGGGAATGTGGAGCACCCCTTCATCACTATTGCTCCCAGATCCACTCTGACCTGCAGTGGTAGCACCTGGTGGGGCTCTCTCAATGGGTTAAATAAAACTAAACTGCGTACTTATGCTAAACTAAATTACGTGAAAGAACTGTTTTGATATTTAAACTGAATTGCTTGAAATAGAACTGTTTTCACATGTAAACTGTGTGCATATGCTGAACTAAGTTGTTTGAAATAGAACTGTTTTTGACATTGAAACTGTACTTAAGCTATACTGACCCCTCCCTTATCCTCCCAGCTATGGGTTAAATAGTACCACTACTGTTCTTCTAGGAGAATGGCTTTGACATTAAATAACCAACAAAGGTTAATATGCCATTAAACAAAGAAACCAAACCAAACCAGTTTTCTTATTTTAGAGGGAAAAAAAACATCCAATGATGAGTGATAGCAAGTCAATTTCTTTGTGAAGTGTCAGTTCATTATCACTGTATGTCACAATTTGACCTTTTTCAACCTCAGACGACAGCTCGCTGGCTATTAGCAAAGGCCTAAATGTAAATTAGGAACTCAGGGGAAGGAGAGGTCTCACACGAGTTGCCAGTCAATGCTGGTCATAGAATCATTAGGTGCGATGTGAATCTCTGCTAACCGCCAGCACATTATTATATTATTCAGGAATAATTTCATATAGGATTATATATAAAACTCATTTTGCAACAATTGAAAATATTTTAACAAAATAAAACCTTGATTGGTTTGGTTTCTTTGTTTAATGGCATATCAACCTTTGTAGGTTATTTAATGCCAAATCAATTCTCCCAGAAGAACAGTAGTGGTACTATTTAAGCCATAGCTGGGAGGATAAGGGGGTTCATACCTTTCCCAAGGGTATTTGTCTGAAAGTGAACGTAATAGTGCGACTGGAGTACGAACTCGAATACTACGATTCTGCAGTCCATCACTTTAACCATTACACCACGAGGACACCCCCAATAAAACCTTGAAATAAATGATGACTTACCTCATATTTGATAGTATTTGGCTCAAGAAGATCTTGAACGGGGGAAATATTTTCCGTCATATTTGAATTAACAATAATAATTAAATTGACGACAACTGGTTTGAAAAGGTCTTTTGTTTTCTAGAGAAGAGAAACAAAAATACAGATAAAACATCATGTATCATAAAACACATGAAAATACAACAAAAAGAATTTTATGTTCTTATGAAACAAAAAGATAAATCAGGCTTCATTTATAAATAATATTTCTTAGTTTGGTTTGAATGTGCTTTATGGCATACCAAACCTTGTGGGTTTACTGGCCCATTGGCATAATGGTTAATGTTCATCAAGGGTCCAGGAGACTGTGGTTCAATCCCAGGTTGAGTCATGCCAAAGACTTTAAAAAAATAGTACTTGATGCCTCATTGATTAATACTCAGTTTTATATGGTAAGGATCGATCAAGTGTAAGTGGAGCAATCCAGAGAAGAGAGTAGCACCCTCTCTTGCACCTCTATGTTGTAGCTATGGGAAAGTGAGCCTTTGGTTGCTGTTGACACAGTCAGCCTATATATATATATATATATATATATATATATAGAGAGAGAGAGAGAGACAGACAGACAGACAGACAGAGAGAGACACACACACACATATATATATATATATATATATATAAAAGCATGTTTAATTAGATGATAAAGACACACACACACACATACACACACACACACACATATATATATATATGATTTGTAAGCAAATAGTTTGTTGTATCATCATTTTTAAATGAGTCCGAGTTCATTTGTTCGTACACAGTTAAATTGTTTCAAGTATTTCTATGTCATAAAGTTAAGTTGGCAACCAGAAGGCTCCCTTTTCAATAGCTATTACATTGAGTTATAGGGTAGGGCACTACACCACGAGCACCACTAAAATTGGAATTGGTTTATTGCAAAAATTATCTTAAGCAAAATTTGAGGCTATTCAAAATGGACACAAGCTTGAACAGAGGTCTGTCATCAAATTTCTGGTGGCTGATAAGTGCAAACCATGTGAAATTTCCAGAAGAATTTGTGATGGGCATAGAGAAGAATAGTTCAAATATGGGTTTGCCATTATGAGCGCGAGTCGAAGAGAAAGTCTATCAAAGAGAAAAACACTGACGCACTGGTAAAAAAAAGGTTCTGGGTACAGTCATGCTGACAATCTTCAGGGATATGAAATAACCCATGACTATTGATTTCTTTGAAAAAAGGTGCAACTATAAACAGTCTTTACTACTGCCAAATCTTTAGGCAACATTTACCAAAATCATTGAATGACCTTTGTATTTTTTGAATTAATATCATATCTAGTTAAGTAAAGTTAGCTACCGTAGTTGAGGGTGACCCGAAGAATCCCTTTTTGATAGCTACTACACCAAGGTGTAGGGGAGGGCAATAGTCTTTCCCAGGATTGACCCAGTTTACTCTTGATTCGTTCCTTATAATGCTGAGTGTTAAGCAAGAAGGCATCAAGTACTATTTTTTTGAGTCTTTGGTATGACTCGACCTGGGATTGAACCTAGGTCTCCAGGGCCATTGGGGAACACTCAAACCATTATGACAATTTTTAAGTTTCAGATAGACATTTGATGCAGAGTGAAGTAAAAGTCTTACCTTAGTTTTTAATTCGTATATTTTATGAAATTGCTTTTTTAATCCAAGTTTGGTCTGAATATTTTGGTCTTCTGGTTTATATAAAGTAGCTCTTTTCTGTTTTTCACTTTTTTCAACATCAACTATAATTTTCACATCAAGGTCTGCAAAAAAAAAAAATAAATAAAAAAATACTCCCACACCCTATAACTCTCTACAATTTCAAAATTTTCTTAGAGGCAAAGGATAGTAGCTGAAGCTTTGGAGGTACAATATACAATATTGTACAAAAAAAAAAAAAACGTAAAAAAAAAAAAACAGAATCATCAGACAATGAAAAAACTGAACCATTTTTTATTATCATATTTACCCAACCCCTCCGCTCAGGCAGGATATGACACAAGGTCAATTTTTAAGCGGAGTTTAACAGGTTTGAATTCAGAGTTTTCCTTCTCCTAGACTAGTTGCCTCACCAAGGCTGAAGAAACTAGTCTGCCCTACTATTTACCCATAGCTGGAGGGAGAATAATTGGATTCATACCTTTCCCAAGGATATTAGTGCTATGTGAAATACAATCATTTCAAGGATTTGAACTCGTGTTGCCGTGTCCATTTCCTACGACAATAACCATTACACCACGGGCACCATTTTTATTATATAACACCCATATTTATTATTTATTAAAAAAAAATATAATTCAAGTATGAAATCAAAGTTAGAATGCCTAATATCATAAATCATATTAAAAAAGATCAGTAAATCACATTTTAAAGTATATATATATAGAAAAACAAAATATACACGGTTGTTAGGAAGCCTTAATGAAGAATCAAAACTGAATTATTGACATTGTTTCAATTACAACCCCCCCCAAAAAAAAAACCATCATTGAAAATAAAAAAGACTATTATGCAGTATTGGACAAAAACAAAACAGGGAAAAAAACTGAACTATTCTTTTTATTGCCACAAGTTTTAATGAAACTTCAATAGCTTAGACACACATAGGAAGAGATTATTTTCCTTGATTACTGTTGTCAAATTTTCCTAGGTTGTAGTAAAAGTCATAATTTTCTAAAAAGAAAATTCTCAGAAATAAAAAGAAATAAAAAATTTATTAGAATTTTCCTTTCCTTAATTTGATATCCTAAACGGCTTCGAGCTGACAAAGAAAAGAAGCAGAAGGTAGCCCACAAAAACAATTACCGACGCCGACTACGCTGATGACATAGCGATACTGGCAAATACACCCAACCAAGCCAAAACACTACTGCATAGTTTGGAACGAGCTGGCACAGGCATTGGCCTTCATGTCAATGCACACAAAACTGAATATATGTGCTTTAATCAAACAGGCGACATTTCCACACAAGATGGAACCTCTCTGAAACTGGTAGACAAATTCCCCAACCTAGGAAGCAGTGTCTCATCAACCGAAAAAGACATCAACATGCGGCTAACAAAGGCATAGACAGGTATCAATAAGCTATCAATCATATGGAAGTCAGACCTGACCGATAAAATGAAATGCAGTTTCTTCCAAGCAGCAGTTGTGTCGATACTGCTGTATGGATCCACCACTTGGACACTAACAAAATGGCTGGAGAAGAAGCTAGACGGCAATTACACAAGAATGTTGCGACCAATATTAAACAAGTCCTGGTGGCAACACCCCACAAGGCACCAACTATACGGCCACCTGCCTCCCATCACGAAAACTATCCAAGTTAGATGAACCAGAAAAGCTGGGATGAGCTCATAAGTGATATACTCCTATGGACCCCCACATATGGCCGAGCAAAAGCAGGATGACAAGCTCAAACATACATACAGCAGCTCTGTGAGGATATGGGATGTAGTTCTGAAGACCTGCCGGAGGCGTTGAACAACAGGGAGAAGTGGTGAGAGAGGGTCAGGGATATCCATGCTAGCGGCATGACTTAATGATGATGATGATGAATTTGTGATTAGTCCTTTGCAAATGACCAGGAAGCAGTTGTCTGAGTTTTAAAAAGCTCAAATTGTGGCATTGTCACTTTACAATACGGCAAAGAAATTCAATTGTTATCATTCATTAATTGATAAATAACTAAAAAAAAATGATAAAACTGGAAAAAAATTGTCATGTCTGCAAGTGAAAAAAAAAAAAAAAAAAAAAAAAAAAAAAAAATCACTGCATTTGAAGGTATAGAAATTGTAAAGGAATTCTGACAACAATAATCAAGGGAAATAATCACTTCCTATGTGTATCCAAGCAGTTGAAGTTTCATTAAAATTTGTGATAAAATATTTTAGTTTTTTTACTGTTTTTTTTTTTACTTCTTCATTAATGAAAAAAAGAAATGAAAAATAATCATCTTACCAACTTCTTTGAATGAGTTTCCAACTAAATTTATGCTGACTGATAAATTGAGACATCCTGCTTTAAATAAATCTCCAAAACAATCCGTACTTAGAGGATCTAATTCTACAGGTAAACTTTTAACAGTGGTGTTAATCTTTATCACTGGCCTTGTATGCAATAAAACAACTTGATCTGATAAGAAAGCACCAACTGCAAAATCTGAAAAAAAAAGAAAAAAAAAACACTTTGAAAGAAAAATACTTTGTTTCAATTTGTTATGGCCAAAATGTTGTGACTGAGTTATCAATAACGACATTGAATTCAGAAGGTTTATTACCTTTTTATACAAGTTGGTTGGTTGTTTGGTTGGGTTTATGGCATATCGACCTTTGTAGGTTATCTAATGCCAAATCTATTTTTATACAAATAATCTGTTCTATTTCAAACAATTCAGTTTAGCATGAGTACACAGTTTAATTATCAAAAATATTTCTATTTCAAGCTATTCAGTTTATACAAGCAGTTCTAGTTCAACCCATTCAGTTTAGTATAAGTATAGATTTTGTTTACACACAGTTAAATGTCAAAACAGTTCTATATTAAACAATTCAGCTTAGTGTAAGTACAGTTTCAATGTCAAAAACAGTTCTATTTCAAACAATTCAGTTTAGCATAATCATGCAGTTGAAATGTTAGTATGGCTTCAGTTTAGCATTAGCACACAGTATAAGTGTAAGTACAGATTTATTGTCAAAAACATTTCTATTTCAAGCTATTCAGTTAAGTCAAACAATTCAGTTTAGCATAAATATACTGATAGTTCTATTTAACCTATAGATAGGGCCCTATCAGGTGCTACCAGTCTGGGTCAGAATGGACCTGAGAGCGATGGCAATAAAAGGGTGCTCTGCATTCCCCAAAGCCCCAGCATTACTGAAACCTCACCATCAGATTGTTTAGTGTCATATCTCGGACACTCATTGGGGGGGGGTCTTACCTCTCTGCAGAGAAGCAGTCAGTGTATTCTACAGCCCCAGGTGACTGGGCTAGGAACAGGCATGGTACGTACAATTCAACTATCATTATATATATATATATATATATATATATATATATATATATATATATATATATATATATATATATAAGGACAATTTCTGTTGTTAAAGGGTTAAAAAAAGAAAAAAAAAATTTTTTAAATTAATGTGTTCAAAAATATTCAGGTATTTTTGATTGAACAATCCCACCCCCCAAAAAAAAAAATAAAAATAAAAATAAAAAATATGGGTAGCAGAAATCTGAAAATTTTTTAATTTTTGCAACAAATTTTAATGAAACATCAATGGTTTAACCACAAGTATTAAGTAATTATTTTCCTTGATTATTGTAATCAAAAGCCATAATTTAGAAAAAAAAAAAAAAAAAACAAACTTCAGACCCACCAAAAAATAGGAAATTTCTTAGAATTTTCTTTTCCTTGATTTGTGTAGGGGCCACAGCCTATCACCTCTAACCTAAATGGTGCAAGATCACCCAGGCAATACACGGGGGAGTTAACCAGTATTAACTGTATGATTCTCATGAGATGGATGATTTCCACATCAACTGCATCAACCACCATAAAAGCAGGTAGACATCTGTAGCAGGCAGTTAGAGTGACACCATTGAGAAGCAGCAGGTGAGGGGTATAATAATTCAATTGGCGGTGCCCGTGGTGTAATTGTTATCGTCATTGGAAATGCACACGACGACACGAGTTCAAATCCTGGATGAGACTGATTGCATTTCACATAGCACTAATACCCTTGGCAAAGGTATGAATCCAATTATTCTCCCTCCAGCTATGGGTAAATAGTAGGACAGACTGGGTTCTTCAGCATTGGTGAGGCAACTAGTCTAGGAGAAGAAAAACTCTGAATTCAAACCTGTTAAACACCGCTTAAAAATTGACCTTGTGTCATATCCTGCCCGAGTGAAGGGGTTGGTGAATATGATAATAATTCAATTGCAGTTCATTGTTGTTTTGATCCCTATCAAATTGACACTTATGCTGAGTAAACACCCAGACCTTTACTTATCAACAATTTAAAATCTTAATTTGTGATTAGTCCCTTGATAATGGTTGATAAGCAGTTATCTGGATTTGAAAAAGGTCAGATTGTGGTATTGTAGTTGTAGTGGAAGGGAAAATTCGTATTTTGGTTTGGCACGTAATTTAATTCAACACTTAATTTCACCCAATCAGGGATGACCTATCCTATTCAGCCCGGACCTTTCATTTCCGGCCAGAAAATCGGGTAAGCTGCCAAACCCACACTCTTTGGCTGGAGAGCGCCGTCCAGTGCAGACGTCACATTGGCCGTTCTTCAATAGCAATAGCAGCTGTTTAGCTGGACAACACCGCCCAGTGCAGACGTCTCACTGCGGCTCTAGAATAGCAGCAGCAGCATGGACACACGAGGGAGCCCATCTAATTTATGGATTCCTCGCAAGGAATCCCAGTTGAATATAAATTAGATGCATTCAACATGCCTCGCACAGGCACAACTTTATGTCACCCCAAAATTGGCTATGTCAACGCGATGCTTTTATTCCGCTCACGACACACAAGCTATCAATTCACCTCTGGGCCACTTTAGTGGCGACAGCGCAAACTCTATTCTCAAAAACACCAGACGCACGAAACTACACGGTGACTCTAAAGCACAATCCCTCACACGTCCGACGACACACGCTGCCATCTCAACCTTCTCAACTTCTCATAACTTAATTTCGTCTCAATAAGCACAACCTCACCACGAGTCTTGCAGCACCAAAAGCAAACCCAATACTCCATACTGCAAAATAAAACTTATTTCTAAAAACACCTTTCGACTATGGCCATCTTACTTCATCATTCTTCCTTTAATACCTAACAACAATTAGCGAAAGACCTTACACTCTTAGCGAGGAAACAACTCAACGTAAACACGCACCCACGTTACAACCATTCCTCGCTAACAGTAACAAACTTTTTCCCTCGCTAAACAATAATAACCATTTCAATTACGGCTAAATTAATGGTGTCAAGAGCGGACGTAAATGACAACGTGAAATCGATTCTTGGATTTCCTTTCACAAACTCCTGCTTCTTCAACGTACACCTCACACTAGAGACAATGACCGAATCCCAATTCTGTGTGTCGGTAGGCTACGATGGATTTCGCAAGTCCGTTTCAGGGCGTATTGACTCAAGCGCTTCTGTCCCTCTTTCTCCTGCGCTTTTCCTGCTCTCTCTCCTTCCTTCCTTCCGTCTTTCTTTCGTTCTTTCTTTCTTTCCTCAAGTTGTAACAACGCGTTCGTCGGTCGACGCACTCAGAAAGAATCATGATTTCCAGCCGTAACCGTGCGTATTTTATGTTGACGAGATCTCGCAAGAATTTGCATACGTGCAAATTAGCTCTCGCTGGTTCGAGATCTCCCATCGTCAAATATGCTTGAGACAGCCATCTCTGTTTCGACGTTCCGCTCTACAAGGCAGACACGTTCGTGCGCGTTTCGCATGCCCAGGTACGTTGCGTTCATTACCTTCACAGGTATACAAACATTGTAGACTGTCACTTGGTGATATTGCAAAGAAATTGAATTGCCATCATTCATCGATTGATGTTATCCTCAAAAATAAGAAAACTAGGAATTATCATCAAAAAGAAAGTTGTGGATACATGAGAAAAACCACTTCCTCTGATGATGTAAGAATCACAAGGGAACAACAATCAAAGAAGTGGCACATTGCATAATGGTTAGAGTATTCACCAATAGTCCAGGAGCCTGAGGATCAATCCCAGGTTGAGTCATACCAAAGACTCAAAAAATGGTATTTGATGCCTCCTATGCCTCTGTATAATAAGTTATGGATCAAGGGTAAGTGGAGCAATTCAGGAAAAGGAGTAGCACACACCCCTACACCTTGGTGTAGTAGCTACTGAAAAGGAAGCCTTCAGGCCACCCTCAACTATGGTTGGCCAACAACAATGTGTATATGATAACCTTGAAGTTTCATTAAAATTTGTGGCAATAATTAAAAATTTTTTACTTTTTTTATCCACTACCATTTTTTTTTACCATTACTATAACAAGGTATATAAAAAAAAAATAAGAATGAAAAATCAGAGACTTACCTAAGTAACCATTATTATCAACATCTTTAGGTCGAGTAAAAGATACCCCAAAACCCTTGAGTTCAGGACTGATTGTCTTGCCCAAGATTTTTTGCCTTCTTTGTTCATCAAAGAAAAGTGAACTTGCATAATAGATATAAACAGCTCCACAGTCGTTCTCAAAAGGAGCACCAACAGCAAGATCTGTAAATATTATTAAATTTCTTAAAATAATATTAAATAATAAATGTGAATTACAGATTATATTCACATGGATGAATTATATATAGATTATATTCAAATGTGTGAATATGGTTTTAAATAATGTGTGTGAATTATATATAGATTTTATTCAAATGTGTGAATATAGTTTTAAATAATGTGTGTTAATTATATATTAGTTATATTCATGTGTGTGAATTATATATAGATTATATTCAAATGTGTGAATATGGTTTTAAATAATGTGTCTGAATTACATATATATTCAAATATGCAAATATGATTTTAAATAATATATGTGAATTATATATGGATTATATTCAAATGTGTGAATATGGTTTTAAATAATGTGTGTGAATTATATATAGATTATATTCATGTGTGTGAATTATCAAAGGATTATATTAATATTTGTGCAAATGATTTTAATGTAAATGAATTATATTAAATAATGTATGTGAATTAAAATATCTAATAATGTGTGACTTATATACAGAGTTTATGTGTAAATATATGGATTTTAATATATGTGAATTATGATATTAAATAAGTGTGTGAATTATGAAAAGATCATATTAATACATGTGAATTATATTATCAAATAAGGTGTGTGAATAAAATAAAGTTTATATTCTCGTGCATGAATGATTCTAATGTATGTGAATTATAATATTAAATATTATGTATGAATTATCTATAGATTATATCAAATCTAGAAACATTGGAGATATTTCTAGAAAAAATACTGATTTCATGATAAAATTTTAAAAGAATGAACAGTCAAAAATGTCTATATTTAAAAAATAATGTGCATGAATTACAAATAGATTATATAACAATAATGCATTTCAGTTATAATGTTAAATTTGTGCAAATTATTCATAGATTATATTGATAATGTGGGAATATGATATTAATGAGTGTTAATCATAATATCAAATAATGTGCATGAATTAAAATTTTAGTTAATGTGTGGGAATATAATAATTTGTTAGAATATAACATTAATGTTTGTGAATTATTATATTCAATTATGTGTATGAATTATATATAAATTACATTAGATTGCATGAAGTAAAATCTTCATGGGTTATATATAGGGGATATTTCAAGAAAAACACTTAAAAGTTCAAAAGAATCAACTAAAAACAATATATTTTATGTATCAATGTTCAGCAATACCATATTTCTTCAAATGCAAAACTTTGCAAGAAACATTTTTTCAAATCCTAATTGATGAGAAGGAAACTTCCAGATAAGTTAGCATATTTTATCCGAAACAATAGAGGCTCCAAATTTTAACAAAAATTGGTTGGTTGTTTGGGTTTTATGGCATATCAAACTTTGTAGGTTATTTAATGCCAAATTCTGTCTATATGTATATACCTTTTACCAAGCGGGATTTCACTTGTTTGCACATGATTAATCAGTTTTAATTTGTCATATTTTTTCGTACAACCCTGTTTCTCGCAAGAAGGACAGAACGTCATCTATTTTGATGTTTTCGAAAAATTCGGTTAAACTAGTCACTTTAAAAAATCACTTTCTGATGACAGCAAAAGCTCTGCATTCTATAAGAATGTGTTTAACCGTGCAAGTTGTCTGACATGTCAAACACTGTGGTTGTGGTTCTTGTTTCAGTATGAAAGCATGAGTAAGCCTTAACAAAAATTAGTTTGTCTGCCAATAAGATGAAGATGTTATTACTAATTAATTTGTATGAAAAAGATGTTAACAATTAAAGTAACCAGAATGGAACAAAAGTTTGAAAAGAAATACTATAAATTCTTATTTCTAGTCAGTATGAACGGATAAAAAGTTAAATGTTAAATTTAGGTGCTAGAAATTCTAAAAGGTCAGTGCACACTATACATAAGAATTTTTCTTGCTGCAAAATAATTAAGGATTTTAATTAATCATTTTAGTAGTCGATTTTTTTCGTTAAATTTTGAATTTAAAACTGAGTTGAAAATTTCAATTGTAACCTAGATTCAAAGCTAGAATAGTCATTTGTTTATAAGTTACTACTTAGGAATGTAAAACGTATTAATAAGCATTTGCCCGTGGTGTAATGGTTATCGTCACAGGATATGGACATGGCGATACGAGTTCAATTCCTGGACAAGACTGATTGCATTACACATAGCGCTAATACCGTTGGGAAAGGTATGAATCCAATTATTCTCCCTCCAGCTATGGGTAAATAGTAGGACAGACTAGGTTCTTCAGCCTTGGTTAGGCAACTAGTCTAAGAGAAGGAAAACTCTGAATTCAAACCTGTTAAACTCCGCTTAAAAATTGACCTTGTGTCATATCCTGCCTGAGCGGAGGGGTTAGGTAAATAGGATAAGCATTTGCTTGTGAATTCAAAATACTAGGAATAAAAATATTCAAAGATAAACAATTGTACTTGTCTTTAATTGGAATCATTTTGAGATGAGGCTTCTTAATCTGAGAATTAATTTTTATTTATTGCAGACTTTTGGTCCTCATCTTGGTAGTTTTTGTGTTGTTTCTTTTTCTTTTTTTTTTTCCACTACATTTCGGCCAAATTTCACCTCTGGCCTTCTTCAGGTGATTTACCGCGACCTCGGATAGGAATGCTGAGTCTTGTACCCGTATCCCCAGTAATTACTGCCTTCCATAGTTGTTGTCTATCACACCACGTTTTTGACCAAGTAAACCTCTGGCCGGCTTGGGTAGGATTTGAAACCGCTATCTCCTGACAATGCTCACCTGGAACTGTAGAGACTCAACGCCTCTATCCGCTGCGCCACGAAAAAAAAAAAGCCACACAAAAACTACCAAGATGAGGACAAAAAGTCCACAATAAATAAAAATTAATTCTCAGATAAACAATTGTTTAGAATCAGTTGATATTTGTGACTTGACAGTTATGTGTCACTTTTATGAGAGAAGACTTGACAAAAAGGAGTCCCAAAGCATAAAACAATCGTGCATATGAAAAAAAACAGCTGGGGAATAGAAAAATAGAAAAAGTCATCTGTCTCTCTCTTTCATCTCCCACTGTACATCTCTCTGTCTCTCTCATTGGCACAAGCTTCTTTCTATCTCTATTTTGGCTGACTACTAGAAAGATTCCACTAATCACTAAATTTTGTACTTACAAGACAGAAGGAAGTGCTTTATCTTTTGACTTCTTTTTGGCAGTCAGGTTACCACGGTCTGGCCGATAGTTTAAGGGATAACATTACAGCTCCTTAAGTGAAGCTGTAACACGACATATGTCTAAGTGGTACTATGACCAAATTGTACCACTGCACACACTGAAGTGGTACTGTGACCGTCTGATATGTCATATTGCCAAGATTTCTTAATTAAAAATTAGGCATACATGTCATACACAAATAATTATGGTAATCATATTTCTTAGTTAGATATAAAAGAAACTCTTACCATCCAGGCCATCTTTATTCAGATCTCCAATATTGGCAACAGTTGTTCCAAATTGAGCTCTAGGAATATTATCTCCAACAAGCACAATCTTATTTTCCATAAAAGCTCCCTGGAATATAATTTCACAGTTATTTATGAATATGTAGTGGACAGAAAAACAAAAATAAAATAAAATACATTCAAAAAGTGCAGATATTCCCAGAAACCTCTGACAGGAAATGGAGGGGACACATGCCTGAAAAAGGGACCATCCCTGTGAAAAGGAGAAATTCAATCTCATTTCAGCAGTACCCTTCAGACTAAAAGGACCCTCTATCATGCTACCACTAGCAACAAACATATAGCTGATTAGGTTTAGTAGCCTGACATCAAATCTGCTGCTAGCAAGCTA
Source organism: Sepioteuthis lessoniana (assembly GCA_963585895.1). Classification (NCBI taxonomy): domain Eukaryota; kingdom Metazoa; phylum Mollusca; class Cephalopoda; order Myopsida; family Loliginidae; genus Sepioteuthis; species Sepioteuthis lessoniana. The sequence goes on along the minus strand of OY757938.1, from coordinate 17,317,729 downwards.
ACACACTGAAACAAGTAACAAAAAGACCCCGACTTTGGATTTATCAACCACCGAAAGTAACTAATATATTTCAACACCTTGTCTGGGAGACCCAACCATTTCTATTGGTTTCAGGAAGAGTTTTTCCTCATCCACAGAATGGTTGTCAAACCCAGAAATAAAGTTAAAATTTAAAAAGTATCTCGGTCAATTTTCTTCCTTCCTTCCTTCAGGAATTCTTTTGCAGCTATCTATAGACAAGAAGAAACCAAAAAATTAAGATGAAGAAAAGAAGAAAGAAAACAAATGGAGTCAGATACAACCACCAATGAAACCCAAATAACTAAAAAATTCTTTATAACCTCCACAAATAAAGAGGTTACTGTAAAAATATGAGGGTCATTATTTTAAATCAGTTTATTATATAAGTAAGTAAAGTTGGCGACCGTAGTCGAGGACAACCTGAAGGCTCCCTTTTTGATAGCAACTACACCAAGGTGTAGAGGAGGGCACTACTCTTTTCCCTGGATTGCTCCACTTTACTCTTGATCTTTATCTTATAATGCTTAGTGTTAAGCAAGGTAGCATCAAGTACCATTTTTTGAGTCTTTGGTATGACTCAACCTGGGATTGAATCCAGGTCTCCCGGGCCATTGGCGAACACTCAAACCATTTTTCAATGTCCGGAGTTTTGAGGTTATTCAAAATGTTGATGAATCAGAGTGCTTGAACAAAGGTCAGTCATCAAATTTTTAGTGGCTGATCAGTACAAATTATGTAAAATTTACAGAAGAATACGTGATGAGTGCAGAGAAGTGTTTTAATGAAAAAAAGAAAAAAAAAAGTCTACGAATGGGCTAAATTGTTTAAAGAACATCAAAAAAGCATTCAAGAAGAGAGGCCAAGCAGGCTCAGAATGGCCGGCACAACTAAAATGGTAAGTAAAGTTGGCGACCGTAGTCGAGGGCGACCTGAAGGCTCAATTTTCAATAGTTACAACACGAGGTGTGGGGGAGGGCGCTACTCCTTTTACAGGATTGCTCCACTTTACCCTTAATATGTACCTTATATTGCTGAGTGTTAAGCAAGGATGTATCAAGTACCATTTTTAAAGTCCTTGGTATGATACGACCTGGTATTAAAGACAGGTCTCCCGGACCATTGGCAAACACTCTAACCACTAGGCCAATGAGCGGTTGAACATTCAACAAAAATTCTTAATTTCAAAGATGGAAAGTTACAAAATTTGACATGTAAACTTACTAGCCCCAGATGGGATGACTAACTAGTAATACTACTCTGGTTCAGGGTGGACCTGAGAGTAATGGCAATGAAGGGGTACTCCACACTCCCCAGATCTGAAGCCTCACCATCAGTTACAGTTTAGTGTCATACCCAGGATGAGTGGAGGTCTTACCTCACTGCTGGGGGATGCAGTCAATGTATTCTAACTAGTTATTTAAAAAGAAAATATATTGAAAAATAATGTGGTAAATATTTTGAAAAAAGATTTTTTTTAGTATCTATATATTAAACAAATTCACATTTTTTGATTCATATAAATCAACAGCACCACACACTCGCTATTAGGGGTTGAGATTAATGGTGTCCTGTTGTCCTGGGAAGACTAGACTATTTTGGTGGGATCACCAAAACCCCCTCATTGAAGACACCCCATGGGACTTTATACTTATTTCAATAAAAACAAATAAAAAAAAAAAAAATTTAATCAATTATTAAAGGATGAAAAATTTTTGCAGACTTTTTACATCATTTTGAGGAATTTTTTTTTTTTTTTGATATGTCAAAATTTGTGAAAAATTTTTGCTTATTTTTATATCATTTGAAGTAACTTTTTTTTTCATTCATCCAAATCTGTAAAAAAACTTTTGCAGATTTTTACATCATTTTGAGGTAATTTTTCTTTTAATTGACCAAATCGATGAAAAAACTTTTACCACAGGTAAAAGAATTGAGGTCACATCAGGTTTTAATTTTTCCTTTTTACTTGTTGTTACGCTTTGGCATATACTAATATAAATTCTAAAATAGGAAGGTCCATGAAGAAATTTGTATTTTTTTAATTTATTTATTTTGTTCTTACATGTTATATATATATATATACATGTTTCCAGCTTGTTGCTTTCGTTAGAGAATATATGTGGCACATGGCCTTTTTTAATGGGGTACTCAATGAGACTTGAACTCACTCTTGTTTCCAAGGGGTCATTGTTCCTCTTTCCTGGAGTGTGTTTACTTTGGTCTGCTTTACTGGTCTTTGATATTTGATATGTTTATAGTTGTGTCTATGTGTGTGTGTGGGGGGGGGGCGTGGTTTTGGGTTAAGTGTGTAACATGGGGAGTTTTGTGGTTTTAAATTTACTAGTAGGTCTTTCCCTTTTTTGGTATATCTATACATATGTCTGTGTATGTGTGTGTGTGTTTTCAGTTTTTTTCTTTCATCTGAGAACATGTTTGGCATAAGGTCTATACCTTTTTCAGTTCAAAATGGAAGTAGTTCAGTTAAAAATGGGAATAGTTCAGTTCAAAATGGAAAAATTATTATAAGTATAGATATAAAAAATATCTTATAAATTATTTTAGCAATAAAATTGTTAACATTTTATACTTATAATAATTTTTCCATTTTGAACTGAACTACTCCCATTTTGAACTGGAAAAGGTACAGTTAATGGGTATTAAATGAGATTTTAATTTACTAGAGTTTGTAGTTTGAATGGTTTTTAATTACTTATGTTTTTGTGTGTATGAGTATATATATATATGTATGTATGTAAATTCATAATAATTGGATCTTATTTCATTTTTTTGAACTCTGTACTTGGTATCAGCAATAAAAAAAATCATATTTTGGACATTCAGTGACTTGAAAATTTACTCTTATTTCACACAAGTTAAAAACCTTTTTTTCCTTTTTAAAATAAAAATCCTTCCCTGTTTAATTGATGTTTTATTAACAACTTGAAATAAAAAAATACTTGTTTTCAAGAGAATTTAAATTGATTTCTTGGACAGTTGTATAAAAAGTTGATCTGGAGCCCTGACTAACAGGGAATTTTTTTTATTAAAAAAAAATTTATCGGAACGGACTTAATCAGGTTTCTAACAAAAAAGAAGTTATATAGAAAGGGGAAAGGGTTCATAAAAAAAAAAAAAAAAAAAGGGTTCATAAAAAAAAAAAAAAAAAAAAAAAAAAAAAAGGAATTTTTGTTAAAAAAATAAAATTTCTTTGTGGGAAAAACAAGAGTTGGGTTATTAAAAAATTTGAAAAAAAAATTTTTTTCTTTATGGGAAAGGAGAAAATTGGGTTCCCCTGTCAAAAAAAAAAAAAAAAAAAAGAAAAAAAAAAAAGGAAGTTTTACATATAAAAATAAAAACATTTCTTCATGAGAAAGGCGAGAATTGGGTTAACAGAAAGGAATTTCTTAAAATTTTTTTTTCATGGGAAAAGAGAGAATTGGGTTCCTAACAAAAAGGTATTTTTATTAAGAAAAATTTCTTCATGAGAAAAGAGGATTGGGTTCCTAAGGAAAAGGTGTCTTTGTTTTAATGTAGTTGTGAATTTTGTTTATGGTTGCTTTAACTTTTTCCCTTGATAGAAATATTATCTATGAAACATATAAAATATAAAAAACTAAAATTAAGTTGAAAGAAATTTGATCCTACCAATCCTAAGCTGACTAAGACATAAACACGTCCTTCATTGACAAGGTCATATTCCATTGGTGCACCAACAACTAAATCATCATTTCCATCGCCAGAAAAATCTCCACTTGCCAAGCTGGAACCAAAGCCACCACCAAACTGAAATATTTCAATTCAAAATAAGATTAGGAAAAAAAAAAAAAAAAAAAAAAAAAGGTAAGAAAAGGAGAAAAAAAAAAGAAATTAAGAATGAAAAATTGAAAAAAATCTTAAAGAAAAAAAGTAACGAAAAAATGAAAAAGAAAAAGGAAAAAAATATGATGGAAAAAAAAAAAAAGGTAAGAAAAAGGAAAAATCTCAAAGAAAAAACGAAAAAGAAAAAAAAAAGAAAATCACAAAGAAAGAAAAAGAAAGAAAAAAGAAAGAAAAGGAAAAAAATTACAAAGAAAAACAAGGTAAAAAAAAAAAAAGAAAAATCACAAAGAAAAAAAGAGAAAGACAAAAGAAAAAAAAATGCAAAGAACAAAAAAGGAAATCAAAAAGGAAAAGGAAAAATATTTCAAAGAAAAGAAAAAAAGAAAATGAATAATAAATATGAAAAAGAGAGAAAGAAAAAGAAAGAAAAACTGATAAAAAACATTTTCTTAATTTTCTTTTTTACATGAGGATCTAAATTTATTGTGAGGCGAATGTTTTTCTCAATCAAAAATTAGAATCATTAGTAGGAAGACAATAATACAATTATGTAACAAAATTGATTAGACTCATTTGTATAGAAATTAAACAAAATTGGTACCCTATAGTGCGAAAGTTTAAATCAATCCAATATATATATATATATATATATATATATATATATAATTAGGTCATGTACAAAACTTTGTGGCATTTTATATATATATATAATTAGGTCATGTACAAAACTTTGTGGCATTTTATATATATATATATAATTAGGTCATGTACAAAACTTTGTGGCATTATATATATATATAATTAGGTCATGTACAAAACTTTGTGGCATTATATATATATATATATATATAATTAGGTCATGTACAAAACTTTGTGGCATTTTATATATATATATATATATATATATATATATATAAAGATATAGAGATTGAAAAGTAACTCCCATTTTTAAATCTTTATAATTTATTTCTTAACAATTTTAACATGCCCTGTAGATAGATAGATGAATGGAATCTTTTTGTTTCTTTATGGCATATCAACCTTTGTAAGTTATTTAATCCCAAAGCCATCCTTGTAGAAGAACAGCAGTGATACTATTTAACCCATAGCAGGTGGGGAAAAAAGTTTCATACATTTTCAGGGGTATTAGTTGGAAAGTGGATGTAACAACGTGACTGGAGCTAAAACTCATTTCCTTCAAGGCTGCAGTCCAGTGCAATAGCTATTACGCCATACAGACTACCTGAATGGAATCTCTTAATTAAATATTAATATCTACTTGAGCAAGGATAGTCATTGCTCAAATACATTTATATTTCGTGAGATACTATATTTCAGTTTTATTTGTGATGATTTTTATGGAAAATATGATTCAAAATGTTTTTTTAGGATTGGATTATATAATGTTAGAGTTAAGTTGTCTGACCATAGTTGAGGGAGATCTGAAGGTTCCTTTTTCAATAGCTAACTACACAGAAGAGTAGGAGAGAGAATTACTTCTTTTCCTAGATTACTCCACTTTACCCTTGATCCATACCTTATAATGCTGAGTGTTAAGCAAGGAGGTATGAAGTACCATTTTTTGCGTCTTTGGTAGTATTGAACCCCGGTCTTCCTGATCATTGGCGAAAATATTAATTATGCAAATTTGATTAATTTCTAAATGTTTGATTATAATCATAATTATATATATTTTGGTAGGGCTTGGTTTATTTAATGGCATATCAACCCATTATGGGTTATTCAATGCCAAAATTTGATTAATTTCAAAATATTTGATTATAATCATAATTATATATATATTGGTGTGGCTTGGTTTATTTAATGGCATATCAACCCATTATGGGTTATTTAATGCTAAAATTTGATTAATTTCTAAATGTTTGATTATGATTATCTATTTTTTCAACATTTCATTGCAATCATATTTTTTTAGTTGCACTTTTCTGTTCATGATAATAATTTGTTTGCACACAGTCATATGGTTTCAAAGATTCCTATCTAATACTAACAATTATATGGGTTTTAGTGATTATTTCTATTAAATATAGTCATTTTTTTGCACCCAGTTATATGGTTTTAAGTAATTAAAAATAAACCTCAGTAAACAATTAGGGCTTTGAGTAATAGAATAGAAATCAAAGAAAGTAGTTTTTTTTAAACTGTATCTGATGGTGAGACTTCAGATCTGGAGTCAGAACTGAAGCCACACTATCAGATAGTTATGAAGGGTACCTCTTTATTACAGTTACTCCCAGGTCCACTCTAACCTGGAGCAGGAATACCTGTTAGGGTCCCATCTATTAGTAAAGTAGATCTATTATACAGTTATTCTTATTAGATAAGACTGTGCACAAAAAAAAAGAACTCTTAAGAAACAACAATGCAAAAACAAAAAAATTATCCTTAGCAAAATGTTATAGCTTCAAATGATTATTTTAAATACAAATAATTTGTACTCAGTTATATGGTTTCATGTATTCTTATCTAATACCAACTATTATTCAGTTTTGAGTGATTATTTCTATTCAATAAAATCATTTTTGTGTACATAGTAATATCGTTTCAAGTAACTAATAATGATTATAGCTTCAAGTAACTATTCTTAATTAATAACAGCTATATGATATCAAGTAAGTATTCCTTTCAAATACAAATAATTTTCAAAAATCTATTTGACTCATAGATAGGATACTATTAGGTACTACTGCTTTAGGTCAAAATGGACCTGGGAGTAATGACCAAAGTGTACTCACATTTTTCAGAGCTCAAAAACTGTAACTTCTCTTTGATATACATTTTAGTATCATGTTGAGGATAACTCTTCTTTTTTTGGCAGAGATGAATCTTATCCCAATGAAGAAGATACAATCAGTGTATTCTGGAGGTGCCCGTGGTGTAATTGTTATTGTCATAGGAAATGGACACGGCGACATGAGTTCAAATCCTGGACAAGGCTGATTGCATTTCACATAGCACTAATACCCTTGGGAAAGGTATGAATCCAATTATTCTCCCTCCAGCTATGGGTAAATAGTAGGGCAGACTGGGTTCTTCAGCCTTGGTGAGGCAACTAGTCTAGGAGAAGGAAAACTCTGAATTCAAACCTGTTAAACTCCGCTTAAAAAAATTGACCTTGTGTCATATCCTGCCCGAGTGGAGGGGTTGGTAAATAGGATCAGCGTATAGTTGTTATACTCCCTACATAATGGACTCATCCGCCTCCATAAATACACGTCAACGGTGTGTTGACTGGAGTTCACCAGAGTCGATCCAAACCCATGTGACACAATCACATGTGATACGACTTGCGTAGTGGACAATAGTCGTTACCCGACTGGACTCTCAGCTTCCTACTAGCTAACTACCGTCTAACCCAGTTCATTTGTATCTTGTTTCTGTTGCTTGAAGATACGTTTTTCAATCTACCTTTTTGTGTTCCCCATGTCTTTCTTTTTGCCAGCATCACAACAATAGTACAGCACTATAAAGCACTTGGTGAGAAGCAAACTCACTAATAATGATCTGCTACTTTACCACTTAGAGCATACAATGTACCAGACTGGTGCTTGCAGTTGTCACATCACACTTGCCAACATCCTGATCGTTCAATATTAATTACGAACTGATAATATATGAAGTTAGTAAAATACTAATTATGGCTGGTCATACAAGTACTCTAATCAACATAAGGCCCTTGGGCCACACTGAGCAAAAGCAGGACGACCAGCTGGAACATACATTCAGCTGCTATGTGAGGATACAGGATGTAGCCCTGAAGACCTGCTAGAGGCGATGAACAATAGGGAGAAGTGGCGAGAGAGGGTCAGGGATATCCGTGTTAGCGGCACGACTTGATGATGATGATGATGTCTGAAAATGAATGTAATAGCATGACTGGAGTTTTAACTCGTGTTCTACGATGTTGCAATCCAGCTGCTACACCACAAGGACTCTCCCTCTCATAGGAAAGCTCTGAATTTCAAAAGAGGCTGTACTCTGTTTTTAAACTGGCCTTGTGTTGCATCCTGCCCATTGTGAAGGGTGGATAAATAACTGCCTCTCAGATCTTCCCAGTTGACTTTATTCTGTCTCTCTCTTTTCAGATTTTGCCAGGAAATAGTTAACTTTTTAATGTATCATCATCATCATCATGTCGCGCTGGTAGCACGGATATCCCTGACCCTCTCTCGCCACTCCTCCCTATCGTTCATCGCCCTAGGTAGGTCTTCAGGACAACATCCCATATCCTCACATAGCTGCTGAATGTATGTTCGTGCTGGTCGTCCTGCTTTTGCACGGCCATGTGTGGGGCTCCATAGGAGTACATCACTTATGAGTTCGTCCCTGCTTCTCCAGCAGTATCCTGCATGTCTGGTTCATCTAACTTGAATAGTTTTCGTGATAGGAGGTAGGTGGCCGTACAGTTGGTGTCTTGTGGGGTGTTGCCGCCAGGACTTGTTCAAGATTGCACGCAGCATTCTTTTGTAATTGCCGTCTAGCTTCTTCTCCAGCCGTTTTGTTGGCGTCCATGTAGTGCAGCCATATAGCAGTATCGATGTGACCGCTGCCTGGAAGAAACTGCGTTTCATTTTATCGGTTAGGTCTGATTTCCATATAATCGATGGCCTATTGATAGATGACCATGCTTTTGTTAACCTCATTTCGATGTCCTTTTCGGTTGATTCGACGCTGCTTCCTAGGTTAGTGAATTTGTCTACTAGTTTAAGAGGGGTTCTTTCTAGAGTGGAGATGTCCCCCCGTTTGATTATAGCACATATATTCCATTTTGTGTGCATTAACATAGAGGCCTATACCTGCGGCTGCTCGTTCCAAACTATGCAGTAGTGTTTCGGCTTGGTCGGGTGTATTTGCCAGTATCGCTATGTCATCGGCGTAGTTGGCGTCGGTAATTGTTTTTGTTGGGTACCTTCTGCTTCTTTTCGTCGTCAGCTCGAAGCCATTCTCTCTGATTTTGTCAATATATATATACACACACACACACACACATATATATACACACACACACACACACATATATATATACACACATACACATATATATACACACACACACACATATATATATATATATACACACACACACACACATATACACACACACAAATATACACGCTCACACACATACACGCTCACACACACACACGCACACACACATACATATACACACACATATATACGTACATACACACACACTTATATGTACACACTTTGTTGTTTGTTTTCTTCAATAGAATGGAAAGAAAGTAGAAAAAAAGAGAAAATTGGATACGTCAAATGATCATCGAATAAGCAAGTATACCTATGACTGGGGTCAAACTATCATCATAATTTTTATTCCTTACATGTTTTTCACACCAGCATTAGCTGATGGTCTTTCATTGGAGTCTAAGTGACAGCAAGTATCAAGTCTCCAGGACTCTTCTCAGTATTCTGGCCGAAGTTTAGATAGGAGGATGAACGAAGACTATTTCCAACTTTTCAAGCACCCTTACCAAGCCTTTGAAGATCATTCAAAGTGCACAAATTACAGTTGGTATCACTGTCACCTTCATGTTCTATAGCTTTTTTAGTTCTTTAGCAAGGTCTAAGTAAATATTATTATTATAGTAGTAGTCCATGATTTACTTATACTAATGAGGTATCCTTCTCAGCTTGATATCAAAGTATGTACCCAACCAAGGTAGAGATGAGCTTGTGGCTAAAGTGGTGGACTGTGGCCTTCAAGTAAGCAAGTTCAAACTCCAGTCATTCACTATTGGACTAATACACTTGGGAAAGATATGAACCCCCTTATTCCCAAGCTATATTAGGAGGTGCCCGTGGTGTAATGGTTATCGTCATAGGAAATGGACACGGCAACACGAGTTCAAAACCTGGACGAAACTGATTGCATTTCACATAGCACTAATACCCTTGGGAAAGGTATGAATCCAATCATTCTCTCTCCAGCTATGGGTAAATAGTAGGGCAGACTAGATTCTTCAGCCCTGGTGAGGCAACTAGTCTAAGAGAAGGAAAACTCTGAATTCAAACCTGTTAAACTCTGCTTAAAAATTGACCTTGTAAATATGTATTCCCTAGCTATGGATTAAATAGTACAACTGCCGTTCAACAAGGATGGCTTTGGCATTAAATAACTCACAAAGGTTGATATGTCATAAATAGAAACCAAACAAACCTACTGGATAAAACTTAGAGTAAGCAAAAGAAAATTTTCATCTAACCTGAGAACCTGCATACCGTCCAATAAGCTTGTCTCTTGAGTAGATGAGGACCTGTGGAAAATTTTATCAAAACACAAGATTAATCATATGTTTAGAAAACAATAATTCAAATGCTACAAAGATTCTCTCATTAGTCAGAGTAATATAAATGAATCTTCAATTTTGTCATGTTTTTTTTTGGTTTCATAAATTTTACAAATGACATGGATTTTCAATCCTCACAGGGAGCTTAACTGTAATGGTCTTGCATCAAACTAATGTGAATAAAAACAGTTTTAAACTGATCTCAACATCTTTTGTCAATACTTATAAAATCAGTGATTACTTGCCTATATATATATATATATATATATATATATATATATATATATATATATATATATATATATATATATTTAGGCAGCATTTCTTTGTTAATGCAAATTTCATTAAACATAATAGACATTTTATGTCTACATATTTTCTTCTGGATCTGTTCGAATTCAACTTAGGACCCAACTGCCATTTATTCCAAGGATATACCAGCATCAACAAAAATACAGAAATTGAAATTTTATTCCAAAATATTTGAAAACTCCGGGATAAGGTAATTTCAATCAGATCTGAATTCCATGATCTCCTTAAGGCTGAAGCCATCAAAAATAGATACAATAAAAAACAACCTACATTATTAACACATCAACTAAAAACTGCTGCTAAAGAATTACACAACCACCCCAACATCACCATAAAAAAAGCTGATAAAACAAACATTTTTGTAGTACTCAATAAAACAGATTACCATTCAAAACTACAAAATATCCTTGATGATCATACGAAATTCAAAAAATTAAATATGAATCCCACCAACCAACTAAAATCAGAAATTAATAAACTAATCACTGCTAATAATGCCGAACTTAATAGCACAAAATAACCCAAAATAGTTGGGGATTATAAACCTGGCTATCTTTACGGGACCGTAAAAATACATAAACCTAATCATCCTCTACACCCTATTATATCACAAATACCTACACCAATTTATCAACTCACAAAAACAATTAAACAGCTTATTTCACCATACTTACCTAGCAAATACAACATAAAATCTACACATGAATTAATTCAAGTTCTTCATACAATTAAACCCAATAATGGTATATTAGCCTCACTCGATGTAGAAATTTATTTACTAATGTACCTGTTAATGAAACAATTGATATTATTATAAATAATATTTATAATAACCCATCTCTTCCTCCTCATAAAATCAACCCTAATATACTTCGAAAACTACTCCTAACATGCACTACTGAAGTTCCATTTTATGACCATCTTGGAAATATTTACGTTCAGACAGATGGCGTATTTATGGGGTCTGTCCTGGGCCCGATTTTCAGTAATTTCTACATGTCCGATCTTAAAAATAGAATTTTTAATAGCATAATAAAACCTCCAATATACCTAAGATATGTTGATGATATGCTTATTCTTAATAATATTAACAAAATCAACATACTACAAGACACCTTCCAAAACAATTCAGTTCTTAACTTTACTCATGAACTAAAAAAAACAATAAAATTTCCTTTTTAGATGTTCTCATTGATACTAACAACAATAATAACTTCATTACCTCCACTTACAAAAGCCCTCTAGTAATAACTCCTATTAGAAACCTGCAACCAACACTTAATAGAATTAATTTTCAAACCAGTGCTAATGTACTTAAATGTCTTTAGCTACTGGCACTAATTATAGAATTACATTTAAAAGCAAACGCCATAATCTTCA
>OY757938.1:17250865-17303365 GCA_963585895.1 Sepioteuthis lessoniana | reverse complement strand
GAGGCTTCCTCCTGGGGTGACAGCCATGCACACCAATTTGATGTAGAGTGTGGCATATGGTCTGAGCACTAACAGGCTGAACCCCCCCCCGTCACCTCTTCAGTCTCTGTAGCAATGCTGACAGCACTCTTACGCTGATCTTTCAAAGAAAGCATTTGGATGTAACGCTCAGCACGTGCGCTCAGCTTCTTTGGACGACCTACCCGAGGCCTGTTCTGAGTGGACCCCGCACTTTTAAAATGCTGGATGATCTTAGCCACTGTGCTGCAGCTCAGTTTCAGGGTGTTGGCAATCTTCTTGTAGCCTTGGCCATCTTCATGTAGCGCAACAATATGTCTTTTAAGATCCTCAGAGAGTTCTTTGCCATGTGGTGCCATGTTGGAACTTTCAGTGACCACTATGAGAGAGTGTGAGAGCTGCACTACAAATTTGAACACACCTACTCCCTATGCACACATGGGCCTAGTAACACTAATGAGTCACATGACATTTTCGAGGTAAAATGGCAAGCAGTACTCAATTTGGACATTTAGGGGTGTAGTTTCTTAGGGGTGTACTCACTTTTGTTGGCAGGGGTTTAGCTTTTAATGGTTATATTTTGAGTTATTTTGAGGGGAAAATAAATTAACTCTGTTATATAAGCTGCATACAGACTACTTTTCATTGTGTCAAAGTGTCATTTTGTCAGTGTTGTCCCATGAAGAGATATACTTAAATATCTGCTGAAATATGAAGGGTGTACTCACTTTTGTGATTATATATATATATATATATATATATATATATATATATACACACACACACACACACACACTTATAAGTATATATACACACACACACGTCGTAACGTATTCTAAACCACAAGTGACATGGTAATCCACAACATTTAAGCAATGATTCCTTTTTCCCTAAATGACAATGGATATCCCAGTCAACCCTCATTAATTTTGAGTCAAACAACTTTACTCAGTCATCAAATTCATTTAGTTAGAAATGAAATATAGAGAGCAAAAAAAAAAAAAAAAAGAAAACTTATTTTTAGAAATAGTCGACAAAGTTATTGTGACTTAGGAGGAGGTAGGGAAATGAATAGCATCAATTCCAATATAAAGATAAATAAATAAATGTGACAAAAAAAGAAAAAAAAAAGAAAAAAGAATCAATACTTACTTTACCAAGTCCAAAAGTCGAAGGACCTGGTCCACCAACAGCGATTTGTATTTCCTTAAAAAAGAATTTTCCACTTGTGATTGAGTAACCTTAAGAAAAAAAACCAAAAAACATTTGTCATTTGAAATATATAAGGTGTTTCAGAAATATTGATATTATTTAAGAACTATCAGTTTGGTTTGGTTTGTTGGGTTTTTATGGCATATCAACCTTTGTAGGTTATTTAACGCCAAATCCATTTTTATGTAAATAATCTAATGACTTTACCAATTTTCATTGAAATGATCTTAGTTGGACGGTTGGGTTTTATGGCATATCAACCTTTGTAGGTTATTTCATGTTAAATCCATTTTTATGCAAATAGTCGGTTTGATTTTAAAAAATTCAGTTTAGCACAAGTACACAGTTTAATTGTCAAAAACATTCAAGCTATTCAGCTTATCCAAACAGTTCTAATTTAGCTAATTCAGTTTAGTATAAGTATAGATTTTCTTTACACATAGTTAAATGTCAGAACAGTTCTATATCAAATGATTCAGTTTAGCGTAAGAGAGTTTCAATGTCAAAAACCATTCCATTTCAAACAATTCAGTTTAGCATAAGCACAGTTTAAATGTAAGTACAGTCTAATTGTCAAAAACATTTCTATTTCAAGCTATTCAGTTTAGTCCAACAGTTCTAATTCAAACAATTCAGTTTAGCACAAGTATGCAGTTATTTCTATTTAACTCATAGAGCCCTATCAGGTACTACCACTCCAGGCCAGAATGGACCTGGGAGTGATGGCAATGAAGGTGTGCTCTGCATTCCCCAAAGCTCCAGCATCATGGGAACCTCACCATCAGATTATTCAGTGTCATACCCAGGACACTCATACAGAGGTAATTTACTAAGCTTTTTGCTTAGATGTGGCACAAGGTTGTATGAATTGGGCAACCAATGAGACTCAGACTCACTCATGAAGGTTTACTAGTATAGTAATTTACTAAGATCTTTTTTGCTTAGATGTGGCACAAGGCCATATGAATGGTGGGCACCCAATGAGAATCGAACCCACTTGTGCAGGTTTGCTATACTGACTGCATCTCTGCAGATAGAAAAGACTCTTCCATTGAGTGTCTTTGATATGACACGAAACAACCTGATGGCTAGGATCCATTCCTGCAGCTTTGGGGAGTATAAATAGCAATTAAAACCCAATCTGTTATAGAATAAACAAGAGGCCAAAATGCTATAACACTAAGTATAATTTGCCCAGTCGCCTATGACTGTAGAATATACCAACTGCTTCTCTGCAGAGGGGTAAGATCCCCCCTCCAACGAGTGTCCTGATCATGACACTAAGCGATCAGATGGTGAGGTTTCAGTGATGCTGGAGCTTTGGGGAATGTGGAGCACCCTTTCATTGCCATTGATCCCATGTCCACTCTGGCTCGGAATGGTAGCACCTGATAGGGCCCTATCTATGAGTTAAATAGAACTACATACTTATGCTAAACTGAATTGTTTGAATTGGAACTGTTTGACTAAACTGAATAGCTTAGATAGAAAGGTTTTTGACAATTAAACTGTACTTATATTTAAACAGTGTGCTTATGCTAAACTGAATTGTTTGAAATGGAACTGTTTTTGACATTGAAACTGTACTTACACTAAACTGAATTGTTTAATATTGAACTTTTTTGACATTTAACTGTGTGTAAATGAAACCTGTACTTATACTAAACTGAATTGTTTGAAATAGAACTATTTGCATAAAAATGGATTTGGCATTAAATAACCTACAAAGGTTGATATGCCATAAAACCCAACCAACCAACCAAACAAGTATAATAACCAAGAAGATAATATTCTGAACTAACAATGTTGTGCCTGTTTGGGTCAAATAGTTCTATTCATAAATCATTTGTATTCGATAGGAATACTTTGTGGGGGTCTTGGGTATGACACTAAACTGAACCTAATGGTGAGGCTCCAATTCTAGATATCTGAGAAGTGTTGTGTACGTCATCGTTGACATTACTCCCAGGTTTACTCTGATCTATCAGCCAAATAGATTAGGTTTAAAATTAGTTGTATTTTATAGGGTTGTATGGAGAAAAAAAAAAAAAAATGAAAAACAACAACATAAAAAGTGTAAATATGAACATATGAGGAACATGATTCCCTAAACTCTAGACCCAAAATAACCCTGTTACATAGCCATACATGAATATGTCAAATGTACATATTCATACCGGTACGCAAAACGCTCATAATGTCCATAACGCACATATATATATATATATATATATATATATAACATATATATACGCACACATATATATATATATATATATATATAACATAGGAATCCCGAAACACAAAAAACACTTATGACTTCTTAGTTCAGGTACGAAACTTTTTATTACCTTTGAGTTAAAAGGTTTTGAGTGAGATGGTATCTCTCTGACTAGAGAGATACCATCTTTCTATACTGACTTTTCCATCTGCCCAAAATCACATGCAACACCTGCTGCAAGGCCACTGGCCTGGCTTTGGCGAGCCCCGAAAGTCGACCGTCTTCCTCGGACAACTCTGTTCTTCGGACGGCAAAACTCAACTGACTTTTCTCAAATCTCAGTCCACGCTTCCGGTGCGTGACGTCACTCACATCCCTGGTCACATCCTCTATCTGGGATTTTTATTGTCACATCTGAATGACACCTGCACTCATGTTTGCACCTAACTAACCCATGCACTGAGCCGAAAGGTTCTCAGCCTAACTAAACCCAAAGGCAAGAGATATAAAACAAAATCCCTCGGCCATTATATTACAACCCTAGATGGGTTGACATGCCATTAAAATCAATCAATCTTACAGACAATATACTTATTGTACAAGTTATCAAATAGTTTTAATCTACAGCATTGAGTGAGGGGGGGAACAGTCTGTATAAAACCATGAACAATGTTTTTTTATTATTGACACAAATTTGAATGAAATTTCAATGGTTTAGACATACATAGGAAGTGATTATTTTCCTTGATTGTTATCAAAGTTCCCTTAGTTGTAGTGAAAAGTCAATTTTCTCCCCAAAAAAATTTTCAGAAATGCTAAAAAACTTAATATTTTCTTTTTTTTCTTTTGATATCCTAATTTGTGATTAGTCCTTTGCTAATGGCTTGCAAGCCGTTGTCCAAGTTTGAAAATGGAGTCAAATTGTGGTATGCAATCAATATGGTCTATTACTTTGCGATATTGCAAAAATATTGAATTGCTATCATTTACCAATTGATGTTTTCCTAAAAAAAATAATTTAACTGGAAATTATAACCAAAAAGAAGATTATAGGTGCCAAAGAAAGTAGACACCCTATCAAATATTAAGTGGTCATAAATGGTCCTAACTTGTCAAAAACTACATCAATTGTCATAATTTAAAAAAGAATTTTTTTTTAGCTGTTTATTTTTTTTTAAGCATATATAAGGGTAGAATAAAATTCTGATTCCAATACTCACCAACCATAGAATCTTCATATTTTTCTTTGGAATGCACTTTATGTTCCTTCGTATTGGAATAGTCAACAATTGTAAAATTATCAGCAGAAATATCTTTTATTACAAAGCCACCTAAAAAATTAAAAAAAATGAATCATAGAAAGAATTTTTAATGAATACAAACAAATAAATAAATAAAAAAATCTACAGTTCTATTCATAAATTTATACATCTACAGTATTTGAGATCACCTTTACCACCCAGCCAAGTTGTAGCCATGACAGTACAACTGTACGGTTACACCACTTAGACTCCAATAAAATGCTTGGAGGAAAAGCTAGATAGGAACTACATAAGAATGCTGCAGGCTGTTTTGAACAAATCCTGGAAGCGATACCCTACAAAACAACAGCTGTACAGCCACTTACATCCTATCTAACAAACCATCCAAGTAAAATGAATAATAGGAATGGATAGTGAGAGAGAGTCAAAGAAATCCATGCTGTTGGCATAGCTTGATGATCATCATCTATATTTGTTAGTAATATAATAAAAACAGCTTTAAAACACTTAGGAAATGAATAGTATTTATTTTGGTCTATTTAATGTTGTAACTGGTTTTCGAGGACTAAATCCCAAGAGAATTTAAACCATTTTTTATTCATTACAACATACATTCATGAGGACTCTTGGTGAAGTTAGGTCTAAAAAGGGTTTTATTTTTGGTAGTAGAAATTATTTTTACAAAAGTTAATTTTAAAATGAAAAAAAATTAAATAGAAAATAGAGAAAATTCTAAAATTATCAATTTCAAATCATTGATAATCGTTGTGAAGTTGGTAGCCAAAACCCTTGCCTAACTCAAGAAATTTTAGGTTTGACTCTGATCCAAGAAATGCTCTTCTTTCACTATAGTTTTTTTTTAGTTTGATTTGGTTTATTTGTTTAATGACATATCAACTTTCATGGGTTATTCAATACCAAAGCCATCCTAGTAGAAGAACAGTAGCAGTACTATTTAAGGATTCTTTGTTTAATGGCAATTCAACCTTCATGGGTTATTTAATACCAAAGCCATTTGTATAGAAGAAATGTAGTGGTACTATTTAAAATTTCTTTGTTTAATGACATGTCAACCCTGGTGAGTTATTTAATACCAAAGCCATCCTTGTAGAAGAAGAATAGCGGTACTATTTAAGGTTTGTTTAATGGCATATCAACCTCCATGGGTTATTTAACCCATAGTTAGCTTCATACTTTTCCAAAGGATGAAGTGTGACTGGAGTTTGAACTCTCTTACTATGGCATCGCAGTCCAGCACATTAGCCACTAAATCATGGGAATTCCCTCACTATTCAGTTATTATCAGTCCAGCACATTAGCCACTAAATCATGGGAATTCCCTCACTATTCAGTTATTATCTAAGTTAGATAACAAAAGCAAAAAGTAAGCCTAATTTTTGTTTATGAAAAAAAAAAAAAATGTATAGGTCAAAGGTTCCAAAAGCACAAAATACAAAACCAATTTACACTTTTTGTTTTTGTTATCTAAATTGACTTTCCAGTCATTATTTTGAGTGTTCCAGTTTAACTTTTTTTTTCCATTTATATAATGTAATTCATTAAATCCCCCTGCCCCCAAGAAAAACCAACAAAAACACATACCAAAAGAAAAGAATTCAGAGCCATAAAAAATATATCCATTCCCTTTTAAAGTCAAAAAGATATAAATAGATAATAAATACTATGATGAAAGGAGAATATTTCTTGGGCTGAAGTTACAGCTGGAGTCAGGGTTGAACCTACTAAAATTTCAGGTGTCAAATTCAGATCATAAATATCAACAGAAAAATAGAGCAATCTGTTTTAGACTAAATTAATGTCATTAAAAGAAAAATAAAAGTCCTCTTGAAACTTCTGTTTATTATTTCCTTTTTTTCTACAAATTCTTTTATATTGTTTTTTCTACACATTTCTTATTACAATATCTTCACATTCTTTTATATCGTTTCCTTTTTTTCTACACATTTCTTATTACAATATCTACACATTCTTTTATATTGGTTCCTTTTTTTCTACACATTTCTTATTACAATATCTACACATTCTTTTATATTGTTTCCTTTTTTTCTACACATTTCTTATTACAATATCTACACATTCTTTTATATTGTTTCCTTTTTTTCTACACATTTCTTATTACAATATCTTCACATTCTTTTATATTGTTTCCTTTTTCTACACATTTCTTATTACAATATCTTCACATTCTTTTATATCGTTTCCTTTTTTTTCTACACATTTCTTATTACAATATCTTCACATTCTTTTATATCGTTTCCTTTTTTTTCTACACATTTCTTATTACAATATCTTCACATTCTTTTATATCGTTTCCTTTTTTTTCTACACATTTCTTATTACAATATCTTCACATTCTTTTATATTATTTCCTTTTTCTAAACATTCTTTTATATTTTTCTGTTCCCTTCAAAAAACCTCAGCTTATCATGGGGGTGTCCCCGTGGTCTAATGGTTAAAGAACTGAACTACAGAATCGTAGTAAGTGAGTTCTAACTTGAGTCGCACAATTACGTTCACTTTCATACAAATACATTTGGGAAAAGTATGAACCCTCTTTATCCTTATCTACGAGTTAAATCGTGTCACTATTGCTCTTCTAGAAGGAGAGATTAGGCATTAAATAACCCAAGAAGGTTGATATGCCATTAAAAAACAACCAAACCAAATCAACTTATGCATTTTTTTATCACCAAAAAATATAATATATTATAATATATAAAATGATTTTTAATAATTAATAATATATGAATATTTTTATATATATTATATTTTTATAACCAAAAATTACACAAAATGATTTTTTATCTCTTAATATTAGGTTATACTTATTTCAATTCTAAAAACAAAACAATCACATAGGGTGTCCTCAACAGGGGTGGAGGTCAGTGTCCCCAATGAATATTCTAGTGTTCCCAGGATAATGGGACATTGCTTATCTCAAGCCTTAACTGAAACACAAAAATAGTTTTACAGAAAAAAATGATAAAATTACTGAAGTCACATGAGACATTCTTTGGTTTTATTAAAAGTATCCAGAATATTTTAATTCATTAAGGTTTTCCTTCTTCCAAGCTGTAGCTATGTAAGTACTTCTGTATAGTTGCACCACTTGAATTAACAAAATGCTCAGAGAAAAAGCTAAATGGGAATTACACAAAGATACACTGCTATTTTAAACAAACTATTAAAGAAAGGTAAGTAAGACGTACTCTAAAAAGACAAATTTATAAATAACTGATGGACTCGTACACATGAACATACCAGTGTTGGCCGACCAGCAAAAACTTGCATTCATCAGTTCTGTGTGAACCCTGAGTGCCGTCTAGAGGACTTATCAAGGGTGATGATCCATAGGGACAGAAAGTAAAAGAGAGTCAAAGGAATCTATGCTGTTGGTATGTCTTGATGATGGCTTTAATTATATATATATATATATATATATATATATATATAGAGAGAGAGAGAGAGAGAGAGAGACATGATGTTGAAAATTTCGATTGAATAATATAAACCCATAACTTTGGAGAGGGGATAAGGTAGTTCATGTTTTTCCCAAGGGTATTCATCCAAATGTGAGCGTAATAGCATGACTAGAGTTTGAACTTGCTTATTATGTCATAGTCTAGCATGTTTATCATTACGCCACGGGGATTTCCCATTGGCCTAGTGGGTAGAGAGTTCCCCAATGGTCTGGAGATCAGGGTTTAATTCCAGGTTGATTCATACAAAAGACTAGAAAAAAAAAAGTACTATATACCTCCTTGCTTAGCACTCAGCATTTTAAGGTATGTATCAAGGGTAAGTGGAGCAATCCAGGGAAAGGAGTAGCACCCTCCCCTATACCTTGGTGTAGTAGTTATTGAAAAGGAAGCCTTGGGGGTCACTCTTGGTAATGGTTGCCAAATTTATATATATCTCCACACACACACACACACAAAAGATACCCATAAAAGACTGACACATAAAAAGAATCCATCCTATAGTCATTTGAAAAACAAAATATAACCAAAAGAAATATAGTTTTAGCTATTTGTGAAAAATAACATCTTGTAAATGGCCCTCATTTTCACAGATATAAAGTTGCACCCTAATTTGAACACTTTGAATAACGTTGCTCAAGGTTCCTGTGGTTAATCCTCTTAAATCTGCATGAATATTATTCTTAATCTGTAGAAACATATTAAGCTTATTCTCATGTACAAGCTCCTTTTTAAATAGCTCTACAAAAAGAAGTTGGGTAGATAAAGTCGGTAAATGTGATGGCCATTTGAATCCTTGATCTAATACAATGTTTTAAACTTATACACATATACAAGCTCATTTAAATAACCCTATAAAAAGAAGTTGGGAAGACAAAGCTGGTGAATAGGGTGACTATTTAAAATTCTTGTTCTGTTACAATGTGTAAGGCTTATTTCCATGTTCAAGCGCCTTTTAAAATCCCTATAAAAAGATGTCGGGTTGTCAAAGTGGGAGATTGAAAAGGCCATTTGAATAGTGAATTTTTAAAATTATTCTACCACCAAAAAATTCTTTTGGTTGAAATTATAAATCTCTCCATTGAAAAGTAAAATCCTGTTATTTTGATTTGTTTTTTCACATAGTAACTTGATATTTTCAATTTGCCTGGGTTACTTACAATATCTGAAAAATGATATAAAATCAAATTAAAAATAAAGTTAGGAATATTTTGAATATTTCAGTATTTTGTGAGCCACCCTGTGTGCGTATGTGTGTATGTATATATATATATCAGTGGCGACTCTAGCCTATTTTTGCTACTCGTGCCCTCCCCGCACTCTGTCAACTTCAGTTCCCAACCCGTGGTCCGTGGACCCAAAGTAAGTCATCATAGTTGCTATTGCGTGATTCTCCATTGTATAGCACAGATTGACAAATGTACCTTGCATGGTGTTTTTTTTGTAAACAATCAAGATACTATATAATTTGTAGTCTTGTTAATACAGTAGATAAGATAATTTTTTTTCCTTTCAAAAGTAGAGAAGAAAAGAGAAGATGTTCATTACTATGATGAGAAAAATATGTTTATTAGAATAAAGAAATTGATGACAATATACACACACAGCTAGTAGTTTCAATTTCGCTTAAAGATTATTTGTTGAAAATGTATTCAAATGAACAAATTTTAGTTACAGAATGTAATATATGCAACATTCATTAAAGAAATAGACATCTGTTAGTGAAAAAACGAATTAAAACACGCCGTTTAACCAACATTTACCATAGCGATGATGATGACGTCTGCGACAGCTATAATCTGCTACCAGCCCCTCTCTCTCTCTCTCTGTCCCTCTCCCTCTTCCCAAGACAGCTGTCAGCAGTCACATCGTGCTAATATTTTTGAGCACAGTGTTTTGAGTTGCTCTTGCTATTGGCTACAGCCAAAAGCAGATTTCTCTAACATTACTGTTATTATAAGGGTCTAGTGCCTGGCATGAATTGCGCGTGTTCAACATTATAGCCGATTTTATGGGATGTTCAATGGATCTGACAGTGGTCGGACAAAGACCATCCGTTCAAAACAGCATCGTTGTATTATTCCCAGATATATTTATGAACTTTTGGCTACTTAGTTATCGAAACTTG
This sequence comes from Sepioteuthis lessoniana, assembly GCA_963585895.1. Lineage (NCBI taxonomy): Eukaryota > Metazoa > Mollusca > Cephalopoda > Myopsida > Loliginidae > Sepioteuthis > Sepioteuthis lessoniana. The sequence goes on along the minus strand of OY757938.1, from coordinate 17,293,024 downwards.
AATAGATACGTAATTTAATTGAGATCAGACTAAGTATGTTTGCTTGAAATTAATGGATGATTTTTAATCCATTTTGAATAACATTGACCAAGTTATTGGCCGTGCCCGGCACGAGTAGCACTAGTCCTGTCTCCGCCCCTGATATATATATATGTCATCCACAGACTGTTTCATTGTATCACAACTCTTCAGTGTAGCTAAATATGTAGGACACTTGAAGCTGGGATCAAAACCCACCCAATTTTATGTTAGACTTAGTATCATACTGCTCCACCAACAAGCATAGCATGTCAGCTTGGGAAGTATAAGGCATTATGTAGTAGCCTTCGATTGTTTATATTTTTGCCTTACTGGATACCAGAGTGCTCAATTCATTTGAAGAGTTTTGCATTATGCAAGTGGCAGCCATAAATTCCTTCACCGGAGTGCTCAACCCCCGTGGGGGAGCATATATATATTTTTTAGTGCATTTAGAAGGAAACTCAAACCTAGTTAAATTGTCATTATAAATTTATTTTGCCAGAGAATATTATTATACTCTCCGTCTCGTCAGATGACTTCACATGTTAGACTTGGAGTTGCAAAACAGCAAATGTGGATTACAGTCCATATATATATGAAAAAAATAAAGATATATATATATATATATATATATATATATATATATATATATATATATATATATATATATATATATATACACACACACACATTTACATCTGTTTAAAAAACAAAAAAAAACATATATAATAAATATATATATATATGCATGCATAAAAAATAAATAAATATTCATGCATCTATATAAATTATTACCTCTTCCTTGGTAGATTCCTGGTGCACCAAATAAAATTTCCCGGTCGTTCTGAAAATATTCGACAAGAATTAATCATTAAATTTTTTTTTTTTTTTTTTTTTTTTTTAAATCGCTCAATATAGTCACATTTAATTTACTTTGGCGAGTCAAAAACTTTCCAACATTTCAAACTAGTTGGCTATGTCAAAAGTTCTTTTCTTTTTTTTTTTTTTTTTTAGATTTTCACTGACAACTTGTATCTACATGTTATATAATTTAAGTTATTACAACTTGTCCAATTATCACAGAATTGTTTATAATTTTCCTATGACATAAACATTGTTTATTCTTCATTTCACACATTTGATAATGAGTAGAGAAAATAAAATTGCAATTAGACCCATTTTATAATACCTGTGGAAAAAAAAGGACTGATTTCAAGGACAGCGGCAAAAGAAATAAATTATATGGAAGGCCTACCAACTGTCAACAAATGTGTGGCACCAAACTGGTGACATTTCAAGAAAGGTAACACCAGCCACCTTGAAAATAAAAGATCAGGAAGACCTTCTGTTGAGGAATATGAGGCCTTGCTTGCAATGGTTGAATTATAATCTGATGATGATTGGTTTGTTGTTTGGGTTTTATGGCATATCAACCTCTGTTGGTCATTCAATGCCAAATTCTGTCTATATATACATACATATTCAGCCAAAGATTTTAAAATGAATATTAAGGTAGGTAGAATTGTCTATTAGCAGGATTTCATTTGTTTGCACAAGATTAACCAGTTTTAAGTTGTCATATTTTTTGGTACAACTCTGTCTCTCTCTCAAGAAGGACAGAATGTCATCTATTTTGACATTCTCAAACAGATCGGTTAAGTTATTTACTTTGAAAAATTGCTTTCTGATAAATGCAAAAGTTCTGCTGATGGTGAAGTTCAAATGATGCTGGAGCTTTGGGGAATGCGGAGTATGCCTTTATTGCCATAGCTCCCTAGTCCAATCTGGCCCAAAGTGGTAGCACCTGATAAGGCCGTATATATGGGTCTAATAGAACTAAACTGCATACTTATGCTAAACAGAATTGCTTGAAGTAGAACTGTTTTGACATTTAACTGTGTGTAAACAAAAACTATACATATACTAAACTGAATTGTTAGGATTATAATCAAATATAAGAGCTTATATATTGTTGGCAGAGCTTGGTTTTATCTGAAAGTACTATCAATCAACATCAACATAAATTTTGCCTTGTGAACAGATACTAAGATTCTTGAAATATATAATTGCTTTAAATATTGGAAAACTTTTGACTCACTCAAATAAAAACAGAAAAATTGATAACTAAAATTTTCAATTTTTCCAAGCAAATAAAAGCTGAAAGAGAAAACTGTCCTGGGATCAGTCAAATCCATTTTTCTCTCCACAAAATTAAAACAATTATTTCAAAGAAAAATTATTGTTTAAGAGAGATTATAGTATGAATTTTGTATCTTTTAGCAGTAGTTTTATTAATTCTATTTTTATGGTTATCAGAAACAGATTTGTTCTTATTTGAATAAAATATTCTTAATTACAAAAAAGATGAAAATTTTTTTTGAAAGACATTCCCTATATATATATATTTTTTATTATACAACGTGTGAAAGCACGTGCGACATCCTAACCTCATCAGCCGCCAACCAGGGTGATAACACAGTTTCAGTCGCTCAGGGCTGCCTCTTATCTAGCAATCCAAAATTATATAATATATACCCCCGTTTTTATCTAATTTTCTGGTGTATAAAAACTTGAAAAGCGCCAGACGAAAAAGCCTTTGTATATTCTATTATTTTATAAGAGTTTCCCTTTTTTTTCATTACCAATGGTGTCTTTGCTAATAACTTTATATAAATTTTCCTGTACCCGAAATTTAATAAAATATATGATATTATGATAAATATATATATATATATATATATATATATATATATATATATATATATATATATATAAAGTTATAACTTATATATATATAAAAAAAACATATATATATATATATATATATAAAAAACATATATATATATATATATATATATATATATATATATATATAAAAAAAACATATATATATATATATATATATATATATATATATATATATATAAAAACACATATATAAAAAAAAAACATTATATATATATATATATATATATATAAATAAAACTTATATATATATATCCCTGACCCTCTCTCTCCACGTCTCCCTATCATTCATCGCCTTCGGCAGGTCTTCAGGGTTACATCCTTATCATCACATAGCTGCTGTATGAATGTTTGAGCTGGTCGTCCTGCTTTTGATTGGCCACATGCGGAGGTCCACAGGAGCACATCACTTACGATCTCGTCTTTGCTTCTCCAGCAGTGTCCAGCATGTCTGGTTCGTCTAGCTTGTATAGTTTTCGTGATAGGGAGTAGGTGGCCGTACAGTTGGCACTGTGTGGGGTGTTGCTGCCAGGACCTGTTCAATATTGCCCGCAATAATATTATAATAGATATATAGATATATATGTATTTATTTGATAAGCTTTTTCAGCTTGATGATTACTGTGTGAAGATGGCATGACACCAGTAGTCACGGATAAGCATCCATGCTATTAAATATATATAAAAACTAATATTGTTATTATATTTGCTATTATATTATATAATTGCTCTATCACAGATATTAAACACTCTTCAAATTATACTGCATTTGGGCCACTATTAACCCACCAAGTGAGATAGTGACAGCTATAAACTTGTTATATATATATATGTCAGAATGGTGGGGCATTTATGATTTTAAACTATCCAAGTGTTGTAATTCTTATAAGCTTAAGAAATGGCTATTTCTTTAACAGATAAGCCATTATAACCTCCCCTGATAAGGAATGTTTCTGAACAAGATAATTGACTGTTTGGGTTTTATGGTATATCAACCTTTGTAGGTTATTTAATGCCAAATCCATTTTTATACAAATAAACAGTTCTATTTCAAAAAATTCAGTTTAGCATGAGTACACAGTTTAATTGTCAAAAACATTTCTATTTTAAGCTATTCAGTTTAGTCAAACAGTTCTAATCCAAACAATTCAGTTTAGTATAAGTATGGTTTTTGTTTACACAGTTAAATGTCCAAACAGTTCTACTTCAAGCAATTCAGTTTAGCATAAGTATGCAGTTTAGTTCTATTTGACTCGTATATAGGGCCCTATCAGGTGCTACTACTTCGGGCCAGAGTGGACCTGGGAGCGATGGTAATAAAGGGGCACTCCGCATTCTCCAAAGCTCCAGCATCACTGGAACTTCACCATCAGATTATTTAGTGCCATATCCAGAACACTCCGTGTTGGGTGGAGATTTTACCCCTCTGCAGAGGTGCAGTCAGTGTATACTCCAGCCCCACCCAACTAGTCAACTGAACAGGATAAGTTGGTCCCTTCTCCAGAAGAACAATAATGACAGTTGATTAAATATAAACTGTTTATTTAGTGAAATACATTCAACAATTGTATGGCATCTACAGTTATACGAAACAGAATAAAGCATCGAAACTGGTTGGTTGTGCGTGTCAGTGTTAAGTTAACTTGAAGAACTTATGATTAAATCACTAAACCATTTCACTTAGTGTATAAATATGCAAGTTGGTTTTGGTGATGCTTACATTACATGGGAAAACATGAATCCAATTATTCTCCCTCCAGCTATGGGTAAATAGTAGGGCAGACTGGGTTCTTCAGCCTTGGTGAGGCAACTAGTCTAGGAGAAGAAAAACTCTGAATTCAAACCTGGTAAACTTTGCTTAAAAATTGACCTTGTGTCATATCCTGCCCGAGCGGAGGGGTTGGTGAATATGGATGCGTACATTACGATACAAAGTTACATCTTGGCTGAGAACTTTCAAAATTGCATGCGAGATCAGTGTCTCTTGCAATACAAGTTTCTCTGTTCAACTCACGGTCTAAACACCAACTAACTTGTGATGTCAAAACCCAGTCAAATCTATTCCTACACTGAAACCACAGCCCAAATCAGCTTATTTGGCTTAAAAACAATTGAAAAAAGATTGAAAATGAACACCAGTTTTTTAAATTTTTTAACTAAGTTATTGTTTTAATGATAGCTTTTATAATCATTACTGGCAGTCAATAATATTATCAATCTTGATCGTTTGAACCTGAAACATTAACTTTATTGCAAATCCAAACATCCACCTATAAAGTTAACTTAAAGATATATATATATATATATATATGTGTGTGTATGTATATTATATGTGTATAATACTGCTGTGGCGTCTAGGGGACAAAATGAAGACATACAGACAAGAGAAGTAGGTGGAAACGTATATATTACAATAACAGAACAAATATACAGAATAAAGGTGCTATACAACAGTTAGGGATGTCCTTCTGGTACTGTCAGGAAGCTTGGAGATTATCGTAATTTACGAAGCTCTTTGCTTTGATATGGCACAAGGCCAAATGAATGGAGCACCCAAATAGACTCGATCTCACTCTTGCAGGTTTGATAGTCAAGCTTGCTAACCATTACGCTACACAAGGTACCCTGTTTGGAGATTATCTCACTGAGTGTCAAGTAGAGTCGGTATATATTGAGGAGGAATAGTCCATTGCCTCTGGTGGTGTAATGGTTAGCAAGCTCGACTATCAAACCTACACGAGTGAGTTCGAGTCTCATTGGGTGCCCCTTTCATATGGCCTTATGCCACATCTAAGCAAAAAGCTTAGTAAATTTCCATTACCATGTGGGTAGGTACCATAACAAATACATACTTTTCCCACAACATTTTCAAACCAAGAAGTGAGGGATATGTATTATAAGAACTAAATATCAACTTTTTAGCCAGATGTATAATAAATACTTCTGTTTAATGTTGCAACAGGGAAATAACTACTTAAATGTCTGTGTGTTTATAATTTTTTTTCTTTTAAAGTGATTTTATTTTTGTCACAAACTTGTAGCATTTTTGTGTGAACATGTCTGTGTTTGCTCTAAATACTTCATAAATTCTTTTTTCAAAACATAAATAAACTGTGTAAGTTTTCTTTTTTAGTTTATACAAATTGAACAAAATGTTAACCTTAGGCGCTACAAGTTCTAAAAAAAAAAAAAAAAAAAAAAAAAAAAAGTGTGTATTATATACAAAATATAGTTCCCTGCTTTGCCAGAATTTCGTAGCACAAATCTAGGGGTGAATGTTATATACAAATAATCAGAGTAACACAGTCATGACATCTACACACAGAAATAAAATCTAAGATAACCCCTTACAACCATTCAAAAATCTTCTGTCAAGTAATATAATTATAACAACTCTATGGTGGACTTGCTGTTAGGATAAAATTATAAAGGTCATTTATTAAATATAAAAAGCAAAAGATTTTAAATTCATTGTACATTCATTGTACAAATTGATTAAAAAGTAACTGCCTATTTTAAAATTCTTATAACTTATGATTCATTACTAGGAAAAAATCATTAATAAATGTAAGTATTTTAACATAGGGAGTTATTTTTCAATCACTCTAAAGATTTTTAACTTCGTGTTCTAAATTCAAAGTATAATTCCGTTAATAATTTTCATTTTAGACATCACATAATTCTCTAGTGCCTTTCAACTTCAATATACAATAAAATTTTTTTTAAAAAACCCTCACTATTTAAAAATATTCTTATATTCATTTCTGGTAAAATTATTGTTAAGAAATAAATTACAGGAATTAGAAAAAAAGAAAAAAAAAATCACTTTTCGAGCATTTTGTATAAATGAAGAATAAAATATACAGGATTGGATCAAAAACAAAACATGGGGAAAAAAACTGGACCATTTTTTTTTAATCACTGCCGCCAATTTTGATAAACCTTCCATGGATTAAACGAGTCATGATTAAATCATGGCTGGCTCACTGTACTTTCTAAAAGGATCGCCAAAATTAATGAGGAGAATAATGTTTATTAAAATTGTTTGTCTGATTTTGTTCTCATCTGAGGCTGGTGTCAAAGGGAAATAACTATTACATGCTCGACTAACCTCCCTTACTTACTAATGTCTGTTGTATTGTGATTTGTTGTTTGTTTCCTATTATTTCAACAAACATCCATCGCTGTTAAAACAACGTGATCTTAAAGTTTTGTTCTGAAGAAGGTTATTAAAACCAAAACGTTTAACGTCGACTTTCATTGTAAATTCATCCAATTTAGATAATTGTTTTTCGACTTTCTTCATATCAGCTTCAATCTGTGTAATTTTCAATATTCACCAGAGTGAATTTGCCACAATGCAAACATACAAGGACCTTAAATTGTTATCTTTACTCTGGACACTTCATTGATTTGTTTTCGATTATCCATTTCTTTCTTTTAATTATTCCATGATGTATCAAAGCAGCCGATTATTGTCAAGGGCAACCAAAAGGCTCTCTTTTCACCAAGGTGTCGGGAAGAGTGTTACTCCTTTTTCTGGATTGCTCCACTTACCCTTAATCTGTACTTTAAAATGCTGCGTGTCAAGCAACGGGGGCATCAAGTACGAATTTTGAGTCTTTGGTATGACTCAACTGGGATTGAGCCCTGGTCTCCCAGACCTTTGGTGAACCCTCTACCCACAAGGCCAATGGCCCAGTTTGTGATATACTCCTATGGACCCCCACATATGGCCAAGCAAAAGTAGGATGACTAGTTCGAACATACATACAGCAGCTCTGTGAAGATACAGGATATGGCCCTGAAGACCTCCCAGAGGTGATGAACGATAGGGATATCCGTGCTGGCGGCACGACCTGATGATTATGATGAGATATATAAGGACCTTGAATAAGTTCTTGCTAATTTTTCATGAAAAGTAAAATTTTATTTTCAAAAATTTGTTAGCAATATGTCACTGAGAGTGTTGTCCATCACTAGCCAATACTTTTTCTCATCTTTCTGGCAGCATTTGAATTCCATGTTGGAAAAACAACACATCTTTTAAAGGCCAACTACGAGTCAACCCATTTTTTTGCATCTTCATAAGAATGAAAGAGCTGCTCAGCCAGGCCATGTACCATCAATTGGAACAAGTGATAATTGGATGGGGCAATATATGGTGAATACGGTGGTTAGGGTAGGACTTCCCATTTAAGCATCTCCAAGTGAGTTTTCACCCATTTTGCAACATGTGGCCTAGCGTTGCCATGCTGCAAAATCACTTTGTCAAGTCTCTGCTTGTATAGTGGCCATTTTTTTTCAATGCTTGGCTCAAATGCACGAATTGTAGTTAATAGATAGTTTCAGTCAGTTTGAGCTGCTCATGATAAACTACACCCAGCTAATCCTAAAGTAGAAGTAGAAGCTATGAACTATGGATATTTGGCTTTGCCACAGATGTTGATGCTTGGCTGGTTTATCCTACGATCTTCTATGCTTAGGGTTATTGTTGTGTATTCACTTTTTATTGCCAGTTATGATACAATGCCAAAAACCTTTCCTTTTCTGCTATTGAAGCAAAAGTTCTCATGTGACAAGACGCCATTCAACGTCTCTCAGCTTCAATTCATATAGCACCCAATGTCCTTGCTTTTGAATCATTCGTAATGCTTTCAAACATTTCAAACGCTTGTGTGACCAACTCCTAATGATCTAGTAAGTTCACCTTGCCCCTAACATGAGTCTTCACGAAGTAATGCCTCCAAGTCTTCGTCTTTAAACTTTTTTTCTCTGCACGTTGTTTCTGACAAAGCATGGTTGCTGTAAGTCTCAACAATAATTCTGTGCAGTAAAATTCTCCTCAAATATACTTTCTTTGGCATGAAATCTGACATGTTTAATGCTATGAAAAACAAAGTTGTTTACACTTTCGCAAAATGACATTGACTGAATTTAAAATTTCTTTATAGATGCATTACAATCTAAAATTAAATGCACACCACAGTTCTGGGAATGCCATCTGTTGAAAATTTTTTTTCGTGTTTTTGATTTATATCAAAGACATATAACAGGGTTGAAATAAATTTATAATCCTAATGTGACCGGTTTTGTTTTTTCTTAAAAGAAATATATATGTGTGTGTGATTTGTAAACAAATAGTTTGTTGGTAACATTTTTAAATGAGCCAGAGCTCATTTGTTCACATAAATTTAAATGGTTTTAAACATTGCTATCTAACCCTAATTCAATTTAATATTAATCATTTGTTTGTACACAGTTAAATGGTTTCATATATAGTAAATGATTAAATAGTTCTATTTGAGCCATAGATGGGACTTTAACAGGTACTACTACTCTGGGTCAGAGTGGATCTGGGAGTAATGGCAATGAAGAAGTACTCTACATCCCCTAAAGCTCCAGGACTGGAGTTTCACCATTAGATGGTTTTGTGTCGTATATCAGGACTCTCATTTGGTGGGGAAGGGTCTTATCCCGCTGCAGAGATGCAGTCGGCATATTCTACAATTCCAGATAACTGGTCTGAGATAAGTTTCAGAATCTAATTAGTTCAAATCACAAAGAAAAAAATTACCATTATATTTTTTTCCTGGTGAAACTGAACAGGTGCACATGTAGAATGCCGATTTTTTTTTTTATGTCCGTGGTTTGTTTCTTGTTAAATATATGATTCTGTTACTAAAAAACTATTATTATAACTAAAGAACTGTTACTAAATATATGATTCTGTTACTAAAAAACTATTATTATAACTAAAGAACTGTTACTAAATATATGATTCTGTTACTAAAAAACTATTATTATAACTAAAGAACTGTTACTAAATATATGATTCGGTTACTAAAGAACTGTTACTAAATATATGATTCGGTTACTAAAGAACTGTTACTAAATATATGATTCGGTTACTAAAGAACTGTTACTAAATATATTATTCTGTTACTAAAAAACATTAAAATTGGACATCTTGAAAATATCTCTGGTTTCTTTTGGAAAAAAATGAAAAGAACCAAAAAACAACCACAAAATATAAATAAATAGTTCAGTGTATGATAATTTTGGATCTCAAATCTAGAAAAAGATAATTTGTAATGTCATAACTCTTGACTATAACAGTAATTCCCACTGGTGGGGTGCGGTAATATTTTTTGGTGGGGCATGCAATATTTTGGTGGGGCTTGTTTAGCGACCAAGTCAATGGCCTGTTAAGCTTCCTTCACGTGAATAGTAGTAAAATTTGGAATATGTAAGAATTAAATATTACAGGGGATCAGAATTTTAGAAATACCAAAGTTGGGCATGATTCAAAATCAGTTGGGGAACTGCTGCTCAATAACATGATTCTAGGATGCTGATCTTACAAAAAAAAAAAAAATAAATAAATAAATAAATAAAATCAATATTTACCTACAAGCTATTTGCTTACAAATCATATGTATTTAAATTGGCATTGAATAATCCACAAGGGTTGAGATGCCATGAAACACCAACCAACTATTTTTACAAAATAACTTGGTTAATTTGGAAGGTAATTTTACTACATCAAAACTAAACTTTACCTTTGAAAATTGGGCTGATGTTCCAAATTGTGCCATTCCTTGGTAAAAGACACCATTTTTCTTTGGTGAACCTAATAATGGAGTCAAAATTTCAGAATCCTTTATTGAAGAAAACAAGTAACACGCACCAACCATCCGAAGTTGCTTCGTCACTATTTCACACCACCTGTGAGCACAGACCTGCAAAAACAAATAAATATCATATACATGATGTTTCGAAAAAAATTCAACATCATTTCAGATGTACAGGATGTTAAAAAAAAAAAAAAAAAAATTGATATTTTGTAATCTAATAATTTTTCCAGTTCTCATTGAAATGATGTCAAATTTTAACAGCATATATAGAAACAACTGAAAAATCTATGTTTAAACATCTGTTTAGGTAGAGAAATGCCATTTACTGGAAAAGAAAAAGCATTTAAGCTTTGCCTAGTCATTTAGAGATCATCCCTTTGTTATACATGGGAGTTTCAAAAACATTTGAGTGTTTCAGAGAAAATTGATGTGATTTTGCAATAAATTGACCAATGTGCTTTTTTTTTTCCAGATATAGCCATACCATTCTCTGGAACAGAAAAGGCATGAAACATTAAATATATAATTTTGAGTTTCTTCACATGCAATTAAAATTTGAGATTGGCATAATAGTTAGAGTGTGCACCAATGGCCCAGGAGACCTGGGTTCAATCCCAGGTCGAATCATACCAAAGACTCAAAAAATGGTTCTTGATGCTTCCTTGCTTAACTCTCAGCTTTATAAAGGTACGGATCAAGAGTAAAGTGGAGCAATCCAGAGAAAAGAGTTACACCCTCCCCTACACCTTGGTGTTGTAGCTATTGAAAAGGGAGCCTTTGGGTCACTCTCGACTACAGTTGCTAACTACTTATATATATATATATATATATCTCAGAAAAAAATTGATATCAATTTGTTATATATATCTCAGAAAAAAATTGATATCAATTTGTTATATAACTCAATCCCTCCACCATGAGCAGAGTGTAACACAAAGTCAATTTTTAAGTGAGTATAGTTGGTTTAAATTCAGAGTTTACATTTTCTAAAGAAAACTCTGTCGCAGACATGATGGTCACGAATTTGAATCAGATAATGACTTACCTTATCGTCGCCATAAAAGAGCTCGGCTTTGTCTTATGTGCAGAGCATTAAATCAAGGAGAAAACTAGAACGTACTGGCACTGCAGTATTTATGCATATTGACCATGTGTGACCAGCATGCTTTGCCAACTATAAAAGAAGGGCATAGTAAGGGTTGGGGGGGAACACTTTTGCCCCCGAGGTATAGAGATTTATGGCGAAGACAGTGTCGTTAGTGAAAAATTCGAAAGACGGTTGGATACAGTGTCGCCCATAGGAGAGTTCAGCAAGTAACTGTGTTCCAGTGACAGATTGCTTGTCTTTGGTGTTGCTCTGTTGGTTTTTTGTTTTTTTTGTTTTGTTTCCCTTTCTCTCTTCACCCTTTGTGGAATGCGAAACCTTTGTGTTGTATACTCATAATACAAATATAAGCGGAAACACACTTCTTTATAAAAATATATCTCTTACACTTTATTCTTGAAAGGGTGATGTTTCTTGTGTGTGAGGGATGAGCTGGAGATGGGGACAGACTGTTATCTTGACCCAAAGTTCTTCTTTCAACCATAACAGCACTTCTTCCTCATCTTGGCTAGGTTGCTCAACCGTGGGTCACTGAGGGCCCAAAGCCCTCTGTCTGCTGCTGGTTCTCAATTCGGCATCTTGTCTCCAACTAACTCAAGCTGTCTGTGTGCTGGTTATATTATTGTTTAATGCCCACCTGCTTCCGCTGTTCTTCCGGTTATTTACACAGGTGCATCTCTTGATTAACGGCTCGGTCAAGGGTCAATATGTTACATGTGATTCTATTAAAATCTTTAAAACAGCTGTACAGTTACTTACATCCTGTCTCATAAATCATGTAGACACTATGGGGGTGGGGAGTACAAAAAGAACTCATAAGTGACATTTTCCAATGGACTTCAACACATGGATTCACACCAGTGTTAACCAACAAGCAAAGTCATCACCTCTCTGCAGATAATGGATACCCTTTAGAAGAGTTGTCAAAAAATGATGATTGATAGGGATGTATAGTGAGAGAGTCTCAAGGAAATTTATTCTGTTGACATGTTTTGATGATGAAAGGTAACCGAGTTTTAGATTTTATTATATTGCAACTTTTACATTTAAATGTTGCCAAGAATACTTTGAATATTTGTGAATATTCTTAAAAAAATTTTTTGGCAATAAGATGTGATGTCACTTAATCATGAATTTTGTATGAGCAGCCATGTTGATTTCATAAACACTCATTATTTTTCTACCAAGTATTTTTTCCTACCTCAAATTAAATTCATTATTTTTCTACCTAGTATTAAATTCATTATTTTTCTACCTAGTATTTTTTCTACCTAGTATTAAATTCATTATTTTTCTACCTAGTATTTGTTTTCTACCTAGAATTAAATTCATTATTTTTCTACCTAGTATTTTTTCTACCTAGTATTAAATTCATTATTTTTCTACCAACAATATTTTTTTTCTACCTAGTATTAAATTAATTATTTTTCTACCTAGTATTTTTTTCTACCTAGTATTAAATTCATTATTTTTCTACCTAGTATTAAATTAATTATTTTTTCTGCCTAGTATTTTTTGTACCTAGTATTAAATTCATTATTTTTCTACCTAGTATTTTTTTCTACCTAGTATTAAATTCATTATTTTTCTACCAAGTATTTTTTTCTACCTAGTATTAAATTCTTTATTTTTCTACCTAGTATTAAAAATGAGAGCATGATCAGTGATATCATATGATGTCACTTAAGTTGAAATAGGGATTCTACGAAACAGGATTCATATGTGATTATTTGATTCTGGCCATTAAAATCTACAACACAACAAATGCCTGCCAATTAATCTAGCTTTGATTATGATTAATGTTTATATTTTAATCTCTCAAATTTATTATTACTTATTAAGTCAGCACCAGTTTTTGGTCCCCACTAAAAAAAAAAAAAAAATTAGGTTTTCAAAATTTCCCAAATACACTATTATGTACGGTATCTATTTTCCAGGGAGAATCTTTTAAAATACTTACAACAAACTTTCCTGATTTCTCGTTAACGTCCATAGCAACACCAAGCCACTGATAGTTACTGTATGGTTGAATATTCGGTGGAATATTAGCTGGTTAAAAAAAAATAAAAATTATAGGAAAAATATAGCAGTGAAAATAAAATTTTTAAATACATAAAGTAATCTGTTGATCATATTTCATAACATGTAAGATGTCTTCCATTTAATCTAAAATATCAAATTGCATCTGAGGGTGAGGTTCCAGTCTTGGAATTAGTACTAGTTAGAGTCCCATCTAAGGGTCAAATAGAATAGTTAAATCTTACAAGAGATTATTATAATTATAAGTTATTTGAAATCATGCAGTTGTGTGAAAATTGTATTAGATAGGAAGACTTAATAAATAGAATTAGGAATGTAAATAGTAATAGTTGAAACCATTTAGAAATTTTATAAGAAATACTTGAAATCATTTAACTGTGTGCAAACAAATGACCTCTGGCTTATCTAAAGATAATGTTACTAACAAATTAATCACAAATCATATATACACATACACACTCTCAAGGTTTCTTTAAAATATAACTTTATTCTATAACCAGTTTTTATTCTGTAAAATTATTTAAAAAATGTTATATATTATTGGAGTACTTGAAAAGGGAGCCTTTGGGTTACCCTCAACTACAGTCAACCAACTTACTTCTGACATATATATATATATATATAAAAAGAGAGAGAGAGAGAGCAAGAGAGAGTGCACTTACACGACTTACCAAATAGAAATGGTGACTAGGCAAATTTTTCACTCAAGAATAGTTTTGCTTGTCTAAACACTAAATTCCAAATAAAAAGGGAAAACTATATAAAAGGGAAAACGTACCCAAATAATGCTAAAGTACAGCTAGACTATATATTCATAAAAAGTCAATAAATAGTGCTCTCGACTATAAGACATACTCCTTTTTTGAAGAGATTATCTTCTGTTCACAGAATTGTCTTGGCAAAGATATGCTCGAATTTATGCAGAAATATGAGACAAACCCTCAAAACCACACATTATGTCTGGTTGTCACTAACAGAAATATAAGTAATAAAAATAATGGTAATTGCAAGAAACAAATCTAATACTTTTCAGGAGACATCTGTAATACATAATCGGAATAATAAATATGAAAACTGTTACTGCTCACACGGAAGTAGCAGTGTGTTAACCAATGAAATCAAAATAAGAATATAAAAACTCAGAAGAATCACTTGTATTGAGGAAGAAATAAATGATCAAACAAAAGACATTTTTTATCTGTCTGAATTTTTGAAATGAGGTTTGACGTGTATTATTTTGGTAGTGGTTTGTCTGAATGTTGTCCTCGTCTTTAGTGTGGTAAGTTAAAACAATATTTTTCAGCTACTGTATCCTCCAGCCTTCCTCAGGTGGCCCTTATTTATCTGGGCATAGGGAAATAATTTTTAAAGTCTTACTGTTGATCAAACCAGGCATTCAAGAACTCATCATCATGTCACGCCATCGGCACAGATATCCTTGACCATATCTCGCCACCCCTCCCTATCATCCATTGCTTCTGGCTGGTCCTTAGGGCTACATCCCGTATCGGCACAGAGCTGCTGTATGTATGTTTGAGCTGGTCATCCTGCCTTTGCCCATCCATGTGAAGGGGTCCACAGGAATACATCACTTATGAGCTCGTCCCTACTTCTCCAGCAGTGTCCCACATGTCTGGTTCATCTAATTTTTATAGTTTTCATGATGGGTGGTTGGTGGCCATACAGCTGCTGCTTTGTGGAGTGCTGTCTCCAGGACTTGTTCAATATTGCTTGCAGTATAATGTATTTTTTGTTACATACTATTCTACACAGAGCTGCTGTACGTAGGTCCAAGCTAGTCGACCAGCCTTTGCTCGGCCATGTGAAGGGGTCCATAGGAGAACAACTATGACCCACACTTAAACCACATATTCAAGAACTATGAAGATGTGAGGCAACTAGTCTAGGAGAAGAAAAACTCTGAATTCAAACCTGTTAAACTCTGCTTAAAAAATTGACCTTGTGTCATATCCTGCCTGAGTGGAGGGGTTGGGTAAATATGATGAAGATGTAATTCAGATAATGACATTGTTTTTTTTTTTTCCCATGTCTATCAATCCAAGAAGCATCAAAAGAAGTTTCACAAGAAGCGTCATTAGATGAATTCAAAATGTAAAATCTAATGACAAAATGTAGACATTTTTAGTTGTCTAAATTTCTGAGACGAAGCTTGATGAATTTTATCATTAAGGGTTTTTGGACTATTGTCTTCATCGTTATTGCTATTTCCACAACGTTTCGGCCGATATGTCCTCCAGCCTTCTTCAGGTGTTTGTTGAACTCGGGAACCTTCACAGAACTTCGAACTATGTCCTTTATTGAATCCACGGTGGGGTGGGGTGGGGGTCGCCTATTCTGATTCCGTTAGCCATAACTGGGTACAAGTGTTAAGTATTCCCAACTCACCTGCAGTCAGGATTGAACCTGCAACCTCCAGATGATTGTCTCCTTAGAAGCTTTGGGAAACAACGCCTTTAACCGTTATACCATGTGTCCAGCTGGACATTTTTGTCAACATATTTCAAGTTGCGGTATCATGTTATGATATCTGGCTGGAATTGGTTAATAAACCTTCCATACTTAATTGGTTCCCATATACTTTTGACCTTGTCTTGAGCCATCATCGGTGGGGGTGGTGCATTGAAAGAGCAATCTAACCTTTGCATGTACGTTACTACTTTGTAAGAATTAAGCATTTATTGTTTTTACAGGTGTAGCATTTGTTTTGAAATTTGATTCTATAAAAAGCAGCAGCTAAAGACATTTCAGTGCAATTGCACTAGATTCAAAATTAATTCTGTTGCGTTTAGAATGTTTGTTTCTAATGTGTAGGGCTTTGAAAATCTGTAGTCTGTGTTCTTCTGTTCCTCTAATATTGGTAGAATTAACAATACCATTTAAGAGCCGACTAGAACAAAGCCACATTTACAAAACAAGCAAATATGAAGATCTCAAAAAAGAACTGGAAAAGGAAGGTATAGCATTACCATTAAAGCTGTGGAGATTGGAGCAAGAGGCTTTGTTGCAGGCACCTTGTACCAATTTCTGGGATAAATCGGAATCAATTGGTGTAATAGAAGCAAAAGTATGAAATGCCTTACGGAAATAACTGAAAACTGTTCAATGTGGATATTGAATAAAAGAAACGTCACGTGGAACATTTCAAAATAAACATGTCATAGCATCACCTGCTCACGAATGCGCTACAATATTCTAGTTATGCTAGCAAATTTGAAAATTTTTACATTTTGCCGTTAAATGTTGATTTGTCAGGATGCTTTAATGGGGCCTCATGTCAGTGAGGGGGGGGGGGGGGCAATGTGCAAATACAACTGTCAAGAGGAAGGCCCCAAAATGGTGCACATTCTCTCCTGAAGACCCCAAAACAAGCATGGAGTTAAAACTGCCCGGTGGAAATAAGAATGGCTAAAAGAGCATTTTCCATCCGCTCACTTTTTGATGAGTTTCTGTTACAGGGTAAGTAACTTCCTTCTCGGTGTGTTCTGTCTAGCTACAGCTTCTATTTATAGAATCAAATTTCAGAACAAATGCAACACCAATATAAACAATAAACACTTGATTTTTTCCAAGTAGTAATGTACTTGCAATACCCCCACCCCGATGATGGCCGAAGATGAGGCTGAAAGTACCAGAGAACCAATTAATTATGGAAGGTTTATTAACCAATCCCAGCCAGATATCATGACATTGATATAACAACTTGAAAGGATAAATACAAAAATATGTAGATAAAAAAAAAAGTCTATATTGTTTGATCAAATATGCCTTAATAAAGAAATGCTGCCCAAATACATGTATGTATATGAGTGTTAAAGTAAAGTTGGTGACCCGAAAGCACCGTTTTCAATAACTTCTACACCGAGGTGTAGGGGAGGGCCCTACTACATTCTCTGGATTGCTCACTTTACCCTTGATCCTTACTGTATAATGTTGAGTGTTAAGCAAGGGGGCATCAAGTACCTTTTTTTGAGTCTTTGGTATGACTCAACCTGGGATTGAACCCCAGTCTCCTGGACAATTGGCGACCATTCTACTCATTAGGCTTTGGAAGACGGGTTCAATCTCAAAGACTAAAAAAAAAAAAAAAAAAAAAAATACTTGATGCTACCTTGCTTAACACTCAACATTATAAGGTAAAGATGAACAATCCAGAGAATGAAGTAGCACACTTCACTACACCTTGGTGTAGTAGCTATTGCAAAGGGAGCCTTTGGGTCACCCTTGACTAATGTTGCCAACTTTACTTACTTATATGAGTACATGTGTATACATACACTAACATTGGTTAATGTTAAATGGCTACCTAAAATGAAAAGTAAAACAAAGATATATAGAGATTAAAGATAGAGTTTATTTACTCATCAACACAAGAAATAATCTGGAAAAATGATTTATTTTTAAAACAACCAGTTAATCTTTGCTAAAATAAAAAATAATACAAATACTGACCTAAAATTTCCACTTCAGAATCACATTTCTGGTATAACCCTATAGATTCTTTTCCTGCAATTTGGCATTCAAACAACTTTCCAGGAAAAAAAAGATTAAAACCATATTTTGGCGCTGCAGCAATCAATCTGAAAATAAAATGAATAAAAATCTTTAGATTTATAATGTCTGCTTCTGCATTCATTTTATTTATTTATTTATTTATTTTTTTCTACTTATTCATTTTTACTTTTTCATCATCTTCCTCCACCCCCAACTTTTCTTTCTTTTTTCTCCTTTTTAGAGTTTCCTTTCACTTTCCTTAATAATTTTTTTCCTTTTCTTCCACTTTTTCTTTCTTTCTTTTTTATTCTTAGAGTCTTTTCTTTTTCTTTTCTTGGAGTTTCCTTTTTCTTTTCAATCCATTTTTTATTTATCTTTTTTTAAAAAGTTTTCTTTCTTCTTCCTTCTTCTTAGAGTTTTTCTTTTTTTTCTCTTTCATTTGCTTCTATTTCTTAAAGTTTTCATTTTCTTCCCATTCTACTTTCTTTTTATCTTCTTTATTATTCTTGCTATTTTTCTTTTTTTTTCTTCATCTCCTTAAATTTTTTAATGTATCAAAAGTTATGTGAAAACCTGTTTGATAGAAATACATTTTACCATTTTTAAGAATTATTAAAAATTTTCATCTCCTTGATTCTCAGATATCTTGCACACAAAATTTATCAAAAATACAAACAAATATATAAATTAAAGAAAAGAAAAAAAGAAAAGAAATGAAGCACAAAGTGTATTCAAACTTTTGTAACAGAAAAACAAGTCAACACGAAGAGAGGTCCAGAGTTGTGTATTTGGTGCGGTACACATTCTGCAAATAATACCATTTCTAGCAAGAGTTATGTCCCCTCCATCAATTAAACATTTACTAACTCTTCAATACAAAGTTACATGATAGAAATTTATATCATAATACACGTTTGGAAGTGTTTACGATCTAACAGACAGCATTGTAGGATTGGTTTGGTTTGAAGGCACATCAACCTTTATATCTTATTCACTGCCAAATCGATTTTTACTCAAATAAACAGTTCTACTTAAACAATTCAGTTTAGCATAAATACATGGTTTAAATGTCAAAAACAGTTATATTTCAAACTATTCAGTTTAATCAACAAAGTTAAACGGTTCCAAGTATTGCTAACAATTCAATAAAACATCAGTCATTAATTCACACATAATTAGATGTAAAAACAGTTCTATTTCAAGCAATTTAATTTAGCATAAGCACACAGTTTTGACCCATAGATAGGACCCTATCAAGTGCTACCACTCCAGGCCAGAGTAGACCCAGGAGTGATGACAAAGAGGTACTCCACATTCCCCAAAGCTCCAGCATTACTGGAGCCTCATTATCAGATTGTTTAGTGTTATATATCCAGGACACTCATTGGAAGAGTTTTACCCCTCTGCATAGAGAGGGTGTCCTCATGGTGTAATGGTTAAAGCAATGGATTGTGGAATTGTAGTATGCGAGTTCTTACTCCAGTTATGCTATTATGTTCACTTTCGGGCAAATACCCTTGGGAAAGGTATGAACCCCCTTATCCTCCCAGCTATGGGTTAAATAGTACCACTACTGTTCTTCTAGGAGAATGGCTTTGGCATTAAATAACCTAAAAAGAGTTGATATGCCATTAAATAAAAAAACCCAAACCAAACCCTCTGCATAGATGCATTCTACAGCTCCAGCTAACTGGGCCATCATGGTAGGAAGTGAATGCAGCTGACTGAGTTCAAATTTTGAACAAGGTTGTGTGTATTTCCCATAGTGCTATACTCCTTAGAAATATACAAATTCAACTATTCTCCCTCTCCAACTATTAGTAAATACTAGGGAAGACTGCACTTGTTAATGTTGGTATGGCATCAGATCTAGGAGAAGGAAAAAACTGAATTCAAACCAGTTATAAACCAAAAGATGAATGGGCTCTGTCAGAATATTCCTCCCCGAAATATGCTACATCAGTAGCCGTCCTATGACCAAATCAGGTTAAGGGATTATTAAATAGAAATGGACCATCTAATTAAATAATGGTTTAGTTTGGTTTTATGGCATATCAACCACTGTAGGTTATTCAATGTCAAATCCATTTTTATACATATAAACAGTTTGATTTCAAATAATTCAGTTTAGCAAAAATATATTTTAGTTTTATTTGATCTATAGAGAGGACCCTATCAGGTGCTACCACTCCGAGCTAGAGTTGACCTGGGAGCAATGTTAATGAAGGGGTACTCCACATTCCCCAAAGCTCCAGCATTACTGGAGCCTCATCATCAGATTGTTTAGTCACATATTCAGGACACTCATTGTGGTAGGCAGGTTCTTACCCCTCTGCAGAGAAGCAGTTGGTGTATTCTGCCGCGCCAGTTTGAACTTGTAAAACATAAGTTCCTGAATTAGACAATGTTTCATATTCATTTATGTGGCTTTCAAAGCACGTATCGAGTTAAGCAATGCACAACATGTCAGCACACCAACTAACATGAACTGCTTTAGTCATGTGATATACAAACCACAAAATACCATATTCTTCCAAAATATTACAAAACTTTTGACTCAATCCAGTAAATTGATAAAGCAACTTCATTTCTCTATTTACACATGAAAGAAATTTTCATTCACAAACTAATATGCATTACACACATAAAAACATCCCTTCTTCACAAAGTGTGTACATATATATTTCTTTATTATTTCCTTATTTACAAGTTGAGACAATTATCATTCTACAAAAATTATAAAACAATACATTTGACAATTTGGAGAAAGAGAAAGAGAGAGTAATTTATAGCTTCCATCAGGAAGCAAGATTAACAGTGTCTGATAGTCTTGGAGAAGGTACACTAGAATATTTGTTAGGAACATAGAGGCCCCTTTGTTGAGAACCCCCAAGAGGACAGTCAATTTTTGTTTTTTGTTTTTTAATTCAAAATAAGTATTACCAATTATTAAAGGATGAAAATTTTTTGTCTACTTTTACATCATTTTGGGGTATTTAAAAAAAAAAATTCATTCTAATATGAAAGATTTTTCTTTTTTTGTTTTTGCAGAAACAGAGGTAGCAATGTTTTTTTTTTAAATTTTTAAAATTCTTTTTGTATTTTATTTTGGTTACAAGAGAAACTAATATAAAACCAAAATAATCAAGTTTAACTTCATTTCTTATATTCTGCGCTTTTTGTATCATCAATTAAAAATATTGTTTCGGCCTATTTTCAAGGACTTGAAAATTTGTGTTTAATTTTTATTTATTTTTTTTATTTATTTTTTTTTTTTACACAAGCTAAAAATCGCCTTTTTCTTTCCCAAAAGAAACCTTCCTCATCTCATTGTTTTTAAACAAAAACACAGACAACATAATTTCAAGACTAAATAGACCAAAACAAATATTTCCTTAACATTTTAATGGGTTTTTTATTATGCTACTAATTGGCTTAGTGGTAGAGTGTTTGCCAATGGACCGGGAGACTGGGGTTCAATCCAGGGTCGAGTCATACCAAAGACTCAAAAAGTGGTACTTGAGACCTCCTTGCTTAACACTCAGCATAAGGTACTTTTCCAGGGTAAAGTGGATCAATCCAGAGAAAGGAGTAGCACCCTCCCCTACATGTTGGTGTAGTAGCTATTGAAAAGGGAGCTTTCAGGTAGCCCTCGACTACGGTTGCCAACTTTACTTTTTTACTTATTAACAACTACAGATGATCACCAGAAAAAAAAAAGATATTTGATTTTCGGATAGTTTAAAATTATTTCAAGACAGTTAAAATCATTTTCTGGGACAGTGGTGAAAAAGATCCTGGTTTCATCAGAATATAACTTCACTTCATTTTTAAACTTTCCAAAGAGAATAATGTGGGCCTGTTAAATGACCACTCAGATCCTCAGAGTTTGACCCCTTTAGATGATGTTTTATGGATAACAACTTGAATTGACTGATTTTTGCCCAGAAGTTAGGGAATCACATTCATTGTACTTTCATATTTACATTTTTTTGTGCAGTAATTTCCAAACAGGTCAATTTGACCAACAGATTGGATCTTAAAAGGTACGACCACTCTCGGTCAGTTGACCTCGAAGTAATGGCAATCAAGGGGTACTCTACATTCCACAGAACACAAACTCCGCCACCAGATACAGTTTTGTGTAATACCCAGGACACACCTTTTAGCAGAGGTCTTACTCCTCTGCTTATACAGTCAGCATATTCTAAAGCCTGCTGACAAGTTGATGTTTTTCACTAACAATACTATTCTACTGAAATATGTGGGCATGAGAGGAGTCCCTGTGGCTCACGTGCTGGACTGTAACATCATAGTGAGTCCAAACTCCAGTCTTGCCCAGTGGACTGGGGCTACAGAATACACAGACTGCTTCTCTGCAGAAGGGTAAGACCCCCACCTCCAGCAAGTATCCAAGATATGAAACTAAATAATCTGATGGTGAGGTTCCAATAATGCTGGAGCTTTGGGGAAAGCAGAGTACCCCTTCAGTGCTATTGCTCCCTGGTCCTATCTATGGGCTAAATAGAACTAAACTGTGTGCTTGTGCTAAACTGAATTGCTTGAAATAGAACTGTTTGACTAAACATAATAACTTGAAATAGAAATCTTTTTGACAATTTAATTGTGTATTCATGTTAAACTGAATCATTTGAAACAAAACTGTTTATATGTATAAAAATGGATTTGGCATTAAATGACCTACAAAAGGTCGATATGTCATAAAACCAACTTTCAAACTTATGGACTTGGGAACGGTAAGAACCACCTTATCCTCCCAGTTATAGGTTAAATAGTACCACTACTGTTTTTCTATAAGTATGGTTTTGGCATTAAATAACCCATGAAAGTTGATATGCCATTAAACAAATCAAACCAATTGAATAATGCGTGGTTTGGTTTGGTTGGGTTTCATTGCATATAATCCATTTTTATACATATAATCTGTTCTATTTCAAACAATTCAGTTTAGGATAGACATGCAGTTTAAATGTCAAAACAGTTCTATTTGACTCATAGAATCCTATCAGGTACAACCACTCCAAGCTAGAGTGGACCTGAAAGAGTTACCCCTCTGCAGAGATGCACTTGGTGTATTCTACAGCCCCAGCTGACTGGGCTAAAATGAGTAACATTGTGAGTCAAGTTCCATACAGGGTTATGTATAAAGTAACAAGTAATTATGGGATTGTTTGGCACAAGAAGTTTATGTGGCAATTAAAATTCACAGATGGTTCTACCAATTATTACTGCAAGATATTCTCATACCTCACAATGCATTTACTAAAAAAAATAAAAAATAAAAAAAAATAAAAAAATTATATATATAAGAAAAAGAAAAGACGAAAAGAAAGAAAAAAGAAAAGACAAAAGAAAAGAAAAAGAAAAGAAAAAGGAAAGAAAAGAAAAGAAAAAAGAAAAGAAAAAAGAAAAAAGAAAAGAAAAGAAAAAAGGAAGAAAAAGGAAAAAGAGAAAAGAAAAAGAGAAAAGAAGAAAAGAAAAAAGAAAAGAAAAAGAGGAAAAAAGAAAAGAAAAATGAAAAAGAAAAAAGAAAAGAAAAAGAAAAGAAAAAAGAAGAAAAGAAGAAGAAAAAGAATAAGTCATTATCCTGAAAAGAGGAAATTCTTGTATCATAACAACAAGGCTACGTACTGCAATCAACAATGGTAAGAAGCCTGAAATTGATACTTGCATCACACCTTATTGCACCCCCCTTTTCAATTCAGCATCATCAGATTTCTGGTGGTTCTCAGAATTGAAAGATCAACATTTTTCATTCGATGCCAAAGTTGAAGTTGCTTCATGCAATTAAATCAAAACTAAACAAGAAACATTTATTCTTCAGAAATGGAATAAATAAATAAAATGGATAGAACATTTGGAAAGATGAGCCGCACCATATTGTGGCTACGCTGAAAAATAAATAAATAAATAAATAAAAATGAACGTGTAATTTGGAAGACATAGCTACTTTCATTTTGACTGCAATTTCATAGAATCTTTTTGGTGTAAAACGTTTTATAGCATAAGAAGACACCTTTATCTAGTCATCAGTCAATCATTACAACTTTCAGATGTATTAACGAGTCTGTTAAAAACTCAAAATATGAACTATCCTATTGGTGGGGTCTAGAATATGCTGACTGTATCCCTCTGCAGGGAGGTAAGAACCCCCTCATAAAAAAAAAACCCCGAAACAAATGTTCTGAGTATGATACTAAACTGTATCTGATTGTTCTTGAGATCAGAAGAACGTGATGTACACCTTCATTGACATTACACTCAGGTCCACTCTAACCTGGAGAGTTTTTACCAGTTAGGATCCCATCTATAGGTCAAACAGTAATTTACTAAGCTTTTTGCTTAGATGTTGCACAAGACTGACTGAAAAGGGGCACCCAATGAGACTCAAACTCACTCATGAAGGTTTGCTAGTCTAGCTTCTTAACATGGATCAAATAGATCTATTTAAAAATTATACATATTTTATAGGGTCCTGTGGGGGAAAAAACACCTAAGAAATAGCTATACAAAAAATGTAAATATGAACACAAATCCCCAACCCCTTGGCATAAAATAAAGCAAGACAAGTTGATATGCCATAAAAATCAAGTATAATGTCGAAAAATATTTGTTCTAACAATTCCATACACATGGAAAGAAGTATTCTAATTTTGGTTTCTTTTCTAATGGTATATAAACCTTCATGGGTTATTTAATGCCAAAACAAACAATAGTGATATACTATACCCATAGCAGAGGAATAAGGGGGTTCATGCCTTTTTCAAGGTTATTAGTCCAAATGTGAATGTAATAGCATGACTGGTTTCGTTTTGTTGGGTTTTATGGCGTATCAACCATTGTAGGTTATTTAATGCCAAATCTTTTTTATACATATATATCAAATATATATGATTTGATTTGGGTTGGGTTTTATGGCATATCAACTATTGTAGGTTACTTAATGCCAAATACTGTTTATACATATATTATATACATACGATGAGTCACTAACAGTTCAATTAAATATCAGTCATTTGTTTACACAGTTAAACGTAAAAACAGTTCTATTTCAAACAAATCAATTTAGCATATGTGATTTATTTATACTTGGTGTAAATGTCAAATGGTACTATTTGACTCATAGATAGGACCCTTTCAGGTGCTCTCACTCCAGGTCAGAGTGGACCTGTGAGCAATGAAAGGGTACTCCACATTCCCCAAAGCTCCAGCATTACTGAAGCCTCACCATCAGACTGTATAGTGTCATATCCAGGAGACTCCTGATGACTGGGCTGAGCGTGACAGGAGTTTGAACTTGCAAACAACGATGTCATTGTCAAGAATGTTAGCCACGACACCATGACAACTCTCTTCTCACTGTGATTTATTTTTTTTTATTTATTGCGGACTTTTTGTCCTCATCTTCATAGTTTTTGTCTTGTTTCTTCTTCACTACGTTTCGGCCAAATTTCACCTCTGGCCTTCTTCAGGTGATTTAACCGCGACCTCAGAAAGGAATGCGGAGTCTTGTAACCGTATCCCCACTAATTACTGCCTTCCACAGTTGTTTATCGCACCATGTTTTTGACCAAGTAAACATCTGGCCGACTTGGGTAGGAATTGAAACCGCTATCTTCTGACAATGCTCACCTGGAACCGTAGAGACTCAACGCCTCTATCCACTGCGCTACGGGCCCCGAAGGGCGATCAAGGATTGATCGCCTACTATACATATACATGCGGAAACATAATCAACAATAATGATGAACGAACACACTTCTTTAGAAAAATATACCTCTCATACTTTATTCGCGAAAGGGTTGCGAAAGGGTTGATGTTGGTTATGT
Organism: Sepioteuthis lessoniana; assembly: GCA_963585895.1. Lineage (NCBI taxonomy): Eukaryota > Metazoa > Mollusca > Cephalopoda > Myopsida > Loliginidae > Sepioteuthis > Sepioteuthis lessoniana. The sequence continues at coordinate 17,267,114 of OY757938.1, read as the reverse complement.
GTGAGAAGTGAGTTGGAGACGGGAACAGACTGCTACATATTGACACAAAGTTCTTTTGACCCTTCCTCATTCTGCTGGGCTGCTCAACCGTGGGTCCTGAGGGCCGCAAGCCCTCAGTCTGCAAGCTGATTCTCACGCTGGCATCTTGTCCCCCAACTGACTCCAACTGCAACTGCAACTCAAACTCTGCCTCGAACTCCAACTAATTCCAGTCGTCTGTGGCACTTGGTTATATAATTGTTTGACATCCACCTGCTTCCTGTGGGCGTACGCGTCTGCAACGAATTCAACCACGTCCACAGGTCAAGGTGATATTCCGATATCTTCGACCGGATGCACCTGTTTCTTGATTGCCGGCTCGGTCGAGGGTCAATATGTTACAGAAAGACGAAGAAAAAGAATTGATTAACTTCAACATGTCAACCCGTCCAGGGTTATCTATAGCTAGAGGTAAGGGAACAGTGTTCATATTTTACATTTTTGTGTAGTTGTTTAAGAATATTTTTTTTACACACACACGGTTCAACCGAATACAAATCTTTAAACTGATCTATTTAACCCATTCATTCATAGAACCCTAACATGTACTAGTTCGAGTGGACTGGGAAGTAATGGCAGTGAAGGGATACTCCACGCTCTCGAGATCTTAAGTATTTTGGTAATGTGAGGTACAATTCTGCCGCTCCAGCGACTTCTGCTAAATTCATGAATCACACTGAACTGAGAGAGGCTGGGCTCGCCTGATACTAGCTGGATTTGCTTGAAGCACAGTCTCAGAATCCACATTTTTAAGATCTACTTGCCCTTGCCTGCTCGTCAAGGTTCTTGCAATCCGAGAGAAATTCTTTAACCATCTACTTACAGTTATCGATAGCGCTTTCACTTTTAAATCCCACAATGCATCAGCATCAAAATTACTTTTATAGAACCAACCTTAGCGGGTACCTACGGCAACTTGCACTGCTTTGGTCATGTGATATACATATTGGAAACTAGTACGTACGTACCAAAATATTGTAAAACGCGTGATTCAGATTTTTTCTGTTTACATCAACAACACTTCCTCCAAGTACTAGCAATGTATTATATTTTTAAGAGTCTAGTACTTTTTTTGAAATCTTTTTTTTTTTTATTTAAAGCATAAACAGCTTGATTAAAATAAGATAATACATGTCTCGAAAGTATACACTATATACGAGTACAACTTATAAAATAGAATCTCTAAACAAACTGGGAAAGTATCCACGATTTCCTATATTCCATCCCTAAAACGAAAATACTGTTGCATAAGAAATATATACATACAAATAAATAGCTAAAATCCTTGCTTGTAAATGAAAGGTTCGGTGAGGTTATTGTTATATTGTGGCTCGTACCACGCAACCTCCCGTATCGTGGAGGTATAAAAGACGTGTGTTTCTTAAGCAGACTGAGAGCTCTGAAAGATCTCGGTCAGTAGTAAGATCAACTTCAGACGTAATACCAACAGCACGAGACTTATAATACTTGTTGGACTGTACCACTTCAGTTAATAATTAACTAACTATTTCACTGTGTATCTCTTCCTTTCCACGATACAACAGTTACTTAGTTTAAAGGCGTATCAACCCATGATGGCGATTTAATGCCAACTCATGATATATATATATATATATATATATATATATATATATATTGTAAGAAAATAGTATTTGTATTTTTAAATGAGTCAAAGCTGTTTTATTTTCCCAGTTGAATTGTTTCAAATATTGCTATTTAACACTAATAATTCTAGTTAATACTGATCATTTCTTTGCGCACAGTTTAAAAGGTTTCACGTATTGCTATCTCAGCGCAATTGATACTAAGCCATCACCTTCAAGGACTTTTATTTAAAAAAATGTTGGGCAATTGTTTGTCACGAGAGCAATTTGCAGAATGCAGTTGGGACAATATTGGTGCTAGGACTTGATATGACCAGCTAATTAGATCGGGCCTCTCCGACTGTCTTGTCTAGTCCAGAAAAGGCAAAGTGAACAGTTGCAAGTCACTGGACCTCTTTGGTAGTCAAATCATGGACTGCTCAACCAGGATCCTGTCCTCAAATATTACTAGTAGCCACCCACGACCAACAGGTAGCCTTGTTGATGGGGGTGCAATTAAAGAATGTTCTACACTTTATCAGGGCCTGAGAAAAAAAAATCCCATTAAACTTAGAAATAGCTGAAATGGCAACCCTGATGGTTTCCACTCGAGAAATTGATGCTGGTAAATTTAAGGACTTCAAGATAGACTTACCATTACTCCAGATCTAATCTGGGGTTGCCATGGCGTAGTAGCTAAAGTGCTGGACTGCAACTTTGAAGTAAGTGAGTTAAAATTTCAGTCATGCAATAACATTCCCTTTAAAAAGGGCGCCTCAGATAGTGTAAGACTAGCAAACCTTCATGAGTGTGTTTAAGTCTCATTGGGTGCCCCATTCAAATGGCCTTGTACCACATCTAAGCAAAAGGCTTCGTAAATTACTACTCCAGATCTACTCTGACGCAGAGTGGTAGTTCTTGTTAAGGTCGAATCATCACCATCAAGGGTCATCAGACTTTGTAAGTCCTCAAGACAGCACCAAGTGTCCGCACAGAGCTAGTGAATCTAAATTTTTGCTGGTCGGGCAACACTACTGTGTACATGTGTATCGGTCAATTGAAGAATGTTGTTTAGGAGTTTGCCCTTACTTTTCCAACACTGCTCAGCATGTCATGTTTGTCTTACTTAGTTTCTGAGATGGGAGGTAAGTGGTAGTACAACTGTTGTTTTGTGGGGTGATGCTTCTAGAACTACAGATTAGCAACCATATTGAAACCTGATCTCTGATAAAATAAACTGGAAATTTTTCTAAGCAGTAACTGTGTCAGTACTATTTTATGGTTGCACCACTTTAACGAAAATCTTGTAGAAAAAAGCTAGATGGGAATTACACTAATGTTAGAATGTTGCATGCTGTTTTGAACAAATCCTGGAAAAAAGGGTCAAATAGATCTGTTTAGATATTTGTATTCGATTGGACCGTGGAGAAAAAAAATAACTGAAGAAACCACACAAAAATATGAACGCGATTCCCTAACCTCAAGGCATAAGATAACCTTAAACGGATAGACATCCCGTTAAAATGTAATATGATAGTCAAATATTTTTGTTTCAGTCCAAAATCAAAAGCTATTTTATAAATGTATATCTATTTGTATTGAGAATAGAAAATGTTGTTGGGATGAGGGGGAGTCTCTGTAACGTTGTGGCTAACGTGCTTTGACGGCGACATCGTAGTAAGCGAGTTCAAACTCCAGCCGTGCGATTACGTTCACTTTCGGGTGAATACTCTAAGCATCTATTTTAGAAGAGCAGTATGGTTATATTCAAGGTTTCTTTGTTTAATGGTATGTCAACCTTCATGGGTTATTTAATGCCAAACCCATCCTTGTAGAAGAACAGTCGTGATACTATTTTATCCATAATTGACATAAGGGAGTCCACCCTTATGTCAATTATGGATAAAATAGTATCACGACTGTTCTTCTACAAGGATGGGTTTGGCATTAAATAACCCATGAAGGTTGACATACCATTAAACAAAGAAACCTTGAATATAACCATACTGCTCTTCTAAAATAGATGCTTTGGCATCAAATAAAGGTTGATATACCATTAAACAATGAAACCAAACCAACAAAATTTGCCACAAAGCCGAAAGATGGGAATGAGAGGTTGGTCTTCATATCCTATCGGCAACTTGACTAGTTTCATTCATTGACGCATGCAGAAATATACATAAGTAAATATATATTAGTTTTTATATATATTTAATTGCATGGAAGCTTGTCTGCGACCTCAGGTTTCATGACGTTTTATAAACGACAATTATCAGGCAGAAAACGAAAGATGATTGTCGTTTATAAAACGTGATGAAACCTGCGGTTGCAGACAAGCTTCCATGCTATTAATTATATATATATATATATATATATATATATATATATATAACTAATATACATTTATTTATTATTATTATATAACAGCTCTATCACAGATATAGAGCACTCTCCAAATTATATCTCATTTGGTTCGCCGCAAACCCACGAAGTGAGATCGTAACAACCAACACTGTTACAATTTAATTTTGCCCTCTTTTCTACAAATCGTTAAGTGAAAAAAAAAGGCCCGTCTTGTTTATATTTTCATGAGATATTTTTTAAATGCTGAATCATACTCATTGACCCATCTAAGTCTTTTTAATTCACTATTGTATATAAAAACTTCCATGTAGAGACTTTGAAGATAAGTATAAACAAAACGTTCCCCCACCGTCTCTTAAACGTACCAATCTCTGTTTTTTCTGATGTCCATCTGGCGTTTACGCCAGGTGGATGTTATTGTGCGATCCACCTGGTTACAGGTGGCAATCCCCACAGGCAATATCAGTTTGACAGAGCTGAGGTGCCCCCAAAATCGGAATACCGATGGAATCAAGCAATTTTTGTGACGTACGCATAAGTTTCGATTCGTGGGTGGTTCCCCACTATAAAATAACCTTGTAAGAGGTTGGATAAATATGAAACGTTCCCCTTTTATTCATTTCTAACTAAACATAAACCAACAAACAATAAGTAAAATTTATCTGCTAAAATGATAAACTAATTATCTATGGATGTTTGTTCTTAGAAAAATAAAATCAATGTCAAACTAAATATATTGGTTTAGCTTTTAATATTAATCTTTTCATCATAATTTCTCGTATATTATTGGGATTTTCCCAACTTTATATGGTAACAATATTGCGACGTCGGCAAGAAGAAAGAAACACAATTTAAAATGTTATAAAAAAAATATATATTCACATAGAGAGGAGAGAAAATATTGTCCTTGCAAACAGTTGGTTTGCGGGAAACTTATTCGTAAAAGGCATCCTTTTAACAGTTTGTATTTCCTGTGTCCTTTTGGTTGGGTTGAAGAAAATGGAGCCTTGTTTCTTGTGCTTCAGTTGCCGGAAAAATCCTCACAGACGTGTATTGGCGTCTAGAAGACTGAGAGAACGGCGGGAACGTCTTGATTCCGAGGAATCAGCCAAGCAAAAGAGGAAGGGCGTTCGTAGGAAACGTCCTCATAGGGGTTTGGAGAAGATCTAAAAAAAAAAAAAAAAAAAAAAAAAGGTAGCCTGTGATTGGTTGTTTTTCATCCAATCACTGGGCACCTAGTTAGTGACTCCGTAAATAATTTCAATAATATTAAAAAATCTTTTAAACCAAAGTCACCAAAATACGCCAGTCATTATGAAATCCAAAACTAATCCCATGTGTGCGTATACTGTGAGAGGAGAGGGAATAATTAAACTTTTATTCACAAAAAGAAATTCCCGAAGATATGAAAAAAAAAGTTTACAATCAAAAATAAAAATGATCGTAACCCGCCTTCATGAAATATTTCATTAATCGGTTAAATTGTGAGGTTCTGAAAAGAATAGAATATTTCAAAAACATTTAAAAATAAAACTAAAAGAATGAAAATAAAGCTATAAGATCAAATACTCAATATAATCCATTCAGTGGTTACTCATTTGAAACCTCTGCTATATGAGCGAGAGCCGTGCACCGTTAAACTGCTGTTACGTTATCATATTTACCCAACCCCTCCGCTCGGGCAGGATATGACACAAGGTCAATTTTTAAGCGGAGTTTAACAGGTTTGAATTCAGAGTATTCCTTCTAGACTAGTTGCCTCACTAAAGCTGAAGAATTCAGTCTGTCCTACTATTTACCTATTTGGAGGTCTAGTCGAAATGGAATCAACCTATTGGGAGGGGGTAGTCAAATTATTCAACACGCAAAATAAACTGATGGATGTTCACCAATCAGACAGCAAAATACTGCGGCATTTGTTCCACGCCCCACCGAACGTGAAAGTGTGGCACAAGGCCTTTTTTTTGGTGGGTCCGGGCGCAGGGCCGTAGCCCACACGCGCCTGGCATTTCCCAAAAATGCCTACGGCCCCGTCGGCATTCCCCTTATTAGGGGCGCCTCAGACGCCAAGATTGATGGACGATAGAGACGGATGGCAAGAGAATCAGGTTTGGTTTTACAGGATATAAACCATTGCAGGTTATTTAATGCCAAACGGTAGTTGAGCACTCTGGCAAAGGAATTTACGGCTGCCACTCGCATAATGCAAAGCTCTTCAAATGAATTGAGCACTCTGGTATCCGGTAAGGCAAAATATAAACAAACGAAAGCTAATACATAATGACTTATAATTCCTGAGCTGATGTGGTGCATTTGTTGACTGAACGGTATGATACTAAGTCTTACGTAAAGTTGGGTGGGTTCTGATCCCAGCTTCAAGCGTCCTACGTGTCTAGCTACACTGAAGAGTTGTGATACAATGAAACAGCATCTGTGGAGATATATAATTTCCAAACACATTTTGTAGATAACATTTTAAAATGAGCCGGAACTCATTTTCTTGCACACAGTTAAATGGTTTCACTTCTTTTTATCTAATAGGAGTTATTCTATTTACTATTCATCATTTGTTTACACATAGCTGGATGTTTTCAAGTATTGCTGTAATATAATGGCCGAGGGATTTTGTTTTATATATCTTGGCTTTGGGTTTAGTTAGGCTGAGAATCTTTCGGCTCAGTGCATGGGTTAGTTAGGGGCAAACATGCGCGCAGAGCAGACGTGTCATTCAGAGATGTCACAATAAAAATCCCAGATAGAGGATGTGACCAGGGATGCGAGTGACGTCACGCGCCAGAAGCGTGGGCTCAGATTTGAGAAAAGTCAGTTGAGTTCTGCCTCGGGAGAAGATGGTTGACTTTCGGGGCTCGCCGAAGCCAGGCCAGTGGCCTTGCGGCAGGTGTCGCACGTGGTTTGGGGCAGATGGAAAAATCAGTATAGAAAGATGGTATCTCTCTCCTTATGTTGAAAAACCTTTTGACTCAAAAGGTAATAAAAAGTTTCTTACCAGAACTAAGAAGTCGTAAGTGTTTTTGGTGTTTCGGGATTCCTATATATATATTATGAACATTTTGCTTACCGGTATGAATATGTCTATTTCACGTATTCATATCTGGCTATGTAACATTACTATGTAACACTAACAATTCAATTAAACATCGGTCATTTGTTTATACACAGTTCTATTACAAACATAAGCCGTTTGTTTACTCTTAGATTGAATGTCAAACAGTTCTATTTGATCCAAAGATAGGACAATTAAACTGTGTACTCATGCTAAACTGAATTGTTTGAAATAGAACTCCCAGGTCCACTCTGACCCTGAGTGGTAGCACCTGATAGGGTCAAGTAGAACTGTTTGATATTTAAACAGTGTGTAAACAAATGACTTAGGTTTAATTGAATTATTAGTGATACATAACAATGCTTGGTTTGGTTGGATTTTATGGCATATCAACCTTTGTAGGTTATTTAATGCCAAATCCATTTTTATTCAAATAATCAGTTCTATTTCAAACAATTCAGTTGAGCATGAGTACATAGTTTAATTGTCAAAAACATTTCTATTTCAAACTATTCAGTTTATTCAAACAGTTCTAATTCAGTTTAGCATAAGTACAGATTTTGTTTACACAGTAAGATGTCAAAATAGTTCTATATATAACAATTCAGTTTAGTGTAAGTACAGTTTCAATGTCAAAAACAGTTCCATTTCAAACAATTCAGTTTAGCATAAGCATGTAGTTTTAATGTAAGTACTGTTTAATTGTAAAAAACTTTTCTATTTCAAACAATTCAGTTTAGCATAAATATGCCATTATTTCTATTTAATCCATAGATAGGGCCCTATCAGGTGCTACCATGCCAGGCCAGAATGGACTTGGGAGCGATGGTAATAAAGGGGTACTACGCATTCCCCAAAGCTTCAGCATTACTGGAACCTCACCATCAGATTATTTAGTTTCATATCTAGGACACTTGTTGGGTGGGGGTCTTACCCCTCTGCAAAGGTGCAGTCAGTGTATTCTACAGCTCCAGCCAACTGGGTAAGCAATACTTGGAATTATTTAACTGTGTGCTCACAAATGAGTAATGTTGAATAGAATTATTAGTGTTGATTAGCAATACTTGAAATTCTTTAACTATGTGCCTAAATAGGATTGTTTGTGTTATATAGCAATGCATGGAACCATTTAATTGTGTACAAATAAAACTATTTGTTTGCAATATTTGAAACCATTTTAATAAATGCAATCAAATGAGTAATACTAAATAGACCTATTCTTATCAAAATATCTGGAACCATTTGTTGGTTGGTTAGTTGGGTTTTATGGCATATCAACCTTTGTAGGTCATCTAACGCCAAATTCTGTTTATATATACATACATATTAAACCAAAGATTTCAAAATAAATATTAAGTTAGGTAGAATTTTCTATTAGCAGGATTTCATTTGTTTACACAAGATTAACCAGTTTTAAGTTGTCATATTTTTTGGTACAACTGTTTCTTTCAAGAAGGACAGAATAGATCGATTAAGTTATTTACTTTGAAAAATTACTTTCTGGAACCATTTGTCTGTGTGCAAACAAATCAACTCTGACTCATTTAGAAATAAGATCACCTACAAACTATTCACTTACAAATCATATATATAACCATTTAACTGAATGAGAATAAATGAGCTCTGGCGCATTTAAAGATATTTTCTATAAACTATTCATTTATGAATCAGATGTATCAAGAGGATTTAGCATTAAATAACCTATAATGATTGATATGCCATAAAACCCAACTAAACCAAATCATATAAATGTAATATATATGTATCAAGAGGATTTGGCATTAAATAACCTATAATGATTTATATGCCATAAAACCCAACTAAACCAAATCATATATTTAATTCCTATGGCATTTAAGGACCTACCAAATTGGTTTGGTTTTATGGCATATCAAAGACATAAATGGTTTCAATTATTGCAATCTAACACTAATAATTCTATTCAATATTAATTATTTGTTTGAAGTTGTTACAAGAATTGCAATTTAACACAATTTATTTATTTACACACAGTCCAGTTGTTCCAAGTAATACCAATAATTAAATCTAAGCTCATTTAAACAGTTTCAAGTATTCTATGTATTACTAACAATTCTATTAAAGTCATTTGTTTACACACAGTTAAATGGTCAAACAGTTCTATTACTAAAACTTCAGTTTACCCATAGTTGGACCCTATCAGGTGCTACCACTCTGGGGTCAGAGTGAACCTAGAAGTGATGGCAATGAAAGAGTACTTCATCTTCTCCAGAGCTTCACTGACTGGAGCTTCAACATCAGATGGTTTAATGTCATATCCAGGGCTCTTGTTTGGGAGAGTCTTACCCCTCTGCAGAGATGCAGTTGGCATATTCTACAGCCCCAGCTGACTTGGCTGCTAGCCCTATTCAAGGATTTCCAAATACCACTAGCAGCTTTGATCTTCACTGGGCGTCTCATACATCAGCTGTATATATTTGAATAGATAAATTTTATGCCAGAAACTATTTATGCATGCTTGTCTAACAATCTGGGACTGAGTGGCATAAATAATGATTAGAAAATATGTGGCTAGAGGAACAAAATATCTCAGACACACCTAAACAATTATCCTGATGGGTCACCTACAAAAAGATAATATTTAAATGTTCTTGCATTGCATTGTTATTAATCAGCTTCTATACATAACTTTTTAAAAATTCCACCTACAATTTAAACTATTCAATAAGGTTAACACTAATCTATAATTAGTTAAGTTAAAAAAAAAAAAAAAAAGCCTGGAAGACCTGGGTTCAATCTTAGGTCAAGTCATACCAAAGACTCAAAAAAAGACCTAGGATTGAACCTAGGTCTCCCAGGCTAAGTCATACCATAGACTTGAAAAGAAAAAAAAGAAAAGAAAAAAGGTACTTGATGCCTCCAGGCTTAACACTCAACATTATAAAGGTACAGATCAAGGGTAAAGTGGAGCAATCCAGGGAAAGGAGTAGTGCCCTTCTCTACACCGTGGTGTAGTAGCTATCAAAAATGGAGCCTTTGGATCACCCTTGACTATGGTTGCCAACTTTACTTTTATAATTAGTTACCGCGTTTCATTATGGAGAAAAAAAAAACAAACAAACAATAGATTCTCTTGTTCTTATATTCTTTGTGTCATGAAAAAGTCAATTTTGTGTACAGATATGAGGTAGAGTTGACTTATAGTAATGAAAACACATTTATGGATATGTTTTTCATGCTATGGCTACTCACAAAAAAAAAAAAATAAATAAATAAATAAATAAAAATAAATGAATAAATAAAATAATACAAGGTGTTTCGGAAAAATCAATATGATTTCATAATCTCATAATTTGATCAATTCTCATTCAAATGATCTCAGATTTTAACAACTCAAAAATCTTTGTTTAATATTTAAACATCTTTTCTTTCTCTTCTAGAGAATGGCATTTCAATAACTGGAAAGAAAAACATGTAAAACAGAGAATTTTCAGCCGTTTCCACATGGGTTGCTTCTGCTGTATTATTGCTGAGTTTAAACTTTTGTAAAGTATAAGTTCCTGAATTAGATTATATTGCATGATCATCTGTGCAGTTTTCAGATCACACATTGATTGAATCAATACATGTGTCAGTGTACCAAATACCATAATACCACCAGCCAGAGCAAGTACCTCTCACTAGTTGGCTGGAGTTGGAAAATACACCGCCTGCATCTCTGCATCTTACCATCAGATTTAGGGTCATATCCAGGATACTCATTGGGGGAAGTCTTAACCCTTTATAGAGATGCAGTCGGTGTATTCTACAGCTCTTGATAAGAGGACTAGAAGAGTTGGAAATCAAAGGATGGATTGAGCCCATCCAAATTATAGCATTGCTGAGATTGCCTAGTGTACCGAAAAGAGTCCTGAAGACATTTATTTATTAAAGTTTTTCATATCAGCGTTTGCTGATGGTCTTTCACTGGAGTTTGAGAGACAGCAAATCTCCAGGACTCTTCTCAGTATTCTGGCCATTCTCAACAATGCAGTAGTTTGGATGATCTCCACTTGTTGGCCAACTTCCAAGTCCTCAAGTCCCTTTAATAATCCTTTAGTTACAGTACCGAAAGCACCAATCACAATTGGTATAATTGTCACCTTCATGTTTCATAGTTTTTTCAATTCCCAAGCAAGGTTGAGGTACTTATTACTATCTTTATTATAATAATAATGCTGTTAAAATAGTGCAAAGAGAGTATAAGACTAGACACAACTGGATGGGGAAGGTGAACCATTGGGAATTGAGCAAGAAGTTTAAATTTGACCATACAAACAAATGGTATATGCACAACTCGGAATCCATCTTAGAAAATGAGATGCACAAAATTCTATGGGATTTTGAGATACAAACGGATCATCTAATCTTGGCCAGACGACCAGACCAAGAGATAGTCGATAAAGAAAAAAAAAGAAAACAGAAAAAAAAAAAAAAAGAAAAGTGAACCTGCGTTCTGGCTGTCCACAGGGTAAAACTGAAGGAATGTGAAAAGAGAGGTAAGTACCTAGACCTAGTGGAGACCATCTAAAGTACAGTATCTTTGAGATCAGACAGAATACTAAGAAGTGTCTAGGAGACTTGAGTGAGATTTGCTGTCACTCAGACTCCAGTGGAAAACCATCAGCTCATGCTGGCATGAAAAACTCTCAAATGAATAAAATAATAATTTTGGTGGACTTTGGAATCCCAGCAGACCACAGAGCAAAAATAAAAGAAAGCGAAAAGAGAGATAAGCATCTAGAGCTTGCAAGAAAACTAAAATAAACAAACAAAAAAAAAAACAAACTATGGAACATGAAGGTACTGGTGATACCAATTGTCGTTGGAGCACCTGGAACAATCCCCAAAGGATTGGTAAATAAACTGAAGGTGTTGAAAATAAGAGGTCAAGCAGAGACCATTCAGATTACAGCATTATTAAGATCAGCCTAAATACTGAGAAGAGTTCTGGAGATTTCCTGTCACTCAAAACCATCTGTTAATACTGGTGTGAAAAATTCTCAAAGGAGTAGATAACAATAATAATTTGTTTGCACATAGTTATATCGTTTCAAGTATTCCTCTCTAATGCAAACTTTTTATATAAATTTGTTTATCTCAACAAGTTGTTACCTTCAGCTGGCCTAATGAGTTTAGTGTTTGCCAAGGGTCTGGAAGATCTAGATTCAATCCCAGGTCAAGTCATATCAAAGACTTAGAAAAAAAAGATTTTTTTTTAAATGGTACTTGATGGCACCTTGCTTAACACTCTGCATTATAAGGTAAGGATCAAGGGTAAAGTAGGGCAACCCAGGAGATGAGGTAGCACCCTCCTCTACCCCTCAGTGTGGTAGCTATTGAAAAGGGAGCCTTTGAGTCACCCTCAACAACAACTTTACTTTATATGTGTATGTATATAAATGAACTGAACAAGTAGCCAACTTTACTTACTTATTTCATGTCTGTTTACATTTGAAGGCTGAATGTGTATGAATACCTTAGGATTTATTTCCTCTGTAAATAAAACTTGAACTTTTAAACTAAATAATCAACTTTGAAGCTGTTTATAAATAATTTCCAAAGTTTAGTTTGTTTATTTTTTAAGCAAGATCAGTCAAAAAAATAAAGTTGGATTCCACCACATCATGTAAAATAACCATTACCTAAATACGTTGGTATAATCTGAATGTGTAGTGATGTAGCCTATATACAAATCGACAAGGTACAACACACACACACACACACACACACACACACACACACACACACACAATTATAAAATGGCCAGCTACCTCCCATCTCTAAAACCATCCAAATAAGACGAACAAGACATGCAAGGACACTGTTGGAGAAGTAAAAACAAACTCATAAGTGACATTCTCCGATGGACCCCTTCACAAAGACGAGCAAGAGGTGGCTGACCAACACGGCCAACAGGTCTGTACGGACACTGGGTGTAGTCTAGAAGACCTGCCGGAAGTGACGGATAACAGAGACAAATAGTGAGAGAGAGTCAGAGATATCCATGCAGCCAGTGCAACATTATATATATATATATATATATATATATATATATATATATATATATATGTGTGTGTGTGTGTGTGAAATAGGGTTATTCAATAAAAAGTGAATTTTGCCCAAGGAGTTGGCAATAGGAAGCCCTGTTAGACAGTTGCACCTTTTTCAAGGAAATTAAGTGATGGGTCCGTCAATCTCCAAGAAGACTGCCAGCAAAATTTTCTTAACTGACTGCTGCACCTGGAATGTTTTCCTTTGCAGGAGAGCAAATGTGTTTCCTTGACATGGTCTGTCTTTTCAAATCTGACAATTGGGGAGCCTATTTGTAAAGATATTTTTCATTAAAATATGCTTCTTTGTACACATCATACATCCTTCAGTGAATTTCACATGGTTGGCCATAAAAAGATGTGATAACAGACCTCTTTACAAGCCGAGAGTACTGTTTAATTTCTGGCCATTTTGAATAGCCTCAAAACAAATATTTTTGTGAGATTAAAATAACTAATGAAATAAATCAATTGTAAACAATGCAGAGTTCCCGTTTATGAAACCACATATATATATATATATATATATATATATATATATATATATATATATATATATATATATATATATATATATATATATGTATGAATCTCTTCTTCGTTAGCAGTTCCTGAATCTCTTGGTTGTTCTCGTCGAACCAGTTTTTGTTCTTAGTGGTAAACCCCAGAACCTCTTCAGATATCTGCAGGATGGCACTCTTCAGTTGATCCCAGAGTGTTTCAGGAGAAGTGTCTTCTGAGCAGTCGCTATTTTCAAACTAGGACTGTAGGCCTGCCTGATAGTCAGGTTTCACTTCAGCTGACTGAAGTTTGTTCAGATTTAACTTTTTCTTGGGGGTACCTCCCTTTTTTGGTTTAGGTTTGAAGTACAGTCTAAGTCTGCAGCGCACTAGGTGATGGTCGGTGTAGCATTCAATGGTGGACATCACTTTGGTGTGAATGACGTCCTTGAGGTCACCCTTGTGCACAAGGACGTTGTCAATGAGGTGCCAATGTTTGGACAGGGGATGCATCCAGGTTGTCTTAAGTCTGTCATTTTGCTGGAAGATGGTGTTAGTGATGATAAGTTGCTACTTAGTGCAAAGCTCCAGCTGCAAGCGCCCGTTGTCATTGCAGTTACCAACGCCGTGTCTGCCAAGTACTCCTTTCCAGGAATCTGCATCTTGGCGCACTCGAGCATTGAAATCACCAAGGATTATCATCTTTGGACTAATGAGTTGAGTGTTCGCCAAGGGTCTGGAAGATCTGGATTCAATCCCAGGTCGAGTCATATCAAAGACTTAAAAATTTAAAAAAAAAAAAAAAAGGTACTTGATGGCACCTTGCTTAACACTCTGCATTATAAGGTAAGGATCAAGGGTAAAGTGGGGCAACCCAGGGGATGAAGTAGCGCCTTCCTCTACCCCTATTGGTAGCTATTGAAAAGGGGGTACTTTGGAGACAGCTGTGGAGCTTTGAGTTGAACCTGTCTTTTTCTGCAGGTTCAGCTCGAAGAGTTGGAGCGTATACACTGAAAAACGTGGCATTCCGCTTATTTTTTTAGAGGAAGACGCATGGACATCATGTAGTCGGAATGACCATTTGGCAGATTTTCCAGTCTGGAGGCTATGAAGGTGCTGACCATGAGACCAACGCCAAAAAAGGTGCCCCTCTGTTGTAGGTTTCCCTGACCAGAAGAGGGTGTATCCATGTCCTTGGATGCTGCCTTCTCCAGGGAAGCGGACCTCGCTAAGGGGAGCAATGTCGATATTTAACCTGGACACTTCCTGTGCAAGCAGAGCTGGGCTACGTTCAGGTCGGTTATCATATCATATTTACCCAACCCCTCCGCTCGGGCAGGATATAACACAAGGTCAATTTTTTAAGCGGAGTTTAACAGGTTTGAATTCAGAGTTTTCCTTCTCCTAGACTAGTTGCCTCACTAAGGCTGAAGAACCTAGTCTGTCCTACTATTTACCCATAGCTGGAGGGATAATAATTGGATTCATACCTTTGCTAAGGGTATTAGTGCTATGTGAAATACAATCAGTCTCGTCCAGGATTTGAACTCATGTCGCCGAGTCCATTTCCTGCGAGGATAACCATTATACCACGTTCAGGTTGGTTATAGTGAGCTGCGTCAAGCATGGTTCTGACGTTCCAGCATGCGAATTTTAGTATTTTTGCATTCTTGGAGGTGGGTGCATACCTTCCTTGTTTTAATGTTTCGTGACCGCTTGAGAAGATGCCCGTTGAACGCGGCAAGCCAACTGGGGGGGGGGGGGGGAGAGAAGAAACGAGCTTCAGTTAGGCCACCTTTTCTAGGCCCCTCTCCTTGTGGAGCAGGCAGTGCTGTCACTAAAGAAGGCTGCTTGGTCGTTCAGGGTGCTGCCGGGTAATGCTGTCGTCTCAGGTCAACATCAGACGACCAATATACTGAACCACCCGCATGCAGAATTGGGACTGCGGTCTCCAGTGTCATCTTTCATCTGCTGTTTCGCCCCTTTCCCATCGCTACAGGACTTGGAAGTGTTGGTGGCGTCGCGGACTTGGACTTGTTCTTTCAGCCCGCGCAATGAAGTTTTTAGGTGGAGGGCAGTGTGCACAGTACTGGCCACACCCTTTATACCCGTGGTTTATCTGTCATGGCCTAGTAAGCTGGGACGGTGACAGCAAGGTCCTTGGGTCCTAGGTTTTATCTCAAACTGTCCTTGTCCTAGATAGATTTCCTACCGAGGCTGTCGAGCTCGCTCTGCTCCTGGTATTTAAAAGCTATTTGACCCATAATGCGCTAGATGGTCGTTAAAAACACACATATAATTAAGAAAATCAGAATTTCTTTTAATTTATACTGCATATATCCTCTTAAACTAGCAATAATTTCCTTTCTAATCATATGTTAATCGAAGTTTAATAATTTCGAAAAAGGCAGATTATCTGAAATTTATATCATCATATTGCCAGACCCTTTCTCGACACCCATCGCTATCATCCATCGATCCCGTAAGGACTTCCAGGCTATATCCTGTGTCGGCACAGAGCTGTTGTATATAGGTTCTAGCTCGCTGGTTGTCCAATCATTACTCGTCCATATGAAGGAGTACACCGCTTATGCGTTCGTCCTTACTTTCCCAACAGTGTCCCGCATG
>OY757938.1:16878365-17240865 GCA_963585895.1 Sepioteuthis lessoniana | reverse complement strand
TGAGTGTACAGCAAGGCGGCATCAAGTACCATTTTTTTTTAGTCTTTTGTATGACTCAGCCTGGGATTGAACTCTGGTCTTCCGGACCATGGGTGAACATTCTACTCATTAGGCCAATGGCCTGGTAAGTGACCAATAAACATGTAATAATATATTAATTAACTAATATCCAATAACATCAACAATAATCAATCAATAACCTATATCAAAGGTGGTGTAATGGCTATTGTCGTAGGAAATGGACACGGCGATATGAGTTCAAATCCTGGACGAGACCGATTGCATTTCACATAGCACTAATACCCTTGGGAAAGGTATGAATCCAATCATTCTCCCTCCAGATATGGGTAAATAGTAAGGCAGACTGGGTTCTTCAGCCTTGGTGAGGCAACTAATCTAGGAGAAGAAAAACTCTGAATCAAAACCTGTTAAATTCAGCTTAAAAATTGACCTTATGTCATATCCTGCCTGAGTGAAGGGGTTGGTAAATAGGATAACCAGTAACAATAACCATTAAACAATAACGAAGTCAAATCCTAGAAGAAAGTATTTCACATCATGTCAAATACCCTTGGGAAAAGTAAGAATCCAATTATTCTTACCCTAGCTATGGGTAAATTGTAGGTTATACTAGCCACTTTAACCTTAGTATGGCAACTGTTCTGGGAGAAGGAAAACATTGAATACATATCAGTTGTACCCCACTTAAAAATTGACCATGTGTCTCATTCTGTTCATGGTGGAGTGGTTGTGTTAGAGGCATGCCTAGTCTAATAGTTATAATTTTAGGAAATAGGCACTACAACAAGAGCCTAAAATCTTGGCTGAAGCTGTTTGCATTTTACATCTTGCTAATACTCTGGGGGAAAGCATGGATTCAACAATTCTCCTCTCGGCTACAAGTTAATAGTAGGGTAGACTCTGAAGTCAAACCAGATTTGCTCTGCTTAAAAAAATTGATCTTGTGTCATGGTTGTAGCAAAGGGGTTGGGTAAATACCTACCAATAAATAATTTGTAGAGAGAGAAAAGAGAAATCGAAAAGACAAAAAGAGAGAGAGAAGAGAAAGAGAAAGCAATAGAGGAGAGAGAGAGAGAGAGAGAGAGAGAGAGAGAGAGAGAGAGAGAGAGAGAGAGAGAGAGAGAGAGAGAGAGAAAAGAGAACAAAAAGAGAAAGCAAGGGAGAAAGAGAGAAAACAAGCGAGAGAAAGAGAAAAGACAAAGAGAGAGAGAGAGAAACGAGAAAGAGAAAGCAATAGAGTAGGAGAGAAAGAGAGTAAAAGAAAGAGAAAACAGAAAAAAATGAGAGAGAGAGAGGGAGGAAAAAGAGGAAGAGAAAGCAATAGAGTAGGAGAGAACGAAAGTGAGAGGAGAGAGAAGGAGAGAGAAAGAAATAGAAAAAAAGAGAGCAAAGAGCGAAAGAGAAAACAAGAGAGAGAAAGAGAAAAGACAAAAATAGAGAGAGAGAGAGAAAAGAGAAAGAGAAAGCAATTGAGTAGGAGAGAAAGAAAGTGATAAAAAGAGAGAAAACAAGAGAGAGAAAGAGAAAAAAGGAAATTGTTTCTATAAATCATTGGTTATCAAATAGCAGTATAAATTCCTCTTGACACCGTCATGTCACCATTTTTTGTTTAGCGGGTTGATTGTAAACCACATCAACAATTGTTGGATTACTACATGTTAGGGTCTGTCTTTTTTGCAGAACAGTTATCACTGAAGAAAGAGGACTTAGATACCCGAGTTCAAAACCTGAACAAGGCAGTTTGCGTTTCAAATACCCTTGAGAAAGGTATGCATCCAAATATTATTAGCCCAGTTGGCTAGGGATGGCAGAATACACTGACTGCATTTCTGCAGAGGAGTAAGACTTCCCTCCACAAAGAGTGACCAGGATATGACACTTATCAATCTGATGGTGTGGCTCCAGTAATGCTGGAGCTTTGGAGAATGCAGAGTACTCTTTTATTGCCATTACTCCCAGGTCCACTCTGGCCCAAAGTGGTCGCACCTATGGGTCAAATAGAACTAAACTGTGTCCTTATGTGAAACTGAATTGTTTGAAAGAACTGTTTATATGAATAGAATGAATTTGGCATTAAATAACCTATAAAGGTTGATATGCCATAAAACCAAATATTCTATCTCAAGCTCTTTAAATTTGGTTTAAATTCAGACTTTTACTTCTAGTCTAGAAGTAAAGATCTGAATTTAAACCAGTTGTAGACCAGGAGAGGGATGGGCTCCACCAGGTTATTTTTACCCAAGACACACTACATAAGTAGCACCTCCCATGTGTTAACCAGGTTACAGGACCAGTGAGAGAGTTTTCAAATAACTATTCCTACGCAATAATAATTTGTTTGTACAGTTATATGGTTTCAAGTATTGCTATCTAATGCAAATAATTTCCAAAAACAGATCTACTTGGCTCATAGAGTGGATCTGGGAGTAATAGTAATGAAAGTATGACCCAACACTCATCTAAGTTCCATTATAAGAGTCTTAGCACTAGGTGCAGTTTTGTTACATGGAAGACACTTCTCTTTTGGTTTGTTGGGTGGGGATCTTACACCTCTGCAGGAGATAGTCAGCCAATTCTATGCCCCTAGATAGGGCAGGTCACATTTTTTTGAGAGCCTACTTGAAATAAATGAGAGATTAAGGAGCCACATAAGTATTTTCATGGGCCACACTAGTTTAATTACCATGCATTAAATCACTTGGCTATAATCCTCATATTACATAGTTTCTGTCAATGGCTGAGCTAGAGTGTGTGCTGCCCAGGGCAGCCCTTGAGTTTATCACCTCACACCCTGTTACCCTAAAGTGCTGCCTGGAGTGGAATCCTCCTTTGCCAGTTTCTTGATATGTTACTGACCCAGAGCAAAATTGCAACATTTCTGAAAGACGATGCCAATTTTATTTTTCAGTGGGTACATTACAAACTAATAATATATGTTTGGGGGGTGGGGGTGAAGAAAAAATGTAATATAGATCAAAAATAAACTTATAAAAAATTTTTTTAAATAGAATAAAAATGTTTTGATTTTTGTTTTTAACAGGTCCACAATTAATTTTAAATGACTTATTTCATGCAAAAGTAAGTATCATGTAAATAAAATTCTACTTGCAAATTATATATATATATATATATATATATATATATATATATATATATAACACTCACACAGAGGCAAGCAGGCACACACATATACACACAGAAAGAGATATATATATATATATATTTACTAATCAATTATCAATTTTTAGGATAGGTGGAGGTTTTTGGTGAATAAAGGCAAAAGCAATTTCTCCTTAGAATGGTTTAGGCGAAACTTCCTGATGATCCGTTAAGGTGAAACTTTAGTAGAAGATTTTCGACTAAATTAATTCTGTAAATAAATTAATTATATATATATATATATATATATATATATATATATATATATGCGCACGCACGCACACGTCTATGTACACAGACACACACATATATATATGTGTGTGTGTGTATGTTGCCCAGTCAGCTGAGGCTCTAGAATAAACCGACTGCATCTCTGCAGAGGGGTAAGTAAAGTAAAGTTGGCGACTGTACTCGAGGGTGACCAGAAGGCTCCCTTTTCAATAGCTAATACACTGAGGTGTAGGAGAGAGTGCTACTCCTTTCCCAGGATTGCTCCACTTTACCCTTGATATATACCTTATATTGCTGAGTGTTAAGCAAGGGGGTATCAAGTACCATTTTTAAAGTCTTTGGTATGACGCGGCCTGGGATTGAACCCAGGTCTCTCGGACCGTTGTGAATACTACTCATTAGGTCAATGTGCCAGTGGGGTAAGATTCCCCTAACAAGTCTCCTGATATGACAATAAAAAAACACTACATAAGAAATGTAACTGTCTGGGTGATGTAACCGTTTCCACTGGTTCAGGAAAGATTTCCTCCCCAACAGAATGGTTGTTGAACCCTAAGATAAAGTTGGAATTTAACAGAAGGTATCTTTGTTTCTTTCCTTCCTTCTGTAATTCTTTAACAGCCTTCCACAGACAAAAAAAGCCAACAAGTTAAATGAGGTAAGAAGGAGTACAAAGGAGTCAGATACTTGAACCCAAAACCAACGACAATAGACCAAAAACCACTATGACAACCCATAAAACTAATGATTACAACCAAACAAATGAATAACAACCAAACAAAATACTCTTGTGCCCCATATATTGCTATATAATCACTAACAATTCAACTAAACATCAATCATTTGTTTACATACAGTTAAATGACCAAACAGTTCCATTTCAAGCTATTCAATTTAGCATAAGACATTTGTTTGTATACACTTTAAATGTCAAACAGTTCTATTTGAGCCATAGGACCCTATCAGGTGCTACCACTCCATATCAGAATGGACTAGGTAGCAATGGCAATGAAGGGGTACTCCACATTCCCCAAAGCTCCAGCGTTACTGGAGCTTCACCACCAGATTGTTTAATGTCATATCCAGGACACTCGTTGGGTGGGGTGGGGGTCTTACTCCTTCAGCAGAGATGCAGTCAGTGTATTCAACAGTCCCAGCCGACAGAATCAAGCATTTTTTTTGTGATAGCCTCATGTGTTTCAATTCTTCCATGACTTTCACTGTACTAAAAAATAACCTTGTGTCAAATTCAGCGTGGTGGGAAGTAGAATAAATATGAAACACCAGGAAATGCAATCCACATATATGTGTGTGTGTGTGTGTGTATATATATATATATATATATACACACACACACACACACACACACACACACACACACACACACACACAGGGCCATTGACCTAATGAGTAGTGTTCACCAATGGTCCGAGAGACTTAAGTTCAATCTCAGGTTAAGTCATATCAAAGACTAAAAAAAAACGGTACTTGATGCTGCCTTGCTTAGCCCTCAGCATTATAAGGTGAGGATCAAGGGTAAAGTAGAGCAATCCTGGGAATGGAGTAGCGCCTTCCCTACACCTCTGCATAGTAGCTATTGAAAAGGGAGTCTTTGGGTCACCCTTGACAAAGTTGCCACCTTTACTTTTACTATATATATATATATATATATATATATATATATTAGAATAAACAGGTTTGTAAATGAATCTGCATTTGGGATCTAAGTTTTAATTATTTCATATACTTGTGCTCTCCATGTTTTTAAGATTGTGTCTTCTTCAGGAGATTGATAATGGCCTAGGAAAAAAAAACAAACAAAAAAAAAAAAACACATGCTTGAAGACACCAAAAACATCAGCAGACACCAGAGGTCTTCACAGACAATTAGCTCCAATAGGACATTCAGAGACACAAATCCTGGAATTTAAAATGGATCACAGGCCTATAAAAGCAATAATTACCATAAAAGGTATGAACAAATACAACCCTAACTATTATCTGCAGCTAGTGTGAGTCTCTTTGAGAGCCCTATTAACATCTAATCAAAAAAGCATAGTAAATTACCTAATCGTTTTCAGGCCCAGTCGGCTGAGGCTGTAATAATATACTGACTGCACTTCTGTAAAGAGGTAAGAATCCTCCAAGGAGTGTCCTGGATATGTCATTAAACAATTTGATGGTGAGGCTCCAGTAATACTAGAGCTTTGAGGAATGCTGAGTAACCCCTCACTGCAATTGCTCTCAGGTCCACACAGACCCAGAGTGGTAGCACTGGATAGAGTCTAATCTATGGGTCAAATAAAACTAATCTATATACTTAAACTGAATTGTTTGAAATAGAACTTTTTTTTACATTTAACTGTGTAAAATAGAAAAGAAAGAAAAAAAAGCACTGATGCTAAACTGAATTGTTTAAAATAAAACTTCTTATATGTATAAAAGTGGATTTGGCATCAAATAACCTACAATGTTTGATATGCCATAAAACCAAACCATTTTCAATCTCTTGCAGACTAAGTCTGAAACAGATATAGAGCGCACACATATATATGAAATAAAAATATTTACTTTTTTTGTTGAACTAACAAGAGTTGTATATATATATATATATATATATAATCCATGGAAAATATTCTGCAACTCTGGGTTTCATAATTTTTTTTGCAGAACAACAATCATCAGGCAGTTAAGAAGATGGAATGAATTGAAAATTGAAAATACGTATTTTCAATTCATTCCATTTTCATAACTGCCTGATGATTGTTGTTTTGCAAAAAAACTTCATGAAACCCAGGGTTGCAGAATATTTTCCATGGATTAAATATATATATATATATATATCTAATATATATTTATTATTATTATTATTATTATATAATTGCTATCAATAGGCTATTGATCACATGGAAATCAGACCTAACCGATAAAAGCTATCAATAGGCTAACGATCATATGGAAATAAGACCTAACTGATAAAATGAAACACAGTTTCTTCCAGGCAGCTGTCATATCGATACTGCTGTATGGATGCACAACATGGATGCTAACAAAACAACTGGAGAAGAAGCTAGACGGCAATTACACAAGAATGCTGCGAGCAATATTGAACAAGTCCTGGCGGCAACACCCCACACGGCACCAACTATACGACCACCTGCCTCCCATAACAAAAACTATCCTAGTTAGATGAACCAGACATGCAGGACACTGCTAGAGAAGCAGGGACGAGCACATAAGTGATGTACTCCTATGGACCCCCACATATAGCCAAGCAAAAGCAGGATGACCAGCTCGAACATACATTCAGCAGCTATGTGAGGATATGGGGTGTAGCCCTGAAGACATGCTAGAAGTGATGAATGATAGGGAGAAGTTGCGAGAGAGGGTCAGGGATATCCGTGCTAGCGGCACTACATGATGATGATGATTATTATATAATAGCTCTATTCTAGATATTGAGCACTCTCCATATTATATTGCACTTGGTTCAACACATACCCACAAATTGATTTAGTGACAACCAACACTTTTATAATATAATTTTTGTTCTGAAATCTTGTTGGGTTGTGAGGTACAGTTCTGTTGAACTCTCCAAGTACTAGACCTTTGAAAGAAACTCTTTGTTGAGGAGATAAATTCTCCAATAGACAATTTCTACTTTTCTTTCAATGCAGCCTATAGAAGTTAATATAGTTAACCCAAAAGTTCCACCCAGTTTGAGAACCACTGATCTAAATGAAGATATTAAAAAAGTGATATTTTTTTTGCTTTTTACACCTTAAGAGAACTAGTTGGAATTGAAGCTCTGAAAGGAACTCAAATGAATCTCTCACCTCAGTGGAACCGAGAATAAACCAACAGTATCCCTTGCAGTGAGGTAAGGGGGAGGGATGTTGAGTATGATGGTAAACTGCATCTAATGGTTAGGCTCCAGTCCTAGGAAGTATGGAATACCCCTTCATTGTCCTTATTCCCCTGTCCACTCTGGCCCAGAGTGGTAATACTGGTGGATTTGATTAATGGTCCCATCTATTTGTCAAATCCACCTGTGGAAAAATTATTTATATTCGATAGGACCATGTCAAAAAAATAAAACTCAAGAAATTACAAATACAGGGTGGAACGATAAAATTGTCACCCTAGAAAAGACGACAGGATTCCATTTCCGTTTAATGAAAACCAGTTTTCTTTTTTGTTGCAGACCATCTATTAGTTGGCCAGTTGTGTAAAAATCCCAAGAGTGATAGGAGCCTTCTATCATGTCTGAAAGTGACACAATGTTCAACGAGTGAGATCAGAGATGCGCTGCTGTACAACTCATACTCTCTACCGATCCAAGTTATGACAACAAGACTATTGCCAGCACCCTCAAAATGCAAATCTGGATTGCCATGAATAACAGGGTCGTGCCCAGGGTGATGAAAACAAAGTTTCCAGCTACGGTTATGGTCTTTGGTGTGGTTCCAAGTGAGGGCCACATCAAGCCACCTCACATCTTCGAAGTCAGCTTGAAAGTCAACACCAAAGTGTACCTGGATGTGCTGAAGAGTGTGGTGATCCCCTGGTGGCAGACCCTGAGTGTGGCAGCAGGACTCAGCACCGGCCCACAAGTCCAAAGAGACCCAGACTTGGCTTCAGAAGGAGTTCTACAACTTTGTACTCTTCTCTCAGTGGCCCCGCTTCTCACCTGACCTGAACCCACTGGACTACTTCGTTTGGTCATACGTCAAGAACATCACCAACATGCCCTCCCACAACACCAAAGCCAGCCTGATCGCCGCCATCTGGCGCTTGTGGAAAAGGCATGCTCCCAGTTCTGGATCCGTATTGAGGTGATGATTGAGGCTGAAGGCGGCTACATTGAATAGATATCAGCTCTACTACATAATCAAGTTACCTGAATTGATTTTTTCAATAAAGGTTTTAAGATAAAGCTGTAGTGTTGTTTTCTTTAGGACGACAATTTTAGCGTTCCACCCTGTATGCAATTCCCTAACCTGTAGGCATCATCAGCAAATCATACTGTTATCATAGATTTCCCTGACTCCATTTGTCCATATTATTCATTGCTCTCAGCAAGTCTTCAAAACTATGTCCTGTGTCCCCACAGAGCTGTTGTAGGTAAGTTCTTTTTGGTCGACCAACACTGGCACAACCATGTGAAAGGGTCCATTGGAAAAACGTCACTTATGAGTTCATTCTTGCTTCTCGAGCTGTGTCTCACATGCCTTGTTTGTTTTATATGGATAGTTTTAGAGATAGGAGGTAAGTGGCTGTATAGCTGTTGTTTCGTGGGGTGTTGCTTCCAGGATTTGTTCAATATAGCTCATAGCATTCTTGTGCAGTTCCCATTTAATTTTTTCTATGTTTTGTCAGCATCCATAGACATAAAATAATCATATACAGGTTGATATGCCATTAAAACCAGTTGATTGGCACCATATTTTCTCTTACTTAAATCAAGTTACCTTTGAAAGATTTAGAATTACTGTATTTGCTGGCCTCTAAGATGCAAGTATATTTGGAGTTATTTTAGTTCGCGTTCACAAAGATAATATTTATGTTCCTGTACACATGATTTGTGGGATGTTGCTTCCAGTATTTGTTCAATATGACTTGTAGCATTCTTGTGCAATTGCCGTCTAGTTTTTCTCTTTACACTTAGTCAGCATCCATGTGGTGCATGCATATAGTAGTACTGACACGATTTCTACTTGGTTTGGTTTGGTGGGTTTTATGGCATATCAACCTTTGTAGGTTATTTAACGCCAAATCCATTTGTATGTTAATAATCTCTTCTATTTAAAACAATTCAGTTTAGCATAAGTACACAGTTTAATTGTCAAAAACATTTCTATTTCAAACAATTCAAGCAGATATATGTAACAATTCAGTTAAGTGTAAATACAGTTTTACTGTCGAAAGACAGTTCTATTTGAAATAATTCAGTTAAGCATAAGCACACAGTTTAAATGTAAGTAAGGTTTAATTGTCAAAAACATTTTTATTTCAAGCTATTCAATTTACTCAAACAATTCAGTTTAGCATAAGTATGCAGTTAGTTCTATTTAACCCATAGATAGGGCCCTATCAGGTGCTACCACTCTGGGCCAGAGTAGACCTGGGAGTGATGGCAATGAAGGGGTACTCCACATTCCCCAAAGCTCCAGCATTGCTGGAACCTCACCATCAGATTGTTTAGTGTCATATCCAGGACACTTGTTGGGGATGGGGTCTTACCCCTCTGCAGAGAAGCAGTCGGTGTATTCTACAGCCCCAGCTGATTGGGCAAACTGCTACTTGGAAAAAAAATTGTGTTTTATTTTATTGAATAGGTCTGACTTCTATATGACTAATAAACAACCCACAAAACAGTAGATGTACAGCCACTAAATTCCCATCTCTAAAACCATCCAAATTTGATGAACAAGACACATGGGACACTGCTTGAGAAGTAAGGATGAACTCATGTGACATTCTATGGACCATTCACATGGATGAGCAGGGGTTGGCTGACCAGCTAAAACTTATCTACAACAGCTCTGTACAGATATAGGAAGTGTTCTAGAAGACATTCCAGAAGCAATGGAAAATAGACATAAATGTTGAGAGAGTCAGGGAAATCCATGCTAGCAGCACAACATGCTGATGATGATGTTGACGACACATTAATGCCTATATCACAAAAGGTTAGATAGCTGGTTTATTGTATTTAATATTCTAACATTAAAAGTTATGATGTTGAAAGTGTTCTAGCCCCTAAGTTAGTTTGGTTTAGGCTCTAGAGCTGATTTTTTTTTACACTTGGGCTAAAGTAGTAATGCCATGAACAATCTTACCTCGAAGAAACAGAAGGTGAGCTCTCAGCTGCTGGCATGCGGAAACCAGAAGAAGAAAAGGACACAAGAGGTGTGACTTATTTTATGGAGGAGAATGTCATAAGCCTACGTGAAGTGGTGAGATTTGATGAACATAAAAGAGACTAAGTTTGAAGTGGAAAAGAGCAGCATTTTACTGATGTCTGATTGGTGAACATCCATCAGTTCATTTTGCAAGTTAAGTAAGTTGACTAGCACCCAATCGGTTGATTCCTCTTCTACTAGACTTCTGAAATCAACTAGATAGGCTAGAGCTCCAACCAAAGAACATATCCCTTGCTGACTTCCTGTGAATGGTGATTTGGTTTGAATTTGAGCAGACTTTCACACATGGACCAAGGATGGGTCAACCAGCAAGTACTTGCATCCATCAACTCTGTATGGACACCAGATGCTGTCTTGAAGATCTCCTGGGAGTGATGTTTCTCAAGAGGATTTTTTTTTTACTATGCACAGTTCTATGGAATATGAATAATTTCTAAACAAATCTATTTGATCCATAAATTGGACACTAACTGGTACAACTACTTCAGGTCATAGTGGACCTGAGAGTAATAGCAATACAAGAGTACTCCAGATTTTCAAGATCTCCACAACTGGAGTCATCATCATATGCACTTTAGTGTCCTACCTAGGACACCACTTTATTAGTAGGTTTTAACCTTCTGAAGGGGGATATAGTCAACATAATTCCTGCCCAAACAGGGGGAAAAAAAGCTATGTTTTGTATTTCTTGTTGTCTCCAACTTCATAATTTGACGTACCTTGACCATATGGAATTCCTGTTCGTATGATTTATCCAGATACTGTTGGATTTGGGTTCTGTCATCTATCATAGATATTCTTCCGAGGAACAGGGTGAGTTTGCTCAAGATTTCCAACCGTAGTTGATGTTTCTTCCAACAGTTGTTATGAATTCTATCTCGGACTAATTCCTGCTCTAATCTTCTTGTTACTTTTTGTGCCCTCCTGGAATGAACTGGAATTTTTATTGTTAAGCCTGGTGGAACTAGCTTGAGATCTCAGCATCTGTATAGGAATGTAAAATGGTTCGACATTTGTGCTAATTTTTGATTCAGTTTTTCCCACTGTTTCTATTGATATATTGTATCAGGTCCGTACCAACTGGATATTAGTTGTCTAAATTTCTGAGATGAAGCTTGATGATTTTTCTCATTAAGGGTTTTTGGACTATTGTCTTTATCTTTATTGTTATTTCTACAACGTTTCAGCCTATATGTCCTCTAGCCTTCTTCAGGTGTTTGTCAAACTCAGGAATCTACACGGAACTTTGAACTATGTCCTTTTATTGAATCCATGGGGGTCGCTTGTTCTGATTCCGTTAACTATAACCAGGTACAAGTGTTAAGTATTCCTGTATTGTTACTTGCCTGTAGTCAGGATTGAACCTGGAACCAACGCCTATAACCGTTATAGCATAATGGAGGACATATCGGCCGAAATATTGTGGAAATAACAATAAAGATGAAGACTATAGTCCGAAAACCCTTAATGATAAAAATGATGTATTTCTGTCTGTTTGGTTGTTGTATCAACAACATAAATAATAATAATCAGCTAAAATATTTAACTCCTGTGAGAGTTTTGCACACCAGCATTAGTAGATAGTTTTTCACTCTAGTTTGAGTGACTGCAGGTCTCTTCAATTCTACAGGTATTCTCGGTATTCTGGCCAATCTGAAAAATGGTCTAGTCAGGATTGTCTCAACTTGTTCTCTATTCTGATTTCTAAGTCTTCCAGTCATTTACCATGCCTTTTGGGATTGTTCCAAGCGCACCAATTACATCTGCTATCACCGTCACCTTCATGTTCCATAGTTGTTGTTTTTTTTTTAGCTCTCTAATAAATTCTTGGTGTTTATCTCTTTTTGTTTTCACTCATTTTGACTCTGTGGTTCAGTAGGATAGCAAAAATTCTCTTTGTGCATATATATCATAATTATTTTTCAATGTTTCCTCATGAAATTCATTTTAATTTGATAATACATTCAATTACTTTCAGCAATAAATACATCACTTAACTAGGCCTTTGGCCTAATGAATACAATGTTCGCAAATAGTCCTGGAGACTAGGGTTCAATTCCAGTCATACAAAAAACAAAAAAAAAAAAAAAAAAAAAGGTACTTGATGCTGCCTTGCTTAACACTCAGCATTATAAGGTATGAATCAAGGGTGACAATGGTCGCCAACTTTACTTATTACATTCATTCCTTCAATGCCAAACAATAGCTCTGATGTTGGGTTGCATGGAGTAACAATAATTTTATTTGACAATCAATGGATGTTGACAAAATCATTTTGAGGGACTGTCATGCAGTTGAGTGTCATAGCTAGGATACTCCTTTTGGGGTGGGGTCTTACCCCTCTGCAGGGGATACAAGCAGTGTATTTTAAGCCCTGCTGACAGACTAATGGGACTTGGGGATTAAATATGGTTAAGTATGTAGCAACATGAGACAGAATTGATCTTTGTGCTTCTTGTTAGTCATGCCGCACCCACCGTAGAGATTTCAGTTTCGGTTGATGTTGCCACACACTGCATAAATGCATCAGCAGCAAATAGACTCTCAGCATAATATTTGGGTTGAGTACTGCTGGCTCATATTTTGAATACTGAGATATATATATATATATATATATATATATATATATATATAATATATATATATATATATAAAAATGAAGATCATTTGCCTCAAAGGTTTCAACGTTATTTAGTATTATGGCATATCAACCCTTGATGGTAATTTAATGCCAAATTCTGTTTATAAATGAATAAATAAATTATGAATAGGATTTGGGTCACCCTAGTGAAGGTGTATGAAGTTGAAAGACTTGAAACACCTAAGGATCTTGGAAGGATTTGGGTCACCTTAGTGAAGGTGTATAAATTTGGGTCACCCTAGTGAAGGTGAATAATGTTGAAAGACCTGAAACACTAAAGGATCTTGGGAAGAACATCCCTTAGGATGTGGTCAGGGGCATCTGAGGGTGCATTCCTTGAGACGTAAGCAACTTAATTTTTAAATGAGTTAGAACTCATTTGTTTGCACACAGTTAAATGGTTTAAAGTAAGTTGTAAGTTGGCTAATTGTAATTGAGAACGACCAGAAGGCTCCCTTTTCAATAGCTACTACAATGGAGTATAGGGGAGAGTGCTACTCCTTTCCCTGCATTGCTCCACTTACCCTTGATCAGTACTTTATAAGACTGAGTGCTAAGCAAGGAGGCATCCAGAACCATTTTTTTTTTTTAGCCTTTGGAAGGACTTGACCTGGGATTGAACCCTGGTCTGCTTGACCATTGGTGAACACTTACCATTATGCCAATTATGGAGGTGCCAATGGTGTAATGTTTATCATCGTAGGAAATGGACACAGTGATAAGAGTTCAAATCCTGGACAAGGCTGATTGTATTTCACATAGCACTAAAACCCTTGGGAAAGGTATGAATCCAATTATTCTCCCTCCAGCTATGGGTAAATAGAAGGGCTGACTTGGTTCTTCAACCTTGGTGAGGCAACTAGTCTAGGAGAAGGAAAACTCTGAATTCAAACCTGTTAAACTCTGCTTAAAAATTGACCTTGTGTCATATCCTGCCCGAGCGGAGGGGTTGGTAAATATGGATTATGCCAATTATTGCTATTTAACACTTATAATTCTATTTGATATTCATTGGTTTGTACACATTTAAATGGTTTCCAGTATAGTAAATGATTAAATTTTTCAATTTGACTCATAGAGGAGACTAAGTGGTAATAGCACAAGTCAGAGTGAACCTGGGAGTAATGGTAAGTTCCAGGTTTGGTATCTTGGTTTCTTTGTTTTAACAGCATATCAAGCTTCGTGGGTAATTAATGCAAAAGCAGTGGGTGGGATGGGGTCCTTGTGGTGTAATGGTTAAAGCGATAGACTGCGGAATTGTAGTAAGCAAGTTCGAACTCCAGTTGTGCTATTACGTTCACTTTCAGACAAATACCCTTGGGAAAGGTAAAGTAAAGTAAAGTTGGTGACTGTAGTCGAGGGCGACCAGAAGACTCCTTTTTCAATAGCTTCTACACTGAGGTGTAGAGTAGGGGGCTACTCTTTTCCTTGGATTGCTTCACTTTACTCTTGATACATACCTTATATTGCTGAGTGTTAAGCAAGGAGGTATCAAGCGCCATTTTTAAAGTCTTTGGTATGACACAACCTGGGATTGAACCCAGGTCTTCCGGACCATTGGTGAAAGGTATGAACCCCTTATTCTCCTACCTATGGGTTAAATAGTACCACTACTAGAAGAAGAATAGCTTTGGCACCCATGAAGGTTGATATGCCATTAAACAAAGAAACCAAACCAAACCAAACTAATGCAAAAGCCACCCTTCTATAAAGACAGTAGTGGTACTATTTAACCCACAGCTGGGTGGTTAAGAGGGTTTATACCTTTTTAAAGGGTATTTGTCCGAAAGGGAATGTAATAGTGCAACTAGAGTTTGAACTCGCTTACTATGATTCCGCAGTCCAGTGCTTTAACTATCTCACCATGAGGATCCCCCCCCCCCAACCAAAGTTCCAGGACTGGAGTCTTACCATCAGATGCAGTTTAGGATCATACCTAGGACAACCCAGATTCGAATCAATGATGTTGACTAATGGCAAATAAACCCTTAATGGTTATCTAATATCAGTTCCCATTACACACTCGCACACGACTAACTTGCATGCAAAAAAAACATTTTCTATGATTGTTTTATTTCTATATACTTAAATTATTTTGAATAGTTGGTTGATTTATTGGGTTTTATGGCACATCAACCTTTGTCGGTTATTTAACGCCAAATCCATTTTTATGCAAATAATTCTTTTTCAAACAATTCAGTTTAGTATGAGTACACAGTTTATATGTCAAAAACATTTCTATTTCAAGTTATTCAGTTTATTCAAACAGTTCTAATTCAGCTAATTTAGTTTAGTATAAGTACAGATTTTGTTAACACAGTTAAATGTCAAAAGCACTTCTATATTAAGCAATTCAATTTAGTGTAAGTACAATTTTAATGTCAAAAACAGTTCCATTTAAAACATTTCAGTTTAGCATAAGCACACAGTTTAAATGTAAGTACAGTTTAATTGTCTAAAACATTTCTATTTAAGCTATTCAGTTTAGTCAAACAGTTCTAATTCAAACAATTCAGTTTAGCATAAGAATGCATTTAGTTCTATTTAACCCATAGAAATCAGACCTGACCGATAAAATGAAATGCAGTTTCTTCCAGACAGCGGTCGTATCACTACTGCTATATGGATGCACTATTTGGACGCTAACTAAATGGCTGAAGAAGAAGCTAGACGGCAATTACACAAGAATGCAGTGAGCAATATTGAACAAGTCCTGCGGCAACACCCCACAAGGCACCAACTATACGGCCAACTGCCTCCCATCTCAAAACTATACAAGTTAGATGAACCAGACACGCAGGACACTGCTGGAGAAGCAAGGACGAACTCATCAGTGATGTACTCCCATGGATCCCCGCATATGGCCAAGCAAAAGCAGTACGACCAGCTCGAACATACATACAGCAACTATGTGAGGATACGGGATGTTGCCCTGAAGATCTGCCAGAAGCGATGAATGATAGGGAGAAGTTGCAAGAGAGGGTCAGGGATATCAGTGCTAGTGGCACGACATGATGATTGTTGACTATTTTACAATACACCATAAGCCCATTTGATATGAGAAAAAGGTTACAATTTCTTTTCCACTGGGAATATATATGACTGTCAGCAAATCAACTATAAAAATATAATGACAGAAGATGGTGTAATGGCTATCGTTGAAGGAAATGGACATGGCGACATGAGTTCAAATCCTGGACGAGACTGATTGTATTTCACATAGCACTAAAACCCTTGGGAAAGGTATGAATCCAATTATTCTCTCTCCAGCTATGGGTAAATAGTAGGACAGACTATTTCTTCAACCTTGGTAAGGCAACCAGTCTAGGAGAAGTAAAAATCTGAATTCAAACCTGTTAAACTCCGCTTAAAACTTGACCTTGTGTCAAATCCTGCCTGAGTGGAGGGGTTGGGAAATATGATAGTGCCAGAAAAATTACTTTTTTTCAAAATACTGCAAAGTTTTGTCAGTCTATTTTTCATATTTTTCTACTTTAAAATATGTTTTGTTAAATTTTTATATACCCAAGCCCTCCGCCATGGGTAGAATGTGACACAAAGTCAATTTTGAAGCACTGTAAACCCAGTTTGAATTCAGTTTTCATCTGCTTGCTTAACCAAGGGTAACCCAGTCAGCCCTACAATTTACCTATAGCAGGGGAGATGGCAAATGGATTCATGCCTTTCCCAAGAGCATTAGAATAAAGTGAAATGCAAATAGTTTCATCTAAGATTTGATCTTGGGTTGCAAATTCGATCTTGTTAACCATCACACTAACTGTGCCTCCATGTTTTAGCAACGATTTGCCAAGTTATTTTGGGGGTGTTCTCGTGGTGTAATGGTTAAAGCGATGGACTGTAGAATCGTTGTAAGCAAGTTTGTTCTCCAGTCATGCTATTACGTTCACTTTTGGGCAAATACCCTTGGGAAAGGTATGAACCCCCTTATCCTCCCAGCTATGGGTTAAATAGTACCACTACTGTTCTTCTAGGAGAATGGCTTTGGCATTAAATAACCTAAAAGAGTTGATATGCCATTAAACAAAGAAAGAAACCTAGTGTATTACTGGGGGTGTCCTCGTGGTGTAATGGTTAAAGCGATGGACTGCGGAATCGTAGAACGAGAGTTCGTACTCCAGTTGCGCTATTACGTTCAATTTCGGGCAAATACCCTTGGGAAAGGTATGAACCCCCTTATCCTCCAAGATATGGGTTAAATAGTACCACTACTGTTCTTCTAGGATAATGGCTTTGGCATTAAATAACCTACAAAGGTTGATATGCAATAAAACAAAGAAACCAAACGGAGTTGTTTTAAAAGTTTTGAATATGAAAGTTTTGCCAAATGGGCAAAATTTAAACTTCTCAGTAAAAAGTTAAAGAAAACAGATTTTAAAATCTACCATTTTTTTTTAATGAAGTCATTTTAAGGTTTGGTAATCTTTGACCAACAATCTACTTCCCATACATTAAAATACTTTGATTCCTTGTTTTTTTCCTTCCTTTTCTTTCCTTTCCTTTGAGGAAGTAATGCCTTGCCCACAGTCATTAGGATGCTAAACTCACCATCACAAGCAGCCACTCCCAAAACAGACTCAGCTACACTTGCCAAAATGGTTAACTTCCTACTAAGGAATTCATCTCTTGTCCACCATTCACCCTTAAAACTGACTCAGTGAGAAAAACTACTAGTATATTGGAGTTCTGTAGTCTGAATTGAATTTCTCCATCTGTCTTGTAATAGATATGATAAAAAAAAAATAGAGACTAGTAGCTTTATTTTTCTTGCTGTGTTTGTTTATAAAATGTCAAACTAAGAGAAACAAAAAAATCTGTAATGCCTTCATTGGAAATTTTCAAGATTGTTTTATCAAAATGAACTGAATTTCATAGCTTTTATTTCTTGTAAAAAGAGAAATTGCTTCTAATTGTATAAGATATTAGTTTGTGCGAGATAAGATTTATGTATCAATAACTTTCTGTCACCCCATATAAATTTATGGATAAAGAAAAAAAAAAAAAAATATATATATATTCTTAAATTTATCTATTTTGTTCTTACATATGTGTTTTATATGTGTATGTTATATGCCATATATGTTCCCTGATGAAAGCAACAAGCTGGAAACATACACATAAAACACATATGTGAGAACAAAATAAACAAATTCAAAAAAATACAAATCTCTTCGTGGACTTACCTATCTTAAGATATATTTTTATTCTTTCT
Source organism: Sepioteuthis lessoniana (assembly GCA_963585895.1). Lineage (NCBI taxonomy): Eukaryota > Metazoa > Mollusca > Cephalopoda > Myopsida > Loliginidae > Sepioteuthis > Sepioteuthis lessoniana. The sequence continues at coordinate 17,222,657 of OY757938.1, read as the reverse complement.
TTGGACCAACAAATATATAAGTTATTGATGGTTGAAAACTTATTAATAGAAAGGAAGACATAGGTTTAGGGAAACTGTGGGAATGTTTATTGTTAAAAAAAATATATATGAACAACTGGTTTTGTCTGGCTCTTATCAAGCTGTTAATGCCAGAAAATTTAAAAGGGGGAATGTAATGGAAAAATGTAGAGGAAAGGAGAAAAAGGAAACAAAAAAAAAAACAAAACAAAACAAAAAAACACCATGAGGTGGGGGTAGTAGTAGAGATGAACAGATGGTCAATCCCAACAGTCTCTACGTTTACTGAGGCAAGGCTGAAGGGATTGAATATAAAGGGTCTCCAACGCTTTTAAATGGAAAATCGAATGTGACCAACTCAGAATACTGAATCGGTCAACATTAAAATCTGCAACACATTCCCTACTATTAATCATGTGCTCCGCTACTTTTTTCCATTACATTCCCTCTTAAATTTTCTGGCATTAACAGCTTAATAAGTCGTTCACATTTTTTTTTTTAAATAAACATGCCCACAGTTTCCCTAAACCTATATGTCTTCCTTGCTATATAACCAAACGGGGGACATCTCCACTCTAGAAGGAACCCCACTTAAACTAGTAGACAAATTCACGTACCTAGGAAGCAGCGTCGAATCAACCGAAAAGGACATCGAAACGAGGTTAACGAAAGCATGGACAGCTATCAATAGGCTATCGATTATATGGAAATCAGACCTAACCGATAAAATGAAACGCAGTTTCTTCCAGGCAGCGGTCACATCGATACTGCTATATGGATGCACTACATGGACGCTAACTAAATGGCTGAAGAAGAAGCTAGACGGCAATTACACAAGAATGCTGCGTGCAATCCTGAACAAGTCCTGACAGCAACACCCCACAAGACACCAACTGTACGGCCACCTGCACCCTATCACGAAAACTATTCAAGTTAGACGAACCAGACATGCAGGACACTGCTGGAGAAGCAGAGATGAACTCATAAGAGATGTACTCTTATGGATCCCCACACATGGCCGCGCAAAAGCAGGACGACCAGCTCGAACGTACATTCAGCAGCTATGTGAGGATACAGGTTGTTGTCCTGAAGACCTACCTAGGGCAATGAACGATAGGGAGGAGTGGCGAGAGAGGGTCAGGGATATCCGTGCTGCCAGCACGATATGATGATGATATATATATATATATATATATATATACACACACACATACAAGGGTGAGTCAAAAGTTTTGCAATATTTTAATAGATGTTAGTTTGTGGCATTTATATCATGTGACTGAAGCAACTCAAGCTCTGGAAGGTACTCACTGTGGTTGGTAGTAATGTGGTTGTTGTTTAGCTGACACATTGGACATTGCTTTTCGATGACATTAAACAATCTGATGGCGAGGCTCCAGTTTTGAAAATTTGGGGAATATGGAGTATCCCTTCATTGCCATTGCTGACCCTGAGTCATAGCACCTGACATTTATGAGTCATATAGAACAAACTAAGTGTGCAAATAAATGACTAATGTTTAATTGTGAAAGTTATTCAGCAATGTTTGGAACCATTTAACTGTGTGCAAGATGAACTAAGGCTCATTTAAGAATATTATCTACAAGATGTATTTACAAATCATGTATATATATATATATATATATAAATATATATATATAATGTATAAAGAGGATTCGGCATTAAATAACCTACAATGATTGATATGCCATAAAACACAACCCAACCAAAACATATATTTACTATATATGTATAAAGAGGATTTGACACTAAATAACCTGCAATGGTTGATATACCATAAAACCCAGCCAAACCAAATCATATATATTTAATATATATATATATATATATATATATATATATATATATATATATATATAAAGAGGATTTGACATTGAATAACCTGCAATGTTTGATATGCCATAAAACACAACCAAACCAAATCATATATATTTAATATATATGTATCAAGAGGATATGGCATTAAATAACCTACAATGGTTGATATGCTATAAAACCCAACTAAACCAAATCTTATATATTTAATATATATGTATAAAGAGGATGTAACATTGAATAACCTGCAATGTTTGATATGCCATAAAACACAACCAAACCAAACATTGCTTCACCCAGTCTGTGATTTGAAAGCCATACAGATAAATGTTCAATCTCGTCTAATTGAGGAACTTATGTTTTATAAGTTCAAAGTGGGCCATAATTCCATGGAAGCAACCAAAAACATTTGATGTGCAAAAGGTGAAGGCATACTTGATCATAGAAGAGTAACTAGATGATTTTTTTTGTTTCTTTTGTTTAATGGCAATTTCAACCTTCATGGGTTATTTGATGCCAAAACTATTATTGTAGAAGAACAGTAGAGGGGCCATTTAACCTATAACTGGGGTGGGGGGAAGGTAAGGGGATTCATACCTTTCTTAAGGGTATTAGTTGTGTTGGGAGACTAAACAGAGTGGTCTCCCTTGCCACAAGTCTTTTTTGGGTTATATGACATGGTGAACCAGGGAATCTGCCTTTTCCTCCCAACAGGATTTGAGAAGAGCAGACGTGGTGGTTTGCTCCTCGGCGGTGAGCTCATGCGACCTTCCTCCTGTATATTCCAGACTCGAGAAGAGTAAGTGGTTTCCACCTTTTTGTTGTATGGACTTTTCTGTTTGTTCCTTTGAAGCATGTAACTCTTGTATAGCCAAGGGAGAGAACTGAGTTCCCAACTTATATTCTGTTCAATTAAATGTTTTATGTTAATTGACTTGTTTTGTTTCCTATCGAATATTTTGCGTTAGGTTACTCTCTTTGGAATAACCAAATAAGAAACGGAAAATAATCTACAAATTAATACCTTGTTAAATCATAGTCTAAAAAGAGAACATAATAATGTAGCTGGAGTTTGAACTCGCTTACTCTGAGGCCACAGTCCAGCAATTACACCACAAGGACTCCTCTCCCTCCAGTAACCATATAGTTAGGAGATACCCGTAGTGTAATGGTTAACGTCGTAGGAAATGGACATGGTGATACGAGTTCAAATCCTGGATGAGACTGATTGCATTTCACATAGCACTAATACCCTTTGGAAAGGTATGAATCCAATTATTCTCCCTCCAGCTATGGGTAAATAGTAGGACAGACTAGTTGCCTCACCAAGGCTGAAGAACCTAGTCTAAGAGAAGGAAAACTCTGAATTCAAACCTGTTAAACTCTGCTTGAAAATTGACCTTGTGTCATTTCCTGTGTGAGCAGAGGGGGTTAGTTTATATAAAAAAAAAAAAAAAACTATATACAAAAACTGCCGCAAAAGAAGCAGTTTTGCTTCCAGTAAAGTCTTCATTAGATGATGACCCTGGGTTCAGGCATGGTTTCGGGGCCGAAGCATCATTACCACTAACCCAGGGCGCCCCAGCAGTATCTCACAATACTACCAGACTTTATTGGATGGTGTTTAATCTGTACGAATGCCATATCCATTCAGATGCAGTTACAGTCTTGTTTTGGATCTTTTTTAAATATTCCCTCTTTGCTGGTGAAAGTCCGATTTTGGTTATATATATTAGTTGAAGAAATTTTACTCGGGTAAGAACCTCATCAAGGATTATTTTATGCTTTGAGGTCAGGGAATCACACTTATTAACATTTTTTGCACAAAATCAAAAACAAATAATTTTTTTAAAAATAGATCTATTTGAGCCTTTGATAGGATTCTAATAGGTACAAAAAAATCACTGGGACTAATGGCAATGAAAGGGTACTCCACATTTCACAGATCTCCACCACGAGAGCCTAATCATCAGATGCATGCTAGTGTCATACTCAGGAAACCCCTTATTTTGGTGGGAAGGTTGTTACCCTTCTACAGAGGATATAGTGTATTTAAGCCTTGCTGAAAGGGCCTTCTACTCATTGGATAAGTTTAGGTGAGGTTCACATAATAAACAAACTCTCCATTTTGATAAAAAGTTTTAGACCAGAGAATAATGTGAAAATCCTATCAAAATACAGAAAAAAAAAAGTAGTAAATTTATTTATCTTTAAAATTACATTTATTTTTCAAATAGTCACCATTTTAGGGTCACTTATCTTTCCTGAGTATTCTAACGACTTTCTATTTTTATTTTTTACTTTTGTACACAACTTTAAATTCACCATTGGATGATAAATGGTGACCTTTCAAACACCACAATCAATTTCAGAGCTAAATATGGTGGCTGTACAAAAAAAAAAATGTGAATTTGACGATACGGATGTAGTGGCTAGTAAATTACTTTGTTGTAAACACATGTCAAGTTAGTGTTGATGAGTTTGGTTTGGTTTCTTTGTTTAATGGCATAGCAAGCTTTGTGGGTTATTTAATACCAAAGCCATCATCATAGAAAAACAGTAGTGGTACAATTTAAGGTTTCTTTGTTTAATGGCATATCACCCTTTGTGGGTTATTCAATGCCAAAGCCATCCTTGTAGAAAAACAGCAATGATACCTACAGCTTGGTTGCTCACTTTGTTGACTGCAATTACATAAACTATTGGCCTAGTTGGTAGAGTGTTCATCAACAGCTAGGGTGACCAGGATTCAATTCCAGTTAGAGTCATACCAAAAAAATGGTACTAGACACCACCTTGCTTAACACTCAGCACTATAAAAGGTATATATCAAGGGTAAAGTGGAGCAATCCAGAGAAAGGGTTACACCCTCCCCAATACCTCGGTGTAGTAGCTACTCAAAAGGGAGTCTTTGGGTCGCCTTCAACTACAGTCGCCAATTTGTTTTTTTTTTTTTTGTTTTTTTTACACAAACTACCAAATATATGCACCCTCAGCTGGGTGCAACTATTTAAGTTTTTATGTAATAAAACATTATATTAGATTAAAAAGATGGTAAATTTTTACCCTTTAACCCATCAGATTTTAGTAGAAAACTAAAAATCAGATTCTACTTTTTTGGCAAATACATGTAAACAGCCTGAAAAAATATCTCTGGTTGTCAGTAATGCTTTCTGTATTTGAAAAAAAAAAAAAAAAAAAAAAAAAAAATTTTTAATTTTCGCTAAAATCAAATGGGATTTTAGCGAAATTCATCAGCTCTGAAGTTTGTATTGATTAAAAATTTACCAAAAAACGAACGACACTAAAAAAGCAAGCATATAAAAATATAACTTAGTCTTGTTCTAGTTGAACTGATTTCTATATAAAATTATACAGAGGATTGCTTTTAATACGTTTTTAGAATAAACCAATAATATCATAACTCAATGATACTAAGTAATAATTCCTTAAAACCAGTATGCAAATTATCCACACCATATTCTTTGTAAACCTTAATTTCTTAGTGATATACAACACACATTGTAGGATTTTAAACATGTTAATAACATGGGCTATTTTGAGGCAAATCTAACATAGACAGTCTTTGATAGACACTCTTAATACCCTTAGGAAAGGTATGAATCCAATTATTCTCCCTCCACCTATGGGTAAATAGTAGGGCAGACTACGTTCTTTAGCCTTGGTGAGACAACTAGTATAGGAGAAGGAAAACTGAATTCAAACCTGTTAAACGCCGCTTAAAAACTGACCTTGTGTCATATCCTGTCCGAGCGGAGGGGTTGGTAAATAGGATAATATCAATAATATCCTCCCAGCTATGGGTTAAATAGTACCATGACTGTTCTTCTAGGAGAATGGCTTTGGCATTAAATAACCTACAAAGGTTGATATGCCATTAAACAAAGAAACCAAACCAAACAACGTAAAATTAAATTAAGTTTTTCTGAATCAAACTTTGGTGACTGAAAGTGAAATCTGACGACTAAAATATCATGGTTGGATACTTTCCTATGATTTAACAAGATTTTAAAAAAAATTAAAAAATAAATAATGAAGAAGTGTATTAGTTAATATTAAGTTAAGTGACTGATGTAATTTCATCAGAAAATGTATTTCTCTTGATTAGCCGACCTTCATTTACTTAAGAAATATTTCATTTTTGAAAAAAAATAAATAAATAAAAACAAAAAAACAAAAAACATTAAGTTGTAAAAGGGAAAAAAAGTAAAGTAAAACCAAAGTGCAAGATGCTTTACTCAAAATGTTTAACTAAACCCCAATTCATGACACTGAATATTCAATTTACAATAAAAATTGAAAACAAACTGGACCCAGATTTTATATACACATTTATGACACTGGATATTGAATACAAACTGGACCCTAATATAATACTCTGGATATTCTATTTACAAAGTAAATTGAACACAAACGGGTCCCTGATTTTGTATCTGTATTTATAACACGGGTTATTCTATTTACAAAGTAAATTGAACACAAACGGGTCCCTGATTTTGTATCTGTATTTATGACACTGGTTATTCTATTTACAAAGTAAATTGAACACAAACGGGTCCCTGATTTTGTATCTGTATTTATGACACGGGTAATTCTATTTACAAAGTAAATAGAATACAAAAGGGACCCTGATTTTAAGTCTTTATGCAAATGTGTGTAATATTTAAGTATGGAAGTTGAGGGGGAAAAAAGTATTTTAGTTTCTATTTCCTATCAAAAATGACTTAAAAAGTTATTTGTATTGTGGGTAGGGTGTAGAATATACTGACTATTCATTTTCAGACGAACACTACCTTATCCCCAAAAATATGAGCTAAATAGCATCACTACTGTTCTTTTACAAGGATGGATTTGGCATTAAATAACCCTTGACAATTAATATGCCATTGAAACAAAGAAACTGAACCCAAACCATATTCAGATAAAGTAGATCAAACTAGAGAAAATAAAAAGAAAATTTTAATTTTATTTCATGATATAGTAAGTTGGCGACCATAGTCGAGGGTGACCCGAAGGCTCCCTTTTGAATAGCAACTACACCGAGGTGTAGGGAAGGGCACTATTCCTTTCCCTAGATTGCTCCACTTTACCCTTGATACGTACCTTATATTGCTGAGTGTTAAGCAAGGAGGTATCAATAACCATTTTTAAAATCTTTGGTATGACGCGACCTGAGATTGAACCCAGGTCTCCCGGACCATTGCTGAACACTCTACACACTAGGCCAATGAGCTGGTTAATGATATAACTCAATTTTAACTACTTAATTAAAAAAGGTCATTTATTAATTAACCATTTAACTATTGAAATTCTTGAGACTAAATAAAGTCAGTTTTATCGATGAACTTATAAAAGGTTAAAAAAATATCTCAACAAAATATGAACTTTTTAAAAATCTGTGGTCTATCTCAATGAGAACTCATCCCTAAATCATGTAAATTAAGTCGCTTTAATATCTAAAATGGTTACTATGTGGTTGAGAAGAGTCTCTTCTTTTAAGTCCCAAAAACAAATCTCTTTGCATTTGGTTGGTTTTATGGCATATCAACCATTGTCGATTATTTAATGCAAAATCCTGTTTTTAACATTATATATATATATATATATATATATATATATATATATATATATATATATATATATATTAGATGTATGAATTGTAAACACATTTGTAGATACACACAGTTAAATGATCAAAGAGTTCTATTTCAAACAAATCAATTTAGCATTAGTCAACAAAGTTAAATTGTTCAAAGTATTGCTGTGTATCACTAGGAAATCAATTAAACATCAGTCATTTGTTTACACACAGTTAAAAGATCAAACTATTCTATTTAAAATGCTTCAATTAAGCATAAGTCATTTGTTTGCACTTAGTTTAAATGTCAAACAGTCCTATTTAACTCAATGATAGGACCCTTTCTGGTGCTATCACTCTTGGACAGAGTGAACCTGGGAGTGAGGGCATTGAAGATGTACTCCACATTCCCCAAATCTCCAAGGCTGGAGACCCACCATCAGATTTTTTTAATGTCATATCCAGGACCCACATTAGGGCGTGGTTACACTTCTGCAGAGACACTGTGTATTCTACAGCTCCAGTTGATTGAGCTGTCTTTGCATTTGATAGCAGAAGAGTGTTCTATGAATATCAAAAGAGTTGAGATTGGTTCTGTTTTATGGCATATCAACCCTTGTGAGTTATTCAGTGCCAAATCCAGTTTATACATATCGTATATGATTTGTAAGTGAATACTTTGTAAGTAATATTTTTTTTAAACAAGCCAAACTCATTCATTTATACACAGTTAAAAGGTCTCAAGTATTGGTATGATTTGATTTGGTGGCATTAACCATTGTAGGTTATTTAATGACATTATATATATATATATATCTCCAATAAGGTATAAAATGTAAACAAACGAACACTGCTGCTGCTGTTGCTACATAATACCTTATAATTCCCTAGCTGACATGGTAAGCTTGTTGGCTGAGCGGTCTGATACTAAGTCTAATGTAAAGTTAGGTGGGTTTTGATCCCAGCTACGTGTCTAGCCACACTGAAGAGTTGTGATACAACAAAACAGTCTGTCTGTGGATGACATATATATATATATATATATATATATATATATATATATATGAGCTTGAGATAGAATATTTGATTTGGTTTAGTTTTATCGTATATCATCCATTGTAGGTTATTTAATCCATTTTATACATATAAACAGTTCTATTTCAAACAATTCAGTTTAGCATAAGTACACAATTTAGTTCTATTTTACCCATAGATAGGACCCTATCGGGTGCTCGCAGAGTGGACCTGGGAGTGATGACAATAAAGAGTACTCCGCATTCCCTGAAGCTCCAGCATTACTGCAGCCTCACCATCAGATTGTTTTGTATCATATTGAGAACACTCATTGGTGGAGAGGTCTTACCCGTCTTCAGAGATGCAGTCAGTGTATTCTATTACTCCACTAATAGTTATTTTTAATATTAATCATTTGTTTGCACACAAATGGTTCACATATAGCTATTTATTGTTTGCACACAGTTAAATGGTTTCATATACTGCTATTTAGCATAAATAATTATGTTTAATATTGATAATAAAATCACTGGTGAAAAATTGAACAGTTCTATTTAAACCAACGGATTGGACCCAAACAGGTACTACCATTTCAGGTCAGAGTGGACCCGGGAGTAATGGTAATGAAGGCATACTCCAAGAATGGAGGATCCCCATCTGACTCAGTTTAATATTATACCCAGAACTAAAGAATATCTCTCGATTTGAAGCATATCAAAGGAAGTGGACTTGGCGCGCTAAGTTCAAATCCTGAACAAGGCTGTTTACATTTCACATGGTACTAATACACTTGAGAAAGGCATGAATTCAGCTATTCTCCTTCCAGCTATGAGTAAATAAGGCAGATTAGGCTCTTGGTATAAAAATCTCACAGTTAACTGAACTTTGCTTTGCCAGGCACACCCAAGAGACAGATTGTGTTTTTTGTTTTTTTTTCACATTTATTGTATTAATAGCATTTTTCAAATTTTCTATTTTTAGATGCAGCATTGTAAATGTTTATAACAATAGTAATTTTGAATCGACAATAGTGAGCTGATGATGTACGTTAGTGTGTCATTTTTAGATATTCTCATCCCTATATCAATGCTTAATTTTTTGTATAATAGATACTCAATTCATTAAGGGATTTTAACAGCATGTCAACTTATTTAGGGTTATTTAATGCCTAGGAATTAGAGAATAGCATTAATTGTAAAATATACACACACACACACACACACATATATACACGCACACAAGAAAGTAAAGTTGGTAACCGTAGACGAGGGCGACCAGAAGGTTTCCTTTTCAATACCTATTACACCAAGGTGTAGGGTAGGGCGCTACTCCTTTCCCTGGATTGCTCCACTTTACCTTCGATAGATACCTTATATTGCTGAGTGTTAAGCAAGGAGGTATCAAGTACCATTTTTAAAGTCTTTGGTATGACGCGACCTGGGATTGAACCCAGGTCTCCCGGATCATTGGCGAACAGCATAGTTGTTTAAGCTTTTCTTTTTGCTTACTGTCCTATGGAGAAAAATTTAAAAGCAAAGCAATCAAAAGTGAAGAATTATTAAGGAAAGTCAACCTTAAACATTTTGGTTTTAATGAATGTTCACCCGGACTTTAGAATGGTAATACGAAGTGCTGATAGAACAATGAAGGATGTGTAATATAATACAAAAAACAAGGAAGGAGAGCATATATATATATATAAAAAAAAAAAAATCATTGAAATGATAAAGAAAAAAAAGTTATTTTTCTTATATATATATATATATATATATATATATATATATATATATATACTCTCCCCTTTTTTTTCAATTTTATTACACATCCATCCTTTACTTGCCCGTGGTGTAATGGTTATTGTCGTAGGAAATGGACATGGCGATACGTGTTCAAATCCTGGATGAGACTGATTGCATTTCACATACCTTTCCCAAGGGAATTAGTGCTATGAATTCAATTATTCTCCCTCAAGCTATGGATAAATAGTAGGGCAGACTTGGTTCTTCAGCCTTGGTGAGGCAACTAGTCTAGGAGAAGGAAAACTCTGAATTCAAACCTGTTAAACTCCGCTTACAAATTGACCTTGTGTCATATCCAGCCCGAGCGGAGGGGTTGGTAAATAGGGTGAAGGTTCATTAAAACTGAAACATTTAACCGACTTTCCTTCACAATAATTCTTCACTTTTGATTACTTTGTTTTTCCTTTTTTCTCCTTACTCTTCTATCAAATGAGAATATATTTGATTGATAGAAGGGATCACACAAGGTCACAGCGAACCTAAGAGTAATGGCAATGAAGGGGTATTTATTCTCTATCCCCCAGATCTCCAGAACCCACCATCAGATACAACTTAGTGTCATACCCAGGGCACCACATTAGGTGTGGGGAGGAGTCTGACCTCTCTGCAGAGAATACAGTCAATATCGTCAAACTTCATATTAAAGTTGTATATTATTTAAAAGAATATATTTGATAAACTTTTTAAAAATTGTAATAGTAATATTCTAAAAAAATTCTTTTTTAAAATCATATCAACAGCATCCTCCTTACAGACCTGCTCAGCCCAATTGGCTGGAGTGGGAGAATACACCCCCACCCCAACGAGTGTCCTGATTATGACATCAAACAATCCAATGGAGAGTCTCCGGCCTTGGAGATATGGGGAATGTGGAGTTACTGTTCATAACCATTGCTTCCAGGTACACTCTGACCCAGAAGGATAGAGTTCTATTAATGGGCCAAATATCACACAATAAGTGTGCATACAAATGATTGATATTAAATTGTAACTGTTATATAGTAATATTTGGAACTATTTAACTGTGGGCAAAGAAAGAAAGCTCAGGCTTGTTTAAGAATATTATCTACAAAATGTGTTTACAAATCATATTTATTTAATATGAATGTATAAACAACATTTGGCATTAAATAACCTATAATGGTTGATATGCCATAAAACCCAACAAAACCAGATCATATATATTTAATATATATGTGGAAAGAGGATTTGGCATTAAATAACCTACAATGGTTGGGTTTTATGACATATCAACCATTACAGGTTATTTAATGTTAAATCCTGTTTACACATATATATCAAATATATATGGTTTGGTTTGTTTGACATTGAATAACCTACAAATGTTGATATGCCATGAAACCCAACCCAACCATATATATTTAATATACATGTATAAAGAGGATTTGGCATTAAATAACCTACAATAGTTGATATGCCATAAAACCCAACCAAACCTGATCATATATATTTGATATATGTGTAAAGGAGATTTGACATCAAATAACCTAAAATGGTTGATATGCCATAAAACCCAACCAAACAAACCAACAGATCTATCACATATTATATTCTTTAAAGTTTACTTTGCGTTTTTTTTATCCATTTTTTTCTTTGCTAAAAAACATAACCAACCAGATTAAAATCAGATAACTCATGTCCCAAAAGTATACACTGTACATAGCCTATTAAACAAAATATCTAATCAAACAGATGCAGTCTAGGGTCATACCAAAGACATCTTATTTTTTGGTGGTGGTAGGAGTGGTAGTCTAATTCCTCGGCAGGGAATACAGACAATATATTCTAAGTCTCACCAAAAGGGCAGGATATCCAGTTGAAAGATGAAAAAGAATAGAAAATAACTGGTTTAATGAAAGTGAGTTTGTGTAGCCTCACTCTACAGTTCAACATCTTTCTCTTTGATATTTCTGCATTTTTCCACCTTGTTTTAACTTCCATGAAAATGCGTTAGGGTATCTCTGTAGAGAAATAGTTGATTGGAAAAATCCGACAAGATGTGAAAAAAAAAAAAAAAATGGAATTATTAGATAAACCAAGACACAGACAACAGATACAAATTAATATTTTGTCTTTATTTCATCAAAGACTTCTTCAGAAAGCTGGTCCTTTTTGTAGCTTTAAACAATAAGAGGAAATAGAAAAAAAAAGAGGGACAGGCAAAAAGAGAGGAGAAAAAGAAAAGAAAGAAAGGAAAAGATAGAAATACAAATCTGAGTATTGAAAGAGCATATGGCAGCAGGATTATTGGCTACAACTACAGTAGATTTTTGAAACACACACACACACACACACGATCATCTGATCTTTTTGTGCCCTTACAGCAACCTTTCTGTTCTTCCAGAAAGAGTCTACGCCAAACAAGTGAGTAATATATCTTATCTGTGCAGTTAGGATTTTCAACATCATTGGTACCGTATTTGACAGCATATAAAGACACACAGGTGTATAAGACACCTGAATTTCTGCAGGGCAAATCAAAAAAGATTTTAGTGAAACAAAGTACTAATATTAAACGTGATGAAGTTAATATAATAAATATTATCAATGATAACACTTTTTATATGCATAATAGCCTTTTAAATAATAACAATAGGTATATTAAAGTTAATCGCAAGTCTAAGCTAATAGGAGTTGCCAGGTCGCTAATTTCAGCCGACTTTTGCAAATTTTAAACCTACATATGTCATAAAAGATGCAAAGGAATCTTAAAAGTGCACCTTATATACCATCAAATATTGTAAATACATTATTAGTTTTGCTTAGCAGTGCTAAGTTCATCACTTAGCCCCTGAGGCATCCTAAAAATGGTCTAAGTTGACAGGATCAAGCATTTTCTATTACACTATTTGTGTGTGCCTCCCCTGCCTATAAAATGACCTAGTGTCAAATCCAACCTAGTGCAAGGTTGAATAAATATCAAACCCATTATTGGTTTATATTTGCTGAGGATAGTTCCTTTATGAATCAGGATAGTTTCGCCTTCATCATTCATTTGAGCATACTTACTTCTTCCATGGATCTAAACTGGTCATGTTTTCTTTACCATTTCATATCAACACAACAGAACATGTGTAACCTCTATAACAACTTTATTACAACTAACATTTAAAACTACAAGACAAGGGACATAACAACATATCTGATATAACACACTGATATATTTACCCAACCTCTCCACCACAGGTTAAATGTGATATGAGGTTGAGTTTTCAGTAGAGTACAGCTGGTTTGAATTTAGAGTTTGCTTTACCAAGTTTAAAGAAATCAGTTAGCCCTATGATTTACCCACAACTGTGGGGAGAACAGATGGATTTAGGTCTTTCCTTTCGGGCAAATACCCTTGGGAAAGGTATGAACCCCCTTATCCTCCCAGCTATGGGTTAAATAGTACCACTACTGTTCTTCTAGGAGAATAGTTAAGGAAGTGCCCCTGGTGTATTGGTTATTGTTGTAGGAAATGGACACGGCGACATGAGTTCAAATCCTGGACAAGACTGATTGCATTTCACATTGTACTAATACCCTTGGGAAAGGTATAAATCCAATTATTCTCCCTCCAGCTATGGGTAAGTAGTAGGACAGACTAGGTTCTTCAGCCTTGGTGAGGCAACTAGTCTAGGAGAAGGAAAACTCTGAATTCAAACCTGTTAAACTCCACTTAAAAATTGACCTTGTGTTATATCCTGCCCAAGTGGAAGGGTTTGTAAATATGCTAAGGGGATTAAGGCAAAGTCAAAAGGAATGAGTCTCTTCTAGGATTTGAACCCAAGTTGCCGATTCCATATCTTAAGATGATACTATTGGTTGGTCCCTGTGACTTTTGCTTATTCCCTAAGCTGAGAGGCTGTCGTTATGAGACAATTGAGGAGATGAAAGAGGCTGTGATGAAGGTCATTGACATGCTCACACAAGAGGACTTCCATGGGGCCTTCCAGAAGTTGTTGGAATGGTACAACAAGTGCATTGCAACCGGAGGAGATTACTTTGAAGCGGACTAGAGTTTAATGTGTGTACTATCAATAAAAGTGCCCATCCGAAAAAAGTCTGGAAACTTATTTAATGATCCTTGTATGTGTGTGTGTGTATATATGTATATATATATATATATATATATATATATAGTGGACCTCATGGACACCGACGAAAGGTATAGAGAAAAAGCCAGACAGAAACTGTACAAGAATGCTATGAGCTATATTGAACAAATCCAGGAAGCAATATCCCACAAAACAACAGTTGTATGGCCACCTACTGCCTATCTGTAAAACCACCCAAATAAGATGAACAAGACTTGTTGAACACTGCTAGAGAAGCAAGGACAAACTCATTAGTGATATTCTCCAATGAACCTCTTCACATGGACAAACCAGTTTGTGCCGATCCAAAAAGAACTTAACTACAACAGCTCTGTATGGAGACAGGATGTAGTCTAGAAGACCTATCTTGAGCGATGCATGATTGGGAGGAATGGCAAATTTGTGGTAGCCGAATGACTTGATGAATTAAATCATCACATATATATATATATATATATATATATATATATATATATATATATATATATATATAGGATTTGCTAGTGAATAGTTTTTAGTTAACTTTATTTTCAAATGAGTCAAAATGGTTTCAAACATTGCCATTCAACACTAACAACCTTATCCTATGATCTGCTTGCCCACAGCTAAATGATCCCAAGCACAATAACTTAACATTAGTAATTCCATTTGTCAAGTATTCCTATCTAATACAAACAATTTGTCCACAGCTGTATGGCTTTAAATAACTAATAAATCTCTAGTAAATGACTGAACAGTTCTAGTTGACTCGGATATAGGACCCTAACAGGTACTACTAATTTCAGCTTTTAAAATAGTGTTCCGAAACCTTCATGAGCTGTTGCTGCAAACTGATTTCTGACAATATTCTTGTTAAAGTATAAAACTAACGTTCCAATAGAGTGATTGATTTTAATGGCATATCAACCAGTCTAGGGTTATTTCATGCCTAAAGGTTAAGGAATCATATTCATTGGATATTCATATTTATATTTTTTGTGTAATTGTTTAAGATTTTTGATTTTGGCAAACAGTCCTATCAAATACGAGTAATTTTTAAACAGATCTATTTGACCCATCTCCCCTACACCTCAGTGTAGTAGCTATTGAAAAGGAAGCATTCTGGTCGCCCTCATCTACGGTCGCCAATATCTCTATCTATTTGACCCATAGATGGGATCTGAATACGTTTTACCAGTCCTAAGAAATGGAGTCTTACCATCAGATGCAGTTTAGTATGATAACCAGGACATCTCTTTTATTTTTGGTGGGAAAATGCAGTCGGCACCACTGACAGGTTGACTAGAATTCTGAATTGATATAAACTTACAAGAGAATAGCAATCATCTAAAGTTCTGTATCAAAACTGAAAGATTAATTTTTCAACTGTCTAATTAAAAAAAAAAAAAAAAAAAAAAAAAAAAGAAAGTTTAACAAGCAGACATTTTGTAAATGAGAGAGTAAAAAATCAGCAAAATTTTCGAACATGACACCATTTTCTACTGGACATGCTTTAATAATTAAAAAATAAATAAAATAAATAAATGAATAAAGTAGAATAAAAATAAAATCAAAAGTGACAAGTGAAAAAAAAAATTAATTATTTCTCAGAGCAATATTTTCTCACAGTATAGAAATTGAAGCAAATGGAATTAGTTTAAATCATTACATGAGATTTTTTTTGTGTGTGGGTGGGTGGGAGAAGGTCATGCATGGTTAATAAGTTAGGCTAGCAAACCATTTAGTGAGATTGATTCTCACTGTGTGTTGCTATACTTCTGGCCTGAAGGCCAAACTAAGCTCAACTTAGAAAATGACTAGAGTAACCAAGTTAATTTACTTATTTGCCCAACTGGAAAAAGTTTCCTTAAAAAAAAAAAAATAAATAAATAAATAAAAGTAATATATATATATATATATATATATATATATATATATATATATATATATATATATATATATATATTAGTCATCCACAAATATATATTACACACACAGAATAAATTTGGAATGGGTAGTGGGTTGTAGTAGAAAAAAATAACTAAATTGAAATCAAATAATTTTTAGAGTTTTCATTTCCTAAGCTTATTTCAGCTTAGCACAAGGTCAGAAATATGCAACACTCAGTGAGAATCATACTCACAATCAAAGGGCTACAAACCGAGCTCAATGACAATTTCACCACATGAAGAAGTACTTGTAGAAAATGGACATAACCTGAGGTTCAAATTCTGGATGAGGCTGTTTACATTTCACATATTGATGATACCCAAGGTTGGTTGGGTTTCATGTCATATCAACCTTCCTAGGTTATTTAATGCCAAATCCATTTTTATACAAATAGTCAACTCTATTTCAAACAATTCAGTTTAGCATGAGTACACAGTTTAATTGTCAAAAACAGTGCTATTTCAAACTATTCAGTTTAGCATGAGTACACAGTTTAATTGTCAAAACAGTTCTAATGCAGCTAGTTCAATTTAGTTTAAATACAGATTTTGTTTACACACAGTTAAATGTCAAAACACTTCTATATTAAACAATAGTTCCATTTCAAACATTTCAGTTTAGCATAAGCACCCAGTTTAAATGTAAGTACAGTTTAATTGTCAAAAACATTTCTATTTAAGCTATTCAGTTTAGTCAAACAGTTCTAATTCAAGCAATTCAGTTTAGCATAAGTATGCAGTTAGTTCTATCAGGTGTTACCATTCCAGGTCAGAGTGGACCTGAGGGTAATGGCAATGAAAGGGTGCTCCGCATTCCCCAAAGCTCCAGCATTAATGGAACCTCACAATCAAATTGTTTAGTGTCATATCTAAGACACTTGTTAGTGGAGTCTTACTCTTCTGCAGAGAAGTAGTCGGTGTATTCTACAGCCCCAGCCGACTGGGCAAGATGATACACAAGGAAAAGGTTTGTTGTCAACTACTCTCCCCCCTAGCCCAGTCAGCTGACTGCATCTTTGCCAAGTGGTAAGACCCCTCTCCAAACTAAATTGCATCCGATGGTAAACCTCCAGCCCTGGAACTTTCAGGAATGTGGAGTACCCCTTCATTGCCATTACTTCCATGTCTACTCTGATCCAGAGAGGTAGTACCAGTTTGGTTCCCATATAACTATTTAATCATTTTCTATACTTGAAATCATTACCTGACATTGGCCTAGCGGTTAGAGTGTTCACCAATGGCCTGGGAGACCTGGGTTCAATCCTAGGTCGAGTCATACCAAAGACTCAAAAAAATGGTATTTGATGCCTCCTTGCTTAACACTCAGCATTATAAGGTATGGATCAAGGGTAAAGGGGAGCAATCCCGGGAAAGGAGTAGTGCCCTCCTCTACGCCTTGGTGTAGTAGCTATCGAAAAGGGAGCCTTCAGGTCACCCTCGACTATGGTCACCAACTGTACTTTTTTTTTTTTACTATACTTGAAATCATTTAACTGTGAGCAAATAAATAACTGATGTTTAATTAAATTTGTTATTAAATGGTTTCAAGTATTGCTGCTTAAGTGTCTACAGCTCGGGTTCATTTTTAAAAAATTCTTAACTACAAACTATTCATTTACAAATCAGATATATTTAATACATATGTATGAACAGAATTTGGTTATTAAATAGCCTACAAGGGTTGATATGCCACAAAAACCTAACCAACCAACTCTTCTCCTTCCAGCAATCGGTAAAATAGTTGGACAGACTGGATAAACCTTTGTATGGCAACCAGTCTAGAAAAGGGAAAACTGAATTCAAACGTGTTAAACTCTATTTCAGAAAAAAAACCTCTGAATTGCATTCTGTTCATTGTGGAAGGGGTTTAGTAGGTACATACTCTGTTTAAAAATTGACCTGATGTCATATCCTGCTCATGCTAGAGGTTGATTGGTAGTTTTGTTTTAAAGCATATCAACCTTTGTCAAGTCATTTAATGCTGAATTAAGTCATTTTGATAAAAGTTTCAAATGATTCAGTTTGTATAAGTACATTTTTTTTTGTTTTTTCTTCACACACACACACACACACACACACACACAGAATTAAATGTCAAGACAGTTCTATTTCAAACAATTCAGTTTAGCATAAGTACCGTTAAATGGGAAAAAAAAGTTAATTTTAAACAATTCAGTTCTGCGTAATTACAGTTTAGTTCTATTTGACTCATAGATAGGACAATCAGGTGCTACCACTCCAGGCCTGAGTGGATCTAGGAGAAATGGCAATGAAGGACTACACTGCATTCCGCAAAGCTCTAGCATTATTGGAGCCTCACCAACAGATTGTTAAGTGTCATATCAGAACACTCATTGGAGGTATCCGAAGAGATGCAGTCAGTGTATTCTACAGGTCCAACTGACTGGGCCCTGATGCTGGAGGAGTTAGGTAAGTACATGCACCATGAGATGAAGTAATTTCATTATATTATTTATTGACTTCATCTTTATTGCTCTAATTTTTCATTAGATTTGTCCTTCTTTAGACAGTGGTTTGGGATTAAATGTTTTCCTAACTAAAGGATAATTCTTATAAATATGCTTGAGGGTCACTCAAATAAGGTGAAATGTTCTCATAACTAAAAGACAATTCCTATAAATATGTGGGAGCTCACTCAATAAATAAGGGGAAATATTGTCTAAAGAATTGGCAATAGGAAGCACTGTTTACAATTGTACCTTTTTCAAGGAGATCAATAATGAACCCTATTCAGACCTGACCGATAAAATGAAATGCAGTTTCTTCCAGGCAGCGGTTGTATCGATACTGCTGTATGGATGCACTGCTTGGACGCTAACTAAACGTCTGGAGAAGAAGCTAGGCGGCAATTACACAAGAATGCTGCAAGCAATATTGAACAAGTCCTGGCGGCAACACCCCCATAAGGCACCAACTATACGGCCACCTGCCTCCCATCACGAAAACTATCAAAGTTAGACGAAACAGACATGCAGGACACTGCTGGAGAAGCAAGGATGAGCTCATAAGTGATGTACTCCTATGGACCCCCACATATGGCCGGTCAAAAGCAGGACGACCAGCTCGAACATACATTCAGCAGCTATGTGAGGATATGAGATGTAGCCCTGAAGACCTGCCAGAAGTGATGAACGATAGGGAGAAATGGCGAGAGAGAGTCAGGGATATCCGTGCTAGCGGCACTACATGATGATGATCATCATCATGATCCAGAACAATGTCAACATGATCTTTACTTTTCACTGTGCCCAGAACGTTTTTTTTTTTAATAAATTGGAGAGTCCAAGTTTCCACTCCATGAACTGTCTTTACAACTGAGGCTTCCTGTGACAAACCCATGTTTAGCCAACGTGTAAACATTTTGTAACTAAAACATGTCTCTGCATACACATCACACTTACTTCAGTAAATTTGAGATTTGTTTGTACTTCCTAGCAAACCAAAAAATTTGGCAATAGACCTCTATTCAAGCCTGGAGCACTCTAATTTGCCCCCATTTTGTATAGCCTCAAAACAAATATTTTTCTGAAATTAATCAATTTTTGCTATATACCAATTTCATTATGAAAAAAAAAAGCCACCTATTTATTGAATGACCCCCGTATATATAACAGTTCTCCCCAATTCAAAATAATTCCCCTTATTTATTGAATGACCCTCGTATTTACCCAATCCCACCACCATAGGCAAGGTATGACACAAAATCAATTTTTTAAAAGTGGGGTGAAATTGGTTTGAATTCTTTGTTTTCCTTCTTCGAGACTGGTTGCCAAACGAAGGCTAAAGAACCCATTCTGCCCTACTATTTACTCATATTGCATTTGATGCATGGAGTTCTGGAGTTCAAGAGAATGAGGAGCATGTCTTCATTGCCATTACTCCCACATCCATACTTGCCATTTCTCAAGAACTAGAGCCTAACTGACAGATGCAATTTAATGTCATTCCTAGAACACCCCCTCTTTTTTGGGGGAGAGAAGAAGTTGACAGGACAGGGAATGATAAGAATCCTTCACGTCTTGCTAAGTAGATAAACAGAAACACGGACCGTTGTTACCATGAGAAACCAACATGTTCAGAAATCATCTAGTAACAGTTAAAAATAGCCAAACATTTTTTTTTTAGAAAAGAAAAAAAAATCGTGTATAATAATGTAAATTGTGTTAAGACTATAAGGATTACATCCCCCTGCCGGTCGAATGTAACATCATGGCACCAAATAGGGAGTGTGCAATGTAAAGGGACCAAATAGACTGTGTGCACTGTTGCCTCACCGATCCGGCACCATCTCGAACATCAAGAAGCGTTACACTTCTAAAATACAAGACTGACCCGTTACTTCTTTTGATACGAAAAATCTATTTCTGGTCGCAACAATTTTATAGCAGCCAGCCGTCGGAACACGAGAGAAACAGAGTGAAAAGGTATCACTTGTGTCATAGAAACGCTAAGAGTCAAACAACAGTCTCTAACAGTAAGCTCTTAACAGCTCCCAACTCAATTAAGAATCTTTGTTTATGTAATAATCTCTTAACTATTCCATTCACTAATGATATAAGGACACTTGTAACTTTTATGTGTAACATCACCTTCCTCAGTCAGCTGGGTGTCCTCGTGGTGTAATGGTTAAAGCGATGAACTGCGGAATCGTAGTATGCGAGTTCGTACTCCAGTCGCGCTATTACGTTCACTTTCGGACAAATACCCTTGGGAAAGGTATGAACCCCCTTATTCTCCCTCCAGCAATGGGTAAATAGTAGGACGGACTAGGTTCTTCAGCCTTGGTGAGGCAACTAGTCTAGGAGAAGGAAAAACTCTGAATTCAAAACCTGTTAAACTCCGCTTAAAAAAAAAATTGACCTTGTGTCATATCCTGCCCGAGCGGAGGGGTTGGTAAATAGTAACTTCCCGACATGTATTACTTTCCAATATCCGGCCCACCAGCGGATTTCAAAACAAATCTTCACTATATCGCACCCATTGATTTCCAAAACAATTTGTCAACTTAATCTGCCAACACGTGCGACAAGTGCGCTATATTACCTTCGCGTGCGATCTCCACGTCATTAAAAAATTTGAGCTAACTTACATTCTATCAGCACAAATAAAATGATTACCTAATATAATTAATTATCATCCTTAATCATATTACATGAATAGTTCTGCAAATTGACACAAAACATCATTACCTCCCATATCTGTTAATAGCCACAACAAAACGTGATCCAAATAAATATAACGAGAGAGAGAGAGAGAGAGAGAGAGAGAGAGAGAGAGAAACACAAATTCATGGAAACAGATGTTCCTGCCCTTACGGACAGGTGGTGATAGCCCCGACAACCTCGTGTAGCTTCGTACATGATAAACATATCTTCATTCACACTTAAACTCTCTGATATGTGCGTAATTAAGGACTTTATAGCTAAAACAACAGACTACCAACCATATTAGGACATTTCTCTTCATGACCTTTTAGTATTTTGTAATTTTCGTGCCAATTTTGTTAAGTTTGCTCAGACAATAAAATGTTCCTGCTGTAACATACCCATGATATACACTATGTGTAAAATATACATAGGGAATCTAAAAACACGAAATTGGTTCTGGTACGAAACTTTTATTCACCTTTTTGAGTTTAAAGGTTTTTCGGCATGAGGAGAGAGAGAGACACAATCTTTCTATGCCGACTGCTTTTACATCGTCAGCTCTCAACCCAACCAACGCGCGGCACCCGTAGCATACAAAGTCGTCTGGCCCTCGCCCAGCTCTGAAAGTCAACCTTCTTCTTCCGAGACGGAAACTCAACTAACTGCTTTTTCTCAAATCTCAGCCCGGTGCGTGACGTCACCCAAATACCCTGGTCCAATTCCTATCTGGGATTTTTATTTTAACATCTCTGAATGACACATCCTCTCCGCGCGTGAACACCTGCGTTAATGTTGCACCTAACTAACCCATGCGCTAGGCGAAAGGTTCTCAGCCTAACTATACCGAAAGGCAAGATATATAAAACGAAATCCCTCGGCAATTATATTACACTGCTAATTAATCATAAATTGTTCTTGCATTGTTATACTACACGAGTCTGAATTGTTTTTCTCACGCATTCTTATAATGTTAACGATGAGTTACAATACTCAGATATGACAAACATACAAAAAGAACCTTCAGTCGTCGATGGAGTTTGGGATAGCCACAACTTTTATCGTTTTTTGTTTGTTTCTGGTTGTTTTATTTTTGGGGGTTTATTATGTTGGGATTTTACCCGTTGAGAATAAGACAAAATCTACATCTGCAGTGTAAGGAAAAATAAGGCTAACTGTAACACGAGACGAAACAAGAGAAAAGGAACAAGGCAACAATTCGGTTGAAAAAAAGGGTTCATATTTAGAGAAAGAGGAAGAAAAGAAGAATAATTGCAAAAGAAGTATTTTCTGCAGACTCTACTATAGCATTCGTCTAGGTAACAGTTCTTTCGGTTGCATGTAGTTTTGCTGGCTGGTCCTTACAGATTCATAGGCTTTTCGGAGAATTCTGGGTCCCCATTTGCATTGAGTCTCTCATGGGATGACCTTCCTCGGAGGTAGCGCCACATGGACACGTGGCCAGTTTCGTCAGCAGTCAATATTCCGTGTTACATCGTTGGTGTAAAAAAAGGGAAAAGGGGATGTTAGTTTAAAGAACGCACGCACGCACGTGTGGGGATACGGCAGATGTGCTGATAGTGGCCCGTGATTGGCTGAAAAACAACCAATCACGAGACACGTAAAAAGTGACTCCGTAAATAATTTTCAATAATGATTGGTTTGGTTTGGTTTGGTTTCTTTGTTTAATGGCACATCAACCTTTGTAGATTTTTTAATGCCAAAGAAGAACAGTAGTTGTACTATTCAACCCATAGCTGAGAGGATAAGGGGATTCATACCTTTCCCAAGGGTATTTGCCCGAAATTGAACGTAATAGTGCGACTGGAGTACGAACTCGCGTTCTACGATTCCGCAGTCCATCGCTTTAACCATTACACCACGAGGAAACCTTTTCCAATAATGAGTCATCCATCCTAATTCCGTGCACTATAAATATTTTCATGAACATTTTCCCCAGCTTTATTTCATTTCAGTGGAGAGTACCCATAGTAGAATGTATGACACTGCCTTTAGACAGGAGAAAATGGTTTCTGTGCTCATTTATCACTGTATGAGTAGTGATATAGACGACATTACGAGAAAGGATTGCATATAGGGCATTTTTCTTCCTTCATAGCTAAAGAGCTGAACTGCGGTCTCATAGATAGCGAGTTCGAACTCCAGTAGTGCTATCACTTTCTCTTTTTACCTTAGGAAAGGTATGGATCCCCCTCTCCTCAGAGCTGTGGGTTTGATATTTTTTCGTTAGGTCTGGTCCTTAAAGTTATTTCCCCTAAGGGATAGAAAGCGAGTTGTCTCCTGTGGTCAGTGCATTGTGGGATTTGTAAGGACCAGAAGACACACGAGACAGAAAAACAGACTTGGATCCACCATGATACATAGTGGACGGATATTTGACAGGTGCCCACAAAGTTTAAACAGTTCTGTTCCTGGTCATTATACACATGTGTCTGCCAGTGGTTAATAAACCTAATTGTTTTGTTTCACACCCGTGGGTCCGTCTCTTTTCACTTTTGTTTACATATTTTCTTTAAACGTAAAAACCTTACAGGGTTAAATAGTATCATTGCTGTTCTTCTATTAGGATGACTTTGGCGTTAAATAACCCACAAAAAGTTTATATACAATTAAACAAAGAAACAAAACAAAACGTACTTATGAAAAACTCTAGCTCTAGGTTAAACAGTACCAAAATTTCTTCTAAAAGGATGGTTTTGGCATTAAATAAGCCGTAAAGGTTGATATGCCATTAATCAAAGAAACCTTAAATAGTAACATTACTGTTCTACTAAAAGGATGGTTTTGGCGTTAAATAACCCACGAAGGTTGATATGCCATGAAACAGAGAAATCAGACCATCTCTTCCAGACTTTATCTAAGTTAGATTTTTAAGTATCTGATTCATAGGACAAGTGTGGCATTTTAGTAATTGCACAATAAAAGAGATCGAGTGAATGTAATCATTGCAGAATCAATGGATCAATGTCTGTGCTAAATAGTTATTCCTTAAGAAAAGCAAAATTATTTTGAAAACGTCTCCCTTTTCTACGCCCCTACAAAAAAAAATGGGCGCCATACTTAAATGTTTTTGTCAATTTATAAGTAAAATTGGGCTGAGAGGTGATGGTTTTATTTATTATAAATGGTAAAAACATAACAGATATTCAACCTTCAGTTGTTGATATCATAGCCCCCGCCTCAGCAGTTTTAATATCACAGTTTCGATTAGCCTGACACCGGCCCACCGACTCGATAAACAAGTTGGTAAATTCTTTGTCGCATGGTATTGATATCAAATTTACATTATCTCTCAAAATAAACCATGAGATGTATTAAATGTAACAAATCTCGTCTAGATTCTATTTCTTGGTTTTATTAAAATAGTAAGCAGTTTTTACTACTAATTGAACCGATCAAAATTTTAGTAACTAGTCTGCATTTATCACCAGCTAAGTTTCAAAACCTAAACTTTTCCAAAGGACACAAAAAAAAAAAAAAGAAAAAAAAACT
The DNA here is from genome assembly GCA_963585895.1 of Sepioteuthis lessoniana. Taxonomy (NCBI): domain Eukaryota; kingdom Metazoa; phylum Mollusca; class Cephalopoda; order Myopsida; family Loliginidae; genus Sepioteuthis; species Sepioteuthis lessoniana. The sequence goes on along the minus strand of OY757938.1, from coordinate 17,197,685 downwards.
ATATCAGTTTCTTTAATCTTTTTTAATGTTAAATGTTTCCTTTGCGGTAGAGATTTAAGTTATGTTCTAGAAAGATATTTAGCATTTTTTTCTCAACCAAATGTTCAGAGAAAATAGGTTTAATAACGATGAAAATGCGTTTGCAGAAGGCCAAGGGCAAAAAAGTCAAAATTGACAATAAATTCACCTATTATTTTGTACTTTAGCTTTAAAAAAAAATACACACACTCACACATATATATATATATATATATATATATATATATATATATATATATATATATATATATATATTAAATGTGAAGAGGAAATATATAATCATCATCTGATAATAATCTTTTGTAAAAATATATATGAAAGTAAAAATACACGCGCCTCTTTTTCTAACACTCGAATAACATATTTGTTCCTTTTAGCTTTTCTCATTATGAAGAGGAAATAGTTTTCTAGAAGAAAAAAAAAAAAAAAAAAAAACTACAATAAAACCTTTTCATTTACCAGACTCGATTTCAAAATTCTAATTAAGATTCTCAACACATATTCTAGCGGCAGCAGTTTAGAAATATAGAAAAATAAAAGGTTCCAAGTATGAAACCACTTTTTTCACTTCGCTTTGCATTTTGGTTCTGACCCCCTCCAGGAGAAAAATTGCTGGGCTCTATCACAAACCACACCTAAATTAGTGGCTTTACAAATATACGCTTAATAGGTAAAACCGTAAATATTTATTCATTTTTAATATGTTTGTATTTTTGTCCAGTCTGTCGATTTTGTAGTTATTACTTTGTGTATGCAATTGTTCACCACATTATTTTCTAACTCAGTATAATCTTAAACTATCTCAGTAAATTCAATCAAAGATTATAACAATCCACTATGAAACTTTCTCTTACATTGACAAGTTTAAACCACAATATTGGGCCATTCAATAAATAAGGGGATTTTTTTAAAGATTAAAACAATTTTAAAATTTTTTCCAATAGTGTATAGTGTTCCCCAATGGTCCGGGAGACCTGGGTTCAATCCTAGGTCGTGTCATACCAAAGACTTTAAAAACGGTACTTGAGAGCTCATTGCTTAACATTCAGCAATATAAGGTACGTATCAAGGGTAAAGTGGAGCAATCCAGGGAAAGGAGTAGCACCCTACCCATACACCTCGGTGTAGTAGCGATTGAAAAGGGAGCCTTCTGGTAGCTGATAAGAGTAAACCATCCGAAATTTACAGAAGAATATGTGATGCGTATGCAGCAGCATGTTTTAGTAATTAAAAATCTTTAAAAATTGGTTAAACATGGGTTAGCCACGACTGGCCCGAGTCGAAAAGACAGGCCATAGAGAGAAAACTCTCCGACAAAGAAGTTCTGAGCGCAGCAGCCAGTAAATAAGGGACATAGAAGATCCTATCACTATTGATTTCCTGTAAACAGTGCTTCTTATTGCCAGTTCCTTTAGTCATTTTCACCTTATTTATTGAATAACCCTAGTACATCTGAAAGGGAAAAAAATACACGCGCCTCTTTTCCTCTATCAAACACTGATATATATTTGTCCCTTTTAGCTTTTCTCATTATGAAGAGGAAATAGTCTAATAGGAAAAAAAAGAAAGAAAAAGAACGACAATAATAGGTCCTTTTGATTTGCCAGACCAGATCTCGAAAAATCTAACAGATGGAATTAACTTGCGTAAAAAAAAAGTATTAAGGAATTCGAGAATTGTCGGAGTTAATCAATGAATAAAGAGTATAAAAAAGAAAAAAAAAATTAGTTGCCGCCATTTTACTTAGCTACAGAGTATTTCACAATTACTGAAATAAAGCGACAGCTTTTCCGATCTTCCCATTTGGTTTCATTCTATTTTTTTCTTTCAGATTATTGCTGGGAAAGAACTAACATTTTGAGATATTTAACCAAAATATAACGAAATCCTGCTCTGGACAATAGATTTGGCTGGTTGGTTGGGTTTTATGGCATCTCAACATTGGTAGATTATTTAACGCCAAATCCATTTTTATACAAATAAACAGTTTTATTTAAACAATTCAGTTTAGCACGAGTACTGTTTAATTGTCAAAAAACATTTTTTTTTCAAGTTATTCAATTTAGTCAAACAGTTGTATTTCAAACAATTTCGTTTAGTATCAGTATAGTTTTTGTTCACATAGTTAAATGTCAAAATAGTTCTCGTTCAAGTAATTTAGTTTAGCATAAGTACACAGTTTAGTTCTATTCGACCCACGGATCGGACCCTATCAGGTGCTACCACTCTTGGACAGAGTAGATCTGGGAGCGATGGCAATGAAGGGGTACTCTGCATTCCCCCAAAGCCCTGGCATTACATCATGTGAAGACATATTACGAAACAGTCTTTCAGGATTGTTCAAGCAAGATATAGAATAAAGTTAAATTTCAACACGTTTCCACACAGAAGTCAGATTTTCAAGTTGGTCAAGAAGGCGCTCCTGGTGTAAGGGATGTCATCGTAGGAAATGGATACAAGTTCAAATCCTGGACCAGGCGGTTTGCCTTTCACATAGCGCTAATACTCTTAGGAAAGGTATGAATCCAACGATCCTCTCTTCAGCTCTAGTAGGGCAGACCGTTTATTTCCTTTATAGTCCAAAAAGGGGGGTCATAAAGCCCCAAGAGTTTTGTGGTGGAGGGAAAAGGGAGCGGTTATGCTTTAACTATATTGTCTAAGGTGCCCTAACAAGCCACATTCGCCGACCTATTCAACAGTACAAACATAATCAACCATTCTTCGCCAAGCTCGCTGCAATCATCAAAATACCACACTTGCTCTGTGAGAAGACCTGCTTAAAACCCCGAATGGAATTTATGATTTTATTTATAGAAGTGTTGTGTGATGGAGATGGAAGAAAAACCCCGAAAGAGAAAAAACTAAGGAAAAAATTCCCAGTTTGGTTGCTCTCCCATCCTCCCTTCTACGGTATGGAGGCCGACTGTTTTCCGGTGTCCGAAAACACCAAAAACAAGTCGGACCTACTCTAAGTGGGACGGGTTTCTAATCTAATTGGACAAAAGAAAAAATCTGGGTTGGACGCGGTGAGGATAGGTAGCATTAATTTATCATAACGAAGTTCCAAGATCTTCAGGAAAGTTGGGCTGGAGTAAGGGCAGACTGTACTCTTTAACCTTGGTATGTTTTATATATTGTTCTAGAAACGGAAGTACCATTTCGGCCATGTTTAACTGGTTGCAATATAAAGGCGGAGGTGCCCGTGGTATAATGGTTATCCTCACAGGAAATGGACACGGCGACTCGAGTTCAAATCCTGGACGAGACTGATTGCATTTCACATAGCACTAATACCCTTGGGAAAGGTATGAATCCAATTATTCTCCCTCCAGCTATGGGTAAATAGTAGGACTGACTAGGTTCTTCAGCCTTGGTGAGGCAACTAGTCTAGAAGGAAAACTCTAGATTCAAACCTATTAAACTCCGCTTAAAAAATTGACCTTGTGTTATATCCCGCCCCAGCGGAGGGTTTGGGTAAATAAAGGCGGAAGTGGTCATTCGACCAGCTCGAGACAACTGGATTACGTTGGTTGAAGAGAGTATTTGTGAAAGCAAAATGGAACATTTGGCAACGAGGATTTTTTAAACACAGAAATATGCCAATACTCGGACGTGTGGCTGAATTCTGCGTTGAGTCGGGAAACATTTCGACTAACCTGGACCGCGTGGAACAGTTTTTCATCGCAAATGATATCGCACATGGTATTCAAAGTAAAGTAAAGTTGGCGACCATAGTCGAGGGTGACCCGAAGGCTCCCTTTTCGATAGCTTACTACACCAAGGTGTAGGGGAAGGCGCTACTCCTTTCCCTGGATTGCTCCACTTTACCCTTGATCCGTACCTTATAATGCTGAGTGTTAAGCAAGGAGGCATCAAGTACCATTTTTTGAGTCTTTGGTATGACTCGACCTGGGATTGAACCCAGGTCTCCCGGGCCATTGGCGAACACTCTAACCGCTAGGCCAATGTCCGGTAAACCTGTTAAACTCCGCTCAAAAATTGATGTTGTGTCATATCCTGCCCGAGCGGAGGGGTTGGGTAAATAGGATTACGTAACAAATTTGAGTGAGAGTTAATTGACGAGAAATAACAAGAAAGATTGTTGTCCGAGGACATGTCACTTGAAGTTTTTAAAATGGCTCAGGCCATAGAATAGGAGACTACCGATGTGACTCAAATAAAAAACAAAGATAGGGAGGATTTACATAAAATGGATACGACAGCAAAACAGAGTTCAGCAGAGATACAAAAGGGGAAAAGGTTGTATTTTGGGTGTGGTGTCCAGCATGGGGGAAAACTGTTTTAAATGTCAAAAGAAAAATCATTTTTCGAGGCAGTGCAAAAAACGAACAATGGGAAAGCTTATCACACCACGTGCAAGAGCAAGACACATTCGAGATACCCTTATATATGATAAGTTCCGTTACACTTAAACCATAGGCGTGTAAGCTAGAGTCGAATGGAATCAGTTGTGAAATGGAAATTGACACGTGGTATTTATTGTCTCCGATAAGCGAGAAACAATTCAACGAACTACCGAATGCGCTCGGCCTTTTGGCTGGGCCACCTTAGGGTTGGCGGTCATGGACCAGCAAGCATAGCACTAGACCCCTTGGTCCAGTTTAAGCTACAATCAGGCATCAGGCTCACAGGCTCACATAGTACTAAGTGAGCTGATGACCAGCAAAGTCTAGCAGGGTTCGAACCTCGGCTCGTGCCCGACCTTCAAATCCTCTAACACCTACTTTAACCCCTACTTTAAGCCGACCTTCGGGTCATTGATCTTGTGTCAAGTCCTGTCTGTTGGAAGGCAGATAAATACAGCTTTCTAAAAAGGGGGTAATACAGGGATTACGGACTTATTCAGGTGAGGTCATTATACCTAAAGGAGTGGCTAACCTTAATGCCAAATACAAAAGGGGGGGATTATAATGCTAATCTCTGTACAATTTAAGAGTATTGGTTGGACCTGGATAAGGACCAAGTCTTCTTGAAAGGGATAAGTTGGAAAGTTTGCCACTTAATCTATTTGCTACCTGGAACCAAATTAAGTGGACCGATTTGAATCAACTTTTCAGAACTGTTTAAACCAGGCTTGGGTACATTGAAAAACGCAACCGCGAAATTGTAAATTAAGCAAAATAGTACCCCTCGTTTTATGAAGGCTAGATCAGTACCATTAACGATTTGAGATAAGGTGGAAACTGAACTTGATCGAATGGTTGCTACATCCGTTATCAAACGGGTCTATTTTTCAAAATGGGCTTCTATCGTCTCAGTTTTAAAGAGAAATGGTCAAGTTCGGATATGTGGGGATTTTAAGCGGATTGTCAATCCTGTTTTGCAGATAGACAATTATCCGATTCCGAATATAGATGACCTGTATTTTAAAGTCTTGGTGAGGTGAGGGAGCTTTATTTCACGAGATTTGAGTGATACTTATTTACAGGTTCCTCTGGTTGAAAAGTCACAGACTAACGACGATAAATAATCATAAAAGTCTTTTTATGTATACTCTGTTGTGTTTTGGTATTGCTTCTTCACCAGGAGTATTTCAACGAATTATAGACCTACTAATTCAATGAACACCAAAGACAGTCGCTTATCTCGACAACATTCTAATCTCTGGACAAACTATGAAGAGCATAATAGTAACCCGTATGCAGTGTTAAAGACACCAGGACATGCTGGGCTCCGCCTAAGAGGTCATAAATGTGAATTCAAAAAGTCCCCGATTTTATACCTGGGTCATAGGATTGATGGAGAAGAAATCCACCAAAATCAAGAGAAGTTCAATACAATTTGCAAAGAACGCAACCTCAAAGAATGTATCGAAACTGCGTAGTTTTTTTTTTAGCTTTTGTGAATTACTATCGTCGTTATTTAAATATCAGCAATGTTTTGGTGCCATTGTACAAATCATTACAAAGAGGAATTCCCCAAAAATAGATCGAGGAATAAAGATCGTCTTGAAAGGATGTTCCACATTGGAGATGCAGTTACAGTGGTAAATTTTTAAGGCAGGCCAAAATGGCTGTCTGGGATTTTAGATGAGCAAATTGGTCCACTTTCCAAGTGCGTTTAGAGGATGGTCGCCTATGGAAAAGACGTGGATCATATTCGCACGAATATTACAACAGAACCTGTCGTGAGAGGCTCAGAAGGATCCAGCCAACCGCTGAGGAGTCGGAAGTAAACGTTTAAAAGGCATTCAACATCTGTCGTAGCCTACAGAGATAGCAGCCTCTCAACAACCGGTGCAAGCTTGGGAGATGATCATCCCAGAACCCACATCAGAATACGTTTGCAGAAACGCAAAAAGTATGAAAGGAACAAAGCAGAGGGGAAAGCCAAAAGACAGTGCACCAGCATGGAGCTAGACACAAAAGTGTAATGTCACAGGGCCAGAAACTTAACTAAGGAAATTGCTGCTAAGGAATCTCCAGAAGATACAGATACTGATGACTTAGTTATTGTCAATGATGATGTGACTATATCATAAAGTCGGGCAACACTTCCTCCAAGAGATAGGAATTCTTGTCGGAGTTTGATAGAAAAACGTAAGAATATCTCAGTATCATTAAAAGTATTGAGTCAACTATATATCAAGTTTCAAGTTAAGGTGGGAGATATGTTGTATATTTTTCTAGAAACGAAGTCCCGTTTTAGCCATGTTTGACTAGTAATAAAAAGGCGGGAGTGGTCATTTGACCAGCACGAGACAACTGAATTATGTTGGCTGTTACTCGCAAGTATTTGCTAAAGCTAACTGAAACAGTATTGTAACCGATCTAGAAGGAAAACTGAATTCAAACCCGTTATCCTCCGCATAAAGAATTGACCTTGTGTCCTGCTTGGACATATAAACAGTTCTATTTCAAACAATTCAGTTTAGCATAAGTACACAGTTTAGTTCTATAGGACCCTATCAGGTGTTACCACTCCGGACTAGAGTGGACCTGGGAGCGATGGCAATGAAGGAGCCCTTTACATTCCCCAAAGCTCCAGCATTACTAAAACCTCATCATCTGATTCTTCAGTGTCATATCCAGAACACTCGTTGGGTAGGTCTTACCCCTCAGTAGTGAAGCAGTCAGTGTATTCTACAACCCCAGCCGACTGGGTTGCCTTCTTTAGGTTGGTTGGATTTAATGGCATATCAACCTCTATAGATTATTTAATGTCAGAGCCTTCTTACACATATATAATATTTTTGATTTGTAAATGCAAATGTTTAGGTTGGTGATGGTTGGGTTTTATGGCAAATTGACCTCTTAAGAGTCATTGAGTGTTAAATTCTGATATCCATGTGTGTGTGTGTGTGTGTGTATATATATATATATATATATATATATATATATATATATATATATGTCAAAGCTTTTTGTTTGTATAAACTTGATGGTCGAAGGTGTTGGTAATATAGCCTCCTTTTAAAGATATAGACTAATTGTTTTTAAGAAGTTGATCATGTTTTTGAGAGCAAGTTTTTTTTTAAATAGGGAAATTTGGCCACTATATATACTTGTGTAAAGAAGGGCTTTTTAGGGCCAATTTTTTTTTACCTCCCAAAACAAGAGGGGGTCCCTGTAGTGTTGTAGCTGACATGCTGGACTGCGGCCTCGAAGGAAGCGAGTTCGAACTCCAGTCCCGCTATTGCGTTCACTTTCAGAAAATAACCTTGACCCATAGTTAAAAAAAAAAAAAAAAGGCACACAAAACCTAGAGTCCAAAAAATGAAATGCCGAGGAATAAAATTAGATAATAAAAGCTCACATTAACCACCTGAAAATTTTTGTTTCAGAGGGTTGATATGAGCTTCGAAGTTACATGGAAAATGAACTGGACAGCAAACTATAAATACCCTTGGGACCTTGGGGTCTTCTACAATGATGGATTTGACATTAGATGACCCACGAAGATTGGTATGCATTAAACAAAGAAGGCAAACCAAACAAAAAGGAGGGGGTCATTACATAAGATGTTTTTAAAGACATGAAAGCTAACCGTAGTTAATTACAAGCAATATAGGATAAAATACCGTTTTGTGACTAAAAATTAAGGGTCTTTAATAACTAGAATATACAGAGTATTTATAAAAAATTAAAGATAAACAATTTTTTTCAAGTGTACAAATTTGGCAGAATGCCTCAAAATAAGAAGTCTACCTTATAAGCTTGTTCTACTAAGCTAGTGTAGGAGTGACTGTGTTTTTTGGTATTTAAGTTTTATATAAGTTTTGCTTTGGAATAAGGCACATGGAAAAAGGTAGTAAATGAAGGAAGTCAATGAGTGAAGGATATGCAACAAATTAGTAAAAGATATGATACGGTGCGGACACAAGGAACATTTAAAACATGGCGATGAACAAAACAAATTTATATATTATAATAAAACTTACATTGATACATAAAAATATAACTCTATTAACAAAATAATCGTGTGTATATATGTGTGAGTGTGTGTGTGTCTAACACAACTAAACTACAAAAGGATTACATATTTAAAATGTCTTTCTTTATTTTTATTATGGTTGGAAACAAGCGGTTTCTCTGAGACTGGAAAAAGTCTCATAGTCAATGTATGTCTGCGAGGCCCATCCATTGTTGCTTTTCACTCCTGTTGATTCACACTGGAGGGAGTGTGTTGCCGCTGCGAAGAAATTGGGTAAAAGAGAGAAAGGGTGTTTGAAGACGACGTATTTATAGAAAATACGAGTCTTGGCGGTGGCTCCAAACGCAGGACGAAATTTACGCGCGGACGTAGTTTTAAGCATGTCACGTGGTTCTCCTGGCCAATGGTTTCCTGAGACTGAATATGTGAGCATCCGCCATCTTTGTTGTGGGAACAAGTGGCATACCACCCAAAATAATTTATAGGAGTGTAAAGTCCAATACTAGTTCCATTTACTGACTCTAAACATACAATAATATTCCTTTCACGATAACGTCACATTTGTTATGAAAATCTTCTACAGTACAAACACCAAAAGATACCAAAGTTCAATCGGTTAGAGCTGCAGAATACGCCGAGTGCATCTTTGCTGAGGGGTAAGATCCCCCTCCCAAAGAGTGTCCTTGACTAAAACAGCTGATGGTGAGGTTACAGTCCTGGAGTTTGGGGAATGTAGAATAACCCTTTATTGCCATTATTCCCAGGTTAACTGACCTGTAATGATAGCACTTGTTAGGGACCCATCTTTGGATCAAATAGAACTGTTTGATTATTTACAATATCTGAAACCATTTAACTGTGTGCAAACGAATAGATAATATTGAATAGAATTACTAGTTGATGGTTTGGCTTTCACGACATATCAACCTTTGTAGGTTATTTAATGAACAAGTCCATTTTTATACGAATAATCAGTTCTATTTCAAACAATTCAGTTTACCTAGAGTACACAGGTTAATTGTTAAAAACATTTTTATTTCAAGCTATTCAGTTTATTCCAAACGGTTCTAATTCAGTTTAGAATAAGTATAGATTTTGTTTACATACAGTTAGATGTCAAAAACAGTTACATTTCAAACAATTTAGTTTAGCGTTAGTACACATTTTAATTGTCAAAAACATTTCTATTTCAAACTATTCAGTTTAGTCAAACAGTTCTAATTCAAACAATTCAGTTTAGCATAAGTATGCAGTTTAGTTCTATTTAACCCATAGATAGGGGCCTATCAGATGCTACATTCCAGGCCAAAGTGGACCTGGAAGCAATGGCAATGAAGGAGTGCTCTGCATTCCCAAAGCCCCAGCATCACTGGAACTTCACCATCAGATTGTTTCGCGTCATATCCAGGACACTCGTTGTAGGGTGGTTACCCTTCTGCAGAGGTGCAATCGGTGTATTCGACAGTCCCAGCCCGCCGAGTGGGCGATAGAATAACTAGTGTTAGTTTCCAGTAGTGCTATTTATGTGCAAACCAATGAGCTCTGGCGCGTTTAAAAATTGTTACATACAAACTGTTCATTTTTTATATATGTATATATATAGTCATCCACAGACAGATCTGTTTCGTTCTATCAGAACCCATCAGTGTGGCTAGACATATTAGCTTCCCGTAGCCGGGATCGAAACCTGGTTGACTCAAACGCCAAGCTAAGCCTCTAACCCTTCAGCCACGGGGAGCCATTAGCTGCGAAGTAAATTTTAAAGGGTTATGAATCACAATTACTATCGTTTACATACATCTGTTCAACGGCTGCCGAGACCTCTTCATATGTATGAAGAGACTTGCAATAAATGCTAATGGCAACACGATTACTTCATTCGCCGGAGAACTCAACCACACGGGGGCAGGGATATATATATTTGTGTGTATAAATATGATGTAGCATTAAATAACCCATAAGTGTTGATATACCGTAAACAGGAAATAAAACGTAACATTCACTCCATGAGTGTCTAAAATAACCCCATAAGTATATATGTTGAGAGGGAGGTGTGTATAACCGTATCATGGGAGGTATTTCCCAGCCCAGTCGGCTATGGCTATAGAATATACGGACTGCATCCCAGCAAAGGGTTATTATGACACTAAACTATCAGATGGCGAGGCTCCAGTCTTGGAGATTTGGGAAATGTGGAGTACCCTTTCATTGCCATTACTCCCGGGTCTACTCTTGTCTGGAATCTGAGCACTTGAAAGGTCCTATCTATGGGTAAAAAAGAACTGTTTGACATTTAAACCGAGTGCAAACAAATGACTTATGCTAATTTGAAATGTTTGAAATAGAACTGTTTTTAAACAAATGACTGATGTTTAATTGAATTATTAGCGATACTTAGAACCATTTAACTGTGTGCACAAGAATGAGCTTAGGGACGTTTAAAAATGTTATCAACAAAATTTGTTTACAAATTATATGTATTTGATATATATGTATAAAGACAATTTAGCATTAAATAACCTACAATGGTTGCTATGCCATAAAACCCAACCGGAACTATTTCCCTAAGCCCACTGATGTGTGTAAGTCCATTAGCTTAGCCATACCATAATACACTTCAAGTCCTGGCGCATCTGCAACGAAATGCCAATCAATAAGAAATAAAACTATAAACAATTGAAAATAAAATGATTCCGTATTAGTAACCCTCAGTCTCGCTGAATGATATAATACTACTCATCTCTCAAAATGCTATCCATTAAAAGACAAATCTGTATTGATAAGGTAGAAAAGTGAAACCAATGAAAACGGCTACTGTTTTTCAGTGGCAAAATGTGTTCGTGTGCATTTCTGCAAGAACGAAATATCACCTTGACCAATAGTTGAAAATAAACAGGCACACAGCGTTTACAGTTCAACAAATGAAATACCTAGGAATAACGTAAGAAAATAAACTTCAAAACTCACATACACCACCTGAAACAAAAAGCTTTATCGAAAAAGGACTGGACTGCAAACCACATAGTAATGCTCACGTTATATACCGGCAGAAAGAAAGACAATAACACTTTTATATAAAAATATTCGTCTCTTTTCTTACGAAAGGTACGAAATGGTCGGCGAAGAGAGAGAGAGAGGGGGAACTGCTAAGAGACAATATCATTAAGTTGAAATACATCTTCAGAGAGTCTTACTTCTTTGCCTTCTTTCACGGGAGACCGATTCGGAGCCGTCTGGATTCCTCACCCACGCTAGCGCCCAAAACGGTGTGATGTAACTACTCTGCTGACTCCTGACTGATGGCCGATTGGGGTTGAAAACCTTCGCCGTTATATATTTTTTCGGACGCCTACTCACTCTTCATACGTAATTCACGTGGCATTTTCACGGTCTTTGTTTACCATAAGACACAGGTGCACAGCCTGTTTTGAAATCCACAAACCAACACGTCCTTTCAAATGTCAATATGTAACACTCAGAGTATACAGGTAAGCTTTACTCTCCAGAGCCCGTTCTGGACATCGGTTCAGATCGTGGCCCCGAAAAGGAACAATGGCAGACTTGAGGCCGTAAGGCTACCGATTTCGGCTGGGCTACCTCCGGGTGGGCGAGCTGCATTATTGACTCCTTTAGATAAGCTTCGGCTCATCAGGCTTACATTGCACTAAGTGAGCCGATGAGCAACATAGACCAGCAGGGTTCGTGCCTCGGCTCCTTCCCGACCTTCCCCTCCCCTTATCCCCACTTTAATCAGCCTTCAGGCTATTGACCTTGTCTGGTAGGAGACATTGGCAAATACAGAGTATACAGGTAAGCACATCAGATCAAAACTTCGATGAATCTATTATCTACATGGAAATATTACTTAAAAAGAAAAAGCAAACCATCCAGAATCAAGACCCGATATTTAGTTTAAGACTCTTCCACACATCAACCGAGCAAAGTTTATATAAAGAAGCCAATGAGCTCCCGCAACTGTCACTGGAAAGTAAAGGAGCAGACTAGGAAAGATATCAAACAAAATTTTAAAAAAATAATTTAAAAAAAACTAATCTAGGATGTCAATACTAAAAACTTAAATCATATCATTGAAACTCTCTTGCTCAGACAATAAGAGTACATAACCAAAAGACAAACAGCAGGTAAATGAAACAAACTATGTTTTGAAAAAAATAATTGTTAGGATTCAATTAGAGAAAACGAATTGACCGGTCAAAAAAAAAAAAAAAAAAAAAAAAAATGGTAGGTGGGAGAAAAAAAAAAAAAGATTTAGGAATCAAGAACTCTAAATCATTTTTTCCACAGGCGAATTCCGATTCTTTTAAAATCAGTCATAGAAATAAGCTAATCCGTAACGGTTATCGTCGTGGAAAGTGGACTCGGCTATCCGAGTTCAAACCCTTAACAAGATTGTCTCCATTTCACATAGCGGTAATGCCCATAGAAAAAGTATGAACTCAACGACTCTTCTTCCAACAATGGATAAATAGTAGGGTAGACTGTGCTTTTTAATCTTGGCATGGCTACCAGTCTAGGAGAACTGAATTCAAACCAGTCGTAGAACTATTATAGCAAGAGTTATGGTACCCAAAGACGATGACATTCGTAAAAGGCCTATTCTTTCTTGTCAGGACTATAGCTTCCGCAAAAGTCTCAAAGTGTCAAAGCCTGGCTTTAACAGGGATAACTTACCGAGGTCACCAATTTATAAGTTGTCCAGTCGCCTGGAGCTGTGGAATACACCGACTGCTTCTCTGCAGAGGGGAAAGACCGCCCCCCCCCAACGTGTGTCCTGGATATGACACTGCAAAATCTGATGGTGAGGTTCTAGTAATGCTGGAGCTCTGGAGAATGCAGAGTACTCCTTCATTGCCATCGCTCCTAGGTCCACTCTGGCTCAGAGTGGTAGCACCTGGTAAGGTCCTATCTATAGGTCAAATAGAACTAAACTGTGTACTTATGCTAAACTGTATTGTTTGAAATAGAACTGTTTATATGTATGAAAAATGAGTTTGGCATTAAATAACCTACAATGGTTGATGTGCCATAAAACCAAACGAAACAAAAAACAAACATTATGCTAAACTGAATTGTTATGAATAGAACTGTTGGAACATTTAGCCGTGTGTAAATAAATGACTGATGTTTAATTTAATTGTTAGTGATACATAAGAGTACTTAGAGCCGTTTAACTTCATTGACTTTTGCTAAATTGAATTGTTTGAAATAGAACTGTTTATGTATAAAAATGGATTTGGCACTAAATAACCTACAATGACTGGTGTGTCATAAACCAAACCAATTTATAAGAGAGTGGGACTTAGTCACCAATGTGTAAATAAAGAAGTAATTTACTTATTTTAGCTTTACACAAGGCCAGAGGAATTTGAGCACGATTTGAGAATCATACAAACACTGGGATAAGAATAAGTATCAGTCGGTGTTTGTTTTTTGACAAAACAATTGCATTTCAAACGGAAAAATGAAATATCGGCCGTAAGCCAACATCATCTTAGCGGTTGGAAGAAGGAAAAAACAAATAAAATATGGCAAGATTAGAGATTGGATTGATTGATTAATTGATTTCAGTGGCATTTTAACCCATTAAGGGTTATTTCATACCTAAAGGTTAGGGAATCACGCTCATGGTACGTTCATATTTACATTGTGTAGTCGTTTCTTAAGGATTTTTTTGGCACACGGTCCTATCGAATACGAATAATTTTTAAGCATCTCTTTTTTTACACACAAATAGGACCTTGATAGGTACTACCACTCCGGGTCAGGGTCAGAGTCAGAGTGGACCTGAGAGTAATAGTAGTGAAAGAACTCTACACGCCTCAAAATTCCAGAATTAATGCAATTAAGTGTAATTCTTAGTATACTAGAACGGGAGCTTGTCACCAATGAATAAGTAAATAAAGTTGTCTTCCGTTAGTCGAGGGCGATCAGAAGGCTCCCTTTTCAATAGCTACTACACCGAGGTGTAGGGGAGGGCGCTACTCCTTTCTCTGGATTGCTCCACTTTACTCTTGATACGTACCTTATATTGCTGAGTGTTAAGTAAGGAGGTATCAAGTACCATTTTAAAAGTCTTTGGTATGACTCGAGCTGTGATTGAACCCGGGTCTCCCGGACCACTGGCGATCACTTTACCCACTAGGCCAATGAGTCGGTTAAACCAATGAATAAACAAAGCAATAATTTACAAATTTTATCTTTACACAAAGCCAGAAGTATTGAAGTGGTATTTGTCTATGCTTCCCACCAGACAGGACTTGACACAAGGTCAATGACCAGAAGGTCGGCTTAAAGTGGGGGTTAGGGGATGAGAGGGGAAGGTCGAACACAGCTGGACTTCAGCTCACTTAATGCAATGTGAACTTGATGAGCCTAGCTGGATATGGACCTAAACGTGGGTCCAGGCACAGATGCCTGATTATAGCTTAAACTGGATCGAGAGGTCCAATGCTATACTTGCTGGTCAATGACCGCCCACTCGAAGGTGGCCCAGCCAAAAGGCCAGAAAGTCTGAAGTGGTATTTTTCTATGTCTCCCACCAGACAGGACTTGACACAAGGTCAATGACCAGAAGGTTGACTTAAGGTGGGGGTGAGGGGATGAGAGGTGAAGGTCGAACCTTGTTGGACTTTGCTGGTCTTCAGCTCACTTGATGCAATGTGAACTTGATGAGCCTAGCTGGAGATGGACCTAAACGTGGGTCCAGGCACAGATGCCCGATTATAGCTTAAACTGGGCCGAGAGGTCAAATGCTATACTTGCTGGTCAATGACCGCCCACTCGAAGGTGGCCCAGCCAAAAGGACAGAAGTATTGAAGCACCACTTAAGAATATCGCACACAAAGAACTAAACACATTCACCTGGATAAGAATAAGTTTCAGTCATTTGCTTCATTTTTTTTTCTTTTTTTACAAAACAGTTACATTTAAGTAAAAAAAAAATATATATATATATATATATACATATCGACCATAAAGAAAGCGTGCTTAGCATAAAAGTTACCATCACAGAAAATGGAATCGATGATCAGAGTTCAAATCTTGGACGAAGCCGTTTGCATTTCACTTTGTGCTAACTATCCCAGCAATAGGTAAATAATAAAGCAGATTGGGTTCTCTAGCTGTGGTAAGGTAACCAGTCTAGAAGGAAAACTTTGAATTCAAATCAGAAGTACTCCGCTTGAAAATTGACCTTCTGTCACATCCTGCTTGTGGTGGAGGGCTGAGTAAATTCATAATAGCCCTAAGTCGACATCATCATAGTGGTTGCTGGGAAGGAAAGACAAATGAAATATGCTAGACTGGTGAGTTGAAAAAGAAAAAAAGGTCCAGGTTGCTATATCATAAATAAAAGGAAAATAACCAAATTTATCAATGTTTTATCGGTTGTTATTTTTAACTAGCACTAAAGAATCTCATTTCTATAACCAGCTACGATCCAAGTCTTTCCTCCGACAAGGCGTTGACTTTAAAACCGAATGGAGGCTTTAATCTCTCTGCTACAAACTGAACGAATCTGATATACGAGAAAATACTGTTGCTTTTGTTAAAGGAGTCGGATGTTGCGTAAAAAGTACTGAATCTTTAGTGTAGCGCCACGAATGGCTATCAAGAATCTCGTCGATTAGAAACAACCCGTTAACACTGCTCAAAAGATAAGATAGGATAGGTTTCTCCTTGCTTAATTTGGGAGTGGGCATTCATTATCAAGTTGTGTTGATAGCACGGATTTCCTTAACTCTCTTCCATCATCCGTCCCTCCCGTCTATGGCTCTTGACAGATCTTCTAAACGGCATCCAGTCTGCACAGAGCTGACATGTAAGTCTTTGCTGTTCAGATAACACTGGTATATTCATGTGCAGAAGTCCAGGGGAGAAATTCACTTGTGAGTTCGTCCCTGCTTTTACAACCAGTATCCAGCATGTGTAAATTAGATTTTTTTAGATCGGAGGGAAGTGATCATACAGCGACTGAGCGCTACATTAAAGTTTAGGTAGTGCTGCCTTACAATAGTGTTGTCACAGGTACAGCTAAGAAGGATTCTAGTTTTATTTTATTCGAGATTGGTAGAACACCTATTAGCAAATAGTAGCGTAGACCGGATTCTTTAGACTTGGCAGGGTAACCAGTCTAGGAGTAGGAAAGCTGGATTCAAATTAGCTTTACTCTACCTAAAAATTGACCATGTATCACATCTTGTTCGTAGCGAAGGGGCTGGGTAAATACATGTTCTCTATCATCCGACTTTTTTCCTCTCGTATTTCCCATCATAGACAAAGATTCTCTTTTGTCTTTGAAGTTAACTGACGTTTAAAATAAGTTGGTTTGGTTTCTTTGTTTAATGGCACCTCAACCTTCACAGGTTATTTAGTACCGAAGTCATCCTTGTAGAAGAACATTAGCGGAACTATTTAACCCATAGATGGGGAGGTGCGGTGCGGCGGATAACAGGGCCCGTACCTTTTTCCCCCCCAAGGGTATTATTTCGAAAGTGAACGTTATAGCGTGACTGGAGTTCGAACTCGTTTACTTTGAAGCCGTAATTCAGCACTTTAGCCACTACACTAGGGAGGACTAGGGAAGAAAAAAAAAAAAAAAAGATTGTCTCATATGTAATCCTTTCTCAATATACCATCCATATCACGACCCATGAAATCACTAGAGCTGAAACAGTTTTCATTTGTCTCAAGACAGCGTTACTTTTAAGGATCATTTTTTAAGTATATCTCAAGGCAGTGGTTTACATATTTACAGGCAGCAACAGAATACTAGCGGAACCCATCCCTCTCCAAGTATGACCACAGACGAATTCCACCATCAAGGTAGCTCTCGCTTTGGCCGTGAACACAACTAGTTTGAATTCACTTATCCTTCTCTCAGATCGGTTGTCATACCAAGTATAAAGAGCCTCGCCTGCCGTAGTATTTACCCACTGCTGGAGGGAGAATAGTTGGATTGATACTCCTCCCCTCATCCAAGAGTCTTAGCGTGAAAATGTAAACAACCTTATCCAGAATTTGAACTCTGATCTCCGGTCCCATTTCCAACAACGATACCCGTTCCACTACTAGCGCCTCCTAGTGATCTATGATGATAGATTCGTAAAAACCGTGAGGTGAAATTGTTGAAATGAAATGTACAGGGAGAAAATTTCTTTTTAATTATATTTTAATTATGTATATTTAATTAGATGATTAACATTTATTTTGTTTGATTAGATGGGTTGTTTTTTTTGTTGTTGTTTTTTTTTTGAGTGAATAAAAATTAAGTTTGAAAAAACGTTATTTTTAATTTCATTAAAAGACCCCGTTTGCCCTACTATTTACTCATAGCAGGAGGGAAAATAGTTGGATTTATATTTTTTCCAAGGGTATAGGCGCTATGTCAAAATAGAAACAACCTCATCCAGAACTTGAACTTGGGTCTCCGTACTCATTTCCGACGACGATAATCGTCACACCACAAGATTTGTAAAACCTAGAGATGAAGGTGTTGTCGAGGGAGAACATTTGTTATTTGTTTTATTATATATATCATCATCATGTCATGCCGCTAGCACGGATATCCCTGATCCTCTCTCGCCACTTCTCCCTATCATTCATCGCCTCTGGCAGGTCTTCAGGGCAACATCCCGTATCCTCACATAGCTGCTGTATGTATGTTCGAGCTGGTCGTCCAACTTTTGCTTGGCCATATGCGGGGGTCCATAGGAGTACATCACTGATGAGCTCGTCCCTGCTTCTCCAGCAGTGTCCTGCGTATCTGGTTCGTTTAATTTGTATAGTTTTCGTGATGGGAGGCAGGTGGCCGTATAGTTGGTGCCTTGTGGGGTGTTGCCGCCAGGACTTGTAATGTATAAAAATCAAGTTTTAAAATATCTTAAAAGCCGTTATTTCTAACTTTTTTTAAAGAGCCCAGTTAGCCTTACAATTTACCAATATCTAGGAAAAGGATAGTTGAATCCATACCTTTCGCAAAAGAATTAGTGCAATATGAAATACAAACAGCCTCGTTCAAGATTTGAAAAAGTCCACACATTTACCCAACCCCTCCGTCCATTTTCCACAACGATAGCTATTATTTAAGGATTAGTTTGGTTTAATGCCATATCAACCATTGTAGGTTATTTAATAACAAATCCGGTTTATACATATATGATTAGTAAACTTAGGTTAACAAAGTTAAATGGTTCCAAGTACTGCTATGTATGATCAACAATTCGATTAAACATCAGTTACATGGAGACTCCCACCTCGATTAAAGGAAGAAAAAAAGATTGTCTCATATGCAATCCTGGCTAAAAGGGCGGGCCATTATATATATATATATATATATATATATATATATATAGATAGAGAGAGAGAGAGAGAGTGTTCAAGGTTTTCGTTTTGCGGCATGATTTTGTAGTGGGTATATAAAGGGATTGTTATAGGTCCAAGACCGACCACCTTGCATTCGAGTCAGGTGGCTGTATGTGTCCAACTAGACTAAGCCTCGGAGGCATGTTCCCCCAAGCTTTATCTGCTTGTAGGAATAAGTTTATTGCTTGGTGTCTGAGGCACCCCAAAAGGGGAATGCCAATGAAGTCAAGTATATTTTTTACACCTGCCACACACGAGTATCGATTCGTACGTGGCCCACTGTATAAAACGGCCTTGTGCCATATTCTAACACAGTGAAATGTCAATTAAATACCATTGAAGGTCTTAAAAGAGAAAAGTAAATATCTTAAAATAAAAAAAAAGCTTCAAATAATTACAAATTTGGTATTTACGGGTTTTTGTTTTTTGTTTTTCTAAATTATTATTCCGTGTGTGTGTGTGTGTATATATATATATATATATATATATATTTGTGCGACATGTTTCGGACATTTCAGTCCTGTCCAGGTGGGGGGAAAAGTGTTGGGGAAGCGAAAGAAGGCCGTTTACAAAACAGGTGTCAATTAGAATCGACCAGAACAATTCAGTCGTCCGAAGTGGACAGGAATATCTGAAACACGTGTCGCACAAATAAACATATACAGAATAAAAAAAAACAAATAAAAAAAAAAACACAAAAGGTTTTGTTTTTTTTTGTCCTGGCGTCAACGACCATTCGGTCTATTCCACTTATTCCTTGCTTTTGTCACAGAGTTCTTTGATGAGACGTGACAAAAAAAAAAAAAAAAAATTCTTTTTGTAAATTTTTTTTTGGAACTTGTGATGTACTTAAAGCTGTTGAAAAATTTTGAGCGTTTAGCAAGGAAGTATCAATTACCATTTTTTGAGTCTTTGGTATGACTCGACCTGAGATTGAACCTCGATCTACAGGATCATTAGTGAACACTATCCATTATGCATATATTTTACTCACACACATACATACATACATACATAATAGGAGGAACTGTTTACTGTTGCATCTTTTTTCAAGAAAATAAATTGCAATTGGTCCTTTCACGTCTAAAAAGAGGGTCAGCTACACTTTCTTTACTGACTGCTGCACCCGGAACTTTTTCTTTACCGGAGAGTCAATGTTACCACTAAATGGACTTTCTTTTTTATTCGTATTGGCCAACTCATGTTTAGCTGATTTGTAAAAATTTTCTTGTGTAAAACATGCTTCTCCGTACTCATCACACGTTCTTCTGTAAATTTCACATTGTTTCTTTCTTTCTTTGGGTTTTATGGCATATCAACCTTTGTTGGTTATTTAATGCCAAATTCATTTTATACAAATAAACAGTTCTATTTCAAATAATTCAATTTACCAGGAGTACACAGTTTAATTATCAAAAACATTTCTATTTCAAGCTATTCAGTTTAGTTAAACAGTTCTATTTCAAACAATTCAGTTTAGTATATTTTTTGTTTAAACACAGTTAAATGTTAAAACTGTTCTATTTCAAACAATTTAGTTTAGCATAAGTACACAGTTTAGTTCTATTTGACCAATAGATAGGACCCTATCAGGTGCTACCACTCTGGGTCAGAGTGAACATGAGAGCGATGGCAATGAAGGGGTACTCCACATTCTCCAAAGCTCTAGCTCACTAGCAGATTGCTTAGTGTCATATCTGGACACTCGTTGAGGGGGATCTTACCCCCTCTGCAGAGAAGCAGTTGGTGTATTCGACAGTACCAGCCAACTGAGCAATTTCACATGCTCTGCACTTCTCTGCCACCAAAGATTTGATGACAGACCTCGGTTCATGTGTTTCATTTGCCACCATTTTGAATAGCTTCAAAAGAAATATTTCTGAGAGATTAAAATAATTTTTGCCATAACCCAATTCCAATAATGAAGATGGTTTGGTTTGGTTGTTTTCAATGTCAAAAAACATTTCCATTTCAAATAGTTCAGTTTAGCATAAGCACGCAGTTTAAATGTAAGTACTGTTTAATTGTCAAAAACACTTCTATTTTAAGCTATTCAGTTTAGTGAAACAATCCAGTTTAGCATAAGTATACCGTTAGTTCTATTTAACCCATAGATAAGGTCCTATCAGGTGCTACTACCCCAGGCCAGAGTGAACCTGGGAGCAATGGCAATGAAGGGGTACTCCGCATTCCCCAAAGCCTCAGTATCACTGGAACCTCACCATCAGATTATTTAGGACACTCGTTGTATGGAGAGGGTTACCCCTCTGCAGAGGTGCAGTGTGTATTCTACAGCCCCAGCCGACTGGGCTAGATAATGAAGAGTTTACGTTTAAATTTGTAAGAATCGCTAGATCATAAGCGTAATCTGCATCAGTTTCTGTGGAATATCGTCTATCTTGTCCAACATTTTATTGTACAAGACCAGAATAAACTGTCCCGAGATCGTCACATTATGTAGTAAAAAGGTCCCCTTCAGCTGTGCTTCTCAAACTATGTTATATAATGTACAGGTAGGAAATTTTTCCAGTTTTTCACGGGCCGGTAACATATTTTGTACTATAAAGAGCATCTACAAAAAAACTTAGTTCCCGCGCTTGGCTCTCAACCAATAAGCAATCGAGTTTGTGCCTAGTTTTCATTTCTGATAATTTTTCAAGTATTTCCATCTGTGGTATCACAGCGAGTGAAAAAAGAATAGTAAACAATACCGAAAAATTTTATGCATTTTCCTATAAAATGTTATATCTACAATGATTGTGTTACATCCTGTTCGTGTTGAGGGATTGGGTAAATATATTTTATAACTAGCAATTATATACGATCTCCACCGACACAAAGCTTTTATTTTAATAACTCATTCTTAGCTTTTATTTTAATAACTCATTCTTCTTTGTGTGTATGCATGAGTGTGTGAATTAAGAGAATATTAATATTGGGCAAAGCAAAAAAGAAACAGTATAAAAAATAGCATTTAGTATTCATCTAAAATTAAACAAGTTAAACTTATTTGAAATAGAGGGGGTATAATCGAAGAACAGAAGAGCCTGGATGCTAGCTCTTCCCATCATTCCTGGATTTCATTGCAAAACTTTTCCTATTTAACTAAATTAGACACTAAATAATGAAATTTCAATTATTTCTTTTTGTTAATAGATTTCTTTTAAAGATATATCGATGAGATTTTCACACATATTTATAAAAATAAAACCAAACAAATCAAAACCTATAATACCAATCAAATATTTATTAAAATCACATTTTAAAAAATCAATATGCAAATTAGCCTTCTCGTTCACACTGTAAATTAATATTTGATTGTGTATATAGATTGCATGTAACTAACATCCTGATAACAGGTGCCTCGAAAAAGAGGTCTTCAGATGCTCTTTTAGGGTGTTTGTGACCTTTCCTCACCTATTGTTGGGTCGTATTTGGTGGGCCGTCGTACCTCTGGGCGGTTCTGCCGGGTGTGCCTCGGCACTGGAGAGTTCCTCCGGCCGTAGGGGGCCATCCTCCCAGGCTTTTACCCCCATCGGGTGGGGGTTATTGCCTGGCGCCTGAGGCACCCCTAAAAAGGGGAATGCCGACGGGGCCGAAGGTATTTTTGGCCTTGCCAGACGCGTGTGAGCTTCGGCCCTGCGAACGGACCCACCTTAAAAACAGCCTTGTGCCCCTTTC
Source organism: Sepioteuthis lessoniana (assembly GCA_963585895.1). NCBI lineage: Eukaryota > Metazoa > Mollusca > Cephalopoda > Myopsida > Loliginidae > Sepioteuthis > Sepioteuthis lessoniana. Next base: position 17,175,188 of record OY757938.1, on the reverse strand, counting down.
GTGCGTTGGTGGGACGTATGATAAATAATCAGAGGTGCCTAGAAAGGGGGAACGGTTGGCAAGCTCGACTAACAAACCTACATGAGTGAGTTTGAGAGTCTCATTGGGTGCCCCATTCATACAGCCTTGTGCCAAATCTTAGCAAAAAGCTTAGTAAATTACGGTAAGCCCAACAGTATTAATAATATAAAACATTTTTCGCGTTGCCGAACTTTCAGTTACAAACAGACAAATAATTTCCATTACAATAAGATGTAAGAGTAGAAACTTGCCATGTACAAGCTGTTGAGGACTGGCGTACCACTCCGAGTCACGTTGATCTATAGGATTTATTATTTACTCAGAGTTTTTCATATAAGCGTTAGCTGATGGTCTTTCACTGGAGTTTGAGGGGCAGCAAGTCTCCAGGACTCTTCTCAGTATTCTGGCCGTTCTCAATAATGTTGTAGTTTTGATGATCTCCACTCGTCCGCCAACTTCCAAGTCCTCTAGTCCCTTTAATAATCCTTTAGTTACAGTACCAAAAGCACCAATCATAATTGGTATAATTGTCACCTTCATATTCCATAGATTTTTTTTCAATTCCCTAGCAAGGTCCAGGTACTTATACTTTTCACTTTCCTTCAGTTTCCTTTTGTGGTCAGCCGGGACATCAAAGTCAACAATTTTGCAAATTCTCTCTCTTTTTTTTTTTTTTTTTTGATTATTATTATTAGGTCTGGTCTTCTGGCCGAGATTAGGTGATCCGTCTGTATGTCAAAGCCCCAATGGAATCTGTTGTAAATCACCAGATGGAAGTTAGAGTAGAGTTGTAGGTCCTTTTTTGATGCCATCGAATTTTGTGTCACCCCCTTCCACTTTCAGGTGGAATACCCGTGGCGTAGTGGATAGCATGCTAGACTGCGACATCATAGTAAGCGAGTTCGAACCACAGTCTCGTTACTGCATTCACTTTCGGGCTGATACTCTTGGGAAAGCTATGGACCCCTTTTATCCCCTCAGTTATGGGTTAAATAGTACCAATACTGCTTGGCTTTAGCATTGAACAACCCATAAAAGGTTGATATGCCATTAAACCATGAAACAAAACCACAATATTAGTGATGGTCTTGAATTTCTGGCCAGCAAACATTCCACGCCTTTTAAAATATATTAACTTTATCTTATTTAATCAAATATTCTTCAATGAGAAAATATATAGGAATAGGTAAGGTAAGAGATTATGAATTGAATCAAATACCGTGAAAAGGGGCGAGATATTTATCCGACCTTTCACCGGACCAGGTCATTTTATAGTGGAAGCTTATACCATGAAAAGGGGAAAAGATCAAGAGATAGCCAGTATGGCTATGGTATAAAAAAATCCATTGTACTTGGTGACCTCGCATTATCTTACTTATTCCCTAATTCAATCCAATCCCATCCCATCGCAGGTGTTATAAGCAGAAATTTTTTTTCTTTATCAATTTTTTTGTATAGTTTATTCATTCCCCCGCGGGGTTATTTTATGCCTCGAGGTTAGGGAATTGAGTTCGTATTTACATTTTTTTGTTAAATAGTTTAATATTTCTTTTTTCACCACACAAGTTCTGGGGGAGTGACAACTACCATTTCATTGCAACGTACTTTGATTCTGAGTGGCAGGGTTTTAAGGGTATGGATCGGAAAGATCTGTTTGAAGATAATAGTACTTTACAAAGCTTTTTGGTAAGATGCGGCACAAGGCTGAACGAATGAGGCACCCAATGAGACTCGAACTCACTCATGAAGGTTTGCTAGTCTTGCTTGTTAAAGATTATATATTTTTGATAGAACCGCGTGTAAATTTTGAAGATCAAGATATGAAAACGAATAAAATAAAATACCTAGAAGAACAGTATTAAACCTTATTTTACAATTTTCGAACTTTAAAAATAAGCCATCGGTATGGACAGATAGTTGTTAATAAATGTAATTTTCTATAGAATTTACTTTAAAAACAAAAATCATTCACCAGTATTTTCATTAATAAAAGGAGTAAGGAAGGGACGCATAACAACAAAACAACATTTTCAGAAAAAAATATCTTTAAAAAAAAAAAAAAAAAAAAAAAAAAAAAAACTTTCATTTCTTTTTTTTCATTTTCAAAAAACGGTGTTTTAACAAGTGCATGTTTTTGTACATTCCTACCAAAATGTCTCTTGTCAGTATTTTCCGAGACTCTAGTAGATCCTCAGCTATTGTCAATTTAAGTTTAGCTTATGCATTCATGGACTGACTGAGTCTACTGGAGGCGTAATAAGCGAAGCGGTTATCATCGTAAGAAAAGGAATGAGTGACAAGAGCTCAAATCCTGGAGGAGTTTGTGTTTCACATCGTGCTAATGCCCATGGGAAAGGCCTAAATCAATCTGCTTTTCCTCACCCAAGCTATGAGTAAATAGTGAGACAGACTTTTTTTTTTTAGGCTTGGAAAGGCAACCAGTATAAAAGGAAAAATGAATTCAGACCCTGGTAAATAAAAAAAAAAAATTAAAAAAAAAAAATTGACCTTGAGACATATGCTGCCAGTGGCGAAGGGGTTGAGTAAATATATACTGGGGAAGGAAGCTGAAAGGGAATGTCGAAGAAGATGAGCAATTTTTGTCGTCACCTTCATCTAAAACGTGAAAGAACCCCTCGAATTCAAATTTAACCTGTTGCATCCTCGCCTGACAAGATGACGGTTAAATATCTTCCCTTATGTCACACATATACATTAAAGTCTCTTTTACGTGGTAGAAGTTTAAATTGAATGATAATCAACGACTCTTACGATTTCTTTTTTTTCCTCTTTTTTTAAAACTAATATCCTAGTTGTGTGCGAATTGTACAGCTCCATGTAAAGAGGTCATGAAAGGTTGACCTTTGGACATTTAAAAGAAAAAATATTGCGGTTGCGACATAAAAAAAATATTTATCTTATTTTACTTTATTTTTTTTTAAAAAAGTTAACTGATATTTTACGACCAACGATTCAGAACGATGACTGTTAAGATAATGATAATACAAAATTTATAAAACAATAGTTTAATTAAAAAAAAAAAAAAAAAAAAAAAAAAAAGCTGACTTTACTCATTTGTTTATTTTAGAGGGTTAAGAAATATTCAGTTTTCTCCACAACAGTATACTCTTCAAAGTTTTGGGACAACTTATTTGGTTTAGGATTTTGTTTTAATGGCATATCAACATTCGTGGGTTATTTAATGTCAAAACCACCCTTTTAAAAGAACAGTATTGGTACTATGCAGTGACTGTATTGTCTTTAACTTGAAGCACTGGCCCGCTGGACTGGGATACATTTCGGCCGACTGTATTCCCTGATACACAGAGTAGGTGGGGGTGTGTCTTGGTTCCGGTGGCAGTCGGTTGAGGCCGTCTGACGTCGATTCCGGAAAGCCGGGATTTACGTCACTAAGATCCGCGTTCCTAGAGCCTCAGGGGGCCGTCCCCCAGGCTCTAAGCCTCTCCAGAGGGGCTAGGTTCCTTGCCTTTTTAGGGGAAGGCCGACGGGGCTCAAGGCATTTTTGGAACCACCGGGCGTGTGTGGGCTACGGTCCTGTGCCTGATTCCCATATTAAAAGAAATCCGTGGGGCGCTCGACAAATATCTGGGACATACTTCAGTTGGCGTTCACTGGTATGTGGATCAGGTAGAGTGTGTCTTGGTTCCGGTGGCAGTTGGATTTGGATTCCGGGAAGCCGGCATTCATGTCACCAGCGTTCCTTGAACCTCAGGGGGCCGACCCCCTAGATTAACTCCCTGGAGGGGCTAGGTTTATCTCTTTGCGCCTGAGGCACCTTTTTGGAGGAATGGCGACGGGACTCAAAGCAGTTTTGGAAACTCTGGGCGTGCGTGGGCTATGGTCCTGTGCCAATAAAAGACCTCGTGCCAAACTCACGCGTACATGGGGCGCCCGACAAATACTAGCAGTGGTACTAATTTAACACACAGAAGGCGCCTAGGGTTGTGTAATGAATAGCAAGCTAGACTACAAAACCTTCACGAGTGAGTTGGAGTCTCATTGGATGCCCCATTCATACGGCCTTGTGCTACATTTAAGCAAAGTGCTTAGTAAATTAGTACTATTTAACCCAAAGCTGGCGTTGGGGGGGATAACAATAGTGCGACTGGAGTTCGACCTCGCTTACAAATAATGTCGTATGTAAGCTTACATATAATGTGGTACTTTAGCCACTACGCCATGGGTGGGGTCCCTCAACTGGACACCTTGTGTCGCATATACTTATAACTAGTAAACTTTATCGTCGTTGGAAATGGACACGGCAACACGAGTTCAAATCCTGGACGAGACTGATTGCATTTCACATAGCACTAATACCTTTGGGAAAGGTATGAATCAAATTATTCTCCCTCCAGCTATGGGTAAATAGTAGGGCAGACTGAGTTCTTCAGCCTTGGTGAGGCAACTAGTCTTGGAGAAGGAATACTCTGAATTCAAACCTGTTAAACGCTGCTTAAAAATTGACCTTGTGTCGAAACCTGCCCGAGCGGAGAGGTTGGTAAATATGGATAACTATCAATCTTGACAAGAAGTAAACCATTTATTATTATTAGTGGGTTCGTTATACTTCTGGCCTTGACCACCTCGCTTTTTAATGAAAATTAAATAGAATACTAAAGAGGAGTCTCGGGGTTGGAGGCGAATAATGACCACGACTTTAAATATCACAATCTAAATATGAAACCATTTATTATACAGGATGCAAAATATCTTTCCTGTCGTTTTAACACAAAATAAACAGCCGCAACATCTATACAATACAGCTATAGTCACATTGATTCTTCAGAAGACTTATGATATATCCAAAACAATTTCGCCTCTTTTCTGAAAGTTAAAAACTTAAATACTTTGTTTAATTATTATTATTATTATTTTTTTTAAATAGCATTTCTGTCCAATCTAAGTTTAATACTAGTCCTCACGTATGTGATGAATTTGCTAAATAATTAAATAAATCAAGAACGCGAGCAAAATCAATAACCTAATAAAATAGGACAACAAGCTTATATCATCATCATCATCATGTCGTGCCGCCAGCACGGATATCCCTGACCCTCTCTCGCTACTTCTCCCTATCATTCATCGCTTTTGGCTGGTCTTCAGGGTTACATCCCGTATCCTCACATAGCTGCTGTATGTACCGGGCTATTGGCCAAATAAGTAGAGTGTTCGCCAATGGTCCGGGTTCAATTTTAGGTCGAGTCATACGAAAGACTAAAAAATTAAAAAAAAATGGTACTTGATGCCTCCTTGCTTAACACGCAGCATTATAAGGTAAGGATCAAGGGTAAAGTGGAACAGTCCAGGGAAAGGAGTAGCACCCTCCCCCACACCTCGGTGTAGTAGCTATTGAAAAGGGAGCCTTCGGGTCATCCACGAATACGGTCGCCGACTTCACTATATATTTAAACGGCTTGTCTTTTATATTTACCCAGCCCCTCCATCTCAAGCTGGAATAGACGAGATAAATTTTGAAGCGTCTAGTAGTTTTGAAGATTGTCACAAACCGTGTATTCGTGAGTGCAACAGTTTGGGTGTGAAAATATTTGATTATTTAAGGGGGAGAGTAGATTTCATCACAGATGCGATATCCGAGACGAAATCTACCCTCCCCCCATCCCATTTTTTCGGCTTTCTCTACCTCAAGACATTTCAAACCCGAATACAAACCTTAAAAAATAAATCGAGTAAAAATCTGAAGAGTTATTTCAGAAATTCATTTTTCTAAAAATCAATTCAAAAGTTTTTTTACTATTTTTTTTTTTCAATAGAAGTTTTAAAAAGCTAAAATAACTTGTTTCGTTTTTCAAATAAAAAAAAATCCACAAGCATTCTTTAGGGTCGTTTCCTTTCTCAACCCCCAGGATGTGACGGTTTCGATCGTACAAAAAATGAAAGAAAAAAAAATGTTCCTGGTTGTTGTTGAAGCCAAATAAACCTTAACCTTTTCTGGTTATTTCTCCTACCGACCGTATATTTTTCTGCTACAGAGTGGGTTGAGATTTTTTTTTTTTTTTTTTTGCCAAGCAAATATTTCTTCCTATCTCTCTTCTTTCTGACAACTTCGTTGACTGAAAGTGAGGAGAGAGAAAAAGAAAGAAGGATAGTTAGCAAGAAAAATCTCCAATCATCAAACTATATTCTTTCTTTCTTTCTAGCTTTACTGTTCACATTTACCGAAACTAAAGACTATTTTTAACTCTCAGAGGCATTTTTTATGCTGCTGTGTTGCGTCTGCCGGTAAGGTAATCACATCTCTTTCTCAGGATTATTTCGGCTTCTTTTGCTCTTACAACAAAAGAAACTAACTAATATACGATTAAAACTATTTGATGGAATTTTTAAAGAATACTTTAAAAGTTATTCCGAGCAAATGAACAGTTGTTCAAAACGATTTTATTTTTATTAGTCAAAACAGAAAAATAAATGCTGGGTGGTGAAAAAGTTTCTGAGATTTGTAAAGTAACTTTTATTTGATTTACATCGTGTTCAATAAACTCTAATTCATTTCTTAAACGATCTCATGAAAACTAATGTCAATTTTCAGAGACAAGGGCTGAAGAGCGTGTATATAACTTTAAATTAGCTATGGCACAAGGCCAGATTATGTGGCTACTTGTGAGACTCAGACTTGTTAACCATTACACTGCGTGAGGAATCCAATATACAGGGTGATAGAAAAGTAAACACACACACACACACACATATATATATATATATATATAAATGTATGTATGTGTGTGTGTGTTATGAACTATGATAATGTTGGAACTACCAAAACAGATTTCTTATCGTAAAATTTCGAAAGAAAAAAAAAATCTATCGATAAATAAATATATATAAAGTAATATATTCACACACACAACTCTTGTAATATTTTACCCCCTCCCCAGAAATCACAAATTCATTTAATACAGAAATGTTAAGCTATCTCCAGTTTTGTTTTGATACTGTTGTATTCCAATCAAATCACCAAAAACAAGGAAAATATGAATGAAAAGCGAAAGAGAATTAATGGTAAAAAATTTAAATTGAATACTTAAAATTGTACAAACCTGACTCCTTTGGAATTTTGTATAAAGGCAACGGAATATCCGAAATGTGATCCAGGTTGTGTCCCATTAAAAATCCGTGGATTTTTAATGTCGACGTTAAATCCAAAAATCTGTACAAAACTGAGATAGTAATATATTGAACTCAGAAGAAAAAATTTTAACTTGAAAGATTTCCATCTCTCTGACAAATACATAGTCTTTTGTTTGACATTCGGCAGTACATATACAATAAAAGACCGCCTACTAGTCTCGTTCCTATATATATATATATATATATATATATATATGTATATGTATAAATGTATTTTAGATGTGAATAAATTAAAATTCGAAAAACATCTATTAAATTAAAATCCAATATTGCCGTTAAGTCATTTTTTGTCTTCATATACTTTTCACTAAACGAGTCCAAAGTGCGTTTTTTGTTGCTTTTTTTTCGTTTGTTTATTTTCCCCCCGCGAGTTCAAAAATTCTTCTTTCTGTTTGTCTTTCTCTCCTGACTAATAAAAAAAAAAGAAAGTTTGGTTGATGTTGGTAGGGAAAAAAAAAAAAAAAAAGGGGGAAAGGCATCAAGTAGAAGAGGGGGAGTTTCGCTAGCAGGAAGGAACATTACCATCGCCGAACAGTCACCATCAACATCACTACTACATTACCGGCTTGACCGTTGCCATGACCCTTAAGTCAAGAACTACTAGTTATTTACTAGTTTGTTTAAAGGAAGTGCTGCTTTTACAAAGATATATTAATAATGATATAATAAACTGTATAACCTCTGTTCCTGGGACTACTCGAGTTTTAAAAAAAACTTTAAAAGTAGTTTCGTCCCCCATTTTTTTTTGTTAAAATTTATTCACACAGAAAAAGAAGGAGGAAAAAATGTCTTATTGTGTGGGGAGGTACTTAAGTTGGTGTTAAAATATATCGACTTTTAAGAGAATATCTTTGAATGTGGTTTAAATATGGATTGTTTGGTCGCCTCGGGTGGTGTAATGGTTAGCCACCAGTGAGTTCGAGTCTCACTGCGTGCCCCATTAATACGGCCTTGTGCCATATCTACGTAAAAAGCTTAGTAAATTACCAAAAAGCCTAATAAATTATTAAATACGGATTGTTTCCTTCTAATTTGAATTTTTTAAAGATATTTTATTCATAGTCGTTCGTAAGTCACTTTAAGAAAAGGGTTATTATTCTCGAGTGGCTCAGATTTCATAAAAAAAGAAGAAAAAAAGAAAAAGTACTCAGCAACTTAAACAAAATATCGAAATCCAGTTTATACTTGAAATAAAATTATTGTAACCATTTTCTTCAACAAGACAACTGGTTTTATTTAAGTCAAGTGGCTCGAATTTTAAAAGTATTAAAAAAAAATTACCTACCCCCTCTCTCGAAAAAAATACTTATTTTTAAAAATAGAAAATCACAATCTATATAATTTTGATAGTTTCTTTTGTTTAATGGTATATCAACCTTTGTAGGATATTTAATGCCAAAGCCATTCTTCTAGAAGAACAGTAGTGGTACTATTTAACCCATAGCTGGGAGGATAAGGGGGTTCATATCTTTTCCTAGGGTATTTGTCCGAAAGTGAACGTAATAGTGCAACTGGAGTTCGAACTCGCTTACTACGATTCCGCAATCCATCACTTTAACCATTACACCACGAGGATAATTTTGAGTCACTCTAAATGTTATATGCTAAACTTAACTTAGTTAGCACAAGGCCAGAATTATGGGGAGTACTGAACTTATCTATATGCTCCATTTGCTTGTGTTTAGAGCCACACACTCTTGATATCTCATTTTTTAAAAATGTATTTATATCTTATTAATTTTTATTAATTATTTTAATTAATTAATTATTATTTATGTTTTACTAATTTTTGTTATTCAAAACTAATTCAGAAAATATATATATACGAGGGTAAGTCAAAAAGTAATGCCTTTTTATTTAGTGGGGAATAATTACCGACACAGGAACATGTAGCTGGTCCTCTGTGGATCATATCCCTACTTCTTAACATAGTCACTGTTTCTCTCAATAGCAATGTTCTACCTTCGGATGAGAGCATGTATCCCTGTTTCGTAAAATTCTGTTGACTGTTCTTTGAGCCACTTTCTCACTGCAGGTTTCCTTTCCTCATCACTGGCATAATGTTTGCCTCTTAAACCCTCTTTAATGGGGCCAAAGAGATGATAGTCTAAAGACGCAAATTTCAGTTTCTATGGAGGATGCGTTAAAGTTGTCTACTCGAATGAGGCGATTGTCTCCCTTGTTCTGATGCTTGTGTGTGGTCGAGCATTGATTGTTATGTTAAAGGAGGATAATATTGATTGGCAAGATTTAGCGGCTTCAGACTATCATCTCTTCGGTCCCATGAAAGAGGGTTTAAGAGGCAAACATTATTCCAGTGACAAGGAAGTGAAACCTGCAGTGATGAAGAGGCTCAAAGAACAGTTCAACAGAATTTTACAAGGCAGGGATACATGCTCTCATTCGAAGGTGGAACATTGCTATTGAGAGAAACGGTGACTATGTTGAGAAGTAAGGATGTGATCCACAGAGGACCAGCTTCATTTCAATGTATGATACATGTTCTTTGTTGGTAATTATTCCTCTACTAAAGAAAAAAGACATTACTTTTTGACTCACCCTCGTGTATATATATATATATATATATATATATATATTGTCATCTGCAGACAGACTGTTTTGTTGTATCACAACTCTTCAGTGTGGCTAGACACGTAGGACGCTTGAATCTGGGATCGAAACCCGCCCAACTTTACGTTAGATTTAGTATCAGATCGCTCGGCCAACAAGCGTATCTCGTCAGCTAGGGAATTATAAGGTATTAAGTAGCAGCAGCTGAAACCATTTCTTTACGAATATTTGCCCCCATCTCGTGTTAATAAAAAATAAGATATATTTTTAGAGAATGTCTTTATGTTGTAAAAAGGGCCTCACCGAATTTTAAAGACCCACTCCATCTAGAGAAGCCCTAATTCTCTCAATTGTATCAAATTATTCCAACAGGTACTCGAATTAAATATGAAAATAAACAAAGCTCCTTTCTGATTTTCAAAAGTTTTATCAGGGGCGCAAAACCTTGTGGGTTCCTACCCAGACTAGTCCATGTATAAATCCTAATCTCTCTCTCTCTCTCTCTCTCTCTCTCTATATATATATATATATATATATATATATATATATATATATTCACCTATTTGGATTATGCTTTTTCTGATACCTGCATATATATCTATATATACATATGCATATATATATATATATATATATATATATAAATTTTCTTTATCATTAACATAAAAAATAATTTTTTTACCCCAATTTTTTACCATAGCGGTTAGAGTGTTCGCCAATGGTTCGGGAGACCGGGGTTCAATCCCAGGTCAAGTCATACCAAAGACTCAAAAAATGGTATTTGATGCCGCCTTGCTTAACACTCTGCATTATAAGGTATGGATCAAGGGTAAAGTGGAGCAATCCAGGGAAAGGAGTAGCGCCCTTCCTTACACCTCGGTGTTGTAGCGATTGAAAAGGGAGCCTTCGGGTCACCCTCGACTATGGTCGCAAACTTTACTTACTTAGTGCCTCAGTAAGTAAAGGCGACTCTGAATATGGGACATTTAGATAGAATCGAACTCATTGATATTGGTATTCAAATCAACCTTGTTAACCATATTTACCCAACCCCTCCGCTCGGGCAGGATATGACACAAGGTCAGTTTTTAAGCGAACTTTAACAGGTTTGAATTCAGAGTTTTCCTTCTCCTAGACTAGTTGCCTCACCAAGGCTGAAGAACCTAGTCTGCCCTACTATTTACCCATAGCTGGAGGGAGAATTACTGGATTCGTACCTTTCCCGAGGGGTTTAGTGCTACGTGAAATGCATTCAGTCTCGTCCAAGATTTGAACTCGTGTCGCCGTGTCCATTTCCTACGACGATAACCATTACACCACGTGCAACGTCAAATCAACCTTGTTAACAATTTCTCTACTTGATGGATGACAAAAAAAAATAAATAAAAAACATTCGCTTTGGAGCCGACAAATTTTCCCCGGTTGTTTTACTCAGAAACATTCATTAATTTTTTTTTTCTACGTTTTTTTTTCCAAATCCCTCATTGTAGAACAGCTGTGATAATGTTTCAATTAAATGGCTTCATAGCTAAGAGGTTTCATACTTTCCCAAGAGTATTTGTCCGAAAGTGAACATAATAGCACGAGGCGGGTGTCCTCGTGGCATAATGGTTAAAGCGATAGACTGCGGAATCGTAGTAAGCGAGTTCAGACTCCAGTCGTGCTATGATGATCACTTTCGAGCAAATACCCTTGGGAAAGGTATGAACCCCCTTATCCTCCCAGCAATGGGTTAAATAGTACCACTACAGTTCTTCTAGAAGAATGACTTTCGCATTAAATAACCTACAAAGGTTGATATGCCATTAAACAAAAAAACCAAACCAAACCAAACCAAACCGTAATAGCACGAGTGGATTTCGAACTTGCTTACATTGCAGCTGCGAGGTATCGATAGTGAACCAGTCTTTTTTTTTTTTTTTTTTTTTAAATTATTTAGTTAATAAATAAATTGTTTTGTTAGTTGGGTTTTGTGGCATATCAACTCTTGTGTGATATTTAATGCCGAATCCTCTTGGGGTATGTCATCAGCCTGACGTAAAGTAAGGCAGGTTTCGATCCCAGCTTGGAGCGTCTAACGTGTCTAGCCACATCAAAGAGTTGTTATCCAACGAAACAGTCTGTCTGTGGATAACTATATATATATATATATATATGGAAGTAAATAATGGAAAGGAATCCGACTGTACGGAGAAAATTAATTATGAGGATCATTAAATAAGTTTCCAGACTTTCTTCGGATGGGCACTTTTATTGATAGTACACACATGAAACTCTAGTCCCCTTTGAAGTAATCTCCTCCGGATGCAATGCGCTTGTACCGTTCCAACAACTTCTGGAAGGCCCCATGGAAGTCTTCTTGTATGAGCGTGTCAATGACCTTCGTCACAGCCTCTTTCATCTCCTCAATTGTCTCCTAACGACAGCCTCTGAGCTTAGGGAATAACCAAAAGTCACAGGGAGCAAGGTCTGGACTATAGGGACGGTGAGGAACTGTCTTGATGCCCATTTTGGTCAAATAGTCTGTGACAAGGATGGAGTTGTGGACTGGTGCATTGTCCTGGTGGAAATGCCACTGACCCGATTTGAACAGTGCTGGCCTCTTCCGAAGGAATCTCTTCCTGAACTCCCTTAAAACCTCAACATAGTAACCCTAACCCTAACCATTTGGCCAATCAACTCTAGTGTATTGACTTCCTTACTCCTCCCACACTTCTCATCATCCCTCACAGACTCCCTGCCTTTCTTCAGTCTCTTATGCCACTCAAAAACGGATCCTCGATTCATGCAAGATGGTCGCAAAACAGTCTGAAGCATTCCATACCTTTCTGTGGCCTTTTTTTCCAAGTTTATCGTTCTTCTAAAGTGTCCTCACGTCCAGATTACAGTTTTGAAATTCACCATCTGTGACAATCAGGCTTTAGTAGGGTGTATTCAAATTCCTGCTGTAGCTGTTGATTTGAACCTGGAATCATAAGAATTGGTCAGTCATCTCATAAGATGTATAGTAATAACATACAGAATTTTCAAGAGTCTACGATAATTTTAAATGCCTGTATAAAAAAATCTGGAAACTTATTGAATGCATTACGTACTTTGTTTTTTAATTTTCTCCATATATATATATATATATATATATATATATATATATATATAATGTGTCAGCTAATAGTTAGTACGTAACATTTTAAACAAGCCAGAGCTCACTTGTTTGCTCACAGTTAAATGGTTTCAAGTATTTCTATGTAACACTTACAACATCAGTCATTTGTTTGCACATAGTTACATGGTTAAACAGTTCTCTTTGACCCAAAGATAGGACCCTAACAGGTACTACCACTCCGGATCAGAGTGGACCTGGGATTGATAGCAATGTGAGTGAGTGTGTGTGTGTGAGAGAGAGAGTGAGTTTGTGTGTGTGTGTGTGTATGTGAGAGAGTGAATGTGTGTGAGAGAAAGAGAGAGTGAGTGTATGTTGTGTGTGTATGTGAGAGAGTGAGTTTAAATGAAGTTAATGAATTTTAAATTGTTTTATAATGGATTTGGTTTTGAGGTAGGTAACAATAGATTTTTGTTTTTAACAAGAAAAAATATGTCATTGATTCATAAAATCCACGCTGTAGCCGTATCAGTACTATTGAATGGCTGCACCACCTTGACTTTAACGATACGCATGGAGAAAAAAGCTTGATGAGAACTATGCAAGGATTCTGCATGCTGTTCTGAACATATCCTGGGAGCAGTATCCCACAAAACAGTAACTGTACGACCACTCACTTCTCATCTTACAAACTATCCCAGTAAGATGAACAAGACGTACTAAGTATTACTGGGAAGTTGGGATGAACGGATTAGCGATGTTTTCTTGTGGACTCCCGTTTATTGACATAATCTAACAGCAAAGACATTCATCGTCTCTCTGTGGACACTTAATGCCATCCAGAGGACTTTTCAAGAGTAATTATCTGTGGGGATTTAGGAATTAACAATAAAACTCCCAACCGGATATTGACTCGTCGGCTGCCACATACAAAATGTATAAACGCGTCGCCACGCATAAGGCTCCACGCAACCATCCGGTTAAAATCAGAAAAAAGAAAAATAATAAAATGTAAAGTAGCCAATGGGAAGCGGTCGCGCCAAAATTAGAAGGATTTTGGAGTGGCGAATTTGGAGCCGGTGGAGAGAGATAAATACTCAGGCTTTCTGTGAACCGACCTCTTTTTCGGGTAGTGACGTCGAACCGACAACACCGATTTTACTATCTGGTGTTTTTGGGCACCACGCTGCGTCTTGGGACGTAGCGTTGGTTCCTCCATTCACCAGGTAAATAAAGGAAAGTATGGAAGAAATGTTTTCGTCTCTTATCTGTTTTTAACTTTTCTTTTTGTATATTTCTTTTGGACTTTCTTTGGGCAAGGCATTGCGCCAGCCAGTCAACGTGGGGTAAAATAATATAACCAAAATATGGAGTCAGATATCTTACGGCAACACAGCCTTGCCCTTAGCCACTGACCTTCATAAAAACCTTTAAACCCCACATATCAATAGGGGCGGATAACGTGAGAGTGTCAGGGGAATCCGTGGTATCAGTACGACTTGATAATGTCGCATGAAATATTTACTAATTTTGGCGGGAATAAAAATGTTTAATATTTTACTAATCTCTCTCTCTCTCTCTCTCTCTCTCTGGTTTCTTAGTGGTTTCTTTGTTTAATGGCATATCAACCTTTGCAGGTTATTTAATGCCTAAGCCATTATCTTAGAAGAACAGTGGTACCATTTAACCCATAGCTGGGAGGATAAGGGGGTTCATACCTTTCCCAAGGGTATTTGCCCGAAAGTGAACGTAATAGCGTGACTGGAGTACGAACTCGCTTACTACAATTCCGCAGTCCATCACTTTAACCATTACACCACGAGGACCTCCCTCCCTCTCTCTCTGGTTTCTTAGTGGTTTCTTTGTTTAATGGCATATCAACCTTTGCAGGTTATTTAATGCCTAAGCCATTCTCTTAGAAGAACAGTGGTACCATTTAACCCATAGCTGGGAGGATAAGGGGGTTCATACCTTTCCCAAGGGTATTTGCCCGAAAGTGAACGTAATAGCGTGACTGGAGTACGAACTCGCTTACTACGATTCCGCAGTCCATCACTTTAACCATTACACCACGAGGACCTCTCTCTCTCTCTCTCTCTCTCTATATATATATATATATATATATTTTTTTTTTTTCTATCGATTTCTGTCTGTCAATATATATATATATATATATAAATATATCTGTCTCTATTGATTTGTGTATATATATTTATCAAATCTTGAAGGGAGATCCCGTGGCGTCGTTGTTAACGAACTGGACTGCGACATCGTAGTGAGCGAGTTATAACTCAAGTCGCGCTATTATGTCCATGTTCGGGTGAATGCCTGCGCGAAAGGCATCTACTCCCTTACTCCCAAACTAAGGGTTAAATAGTACCACTACTGTTCTTCTATAAGGATGGCTTTGGCATTAAACAACCCATGTAGGTTGATATGCCATTAAATAAAGAAACCTTAGATAGTATCACTGCTATTTTTTTATAAGAAAACTCTTTGGCATTAAATAATCCGCAGAGCTTGATATGCCATGAAAAAAGAAACTTGGCCTGTTTTCTAAAACTTGTTTACCAATGATACCTGCGTCAGAAAAATAAGGTCTTAAAAATATTTTGGCTTTGGGTTACACTTAAGATGCTTTTAACCAGGACTATGGGGGCTTCCGCAGGACCGATCATAGAAGTAAAAAAAAATTATAAAATGTGTCCATTTTTATTCATTTATTCATGTACACACACACACACACACTCACATACACACACACACATAAACTCCCTCTCTCTCTCACACACACACTCAACATATACTCACTCTCTCTTTCTCTCACATACATTCACTCTCTCACATACACACACACACACACACACACACAAACTCACTCTCTCTCTCACACATACACACACACACACACGCTCACTCACTCTCTCTCTCTCTCTCTCTCTCACACACACACTCACTCACTCTCTCTCTGACCACTCACTCTCTCTCTCACACACACTCACTCACTCACTCTCTCTCTCTCACTCTCTCTCTCTCTCTCTCACACACACGCTCTCTCTCTCTCTTTCTAACACACACACACACACGCACTCACTCACTCTCTCTCTCTCTCTCACACACACACTCTTATACTCACTCACTCTCACTGTCTCTCTCTCTCTCTCACTCACACTCACACACTCATTCTCTCTCTCTCTCTCTCACACACACATGCATACACTCACTCTCTCACTCACACACACTCTCACACACATAAACTCACACTCACTCACTCGCTCGCTCTCCCTCTCTCCCAAACACATACTTACTCTCTCTGTCTCACACACACACACAAATTCACTCACAACACAGAGACACGGGCATTTGTAATTTGATCGTGAACTAAAAATGTCGGGAGGGGTTTTGTGGCAAAACCGTTTTTTTCTATTTTCTTATCTTGTTTATTTTGTCTAATTTTCAATTTCTCAGTACCATTTTATGCAAAGTCTTGACTTGTGGTCTTTATTCTGCTGAACAAGTCTGTCAACTTTCTTAGTAATCAATTTTTATTAATCTCTAAAAGAATTAAAAACCAAGCACATTTATAGCCAATAAAGACATTTTTTGTGTAACTCGTCTAGTTATACGTTTCCTTCTGCCTCGGTGGAGTTCCCATGACATAGTGACTAAAGAGCTTAACAGCAACATCGGAGTTTCTGAGTTCGATCTCCAGCCGTGCTATTGCATTCACTTGCGGTCTAATGCCCTTGGGAAAGGTATGAACCCCATTATTCCCCAGCAATGGGTTACATTGTAATGATTAGAAAAAGAAAAATTAGATAAATAGAATAAAGTAAATTCAGGAAGTGTAGAAGTTCCCAAAAGCTCCTGACAGGAAATTGGAACTGCTCATGCCTGAAACAGGTTTAAGGGCATGAAAAAGAAACTTGTTCCCTTTCAGCAGTGACCGTTGGATTGGAAAGACCTATTTTTCTCCTGCTGCTGGTGGGAAAACCACGTGTCCGCTTAGTGGCATGCTGGCTTACTTTTCCACCAGTAGCACCCGTCTCTGCTTACAGCAGCCAATATCAAAAGCACCAAATGGACTTATCACTCACTACTAAAAACTCCGAATTTGGACGTATCTACCCGAAAACAACAAAGTGTATTTGTAACACCTTGTCAACGAGACGCAACCATTTCATTTGGATTTAGAAAGAATTTTCTCAGTCACAAAATGGTTGTTGAATCCAGAAATAAAGTCAAAAGGAAAAAGATATCTCCTCTCTCCCCCTCCTTCCTTGCAGCCTTCATAGATCAGAAGACGCCAACGCATTAAGCCAGGGTAAGAAGGAACCAACGCAGTTAAACGTCTAAAACCAAAACCCAAACAGAACGAATAACCTAACAAAATAACCGTTAGCCTCATAACGGTACCACTACTGTTCTTCTACTTGGGTGGCTTTGGCATTAAATAACCCACGAAAATTGATATGCCATTAAACAAAGAAGCCTTAAATAGTACTACTACTGTTCTTCTACATGGATGGCTTTAGCATTAAATAACCCACGAAAGTTGATATGCCATTAAACAAATAAGCCTTAAATAGTACTACTACTGTTCATTTATATGGATGGCTTTGGCATTAAATAACCCAGGAAAGTTGATATGCCATTAAACAAAGAAGCCTTAAATAGTACTACTACTGTTCTTCTATTTGATCCATTGATGTGACCCTATGAGATACTCCCAATCTAAGTCAGAGTCGACTTGAGAGTAATGACAATAAAGGAGTATTTCATATTCCCCCAAATTCCAAATTTTTGTTTTATTTGTGGCCCAAGATTAGAGGATCCCTTGGAACCCTGATAAAACATAAAATTTCAATAAGACAATAACTAAGTAATGACGAAAAAACTGATCTACGCAACAGTAAAAACATTTATTCAACAAAATGTGTAATTATTGGCTTGAGTCATTGATAATTTTCGTTTTTTAACAGTAAGTTGTAACTAAACATTTCAAACTTACAATTATTTAAAAAACGCAACCGGAAATTTCCCGATTAAAGAGTGCCTTTATCAGTCATTGTTATTTCAGCAGTAAAACAGTGTGTATCACAATTTTATCTATGATCACATACCCGTAAAATTAAGGAACTGAAAGTGTATATTCGATATGTAATATTGTAGGTGTTTGAAAAAATGACAAAAACGCTACAAAAACAGCTAAGAAAATTTGTTTTTGGCCAACGTGGAATTATTGACCAAATTCAAAACTGGTTTTCACAGTTTCGACATTGAGAAATGAACCCTGACCTGGGCGTTTATCAGAACTCGATCAAGATGTTTAAAGAGAATTAGTAAAATCTAATCCACACAAAAATACTTGTGAATTAGCATTTGACCTCAACACATCCCAATCCACAATCTGCCACCTCTCAAAAAGATAGTAAAATCAACAATTAGGACGTTTTGGTTCCTCGTACACTAAGTAAGAAGAATTAAGAAGATCACAAATACATAGCGACATGTCTTCTCTCAAGGCAGAGAAGTGGCTCGTTTCTCAAGAATACGATTACAGGTGACGAAAGATGGGTCTTTTATAGCAATGTTTAACGCAAAAGTCAGTAAATCTTTGCAACCTTGTGGATTTTAAAAGGGTTTTTGGAGGTCAGGGGCTAAGGACAAGGCTGTGTTGCCGTAAGATATCTGACTCCATATTTTGGTTATATTATTTTACCCCACGTTGACTGGCCGGCGCAATGCCTTGTCCAAAGAAAGTCCCAAAAGAAATATACAAAAAGAAAAGATAGAAACAGATAAGAGACGAAAACATTTCTTTCCTTTATTTACTTGGTGAATGGACTAACCAACGCTACGTCCCAAGACGCAGCGTGGTGCCCAAAACACCAGATAGCAAAATGATGTTGTTGGTTCGACGGACACTCCCTGACAAGCCCCGGTTCACAGAAAACCTGAGTATTTATCTCTCTCCACCGGCTCCAAATTCGCCACTCCAAAATCCTTCTAATTTTGGCGCGACCGCTTCCCATTGGCTACTTTACTTTTTATTATTTTTCTTTTTTTCTGATTTTTAATCGGATGGATGCGTGGAGCCTTATGCGTGGCGACGCGTTTATACATTTTGTATGTGGCAGCCGACGAGTCAACATCCGGTTGGGAGTTTTATTGTTAATTCCTAAATCCCTACAACCTACACTAGAAGCAGGGCTTCATGGAAGAAAAGTTATGTTTTTTGTATGGTGGGATAACTACGGTATTATTTTCAGTTTTGAAACTGCAATCTTACACTCAATGTAGACTTATACAGTTGTAACGTGTGCACGAAAATCATCCAAGAAAACGCCCAACATTCGTCAATGGGAGAAACGTTGCGTTTCTCTTTGATAACGCAAGGCTAAGAATCATGCTGGAAGAAAATATCGTGTTTAGGCTGGTCTTTTATACCTAGCCACCATATTCACCAGACCTTGCTGAAAAAATATCGAGACTGAAGCTGTATTTACAAAGAGAGAAATGTTAATTTTCTTCAAAATACGAGCTGCGCTGAAAAAGTATCGAGACTAAAGTTGTATTTACCAACACAAAAATGAACAATGAATGAAACGTTAATTTTCTTCAAAATACGAGCTGTGCTGAAAAAGTAACGAGACTGAAGCTGTATTTACTATGAGAGAAAGGAACAATGAATTAAACGTTAATTTTCTTCAAAATACGAGCTGTGCTGAAAAAGTATCGAGACTAAAGTTGTATTTACCAACACAAAAATGAACAATGAATAAAACGTTAATTTTCTTCAAAATACTAGCTGTGCTGAAAAAGTAACGAGACTGAAGCTGTATTTACTAAGATAGAAATAAGCAATGAATGGAAGATATTTAGTTGAGATAATCATTTTTGGAAAAGATTTTCTGAAAAGTGCTCGATGCTTTCACAGAAGAAAAAAAGCAAAAGTTTATTTTTATCTCATAGTAAGTTGGCGACTGTAATCGAGGGTGACAAGAAGGCTCCCTTTTCCGTAGCTACTAAACCGAGGTGTTGGGAAGGGCGCTACTCCTTTCCCTGGATTGCTCCACTTTACCCTCGATACGTACCTTATAATACTGAGTGTTAAGCAAGGATCAAGTATCATTTTTAAGTCTTTGGTATGACTCGACCTGAGATTGAACCCCGCTCTCTCGGACCATTGACGAACGAGGATTTTATGTCTGCCCTATGTTAAAGGACTAGCCGAAAGGATCCAAAAGATATGTAGTCCATATGGCATTAGGATAGTATTCACAAGTGGTTCAACTCTCCGGAGGTATCTCTTAAGTTTTTACAGAGAAGTTAGATTTCAAGAAGTTTTCTTGTTCTTCTGTGGTACTCCTTTCTTATCTTTTTTTTTTTTTTTTGCTTTTCTGCGGTACTCCTTTCTAAATTTTTCCATTTTCTTCTGCGGTACTCTTTTCTTATTTTTTCTTGTTATTCTTCGATACTCCTTTCTTATATCTTTCTTTCTTCTCCGTTTGTCAGATGGCGTTTGAATCTATAATCACTTATTTTGACTCGCATTATCTTTCATCTTCTTAATTTCAGTTACTTTTTTATTGCAATTGACCTGGATAGTTATTTCTACGACAGCTCAGAATAAATAAAGAGTAAGTTCCGAAAAGAAAAAGGATGTGAATATCTGAAAGTATATTTCACGAGCACGGTGATCCTGTTTGATTGTAAAAGTGTGGCCCTCTAAAAATCCAAATGAAATTCTTATCAGCCGCAGATGACTGACAAAAAGGTTTGGCCTTTTCCCGTGAAATTGGCGCAAAGATGTTTCTGTTTTAGTGATGCGAAAGATTAAAAAGTGGCAATGGTAAACAAACAGAAAATAAGCATCTACCAATGTAATCTTGATTCTAAATGGGAGTTTGTTTCTTCTAGTTAACCTGTCCTGTTGGTTGGCATAGATAATACTGACTTTATCCCTTGAAGAAGAGTAAGACCCACACCCCAAAAGAGATGTTCTGACCATGACACTAAATTGTATCAAATGATGAGTCTTCAGTTCTGAAGATCTCGGGAGTATGCCATTACTCCCGGGTTCACTCAGATTCGGTGTCGTAGTATTGGTTGGGGTCCCGTATCCACTTTGTCCCTAAGTGTTAGAACCTGTTAGGGTCCCATATCCACTCGGTCCCGGAGTGTTAGGGTCCGATATCTACACGGACGCAGAGTGGTAGAATCTGTTAGAATATCATATCCACTCTGTCCTAGAGTGGTAGAATATGTTAGGGTCCCATATCCACTCTGTCCTGGAATGTGGTAGAATGTGTTTGGGTCCTATACCGACTCTGTCCCGGAGAAGTAGAATCTGTAAAGGTTCCATATCCTCTTTGACCTGTTGTGGTATTATCCGTTAGGGTGTAACACTATATAGGTGGCCCGCCAAGCAGACGATTCCTTTGTCTGTTTTGGCGCGAAACCAGACAAAGGGTTTTTGGACTTGAAATCTCGGCGTGGACGGAAGAGGTAACGGGACGCGAGAAGAGAGTTGGTTGGACAAAGGAGCTGGCAGGAGTTGGCGTGGAACGACGGACAGATGCGGTCGACTCCGGAGACAGTAGCAGAGAAGATAGGGTCCAGCGACAGTGAGTCAAGATGAGTCGGCATTCCAGTTGCTTTGTGGAATTTTCGTTAGCAACCCACGCTAGCGTTAGTCCATATATGCTATCAGGAATGTAGTGTTGCATACTCTCCTTCTGCTCTGAGTTAACCCCAAGCATTGTTCGTGTTTGTTCGTTTGCTCTTTTTTTCTCCCACTCCCTCGATCATATTCTTGTAGTGGCAAGAAATGTGCGTTACCCCCCTCGGAACCATTAGTTGATCACCGGCCAAGAAGTGAATGGTTAGAAGAGATGATGAATGGGGGCCGACGAAGGGGTAACGTCTCACAAGGGTCTTATATACACTCTGTCCCGGAGTGGTAGAATGTGTTAGGGTCCTATACCGACTCTGTCCCGGAGAAGTAGAATCTGTTAAGGTTCCATATCCTCTTTGACCTGTTGTGGTATTATCCGTTAGGGTCTTATATACACTCTATCCCGGAGTGGTAGAATATGTTTGGGTCGTATATATGTGTAAAATAGATTAAAGATTATTCATATTCAATAGGATCATAGGAGAAAAAAAAGAAAGAAAAAAAATGTAAAATATAAGGGTAAAATGAACGCGATTTCGTATAAAATAACTTCATACGGGTTGATATGCCATTAAAATCAATCAATCTATCTAGTTAACGATTTAACCAACTCAGGTTCTGGAATTCGATTTTCACTAGTGCCTCATTCTTTTCTAGTCGACTGTAAAATATACCGACTGCATCTCTGCAAAAGAGTAAAACTCCTCCGATGAGTGTCCTTGATATGATATTAAATCATCGAATGGTGAAGCTCCAGCCCTGGAGCTTTGGGGAATATGAAGTCCCACTTCACTGCCATTACTCCTAGGTCAACTCTGGCCTGGAATAGTCGTACCTGATAAAATCTTCTCTATGGGTCAAATAGAACTGTTTGATATTTAAACTGTGAGCTAGAAATTGCTTGTTTAATTGAATTTTTACAAATAGAACTGTTTGAGCATTTAACTGTGTGTAAACAAATGACTGATATTTAATTGAATTGTAAGTGATACATAGCAATACTTGGAACAATTCAACTGTGTGCTAACGAATGAGTAATGTTGAATAGAATTATTAGGTTTGATTAATAATACTTGAAACTCTTTATCTGCGTACCTAAATTGAACTACTCAAGTTAGAATATCTCGAATCATTTAACTATGTGCAAACAATAGTAATACTTGAGTGAAAACAAATTAGCCTGGACTCATTTAAAAATAAGATTGCCAACAAACTATTGACTTACAAATCATATGTATACGTATTTAATTGTATGCAAACAAATGAGCTTTGGCTCGTTTAAAGATGTGGGGGTTAGAAAAGGAAAAAAGATCATAAACAAGATAAAATAGATTAAATTAAAAAAATGTAGCAGTTCCCTAAAGCCCTCTGACAGGAAGCAAGAACGGCTTATGTCTAAAGAAAGGACCTTCCGGGTGCTACCTTCTACCACTTTAGCCGATACTGAACTGACTGCCTCCATTTCGCTGATGGTAGGTAGCGCACGTGTTCACTCAGTCTCAGACTTTGGGGCAGGTTACGTCTCCTGTTAGCAAGGGCCTCTATTGAAAACATCAATTGGACATACCACAAACCTCAACTTAATAAGCCCACTGAAAATGATTCTTAATATATTTTAACACCTTGTCCAGGAGACTCGACTATATTTACAGGTTTCAAGAAGAATTTCCACGCCCACAGAATAGTCGTTAAGCCCAAAAATAAAGTTTGAGTTAAAAGGTATCTTTGTCTCTTTCTTTCCTTCCTTCCTAAAATTATCTTGCAGCCTTCCATAGACAAAGAAGCGACAAGTTAAATTGGATAAGAAGAAGAGCAATGGAGTCAGATTCTTAAACCCAAAATCAACGAACATAAACCAACTACAACGACAACGACGATCTACGAAACGAAACAAATAACCAACTAAACCTTCTGTTCCCCATAAACTTATCTTTTCTTTTCTTCTGTTTATTCAATGTTGTTATATCACGGATATACTCATGGTATTATTGATCTTTGGTGGAATAAATATCCTCCTTACCACCAAGCAACCCAAAAGGCTTATATTCTACAATAAAATCAAATTCATGGAATTAGCTTTTTAGTCGTTTTTCTTCATCTTTTCAATTTGATTTTCAGATTTGACTTTGAATATTTATTGTTTTTTGTCCATTTGTTTCGTATTTTCACTCTCACAGTGCAACGCAATGTATCCTTACAACATTTTACTTCTTTTGAGCTTGCATTACAAATTTATGATGGCACGTGTTGACACAAAATATCCCATTATTATCTACCGTGCTTCTGACATTATTATGTTCAAATTATATCATTATTATCTACCGTACAACTGACATTAAATACTTGAATAAAACGATTGTTTGAAGTATTTCCCCGTTTCATTTTTTTTAAAGTTCATAATAGCGTTTAAAGTTTCTGGCAATACGCACGTGCGCGCGCATTCACACACACACACACACACACACACACACACACACACACACACACACACACACACACACACACACACAACCCCTCCACACGTGCAGGATGCGACACAAGGTCAATTTTCAAGTGGCGTTAAACAGATTTGAAACACACACACACACACACACACACACACAGAGTGTGTAGGACAAAAATAACCCCTAGACAGATGGCATATCTTTCTAATTAATTCCATTTTTTACTTGTTGTGAGGTTGCAATACGCTGTCGCAAAGATTCTCTATAAAAATTTATTTCTAAAAAAAGCAAAAAAACAAATCGACCACATGCGGACTTAATTTGGCCGGAGTGGAGAAGGGAGAAGTAATCCCAGATTGAGCGCCACCAAAACGTGACTTCCTTCTTTTGTCTAGAAATACTACTTGAAACCTGGGTACGAATTCGGGGACCAAACTGTGAATGTACGAAAAACTTAAGCCAGCAGAAAGGTTTCGTCACTCGCTTCTTGAATTGCCGGTAAAGATATTAAACAGGCTGAAACTTCCCAAGAAATGAAAGTAAAATTAAATGAAAGTCGACTACTTAAATTCTACCCAGTTAAACAACTAATATTCTTTCAGTTCAACCGAGAATTCTGCTGAAAAGAACCTTAAAGAAGACTCGAAATTTAATGAACTGTAAAGCGTTTCTACAAAACAAAAAAGAAAAGAAAAATACTAATTCTCAAAAAACTTTGTTTCCCGGACACTCTCTTAGATAAATCCCAGCAAATTGTACAAAAAATTTGCAATAATTTGTCTTTTCTATCCCTTTAATTTACGTTTCTTTTGTATGAAATTTCCTTTTAAAACTTTATTGTCTGTGTTATCTTTTCGAATCAGTTTCTGAACTAGAAAGCTGCGGAATTTACCGTTTAAACTTAACGTTTGAAATTACCGTTTAATATTGTACACTAAACCCCTCTAAAAACTTTATCCAGTTAAATATTTAACTTGGCTTTAGTGTCACTCACATTCCCATAAATTTTATTCCCCCTTACATTTTCTTTAGCTCAAACAATTTTCTACCTCCGGATGCAGTGTTTTTGTTTTTTGTTTTTTTTTTGTTTTTATTTTTTCTTCTTGCAGCCATGACCATCTTTTCGATGACAATCTCCCGTTTCCTGATAATTTTTTGGAAAACATCAATCGATAAATGATGGTGATTCAATTTCTTTGTAATAAGTGACAGTCCACAATGATTGTACGTCACAATTTGACTTATTTTCAAAGGACAAATCACAAATTATGGTATTTAATAAAAAGAAATAAGCAATTTAAAGAAATTTCCAATTTTTTGGCATTTCTGAAATTTCTTAAAGAAAATTATGATATTTATGATGTTTAATTGAATTGTTTGTAATACATAGCAATACTTGGAACCATTTAATTTTGTTGACTTATGCTGAATCGAATTGTTTGAAATAGAACTGTTTGATCATTTAACTGTGTGTATCTACAAAATGTGTTTATAAATCATATATCTAATATACATGTAAAAACAGGATTTGGCATTAAATTACAAACAATAGTTGATATACCATAGAACCAAACCAAACCAAATCATCTATTGTTCAAAGACAAAGGGAAAAAAGAACTAGATGTATTTGGGATAATTATGTGACAGTCTCTGAGCCACCGGACGGACACGCCCATTCTCCAAAAGAGACAATCATATATTGTTGCTGTACACTGGTATGAAAATAAACTATTTTGAATTTTGGTGAATTAATATTCACAAAAATTGCCGACGGAACGTATTCCTTTGATTTTCTCAATACCTGTCCCTATCGACCATCGCACTTGGTAAGTCATCTTGACATCACCTAGAGTATGTATAGAACTGATGAATATATTGGTGTGTGTATGTGTAAAACAATGACTGCAATTGACAATTTATTGATCATAAGGAGTCGGAAGAATGGTTAACGTGTTGGACTGCGGACCCGAAAAAGCGAGTTCGATCTCCAGTCGCGCTATTTCGCTAAATTTCGAACTAATACTCTTGGGAAAGGTATGAACCTATTTATATCCCAGCTATGGGTTCAATAGTATCAGTCTCGTTCTTCAGCATTAAATAACCCGCGAAAATTTGTATGCCATTAAACAACCAAACCAAACCAATCATAAGGAAATCTGAGCTCTTTGATAAAATAAAACGGGATTACTTCCAAGTTGTGACTATATCAGTAATATTGTATGGCTGCACTATATATATATATATATAGCGCTCGTTGTGTATTGCTATCGTCGTAGAAAATGGATACGCTGAATCAAGTTCAATAACTAGAAAAACATGTTTGAATTTCACATAACGCTGATACCCTTGAAAAAGTTATACATCCAACTAATCTCCCTCTCGATTAATAATTTACAAAGCAGAATGAGATCTTTAACTTCGGTATGGCAACAGGCCTAGGAGAAGGAAAACTCTGAATTCAAACCAGTTGTTCTCCACTATAAAATTGACTATGTATCGCATCCTGTTCGCACGGGTGTTTTGGTTTATATATATATATATATATATATATAAGAACAGTGGAGTTGTTCAGTTGAAAAAGTCCAGATCACACCTGAAGATCGTAATCGTGAAACTCTAAGTTGTGACGTTTATCTTGTTTTTCGTTTTATGTAATGAAATGTATTTTGATAATAATCTTTTTGTGCATTGAGCACTGTAAAGATTTTATGAATTCATTTTTTTAATCCTCTCTTTCTATGTATGTGTGTGTGTGTGTGTGTGTGCTTATATATGTGTATGTTTATATATATATATATATATATATATATATATATATGAACATATGTATGTATGTATGTATGTATGTATTGATATATTGATGTATATATGCATATATATTCTGATACAAGAAAGTTGGAGGACTGTAGTCGAGAGCGACCCGAAGGCTCCCTTTTCAATAGCTACTACACCGAGGCGTAAGGGAGGGCGCTACTTCTTCCCCTAGATTGCTCCACTTTACCTTTGATCCTTACCTTTTAATGCTGAGTGTTAAGCAAGGAGGCATCAAGTACCATTTTTTGAATCTTTGGTATGACTCGACCAGGGACTGAATCCCGGTTTCCCGGTCTCTTGGCAAACAATAAATTTATTTTATGTATACATTGAATTTAAGGTTGACAATAGGCGGCTGAGGCTATGTAGTCACTTGAATTCCTGCAATCCTAGAAGGTTACAAAAATTAAAAATATTTCTCTTCCTGTTGGTATCAATGACCAAAGCTGTAATAGAACTGATATGTACGAATAGGTTTGTTCCATCCGGCACTTCTTTTCGCTGCTTTGAAGAGTCGTCAATGAAAGTCTGTTTCCTTTTTTTTTTTTCTTTTCTGTTTAATTTTTCATCTTGAACTGGCACTTAAAGATAACCATGTCACATAGATTCCACCATTGGTAATGACACTCTGCGGAAAACACACCCTATATATGACTGTTAAAACATTCTCTTCAATTTTGATAAGCTTTTCAGTAAAAAAAAAAAAAAAAAGAAAAAAAGTTGTTCCCGATTTGTACAGTAAGTAAGTAAAGTTAGCGACCATAGTCGAGGGTGACCCGAAGGCTCCCTTTTCGATAGCTACTACACCAAGGTGTAGGGGAGGGCGCTACTCCATTCCCAGGATTGCTCCACTTTACCCTTGAACCGTACCTTATAATGCTGAGTGTTAAGCAAGGTGATATCAAGTACCGTTTTTAAAGTCTTTGGTATGACTCGACCTGGGATTGAACCCAGGTCTCCCGGGCCATTGGCGAACACTCTAACCGCTGGGCCAATGTCCCGGTTAAGTAATATAAAATAATCTCGTAGACCATTGTTTGCACTGAAGGATATCATAATCCATGAAATCGTCATCTACAGTTTCACTTATTTGGGGTCCTGTCAGGTAAACCTTTTTCTAAAGTTTTATTAAACTAAAATTACTTGGCATGTTTGGTTTGATTACTTTCTTTGCATAGCATATCAAACTTCATGGGTTATTTTTGCCCAGTCGGCTGAGGCTGTTAAATACATCGACTGCACCTCTGCAGAGGAGTAAGACTCCACGTCCCATGAGAGTCCTGGATATGACAGTAAACAATCTGATAGTAAGGTTCCAGTAATGCTAAACCTTTGGGGAATGCACAGCACATATTCATTACCATTCCTCCCAGGCCCACTCTGGCCCGGAATGGTAGCACCTGATAGGGTCCTATCGATGGGTTAAATAGAACTAGCTGCATACTTATGCCAAACTGAATTGTTTGAATTAGAACTGTTTGACTAAACTGGATAGCTTGAAATAGAAATATTTTTGACAATTAAACTGTACCTACATTTAAACTGCGTACTCATGCTAAACTGAATTGTTTGAAATGGAACTGTTCTTGACATTGAAACTCTTATTTCACTAAACTGAATTGTTTAATATAGAACTGTTTTGACATTTAACTGTGTGTAAACAAAACCTATACTTATACTAAACTGAATTAATTGTATTAGATCTGTTTGAATAAACTGAATAGCTTGAAATAGAAATGTTTTTGATAATTAAACTGTGTGCTCATGCTAAATTGAATTGATTGAAAATGAACTATTTGCATAAAAATGGATTTGGCGTTAAATAACCTACAAAGGTTGATATGCCATAAAACCCAAACAACCAACCAACATTCATGGATTATTTACTGTCAAAGCCATCCTAGCAAAAGAACATCCGGGATGTTATTTAACCCGTTGGTTTAGGGGGATAAGTGGGTTCAATACCTTTCTCAAGGTTATTAATTTGAACGTAATCGTAATAGCCTGACTTGAGTTCGAACTCCCTTCAAGGCTATGGTCTTTTTTTTTTTTTTTTTTTTTTGCTTGGCCCTATATATTTTCCCACATTACAGATAGGCTTTCTATTCAGATGAAAAAGAACTCAAAACAATATAACTGCATAAACATAAATTTTTAAAAAATACAAAAGGTTGGGTTGCAAACTTAATGGCTTTGCAGCCAGCCTCATGAAGTTCATCTTGGAACTGGAGTGATTTGAACTAATGTCTCGATGGTCGTATTGTCAGCGCTATAAGTGATGTAAATCAAAAGGGGGGAAAAAAAAATGGGCGCCAATCCATGATAGTGCGCTGATTGCCTTCTTTACTGCCAAGACCAGACAATTAATCTTATATTTTCCAATAAGGAGTTCAGCTGTTCAGCACTTTAGACATTACTCCTCCTACTTAGCATGTAGTAGGTTTCTTGGTTTGGTTTCTTTGTTTAATGGCATATCAACTCTTTTTAGGTTATTTAATGCCAAAGCCATTCTCCTAGAAGAACAGTAGTGATACTATTTAACCCATAGCTGGGAGGATAAGCGGGTTCATACCTTTCCCAAGGGTATTTGCCCGAAAGTGAACGTAATAGCGCGACTGGAGTACGAACTCGCGTACTACGATTCCGCAGTCCATCGCTTTAACCATTACACCACGAGGACACCCCCGTTTACGCATGTAATACTTACATTCACGATGTAAAGTAAGTAAAGTTAGCGACCGTTGTCGAGGGCGACATGAAGGCTCCTTTTCAATAGCTACTATATCATTGTTTCCTATTATTCATGAACGGTTACGCATCCCAAAAATAGTCTTCTAAAATCATTTTTGATTTTTCTTATGCATTTCAAGTTTTTCCAACTCCCTAACCCCCGATTAAAGTTTCGGGAGTTGTCGTTTTCTTCTCACCCTCCTCCAGCAAGATGTCGGTAAATTATCTCTGATCTTCGAGACCTCTCTATTAACCATGACGAAATCTTATCAAGTCTTTAGGACATTTAAGAGACAAGCAAGTGTTGGAGCTAGAGTAGAGAGAGAAAAAACAACAACTTGTGAACACAAGAATAGCCGTCAACTAGGACCATTGGCCTAATGTGTAGAGTGTTGGCCAATGGTCCAGGAGACCGGGGTTCGATCCCAGGTCGTCATTCCAAAGATTCAAAAATGGTTCTTGATGCCACCTTGCTTAGCACTCAGCACTATAAGGTGAGGATCAAGGGTAAAGTCGAGCAATCCTGATAATGTACTAGCGCCTTCCCCTACACCTCGGTGTAGTAGCTATTGAAAAGGGAGCTTTCAGGTCACCCTGGACTAAGGTCGCCAACTTTACCTACTTAACCTTAAAGAAGACGAAATTTTTAAAATGCAAAACCGTTCATCACTAAAATGAAGACAATGACTAAAACTTACAGAATTACTACGAGGCAACAGTCCGGTACTTTAGCCACGAGGACCCCTCACATCTTATCAGGATGATGAGTGTAAGTATTATATTTCTAAATAGTTGCTTATATACACAGATGATATCAAGTTATTTGCCAAAAATGAAAAAAGAATTTAAGATCCTGATATAAACAAAAAGAATGAATAACTAGGATATGTATTTACCCAACCCATTAGCCACCTGCAGGATGTATCTCAAGGTCAATTTTTAAAAGGGCGTTTAACTGATTTGAATTCGAAGTTTTCTTTCTGATTACCATGTCTAGTGGGTTGTTTTGGGCAGGATGTTTTAAGCAAAGTAATTTAACTAAGAGATTGGAGATGATATTTAGATTTTTACAATGGCTGCTTGCCAGCTTTATTTATTTCATTATTTAGGAAGTACTTCTTTTTAACTTTAAAATAAACGAGTGTTAACAAATAATAATAATTATAATATAAGGGGACAAACCCTACACCAAAGTTAAAGTCTGCCCCACTATTTACCCATAGCTGGAGGGAGAACAGCTGGATGCATACTTTCCAAAGGGTATTAGTACTATGTGAAATACACACATTCTCGTCTCGGATTTGAACTCGGATCACCGTGTCCATTTCCTATGGCGGTAACCTCTATTACCACGACCACCCAAATGATATGTGCTCAAAGTCGAATCCGTCCGAGAGAATGAAACGCATAAAATTCTCTGTGATTTTGAGATACAAACATGTCTTCTAATCCCGGCTTGAAGACCAGAGTTAGTACTAATTAACCATATTTACCAACCCCTCCGCTCGGGCAGGATATGACACAAGGTCAATTTTTAAGCGGAGTTTAACAGGTTTGAATTCAGAGTTTTCCTTCTCCTAGACTAGTTGTCTCATCAAGGCTGAAGAACCTAGTCCGTCCTACTATTTACCCATAGCTGGAGGGAGAATAATTGGATATTAGAATACTAGGGTATTAGTGCTAGGATATTAGAATACTAGGGTATTAGTGCTAGGATATTAGAATACTAGGGTATTAGTGCTAATTGGATATTAGAATACTAGGGTATTAGTGCTATGTGAAATGCAATCAGCCTGATCCAGGATTTGAACTCGTGTCGCCGTGTCCATTTCCTACAACGATACATTACCCCACGGGCACCTCCACTTTTTCTTGTTAATTAGTTGGTACTAATTAACAAGAAAAAAAGAACTTGGCGTCTCGTGTATTTTGCCTTTCCGGTGAACCATAGAGTGAAAATAAAAGAGAACAAAATGATGGACAAGTACTTGGGCCTTGCCGCATCGAACCAAAGAGCTTAGTAAAGTACTTGGGCCATGCGAGGGAACTAAAAAATATGTGGAACATGTGAGGGAGGGTGATATTTATCCGTGCTTCCCACAAGGCAGGATTTAACAAAAATGGTTTTTTTACAATGGGGATTTAGGGGAGTGGGAGGTCACACACGAGCCGAGACTCGCACGCTACTGGTCAATGCTGGTCATTGGATCACTTGGAGCAATGTGAATTATGCTAGCCTTTGTTAATTCTTCCACCACGTATGCCAGATAACCCTGCTGGTCATAGATCCACCAGACCTGAAAGCCAAGGGAAATGTGATTCCATGCTTTTCATTGCTCATCACTCGGCACGAATACCAGGTGACTCCCGGAAAACTGGGGACAGTGCGAGCCAATGATATCAATCCAATTATATATATATATATATATATACCTATTATAGTTAGTGTGCTTGGAAAAAAGATGGGAGGAATTTGAAATCAGAGGAAGAATGTCGACTCTCCAGACCACAGCATTGTGAATATCGGCTAGAATGCTCAGAAAAGTCTTGGACACTTGAGGAAATTTGTTGTTACTCAGGCTCCTGTGAAAGACCATCAACTAACAGTGGTATGAGAAACTCGCAGGGCGTAATACAGTGATATCACGAGATACGAAATTAATTAATTCGTTCCGGAGGGAACTTTGTATCTTGAAATTTTCGTATGATGGGACAAGATTTACCCTGTAACAGAAAGAAAGAATTTCAAATTATTATTTGGTGCAGGACTTGTTTTGGCCGTTGAAGTTTCGAATTTATATATTTCGTCCAATGAGAATGACTGATGCCATTCTTCCCGGATCACCTCTCCGGGCAACAAAAAAGGCGGTGCATCGCTCCCTCGATCGCTTCTCTTCTCTTCCTCACTTGCTAGCAGCAGGACGGACCAGCCTTAATGAGAGAGCGCATTCTCTCTCTCTCTCTCTCTCTCTCTCTCTCTCTCTCTCTCTCTCTTACAAGGGCCGATTCCTGCAGTAGACAGATGGACATCACAACACGAGAGAGCACTTTCAATATTGTTGCTCTGCCTCCTTTAGGAGACCATTCCTTACTAATTATTTCTTCCTCCTAAATCAACTGGATCTCGAAACTTCTGGCTGAATGTCAAACCTGTTAATATATATATATATATATATATATATATATATATATATATATATATATATATATATAGATAACAACACCTCCGAACAAGCAGTATATGATTCAAGGACAATTTTTAAGCAGAGTTTTACAGGTTTGAATTCAAAGCTTTTCTTCACTTAGACCGGTTGCCATACAAAGGTTAAAGAAGGGTATATATATATATATATATAAGTTGGTCGACTGTGGTCGAGGGTGACCCGAAGACTTCCTCTTCAATAGCTACTTCACCGAGGTGTAGAGGAAGGCGCTATTCCTTTCCCTGGATTGCTCTACATACCTTTGATCTACACCATATAATGTTGAAAGTTAAGCAAGGAGGCATCAAGAACCATTTTAAGACTTTGATATATATATGTATATATACATACATATATATACATATATAGAGAGAGAATTTCAAGGTAATTTTAGTTGTTGTTGTTATTATCTGACTCCGTTTTAGGTTACTCTTTTCTTACCCCATGTTATTTTGCTAGTTTAACTTCTTGGATATGAAGGCTGTAAAGGAATTATGTGGAAAGAAGACAGGAAAAGAAGATAGGAGGCTAAGATATCTTTTATATTTTGCCTTTATTTCTGGGTTCAACAACCATTCAGTGGGTGTGGAAATTATTCCTGAATACAAATGAAATGTTTTTGTCTCCCAGTCAAAGTGTGAAAATGTGTTAGTCGTTCTAGGGTATATACATGGTGCCTTCAATAAGTTTCCAGACTTTTTTGTACAGGCATTTAAAATTGTCGTAGACTCTTGAAAATTCACCATGTTATTTCTATACATCTTATGAGATGACTGACCAATTTTTATGATCTCACGCTCAAAGGAACAGCTACAGCAGCAATTGAAATACACCCTGATTGCCACACCTGGTGAATTTCAAAAATGCAATCTGGACGTGAGGACACTTTAGAAGAACGATATGCAATAAAATTCTGTTTTAAATTCGGAAAAAAATGCCAGAGAAACGTATGGAATGCTTCAGACAGCTTTTCGACCATATTGAATAAATCGAGCATCAGTTTTTGAGTGGCATAAGAGAGTCAAGGAAGGCAGGGAGTCTGTGACAGATGATAGGAGGTGTGGGAGGAGTTAGGAAGTCAATACACTAGAGTTGATTGGCCAAAGGGTTATGGTTAGAGTTACTATGTTGAGGTTTTAAGGGAGTTCAGGAAGAGATTCCGCCGGAAGAGGCTAGTACTCTTCAAATCGGCTCAGTGGCATTTCCAGCAGGACAATGTACCAGTCGACAACTCCATCCTTGTCACAGACTATTTGACCAAAATGGGCATCAAGACAGTTCCTCAGCCTCCCTAGAGTCCAGATCTTGCTCCCTGTGACTTTTGGTTATTCCCTAAAGAGGCTGTGACGAAGGTCATAGACACGCTCACACAAGAGGAGTTCCATGGGGCTTTCCAGAAGTTGTTGGAACGGTACAAAAAGTGCATTGCATCCGGAGGAGATTACTTCGAAGGGGACTAGAGTTTCATGCGTGTACTATCAATAAAAGTGCCCACCCGAAAAAAGTCTGGAAACATATAGTACCCACGTCGTATATATATATTTATATATATATGTTTGCTTTGGTTTAGTTTATTTTTTAATGGCACATCAACCTTTGTAGGTTATTTTATGCGAAGGCCATTCTTCTAGGAGAACAGTAGTGGTACTATTTAACCCATAGCTGGGAGGATAAGGGGGTTCATACGTTTCCCAAGAGCATTTACCCGTAATTAATCGTAATAGCACGACTACGAACTATTTTTGTATATATATATATATATATATATATATATATATATATATATACATTTATATATGTGAATATATAAAAATATATATAAATATATACGTACATATATGTATATATTTTGAAATATATATTTATGTGCCTATATACAAGTTTGTATATATATATATATATATATAAGTATATATATTGATATATACATGGAAGTATGTATATTTAAATATATATATATATATATATATATGAAAGTATATATATTCATGGAATATATATATGGAAATATATATATATTTACATATATGTAAAAGCATGTGTATGGATGTCGAAGAGGAAGAGAGTTTCATGTGTGAACTCTCAATAAAAGTGCCCATACGAAAAAAGTCTGGAAACTTATTTAATGATCCTCTTATGTCCAAAATTTGGTGTTAACGATGTGTCAGACGCTTTGGGGGTGATATGTCTAAATCCTCTGTTTTCAGTTGTAGTTGTTAAGTCCATTATATGGTGTCTTACTTGTGATTTTCATGAGTCCATTATTTGGTGTTTTTAGTCGTGGGTCGTTGGTTAAAGAGACGGCTGCTACTAGTGGAAAAATTAGCCAACGCATCATCTAAAAACGGATGAATGGTGCCTTCCACCAGTAGCAAGAAAGATTCAGGTGTTGTCACTCCGCTGGTCACTGCTGAAAGAGAACGGTTGTCTTTTTTTTTTTTTTTTTTTTTATGCGAGAGGGTTTCCATTTTTTTGCGCATGCGTCGCCGCTATTCCTATCTAGGCTACTGGGAGTTTCTGTATTTGTTTAGTATTTGTTTTTGATTTTATTTTAATTTTCTTTTTCTATCCACTACGCACACACACACACACTCACATACACACATATATATGTATATATAAGTAAATTTTACGACCATAGTCGAGGGTGACCCGAAGGCTCCCTTTTCGATAGCTACTACACCAATGTGTAGGGGAGGGCGCTACTCCTTTCTATGTATTGCTCCACTTTACCCTTGATCCTACCTTATAACCCTGAGTGTTAAGTAAGGAAGCATCAAGTACCATTTTTTAAGTCTTTGGTATAACTCGACCTGGGACTGAATCCAGGTTTTCCGGCCCATCATGCCAGAGTTTGTCTCGTCTCTTCTTTCTGTTTATTTAGTGTTGGTGCATAAGTGGATATGCAAATGCTATTATTGGAGCTTGGTGAGTAAAAAACGATTAAACACCTTTCCTGGCATCAAAATGAACGATTTATAATAACCGAATATAGTCTATCCAATAGGGTGATGTTTGTTTTTAAAACTGGGGAAGGTCTTAAAGGCAGAAACATAATTGGAAGTCGAGGAGCTATTTGAACTCCCAATCCCGTGACCCAATGGAGATGGGACCAAATGTTTTTTTTTTGTTTTTTTTTTCAAATGAGTGTTTATCTACTACATTTCCACTGACACTCGCACTAAACATTAGAAGCCCTTACAAGCACCCCTTGCCCTCCCCGATATCCCTAAAACCCCTCATTACGCCTCTGCTTTAAAGGATAAGATACAGTAATTATCCTTTTCCTATCAAAAAGGATATATAAATTTTGCATCAAGTTGGAAAGTAACAATGAAATTTCTGATCTTCGGACGGAACAAATTTGAAAGAACGAGGCGGCTCCAGCGTTAAAACTTTGAGCTTTGTATTTTGAACTCTGACCTTTTCAGCAGCCAGACACATCTGTTATTTATCTCCAAAAAATAAAAGATAAAAGTAATAATAAATAAATGAATAAAAGAGAAGAAATCTGGTCTTATAAATTCACTCACGCGGTGATTTTGATCATTATCAGTGGCGTGTCTAAAGTACGTGTCGCCTCGGGCATCCCTTGACTTTGCAACATTGCACAGTGACCTCCTGTTAAGGTTTTATAAATATAAACAGAAAGGGAGAAAATAAATAAACTGCTGACATTGTACCATAGCCAGATACGACGATGTATGAAACGTATATAGAATGTTCATGATATATATATACATAGAACATAGGAATCCCGAAACTCAAAAAACACGTAACGACTTCTTAGTTCAGGTACGAAACCTTTTATTACCTTTGAGTTAAAGGTTTCGACATGAGGAAGAGAGATACACATTCTTTCTATTCTGGCTTTTTCATCTGCCCACCCCCCATCTCGTGCGGCGCCCGTAGTGCACAAATTAGTCTGGCCTCTGCGGGCCCCGAAAGTCGACTCTTCTCGTTCGGTGTCTAGTTCTCAACTCAACTAACTTTCTTCAAAATTCCCCTAATCCTCCGCACGCTTCCGGTGCGTGACGTCATTCGCACTCTCTAGCCCCGTTTCCAATCTCGGGCTATTGTGACATCTCTGAGTGACACGTCCGCTCCGCGTGCGCGCGAACACCTGAGTTAATGTTGCACCTAAGTAACCCATGCACTGAGCCGAAAGGTTCTCAGCCTAACTAAACCCAAAGGCATAAAACGAAATCCCTCGGCCATTATATTACAACACAGCTTTTCTTGATGATGACGTTTTTGACAAGGTTTGATTTGGTTTCTTTGTTTAATAGCATATTAACTTCTTGGGTTATTTAGTGCCAAATCCATCCTTCTTTAAAAACAATAGTAGTACTATTTAACCCATAACTGGGAGGATAAGGGGGTTCTTACCTTTCCCAAGGGTATTTGTACGAAAGTGGACGTAATAGCGCGATTGGAGTTCGAACTCGCTTACAACGATTCCGTAGCCCAACGGTTTAACCATTACACCACGAGGTGTCACTTCTCCCGCCAGTTTTTGAAAACTTAGGACAATTTATGACCACTTAAAATTTCATTCGCATCAGATGCAGTGTTTTTGCGGCCTTCTTTTTAAAGATAATTTCCAGTTTTCTTATCATTTTTGAGGAAAATATCAGTTGATGAAAGATAGCGATTCAGTTTCTTTGTAATATCATTAAATGACAATCCACAATTATGGTAGGAAGGAGTTTCCGTGACGTAGTGGCTAACGTGCTGAACTGTGACATCGTAATAAACGAGATCAAACTCAAGTCGCGGTATTGCAATCACTTTTTGACAAATACTTTTCTCTAAATGCCTTTGTACTTATGACTAAGCACACCTTAATAGGTAATATAGGTTCAATCCTGACTGCAGGCGAGTAACAATACAGGAATACTTAACACTTGTACCTGATTATGGCTAATGGAATCAGAACAGACAACCCCCATGGATTCAATAAAGGATGTAGTTCAAAGTTCCGTGAAGGTTTCCGAGTTCGACAAACACATGAAGAAGGCTGGAGGACATATCGGATGAAACGTTGTGGAAATAACAAGAAGAATGAAGACAATAGTCCGAAAACCCGTAATGATAAAAATTCCCCAAGCTTCGTCTCAGAAATTTAGACAACAAACACC
Organism: Sepioteuthis lessoniana; assembly: GCA_963585895.1. NCBI lineage: Eukaryota > Metazoa > Mollusca > Cephalopoda > Myopsida > Loliginidae > Sepioteuthis > Sepioteuthis lessoniana. Next base: position 17,137,317 of record OY757938.1, on the reverse strand, counting down.
TGAAGAAGGCCGGAGGACATATCGGACGAAACGTTGTGGAAATAACAATAAAAATGAAGACAATTGTCCGAAAACCCTTAATGATAAAAATCCCCAAGCTTCGTCTCAGAAATTTAGACAACAAACACCTGAAGAAGGCCGGAGGACATATCGGACAAAACGTTATGGAAATAACAATAAAAATGAAGACAATAGTCCGAAAACCCGTAATGATAAAAATCCCCAAGCTTCGTCTCAGAAATTTAGACAACAAACACCCGAAGAAGGTCGGAGGACATATCGGATGAAACGTTGTGGAAATAACAATAAAAATGAAGACAATAGTCCGAAAACCCGTAATGATAAAAATCCCCAAGCTTCGTCTCAGAAATTTAGACAACAAACACCTGAAGAAGGTCGGAGGACATATCGGATGAAACGTTGTAGAAATAACAATAAAAATGAAGACAATAGTCCGAAAACCCGTAATGATAAAAATCCCCAAGCTTCGTCTCAGAAATTTAGACAACAAACACCCGAAGAAGGTCGGAGGACATATCGGATGAAACGTTGTAGAAATAACAATAAAAATGAAGACAATAGTCCGAAAACCCGTAATGATAAAAATCCCCAAGCTTCGTCTCAGAAATTTAGACAACAAACACCCGAAGAAGGTCGGAGGACATATCGGATGAAACGTTGTAGAAATAACAATAAAAATGAAGACAATAGTCCGAAAACCCTTAATGACAAAAATTCCCCAAGCTTCGTCTGAGAAATTTAGACAACAAACACCTGAAGAAGGCCGGAGGACATATCGGACGAAACGTTGTGGAAATAACAATAAAAATGAAGACAATAGTCCGAAAACCCTTAATGATAAATAATATAGAATACTTCACAATGACACAATAGCAAGTTTATCAAACATATTCTTGCAACAGTAATGATTTCAATCCTTAGTGACTGACTTTAAACACAAATACACAAAATTATGACCTCGATCAAGATTAAGCAAAACTAAGTAACTACTAATGCACTTATTCTTTAACGGATGTTAATGAATCAAATGGTTTTTATTGGGGTTCATAGTTCCATCAGTTTTAACTGTTATTCGGCAAATACAATTGGATTTGTCGGATTCCTTTGTGAAATCTCATCATCCCCATGTCGTGCCGCTAGCACGGATATCCCTGACCCTCTCTCGCCACTTCTCCCTACCATTCATCACCTCTACCAGGTCTTAAGAACTACATCCCGTACCCTCACATAACTTCTGTATGTATGTTCGAGCTGGTCGTCCTGCTTTTGCTTGACCATATGCGGGGGTCCATAGGAGTACACCACTTTAAACACTCGCCCTTGCTTCTCTAGCAGTGGCCTGCATGTCTGGTTCGTCTAGCTTGGATAGTTTTCGTGATGGGAGGCAGTTGGCCGTATAGTTGGTGCCTTGTGGGGGGACATGTTCAATATTGCTCGCAACATTCTTGTGAAATCTAACCGTTAATTAATTCAGAGCATACATCTACAAAATGGACCAATAAGAAATCCCCTCCCCCCAGTTATAGGTTAGATAGTACCAGTACTGTTCTTATACAAAATGGCTTTAAATAACCCACGAAGGTTGATATACAAAAAAAAAAAAAAAGAAACCTAACTAAACCACAATAATTCTATGCCACACTTTGACAATTTTCAAAGTTGGTCAACTGCTTACTAGCCATTAGCCAAGGACTAATCACAAATTTTGGTATGAATTAAAGAAAATTATGACTTTTTGCTTCAACTAAAGAAACTTTGGAACACTAATCAAGGAAAATAATCACTTCCTATGTGTGTCAAGCCGTTGAAATTTCATTAAAATTTATGGCAATAATAAAAAATCGTTCCGTTTGTAGGGAGACAAAATGATTGTCTTTCCTTGAATTTGGAAAAGTGTCTTCCCACGTCACGTATTCGTTGATCACGTGAGAATTGAGATCACTTTGTCTTTATCTTTTTGGTTCCCGTCTTCGAAGTGGTGTGATCTGTCTTTTTCATATCTGTTCATTGAACAGAAAGGAGACTTTGTCATCAACTCTTGTGAAGTACTTTGTTTCACCTCACTACGGAAGTGTAAGCCCTCATGGCTTTAAAGGTCCAGTGAAGAAAATTAAGACTTTCACTATTGTTTCCTCTTTTACGAGCCACTTGTTCATGAAACAATGTGTGTAATTTATCGTACATGTTATATGAGTGTATTAAATAACATATACATGTTATATGGGTTTATGATGTCTTTCCTTCCGTTTATTCCGTATTTGTGTATCAATATGTACATTGACGCTAATATTGGAACTTGCTGAATAGGAAAAGACTAAGTATATTTGTAACGTTACACGGCACAAATATGTGTAACGTTACACGGCACTAATAGAAGTTTGTAACGATACGGTATTTAAACGGACATTTTTACTGGTACGTTTGTTTGTTTGTTTGTTTTCTATTTCAAACAATTTAGTTTAGCATAATTACTCAGTTTAATTGTCAAAACATTTTTATTTCTATTTCAAGCTATTCTGTTTTGTCAAACAATTCTAATTCAAACAATTTAGTTTAGTATAAGTATAGTTTTTGTTTACATACAGTTAAGTATCAAAACAGTTTTATTTCGAACAATTTCAGTTTAGCATAGTACAGTTTTAATGTTAAAAACAGTTCTATTTCAAACAATTTAGCTTAGCATAAGTACGCAGATTATTTCTATTTGACCCTTAGATAGGGCCAGAGTGAACCTGGGGTCGATGGCAATGAAGGGATGCTCCATATTCCCTAAAGCTCCAGCATCGCTAGGACCTCACCATCAGATTGTTTAGGTGTCCTCGTGGTGTAATGAGGGTGTCCTCGTGGTGTAATGGTTAAAGCGATGCACTGCGGAATCGTAGTACGCGAGTTCGTACTCCAGTCGCGTTATAACGTTCACTTTCGGGCAAATACCCTTGGGAAAGGTATGAACCCCCTTATTCTCCCTCCAGCTATGGGTAAATAGTTGGACGGACTAAGATCTTCAGCCTTGGTGAGGCAACTAGTCTAGGAGAAGGAAAACTCTGAATTCAAACCTGTTAAACTCCGCTTAAAAATTGACCTTGTGTCATATCCTGCCCGAGCGGAGGGGTTGGTAAATAGTACCATCAGATTGTTTAGAGTTATATCCAGGACGCTCATTGGAGGCTCTTATCCCTCTGCAGAGGTACAGTTGGTGTATTCTACAACCCCAGCCGATTGGGCAAGTGCTGGTACGGTTTCAGTAGACGTTTGTACTACAACTACACAACATAGATGCTAGTACCTTGTAGTGCGACGCCTTAAATGTCAGTCGGACCCCTGTTGTAACTGCCACGGTGAGAAAAAGAAGTGACGAACACACAAAAACCCAGTCTTGGTTCGCTAATACAACTACGCTAATACACCTTTAGTAGTGAAAACTGAGTCAACAGCTAGTACCTACATACAACAGCTCTGTGCTGATACAAGATGTAGCCTTGAAGACCTACCGGGAGTGATGGACGATTGAGAAGGGTGGAGAAAGAGGGTCAGGGAGATCTGTGCTGGTGGCACAACATGATGATGATGATGATGATGATAGAAAACTATCAAAATACTTTAAGAAAGCAAAATGAATATGAAAAATTGTTAGTGAATGAAAAATTGAAACATGAAAATAAAAATATTAAATACAATTGTAAACCATTATAAAAACATGCAAAATCAAAAACTAAAATTCACAAAACATTTGTACAGTGAAAAAAAAAGACAGGTGAAATAAGATATACCAGTTGAAACAGCAGGTGTAATAGCAAGATTTTTTCAATATGTTCATTCTTTGGAAGTGTTTGGTCTACAACAAGAAAGTTGTTATGAGGAGGTTACAAAAAAAATTATGGATGAACTAAAAGTAGTAGCTGAAGATGTATGGGATCTGATGCATCCCAAAATATAAAACGTCGTTAGGAGAGAGAGGGCCGGACGCATAACTTGATATTAACTTTCTCGTTTTCTGTTGTAGTTTTCACAAATGCTTGTTCTCTATTTTCGTCTTCACAGCTTCGCAGTGGGTGGGAAATTCCTTTTCGGAGTTCACCCCAAAATCGGGGCCGTAAATTTCTGCTGTCTTTACATCGTCGTGACTGGTGTTCAACTGCTGTCAGCGAACTGGCTCTTTTTCTGTTTTCTATTCTGCCTCCACGCTTAAAGGATTTTCCGTTTGAGTCTCCTTCAGCCTATCAGAGCCAGCGGCCGATTTTTCGTGTTACATTTTTATTTCTAACTTGGGCACAGGCTGCTATGATAATCTGGATTTCGGGAACCTACCTTTGTCTCTCTCTATTCGTTTCATTCTTTTCATGAATGTTCCTTTCTTTTCCACCGTCCCGTGGAGGACCAGTAAATTTTGCTAGGAAACAACTCACAATCGTCCGGAGTCCCCAATTATTTAACATATTTCCTAGCACCTTGCTAGTGTAATTCCGATACTAGTAAGTAAAGTAAAGTTGGCGACCATAGTCGAGGGTAACCCGAAGGCTCCCTTTTCGATAGCTACTACACCAAGATGTAGGGGAGGGCGCTACTCCTTCCCTGGATGTCTCTACTTTACCCTTGATTCGCACCTTATAATGCTGAGTGTTAAGCAAGGAGGCATCAAGTACCATTTTTTTGAGTCTTTCGTATGACACGATTGAACCCAGGTCTCCCGGGCCATTGGAGAACACTCTAACCGCTAGGCCAATGTCCGATACTAGTAACGAATTAATTTCCAGTAAGTTTTTTTAACTATCAGTTTTTTTGGGGTTTTTTTTGTCCAATACTGTTGTAGTTTACCTGCCCTAAATACATACACACACATGCATACACCAGCAGCGGTTAGAATTCCTGTTACTATGAGCAACGGGGTTAACATAAAAACACTTGGGCGCCAGCCGTTCTCTCTCTTTCATTTCGACCTTCAAAAGAACTCGGACGTTCTGCGTGTCAGCACTTACATATCTGCTACACACGTGCTCGAATTTCGGCCTAGCAGCCCCAGGTCTCAACTAAACTACTCCATAACTTCGCAAGTAAGTAATTCATTTCCACTTTGCACTTCTTCAGATAACGACCAAGAACTGATTAATTAGGAGAACCTTATCATAGAGAAATATTTATCAATACTTTGCGCATGCCTACAAGAACACAGTCACTCTCGAGAAGTTCTTCTTCCTCGCACCTTCATCTTTTCCAAAATTGTTCTGTTTCGTCTGGTTTCCTCGTTACAATAGATATAATTATGATATGACTGTGTTACTTCTACTCTTGTTTCTATTTGAAATACATTACCTTGCTAACCTAACGTAGGCAATACTGTATAATCATGCAACATGCTTGTTAGAATATCATTAGTTTGTTAGGTTATTTGGTTTAATGGCATATCAATCCTTAAGGGTTATTTAATGCCAGATCCTGTTTATACATATTGTTACGTCCCTCTCTCGTAACCTTATACATATTGTTACGTCCCTCTCTCGATATTTTGAATTTTTTTGTCTTGGACACGTCTGAGAAGGAGCTTTAGAACACACCGACTACACCGCAGCAAAGGAGTAAACCCCCTCTCTCTCTCTCTCTCTCTCTCTCTCTCTCTCTCCCAGCGAGAGTTCTGGCTATGATACAAAACCATCTGATGGCGAGGCTCCAGTCCTGGAGCTTTGGGTAATGTGGAGTAGTCCTTCATTGTCATTACTCGTGTTGCATGTTGAGCCGTTGATCAGAGATGCACCCGTGTAAATAAGCGGAAGATCAGATGACCTAATCGTAGTTGTAGGCGTTATGAAATAATATATGCATATGCCTACTGAGGAGTTGAGGTTCGACCGTTGAAGGTAGCGGTTGAGTTTTTCGAATTTGATGAGATCAGATCAGTTTGGATCCCAACCGGCAGAGATAAATTGAGATCTTAGACATCACAAGATGCGCCGTGCGTAGATGTGTCAGTATAGTATGGTTAACATAGTGTTTTATAAATTGTATCCTCTCTTCGTGCCGCCAAGAGCTGAACGCAAAAAGAAATAAACCCGTTCGAATAAAAAATAACAGAGTTGGCTTGTATTATCATTCTTGATATTTTGGCAATACAACACTCGAAGTTCCACTCTGGCGTATAGAGATAAAACCTGTTAGGGTCCTATCTATGGACCAAATAGAATTATTAAATCATTAACAATTTTGAAACCATTTAACTTTTAGCAGATAGTTATGTTGTTATTGTTAGCGAGGAAAAGTTTTGTTGTTAGCGAGGATAGGTTGTGACGTGCGTGTGTGTGTTTAGTTACTTCCTCGCTGAGTTCGTGAGGTCCCTCGCTAAAGCTTGTTGGGTATATTAAGGAGGGATGATGAAGATGCCGATAGTCGAAATGTGTTTAGGAATGGTTTTTATTTGCAGCATGGAATATTGAGTTTGGGTTTGTGCTGCAAGACTCGTGGTGAGTAAGATTGTGAGTAAGGAGACGAAATGGAGTTATGAAAAGTTGAGAAGGTTGAGATGGCAGCGTGTGTCGTCGGACGTGCGAGGGATTGTGTTCACTGTAGTTTGGCGAAAGCCATATTGCCGTTGGAGGAATTGAACTTTGGAGTCACCGTAGTTTTTGTGCGTCTGGCGGAGAGGCGTGAGTTGGTCTCCATTAAAGTGGCCCAGAGGTGAATTGAGAGCTAGGCTTCGAGAGCTTAATTGTGCGTCGAATCGACATAGCCAATTTTGGGGGTGACATAAAGTTGTGCCTGTGCGAGGCATGTTGAATGTATCTAATTTATATTCAACTGGGATTCCTTGCAAGGAATCCATAAATTAGATAGGTTCCTTCATGTGTCTATGTTGCTACTGCTGCTATTTAAGAGCCCCCAGTGAGACGTCTGCACTGGGCGGCGTTGTCCAGCTAAAGAGACTGTGTTTGGCAGCTTACCCAATTTCTGCTGCTCGGGAAAGCGGCCCGGGATTGAATAGGATAGGTCATCCTGATACTATTTACCAACCCCTCCGCTCGGGTAGGATATGACACAAGGTCAATTTTTAAGCGGAGTTTAACAGGTTTGAATTCAGAGTTTTCCTTCTCCTAGACTAGTTGCCTCACCAAGGCTGAAGAACCTAATCTGTCCTACTATTTACCCATAGCTGGAGGGAGAATAATTGGATTCATACCTTCCCCAAGGGTATTAGTGCTATGTGAAATGCAATCAGTCTCGTCCAGGATTTGAACTCGTGTCGCCGTGTCTATTTCCTACGACGATAATGACTACACCACGGGCACCTCCTGATTGGGTGAAATTATGCGTCGAATTAAATTGCACGCCAAACTGAAATACGAAATTTTCCTCCCACTACAAACTGTTTGCAAACAAATGATTAATATTAAATTGATTTATTAGCGTTAAATAGTAATAATTGAAACTATTTAACTGTGTGCAAACAATAAATAGCAATATTTGAAACCATTTAATTGTGAGCAAATAAATGATTCATATTAGATTGAATTATTCGTGATGAATAGTAATAATTGAAACCCTTTAACTATATGTAAACAAATGACCTCAAGGTCATTTAAAAATTAAGTTAGCCATAAACTTATCAGTATCAAGCCACTTTGTTTGCACCGAGTTCCTTTACTTTCTCTCTCGCCATCCATCCCAATCATCTATCGCTTTTGGTAGGTCTTCTAGACTGCATCTTGTATCCGCAGAGAAAAGAAGTATATAAGTCTTTGCTGGTCAGCCAACACGAGCGAGTCCAAGTTCAGCAATCTATCAGCGAACTGTGGAATTACATTCTATATTACCACTAAAGACAAGAGATTGATCATCTCTAATAATGATTGATCTGAAAATCCCGAAAGATCGATCTAAAGGTATATAAATGTATATAAATGTTTATAAAGATATATATACGTATATAAAGGAATATAAACGTATATAAATGTATATAAACGTTTGAAAAATTTTTAATTCAGTTGTTAATGTCTGCTCGAATCTGAGTAGCTGTTTTTAGGTTATGCTGTTAGCCCCCGCTCTCTTCTCATATTTTTTTTTCAGTACGAGCAGAAGACTCCCTCTGGCTTGCTCTTTTTGCCTTACAAGCTCTTCTTTATTCGCCTTCTACTTTAGGCAGTTTTTTTCTTAAGCAAGGTGGCTTAAGCAAAATAGGCCCATTAGGCGCTTAGGCTAAACCTCTTTTCCTTACAGGGTTTTTTATGGTTACTTGTTGAAACAATAAACCTACTACAGGCTATTCGTGGTTTTGGTAAGCTGTCCCCTTCAAAAGAAAGTTGAGTCTAAGGTCTGGAGGCGGTATTATTGGACTTTTGCCGATAAATGAAACTGTCGGCCGAATTAGAAAATGAGATAAAAGCCTCCGTCGGCTCAACAGAAGAAAATCCGAATTGAAACAGAAAGATATTCATCTAAGAGGAAGAAACAGTGGTCGACTGGAAGTTCACTTAAAGAAATAATAAACTTCATTTTCAACAAATCCACACAGGAAACTAGAAGAACACAGTTGTCCATATTGATTCTACACAAGAAGGAGACGCTGAGAAGAATTAACCACTAAAAGTTGGCTTCTAAATGAACTTTGATATAAAATAAAAAGGAAAGGTATTTCATTATGAACAAAAGTTAAACTGACAGTAGGTGGTTGATGACATTGCCTCGAGCTAGTCAGTCGTTGAATTTCTTTATAACTTTCTTTTTTTGTTGTTGTTTGGGTAATAATATTGTCCTTACTTGAATGTAAGTTATTTTTGTTACTTTAAATTCTATGTTCTATACAAGCATTGGGAGAAATATGCAAAGCCAGATTTTGTAAAGTTTATTTTTCTAGAAATAAGTTACTTTGTGGGAACTAGTTGTTTTGTTTTTAAGAAATATAGACACGTTTCTCTTTCTGGTAACAAAAGTTAGCTTTCCTACCCCCCTTTTTATCCTCTCTATTTTTTTAAATAAATTTCTCTGTTCCTTCGCTTAACCTGACAGTTACTACTAGATTTCTTGGGCTACGCAGAGATAAAGCCTAGCATATTTTTGAATTGAGCACGATTTCTCATATGATCTTATGGTGTTTCGGGAAATTGTTAATTTCCCTAACACTATATTTTTTTTAGGCAACACAAATGAATTACGAAACTTTTCTTTAACAACACAGCAAAGAAAGTTTTTATTTGCAGCATGGAATATGGTTTGCTTTTGGTGCTGCAAGACTCGTGGAGTTTTGGCTTGTTAGTGTTGGAGACGAAATGGCTTAGCGGGATGTTGAGATGGCAGCGTGTGTTGGGGGACGTGTGAGGGATTGTGTTTAGAGTCACCGTGTAGTTTTGTATCTGGTATTTGGGGGAGAGTATGCGTTATCTCCATTAATGTGGACCATAAGTGAAATATGAGTTAGTGTGTCGAGAGCGGAGTTACGCTCGGATCGACATAGCCATTTTTTGGGGTGACATGAAGTGGTGCCTGTGGAAGGCATGCTGAATGCATCCAATTCATATTCAACTGGGATTTCTTGTAAGAAATCCATAAATTAGATGGTTCCCTCGTTGAGTGTCCATGTTGCAGCTGCTAGTGTTAAAGCCACAGTGAGATGTCCACACTGGGTGGCTTGTCTAGCTAAAAAGCATCGCTAAGCAGGGACGACCAGAGGCACGTCTGTTCTGGTCACCGTCTCAAGCCAAAGACACTGGGTTTGGCCGCTCACCCGTTTTGCTAGCCGGAAATGAAGGTCCGGGCTGAATAGGATAAGTCATCCTGATTGGGTGAAATTAAGTGTTGAAATACATTTGCGCGCCAAACCAAAATACGAGATTTTCCTCTTCTCTACAATCTGAAAGTCTCGAAAGATCTATCTAAGGGTATATAATTGTATATAAAGGTATATAAATGTATATAAAGATATATAAACGCGTATAAATGGATTCAAACGTATATAAATGGATATAAACGTAAATAAGGATATATAAACGTATATAAAAGTATGTAAATTTATATCAACGTGTATAAAGATTGGTAAACGTATCTAAACGTATGTAAACCTATGTTATATAAACGTATACAAGCGTATATTAACGATTATAAACGTATATGAAGATATATTATATAAAGGTGTATAAAGATATATAAACGTATATAAATGTATATAAACGGAAGGAAATATGGAATTATAGGGTGTCTCAAGATACATGAGATCCATGTGACTGCGAATAACTCTACTAATAATAATGTGTTCTGTTTTGTTTTAGATTTGAAAATAATATACTATTATAGCGGTTCAGGAAATTGTTAATTTCTCTATCACTATATTTTTTTAGGCAACACAAATGAATTACGAAACTTTTCTTTAATACACAACAAGGAAAACTTTTTATTTGCAGCATGGAATATGGTTTGCTTTTGGTGCTGCAAGACTCGTGGAGTTTAGGCTTGTTAGTGTTGGAGACGAAATGGCTTAGCGGGATGTTGAGATGGCAGCGTGTGTTGCGGGACGAGTGAGGGATTGTGTTTAGAGTCACCGTGTAGTTTTGTATCTGGTATTTGGGGGAGAGTATGCGTTATCTCCATTAATGTGGAAAGAGGCGAAATGGGAGCTAATGTGTCGAGAGCGGAGTTACGCTCGGATCGACATAGCCAATTTTTGGGGTGACGTGAAGTGGTGCCTGTGCGAGGCATGTTGTATGTTTCTAATTTATGTTTAACTGGGATTCCTCGTAAAGAATCCATAAATTAGATGGTTCCCTCGTTGAGTGTCCATGTTAATGCTGCTGGTGTTGGTATGTTAAAAGGCATCGCTAAGTAGGTACGACTAGACGAACGTCTGTTCTGGTCACCGTCTCAAGCCGAAGAGAGTGGGTTTGGCCGCTCACCTGTTTTGCTAGCCGGAAATGAAGGTCCGGGCTGAATAGGATAAGTCATCCTGATTGGGTGAAATTAAGTGTTGAAATAAATTGAGCGCCAAACCAAAATACGAGATTTTCCTCTTCTTTACATAGGTTGGCCCCAGAATTTCAGGTATGGTGTACCTGATATTCGATACACAAAATTGTAAGAGAAGGGAAATAAAAGAAAAGAGCCACGAATCTCACAACAGAAAAGAGCAAAATACAAACAATGAAAAATACATACATATATAAAAAACGAGCAAAAGCAAATTAATAAAAAAAAAAGGCAAAGTGTCCTGTTTAGTTCTTTTTTTTGTGTACCTCGTGGTACTTTTTTTTTTTTAAACAAAATGTCACTTTGGGAAAAAAAAAATTAATGAGCCGAGGAGGTGGCCTACAGAAGTAGCAGTAGAGTTCAGAGGAGTAGTGTGATTTTTTTTTGGGTCCTCTGGAATTCCTAGCAGTCGTTGGTGGTTTACTGAGGTAGTGGGAGTGATAAACCATGTTGCTGAAGGAACTAAAATAGGAGTAGGGTGAGTGAAAGTTAAAAAGTTACCTATTTTGCTAGTTGGGAAGTGAAAAAGTGTGTTGATAGATAAAGTTTTGCTGAAAAAAAATTTCCAGGTGTTTGTTATTTACGTCCATCTTGCATTGTCCTTGAAGTTAGGTCGGCGGGAACATTTGAAATTTTTTCAATGTGTCGCTGGTTTTTTTCTTCCGCGGTGGAATGATGCATGTTCGTAAGGCTGTGTTTCGTAAAGGCTGTATTTGGTATCAGAAGGTTGTTCGTTTACGAGGTTACCATTTTAGTGATGTTTGAAGTGAGTATTATTGTTTAACTAGGGGAAACCATTTTTGTAGCCAGAGTTTTTGTTGTTGGTAAGCGAGGAATGGTTGTAACGTATGTGTGTTTACGTTGTGTTGTTTCCTCGCTGAGTGTTGTAAGGCCCTCGCTAATTGGTGTGAAATAAAAGGTCGATGATGAAGAAGTAAGATGGCGAAGGCCGAAAGGTGTTGTTATGAATAGTTTTTATTTGTTTCGCAATTCAGAAGGTGCCATGCGGGGTCACCAATTTATAGCGGTTCAGGAAATTGTTAATTTCTCTATCACTATATTTTTTAGGCAACGCAAATGAATTACGAAACTTTTCTTTAATACACAACAAGGAAAACTTTTCATTTGCAGCATGGAATATGGTTTGCTTTTAGTGCTGCAAGACTCGTGGAGTTTAGGCTTGTTAGTGTTGGAGACGAAATGGCTTAGCGGGATGTTGAGATGGCAGCGTGTGTTGCGGGACGTGTGAGGGATTGTGTTTAGAGTCACCGTGTAGTTTTGTATCTGGTATTTGGGGGAGAGTATGCGTTATCTCCATTAATGTGGAAAGAGGTGAAATGGGTGCTAGTGTGTTGAGAGCGGAGTTACGCTCGGATCGACATAGCCAATTTTTGGGGTGACGTGAAGTGGTGCCTGTGCGAGGCATGTTGTATGTTTCTAATTTATGTTTAACTGGGATTCCTCGTAAAGAATCCATAAATTAGATGGTTCCCTCGTTGAGTGTCCATGTTGCTGCTGCTGGTGTTGCAATGTTAAAAGGCATCGCTAAGCAGGGACGACCAGACGAACGTCTGTTCTGGTCACCGTCTCAAGCCGAAGAGAGTGGGTTTGGCCGCTCACCCGTTTTGCTAGCCGGAAATGAATGTCCGGGCTGAATAGGATAAGTCATCCTGATTGGGTGAAATTAATTGTTGAAATAAATTGAGCGCCAAACCAAAATACGAGATTTTCCTCTTCTCTACACTATAACAACTATTAATTCTTGATCACAATGCCTTGGACAAGAGAGGAAAGATATTTTGCCTCACTACTTTTTAAAGACAAAATCATTCGAAACTGTCTTAAAATAGATGTAACCCAATAATATGATAATGATTTATTACTGAGACAAGAAACTCAAAAAAAGATCGCATGCCTCGAAGCTGATAACAATTGGAAAAAAACATTGATTTAATGTCTCCTGTTCAAAGGATCCATTTTTTACCGGACATGTTCCAAATGACCGCTATTTCACTTGTCTCAGTAATAAATCATTATTATATCAATGGGTTGCATCTATTTTGAGACACTCAGCATATGAGAAGAGATCTGGTAGAACAAGAAAGAAAGCTACACACTTAAAACTAAAATTTCTTGTACAAAAACAAATAAAAGGCTGAAAATTTTCAAAAATTCATCATTTTATTCCTAATTTTAGTAAGATAATTAAACCACTTACAGATTCATTACAAGGAGTAAAAAAGATTTTACAAGAGTGAGTCAAAAGTTTTGCAATATTTGGATAATGCAAAGCACAATTCAGCTGCTCCTGATGCTTTTACTGTGGTCGTGAAGGTGAACAACCACACTGAACTGTGAGATAGCAAGCTCGCCTGATACTCTCCAAGTAATACTCACCAGATTTGCCTCTACGGCTTAAAGCACGACCTCAGAATCCACACTAAGGCCTAACAGATCTTACTTGATCTTCAAGGACCTTACCACCCGAGGGAAATTTCTTCTTCAACCATCTGCTTACAGTAGAAAGGATTAATAGTGAATAGGATTATTCGTATAAGATAGAAATAAGTGAGACCATTTAACTGTGTACAAAAAATGTGCTCACTTTTGTTTAAAAATGTGTTTAGTGTTAGGTTTTGACTTTCGACGCGGCCCAAAAAAATGCTATTCCAAGGTGATGCACCGGAAGAAAGTGACACATTCCAATGGCCAGTAATCGAAAGAGATCGCGTGGGCGGATTAAGGCTTATAATATGGGACAAGGTGAAGGTCCCACTGTGCCAATACAGACTGATGCACCGGAAGAGAGTGACCTCTGAACTGCATGACAGTTATATCCGCTTGATGACGATTAAACATTCGATTTCAAAGATCCAGTGGGCGATCGTGTGGGCGTTGAATTATTATTTAACTCAGTTGAGTTCGAGTCCAAGAAGCAGTTGCCAGTAGAATTCCAGACAGCTAGAGACCAGATTAGGGAGGGAAAGCCACACCCAACCGAGGGGGCCCTCGGAAACCCCGATGGAGTGGACCCCAGCATCAGGAGAACAAGAAAGACACAACGTGGCGGTCATAACAGTGGGGTCTAGAAATTACAGTTTATGATCGGTCTCCAGCTCCCTCTCACATGCAACCCTTGAACAACCCTTTCGAACCCTTGCAATAAAGTGAGAGGTATATATTTTTGTATAGAAGTCCTTCATGCGTCTATCTTGCATGCGACTTTGTCATTATCATGCTTGCGTCTGATTAATTCATTGCGTCAGTAGGTATCCAGCATATACATGCATATTTCTGCATGAATCAGCAGATGACAATACAACATTAGCAATCATATATTCAGTATATAAGTATAATAATGGATTTGGCATTAAATAACCTACAATGCTTGATATGCCATAAAACCAAACCAAACCAAACCAAACTAAACTTAAATAACCTAAATCGTGGTTATGAGGATCATTAAATAAGTTTCCAGACTTTTTTCTTGTGGGCACTTTTATTGATAGTACACACATGAAACTCTAGTCCTCTTCGAAGTAATCTCCTTCGGCTGCAATGCACTTGTTGTACCGTTCCAACAGCATCTGGAAGGCCCCATGGAACTCCTCTTGTGTGAGCGTGTCTATGACCTTCGTCACGGCCTTTTTCATTTCCTCAATTGTCTCATAATGACAGCCTCTCAGCTTAGGGAATAACCAAAAGTCATAGAGAGCAAGGTCTGGACTATAGGGAGGGTGGCGAACTGTCTTGATGCCCATCTTGGTCAAATAGTCTGTGACAAGGATGGAATTGTGGACTGGTGTATTGTCCTGGTGAAAATGCCACTGACCCGATTTGAAGAGTGCTAGCCTCTTCCCTTGGAATCTCTTCCTGAACTGCCTTAAAACTTCAGCATAGTAACCCTAACCCTAACCCTTTGGCCAATCAACTGTGGTGTATTGACTTCCTTACTCCTCCTACACCTCTCATCATCCCTCACTGACTCCCTGCCTTTCTTGACTCTCTTTTGCCACTCAAAAACTGATGCTCGATTCATTCAATTTGGTCGAAAAGCAGTCTGAAGCATTCCATACGTTTATGTGGCTTTTTTTCCAAATTTAAAACACAATTTTATTGCATATCGTTCTTCAAAAATGTCCTCACATCCAGATTGCATTTTTGAAATTCTGCAGCTGTGACAATCAGGCTTTAGTAGGGTGTATTCCAATTACTGCTGTAGCGTTTCCTTTGAACGTGAGATCATAAGAATTGGTCAGACATCTCATACAATGTATAGCAATAACATAGGGAATTTTCAAGAGTCTACGACAATTTTAAATGCCTGCACAAAAAAGTCTGGAAACTTATTGAAGCCACGTATGTCATAAAACCAAACCAAACTTTAGGGGAGTCAAAAGTTTTGCAATATTTCCGTAACTTATTTGCTTTTTTCTATAAGTTGCAACAAAATCAGCCGAGCATTTATAGTGGAAGCCATCGCGTTACATCGTTTGAAGAAACCTTTCTCTCAGTTCTTTGATTCCATACTGATCCCAGTTCTTGTACTTCGAGGCGAAGAATTCCTTCATTGAAGCATCAACCTCCTCTTAGTTTTGGAAACGTTGGGAGCGCAGGAAATGCGCTATGGATCGTAACAAGTAATAATCTGATGAATCTAGGTCTGGGACTATTCAATGTGTGAAGACATCTTTCTTCAGTTCTTTGATATCAGGCGAAGTTCTTTGGTCATGGTTCAGCAACTAATCAAGAAAAAGAAAAAACTCTGAATTCAAATGAACAATAACTTAAACTTGACCTCGTTTCACAACCTGCTCGTCGGGGAAGGTTAGGTAGGACTTGAAAATACAAAATTCAAAATGTTTTCTTGATTAAAGCTTGTTTTTAAGAAAGAAGTATATCAGTTAAAGATGTTTTATCGTTATTGTGAATAGATTTTGATTATGATTAATTGATTTTAGCGGCATGTCAACCCTTCAAGGACTATTTTATTTAGTAATTCCCTATGTGAGGAGCATGTCTCACCAGTGGGGCATGGTAATATTTTGGTGGGGCTTGTTTAGAGACCAAGTTAACGGTCTTTTAAGCTTCCTTCACGTGAATTGCAGTAAAGAATTAGATATTACGGGGAGGGGTGCATAAGAATTTTAGAAATTCCAAAGTGGGGCATGGCTCAAAATTAGCTGGGAACCACTGGTCGAGAGGTTTTAAAAACAACTATAAACGTATAATGGATGTCATTTCCTGATTTTTTTTAGCACATAGTCCTATCAAATACGTATAGTTTTAAAACAGATCTATCTACTCGATAAAGGGCCTAGGTTAGGTTAGGCTATTTGGTTTAATAGCATATCAACCCTTGACGGCTATCCTGGATATGACGCTAAACAATCTGATGGTGAGGTTCCGGTAATGCTGGAGCTTTGGAGAATGTGGAGTACCACTTCATTGCCATCGCCCCCAGGCCCACTCTGGCCCGGATTGGTAGCACCTGATAAGCCCTATCTATGGTTCAAATAGATCTAAACTACATACTTATGCTAAATTACTTGAAAAAGAACTGTTTTGGCATTTAACTGTATGTGAAAAAAACTATATTTATACTAAACTAAATTGTTTGAATTACGACTGTTTGACTAAACTGAAGAGCTTGAAATAGAAATGCTTTTGACAATTAAACTGTGTACTTGCATCTAAACTATATACTTATGCTAATCTGAATTATTTGAAATGGAACTGTTTTTGGCATTGAAACTGTACTTTCGCTAAACTGAATTGTTTGAAATAGAACTGAATATTTGTATAAAATGGATTTGGCAGTAAATAACAAACAAAGGTTGATATACCATAAAACCCTAACAACCGACCATCTGATCTCTTAAAAAGACTTAAAATGCTGTTGTATCTTGATATATAAATGATCAAGCAAATAAACTGCTGTGTAGTATTCATCTATCCTATCTAACTGTCCTATCTAATCATTAAAACTATTTCCCTGTTAATATAGTCTAATTAGAGCAAGTCTTAAAACTCAGCCCTTCACAGTTAATTAGTTGTAATAGTTTAAGGGTAAGGATGGGTTGGACTTTATTCTGAATTTTACAGAAGTTTTGATTACAGGAAGCATAACTTAAGGCAATTATCATAAAAAGCCATTTAGGAAATTTTTCATCATACTTACAGGAGTAAGATTCTTTTTATTTTTTTAAAAATATTCCTACTTGGCATACCAAAAATAACTGTACAAATATTATCATAGAAATGTAAACAGTGCTTATCAGAATTTGATTATTGCTTTTAGCTCTCTCAGACAATTTGTTGCATATTTGCAATCACACTTCTATCAACCTAGTCGAGCAATTGAAATGGTTTTCATGAATATTGTTACCATCCCGGGCTTATATTGTATAACTACCGTTCCATACATATGTTGTACAACAAACATTCCAGATATATTTTGCATAACTAATATTTCATATATATATTGCATAATTACCATTCCAATCATATATTATATAACTACCATTACATACATATGTTGCAAAACAACCCTTTCCTACACATATTGCATGATTACCATACCAGACATATTTAGCATGATACCATTCCAAATATATTACATAACTACCATTCAATACATATATTGCATAACTACCATTCAATATGTATATTACACAACTAACACTCCAGACATATATTACATAAGTAACCTTCCAATGATATAATGCATGATTACCATTCAAAATATATTACATAACTACCATTCAATACATATATTTGCCCAGTCGGCTGGGGCTGTAGAATACACCCACTGCAGCTCCGAAGAGGAGTAAAAACCCCTCATGAATGTCCTGGATATGATGGAGCTTTGAGAAATGCAGGGCACCCCTTCATTGCCATTGCTCCCAGGTCCACTCTGGTGCAGAATGGTAGCACCTGATAGGGCCATATCTATGGATTAAATAGAATTAACTGCATACTTATGCTAAACTGAATTGTTTGAATTAAAACTTTTTGACTAAACTGAATAGCGTGAAATAGAAATATTTTGGCAATTAAACTGTGTACTCATGCTAAACTAAATTAAACTGTGTACTTATATTTAAACTGCATGCTTATACTAAACTGAATTGTTTGAAATGGAACTGGTTTTGACATTTAAACTCTACTTGCACTAAACTGAATTGTTTAATATAGAACTGTTTTGACATTTAACTGTGTGTAAACAAAATCTGTACTTATACTAGCCTGAATTAGCTGAATTAGAACTGTTTGAATAAACTGAATAGTGTGACGGCAAATTAAAATAAAAAGATCCCCGGATGAGCAACCATTTAAAAGCGTATGGGAACTGGTGCATTTAAATATTATCACCAAACGGGGAGTTTATTTTTTGCACGTGTGAGGACGGGGCGGCCTGGCACTTGATACCTCGTAGAATAAGTCCTTGTTCAGAGTCCTTTCTCGGGCATATAGCAACTGGCATATTATGTGGGGGTTAATTTATGGCTAGACTGACCGCCGTTGACAAGGGGTTTCCAAATCTCACACGATTCACACACCCACCAAGGCCACTAGTTCTTCCTCCCCTAGAACAATGGAAGATATGGACCTCTATGTTTAGATGTAATAATATTAATTATAGTAGTCGACAACTCCGGTTTCCCATATAATATTTTTAAAGGAATTCATATAGGACAATTTAAGCGAGGATAACATAAGGCGAATAGAAGCTGAAAGAGAAACATTAAATTGCAACTTTTGATAGCATGAAACAATTTGGTAGCAGACGATACAAATGAACAACTTCAACACGTGGGAACATTAAAATATATCAATCTTTTTACTATACACGCGGATACATATATTCAACGTGTCGGTTATATTATTAACGGAGAGTACATAAACATAAATGTCTTTCTTCTTTTCTTTTCTTTCTTCTTTAGTCTTTCTTCAAATTGAGAGGGAGAGAGAGAGTATATGTAATTGGGTGTAGGGAGAAACAGTCTTAAAGTTTACTTATCTTTATCCGATGGATTCCTGTGGAGAATATTTCCTCTTTTGCGGGCTAACGGACTTTATGTTAATTTTAGTTCTGGCTTGAAGGTATGGCTCTTTCCCCTCTTGTCCAAGATACTTTCCGTCTTTCTTTACCCGGAGTCTGGGCATGGGCCTCGCCCAATCTGTTCACGACAATGTCTGATCCCAAACTAATTTTCTTATTCCCTATTTCCGCTGACGGAAGAAGGTGCCACTTCCGTTTTAGGGTCCTAGCCAATCATTTAGCTTCTACCTTCTTCCTTCCCCTGCCAGGCGACCCGAGTGAGGTCACAGAATACAGATAGCCTGACCCACATTTTTTTCTTCCTTCAACGGCCAGCCGAAGTTGACCTGCATTCATTATTTGTCTTTTACCGGTCAATCTTTGGCTAATTAAAACACGGAGGAATAGTAGCAATTCCCCATCTCTCTTTTCAGTGGGAGACCACGTGACAATAGCTTGAAATAGAAATGTTTTGACTATTAAACTGTGTACTCAGGCTAAACTAAATTGTTTAAAATAGAACTGACTATTTGCATGAAAATGGCTTTGGCGTTACATAACCTATAAAGTTGATATGCCATATAACCCATATAACAAACCAAACAATCAATAGATATATTGCACAACTAACATTCCAGACATATGTTACATAATTACCCTTCCAATCATATACTGAATGATTATCATTCCATACATATATTACATACTTATATTTCATACATATGTTTCATAACAATTCCTGACGTATGTTACATAATTACCCTTCCAATCATATATTTTATGATTTTCATTCCATACATATATTACATACTTATATTTCATACATATGTTTCATAACTAGAATTCCTGCCTTATGCTACATAGTTACCCTTCCAGTCATATATTTTATGATTATCATTCCATACATGTATTACATACTTATATTTCATACATATGTTTCATAACTACAATTCCTGACATATGATACATAATAACCCTTCCAATCATATATTTTATGATTATCATGCCATACATATATTACATACTTATATCTCATACATATGTTTCATAACTAGAATTCCTGACGTATGTTACATTATTAACCTTACAATCATATATTGCATGATTATCATTCCATACATATATTACATACTTATATTTCATACATATTTTTCATAACTAGAATTCCTGACGTATGTTACATAATTACCCTTCCAATCATATATTTTATGATTATCATTCCATACATATATTACACGCTTATATTTCATACATAATTTCATAACTAGAATTCCTGACGTATGTTACATAATTACCCTTCCAATCATATATTTTATGATTATCATTCCATACATATATTACACGCTTATATTTCATACATAAGTTTCATAACTAGAATTCCTGATGTCTGTTACATTATTAACCTTCCAATCACATATTGCATGATTATCATTCCATACATATATTACATACTTATATTTCATACATATTTTTCATAACTAGAGTTCCTGACGTATGTTACATAATTACACTTCCAATCATATATTTTATGATCATCATTCCATACATATATTACACACTTATATTTCATACATAAGTTTTATAACTAGAATTCCTGATGTATGTTACATAATTACACTTCCAATCATATATTGCATGATTATCTTTCCATACATATATTACATACTTATATTTCATACAAATGTTCCATAACTAGAATTCCTGACATATGTTACATAATTACCCTTCCAATCATATATTTTATCATTATCATTCCATACATATATTACATACTTATATTTCATACATATGTTTCATAACTAGAATTCCTGACGTATGTTATATAATTGTTCTTCCAAACGAATATTGCATGATTATCATGCCATACATATATTACATACTTATATTTCATACATATGTTTCATAACTAGAATTCCTGGTGTATTTTATATAATTACCCTTCAAAACGAATATTGCATGATTATCATTCCATACATATATAACATACTTATATTTCATACACATGTTTCATAACTAGAACTCCTGACATATGTTACAGAATTACCCTTCCAATCATATATTTTTGATTATCATTCCATGCATATATTGCATACTTATATTTCATACAAATGTTTCATAACTAGAATTTCTGACGTATGTTACATAATTACCCTTCCAATCATATATTTTATCATTATCATTCCATACATATATTACATACTTATATTTCATACATATGTTTCATAACTAGAGTTCCTGGTGTATGTTATATAATTACCCTTTCAAACGAATATTGCATGATTATCATTCCATACATATATTACATACTTATATTTCATACATATGTTTCATAACTAGAATTCCTGACGTATGTTACATAATTACACTTCCAATCATATATTTTATGATTATCATTCCATACATATATTACACACTTATATTTCATACATAAGTTTCATAACTAGAATTCCTGATGTATGTTACATAATTACACTTCCAATCATATATTGCATGATTATCTTTCCATACATATATTACATACTTATATTTCATACAAATGTTCCATAACTAGAATTCCTGACATATGTTACATAATTACCCTTCCAATCATATATTTTATCATTATCATTCCATACATATGTTTCATAACTAGAATTCCTGACGTATGTTATATAATTATTCTTCCAAACGAATATTGCATGATTATCATGCCATACATATATTACATACTTATATTTCATACATATGTTTCATAACTAGAATTCCTGATGTATGTTATATAATTACCCTTCAAAACGAATATTGCATGATTATCATTCCATACATATATTACATACTTATATTTCATACACATGTTTCATAACTAGAACTCCTGACATATGTTACATAATTACCCTTCCAATCATATATTTTATGATTATCATTCCATGCATATATTGCATACTTATATTTCATACATATGTTTCATAACTAGAATTCCTGACATATATTACATAATTACCCTTCCATCATATATTGCATGATTACCATTCCATACATACATTACATACTTATATTTCATACATATGTTTCATAACTACAATTCCAGACATATGTCGCATAATTACGATTTCAAAAGAAACCAAAAGACATCATATATTCTTTATCATATTACTTTTGGATCTTTTTCTTCAAATATAGAATTTTTCCTTATGAAAATACAAATACAAATTTCCAAGTTTGCAGTTTTGACACTTTGTGCTAAGTTTCAGTAGAATCACCAGTCTCAGCTCTAAAACTCTCGATACTCAGATATCTAATCTCTAAAAGCGTTTTGGGGCCAAACCAAGTTGATCATCTTAAAATCTTCATATGAAGTCTTTACCAACTAGTGAAACTGTCGCTAGTCCGACATGAACAGTCCGAAAATCCTGGAATCATTAATTAAAAAGAGGTCTGTACACCAAACACATCTGGCAAAATCTCCTGTCCACTTAAAAAAGACTTTGCATTGAAGCCTTCGTAACTTGCAAATTAAGAGGTGGATAAATTTTGCATACAGAATCCGGCTCTGTGCCAATATAAAAGTTTCAACCAGAGTCTGAAATATTCAGATCTCTTCACGTATGGAAGCCGAAACTGGGCAACTGAACTGCAATGATTCAATACAGAAATCCTTGTCCAAATACTTCAGCACCCTCTTCAATGTAAGTCATACAGGGATCACCCTTAATTGAATAAAGTGCAAACTATTCAAGATATAACTGGAAAAGCTACCCTCCCTCCCAGAAATCAAGATCTGTAAACAACTAAAAGAATTAAGAGCTGCATATATTATTAATGTTACTTTGGAAATATACAAATACTGCGGTCATGCACTACACAACGAACACTGATCAGAAAAAAAGATTAGGTCTAGGCTTTCACTTGCTGAACCCCTAGGTAATATGAAATTTGAAACCCTTCTCTAAAATTTTCTATATTACTGTCAATATCAACTATTACAAAACTTTCCACTCACCCAATACCAAATTCTGTTTACACATAAATTATATATATATATATGATTTGTAAACACGTTTTGTAGATAACATTCTTAAACAAGCCGGCTTTCTTTTTTTTTCACACAGCTAGATGGTTCCAAGTATTTCTATATAATTGTAATAATTTCACATCAGTCATTTGTTTGCACACAGTTTGTTCCATTTGACCCATAGATAGAGCCCTCTCAGGTGCTACCACTCTAGGTCAGAGTTGACCTGAGAGTAATGGCAATTAAGGGATGCTTCACAGTTCCCAAATCTCGCCAGCAGATTGTTTAATGTCGTATCTAGGACGCTTGTTGGAGCAGGGAGATGCAGTGGGTGAATTCTACAACCCTAGCCGACAGGACCAGTTGACTCACTCAAATATAAATTTTGGATCCGTTAAACATATTGCATTAAATGATTGTGTAATTTCCTAAAGTAAATTCTGTGCAATATCTGGATAAAAAGTACACTTTCCTCCTGTAATAAACTGAATGCATTTTTGATTATTTTCCCTTCTGTATTTAATATTACTAAAGTGAGTAAAAAATGTTGAAACATATTGACACATGCAAATTTCTGGTATATATATCATGAGACCAAAGCAGTTCAAACTGTACGAGGTAACTACTGTGATATGTTGTGTCATGGTAGATGTTATGCTGACATGTTTTACATGTTTTGCCCTCTGTGATTTAAAAGCCGCTCAGATGAAAGTACAACATAGTTTAATTTGGGAACTAGAGCTTTATCAGTTTGAACTGAGCCAAAATGCTGCTGAAGAAGGAAAAAAATGTAGTGCCAAAAGAGAAGGCACAGGTCACTTATGTACTGTAATCAGATGGTGAAAGAAATCTCGCTTGGTGTTGATGATCAGGAAAGATCAGGTAAACCAAAATTCATGGATTTCAATTCTGTGAACCAAATCATACAGGCAAATACAGCTAGTTGCACTTGAAGAATATTCTGCAAGTTCAGCCATCTTGCAATTCAGTGTTAGTCAGTTTCATGACCTTGACAAAAGCATCCGGATCCGCCAAATTGTGCCACACATTACCAAAATATTGCAAAACATTTGACACACCCAAGTATTTTATCACTATTTTAGCTAAAACTCTGGTGATAGTTTTGCTATAGAATCTCCTTCATTGTATTTGATGCCTTCATTATCGGTTTGAAAGTAGCTTAAATGATGACTTCAAGATGGCTATATTGCTAAATCAGAAAAGAACTCGGAGTGATATGAAATTCCTTGATTCTTTCTATTTTAACAGATAATTCTTCTCTTAATAATACTCATCTGGTGCCAGTGACTGAAGAGAAGATCTTCAGATGTGGAACATGACAGGCTAAATAATTAGGTTATTTTACCAAGTGAGATTTTTTTGTATAGTTTCCAGGTGCCTTTACCTGCGGTGTTAGGGGTTGGGGGATTAAACAATTTTCAGGGATGGTTAACCAATTCACCTCATTGTTACACTAAGTAGGTAGTCATTCTTCAGATACGTGGGGGGTGTATAGATTAGAATGATGGGTGTAAAAGGGAGTGGTCTTTGTTAAATATGGGGTTAAAATAATGGAATGATTATACCAGTCATTTTCATGCTGGGTGCCTACTTTTGCCTCTATGATTTTACTGTGTACTTTTAAACTCAATGTTTAATACTCAACACTTGACCTCAATTCAGGGCTGGACTTTCACCTGCAGAGACCCTAACCTATATAAAATTTGAGACATATCTCTTTAAAAAAAAATGGGTGAAAATTATTGTCTTTATATCAATGTTAATGATGTGTTTTGTTTCGTTTTATGGCATATCAACATTTGTAGGTTATTTAATGAATATACATATACATGAATATAGATATACATTAAATATATGATTTCTAAATACATTTTGTAAATAACATTTTTAAGCGAGCATGAGCTCATTTTTTTCACACTGTTAAATGGTTTCACTTATTTCTATCTATTACAAATAATTCCATTTACTATTTGTCATTTATTTGTACACAATTAAATGTCTTCAAATATTGCAATGTATCATAAACACTTCAATTAAGCATCAGATCAGCAGTTGGTGTATTCTACAGCCCCAGGTGACTGGGCTAGATATATATATATATCCTGAATTGTTTGATTACCCCCGTAGGGTTGAGTTCTCTAGCGAAGAAGTAGTCGTGTTGCCATTAGCGCCTTTGCAAGTCTCTTCGTATTTGAATTGAGATCTCGGCGGCCGTTTGAACGGATGTATGTAAACAATGCTAATTGTGATTCATAACCGTTTAAAAATGTACTTCGTAGCTAATTTCTCCCCGTAGCTAAATGGTTAGAAGCTTTGGCTTGGTGTTTCAGTCAACCGGGTTTCGATCCCAGCTACGGGGAGATACTGTCTAGCCACACTGATGAGTTCTGATAGAACGAAACAGATCTGTCTGTGGATGACGATATATATATGTATATATATATATATATATATATATATATATATATATATTTCATACAATTCATTATATATATATATATATATATATATATATATCAGGGGCGGAGACGGAACAAGTGCAACTCATGCCCGGCACGACCAATAACTCGGTCAATGTTATTCAAAATGGATTAAAAATCATCCATTAATTTCAAGCAAACATACTTAGTCTGATCTCAATTAAATTACGTATCTATTCAAGTTTCGATAACTAAGTAGCCAAAAGTTCATAAATATATCTGGGAATAATTCAACGATGCTGTTTTGAACGGATGGTCTTTGTCCGGCCACCGTCATATCCATTGAACATCACATAAAATCGGCTATAATGTTGAACGTGCAATCCGTGCCCAGCACTAGACCCTTATAATAACAGTAATGTTAGAGAAATCCGCTTTTGGCTGTAGCCAATAGCAAGAGCAACTCAAAACACCGTGCTCTAAAATATTAGCACTATGTGACTGCTGACAGCTGTCTTGGGAAGAGGGAGAGGGACAGAGAGAGAGAGAGAGAGGTGGGTAGCAGATTATAGCCGTCGCCGACGTCATCATCATCGCTATGGTAAATGTTGGTTAAACGGCGTGTTTTAATTTGTTTTTTCACTAACAGATGTCTATTTCTTTAATGAATGTTGCATATATTACATTCTGTAACTAAAATTTGTTTATTCGAATACATTTTCAACAAATAATCTTTATTTTAAGCGAAATTGAAACTACTAGCTGTGTCTGTGTATATTGTCATCAGTTTCTTTATTCTAATGAACATATTTTTCTCGTCATAGTAATGAACATCTTCTCTTTTCTTCTCTACTTTTGAAAGGAAAAAATTATCTTATCTACTGTATTAACAAGACTACAAATTATATAGTATCTTGATTGTTTACAAAAAGAAAAAAACGTTTGTCAATCTGTGCTATACAATGGAGAATCACGCAATAGCAACTATGATGACTTACTTTGGGTCCACGGACCACGGGTTGGGAACTGAAGTTGACAGAGGGCGGGGGGTGGTCACGAGTAGCAAAAATAGGCTAGAGTCGCCACTGATATATATATATATATATATGCAGTCGGTGTATTCTACAGCCCCACTGGGCTATATATATATATATGTATATCCTGAATTGTTTGAAATATATATATA
This sequence comes from Sepioteuthis lessoniana, assembly GCA_963585895.1. Classification (NCBI taxonomy): domain Eukaryota; kingdom Metazoa; phylum Mollusca; class Cephalopoda; order Myopsida; family Loliginidae; genus Sepioteuthis; species Sepioteuthis lessoniana. The sequence continues at coordinate 17,110,696 of OY757938.1, read as the reverse complement.
TATATATATATATATATATATATATATATATATATATATATAATATTTTGTCTGATATAGTATTAAAGGATAAAACCCAATGATCAAATAAATATATATATATTTAAAAAAGGGGCCTTAAGAATGTGTGGCTTTAAACTATTTCTTATAAATTTCTTACGACGTTCAACACTGATCTCTTTATTGATTATACTGAGATTAATAGCAATGAAGGGATAATCCCCAGGCCTCCAGAACTGGAGGCTCACAATCAAATTAAAAATCATGCACAAACAAATGAAATCCTGCCCATAGAAAATTTTACCAACCAAGTATTGATTGTACTGAGATTAATAGAGACTCTAACCTATATAAAATTTGAGGCCTGTTGCTACGTGTACTTATGCTAAACTGTATTGTTTGAAATAGAACTCATAAGTGATGTACTCTTAGGGACCCCCACACATGGCCGAGCAAAAGCAGGACGACCAGCACGAACATACATTCAGCAGCTATGTGAGGATACGGGATGTATTCCAGAAGACCTGCCAGAGGCGATGAACGATAGGGAAAAGTGGCGAGAGAGGGTCAGGGATATCCGCGCTACCAGCATGACATGATGATGATGATGATATGTATAAAAATGAATTTGGCATTAAATAACTTATGATAGTTGATATGCCATAAAACCAAACCAAACCAAGAATTTGAAAATCATGGTTGACCAGAATTCAGCTGTTCGATTCGCTTCATATTTCTTTTGTAATAATTTGGTTGTATTCTCATTTCCTGACTAAAACATAGAATAGGCATCTTTTTTCCTTCTAACAAACAATGCTAATGTTCCTGAGATATCTCTTGGTGATATTTGGGTAGAGTTCATGCTTGATCATGTTTACTGTTTCCCCTCCTCTTCAGAGAAAAGCCAGTTTAAGGTGATTGTATTGTTTAAGAAGCCAAGTGTGTGAACATCGCAATTCTGTCTTGAAGTGATTGAGTTGCCTGCATGGCTTTGGGCACAAAGACACATTATATGGCAAAATCACGAATAATAATTATGATAATAAATAGAATAAATAAAATAGCCCGGCCAGAAAAAAAAATGGCTTTAGAAGCGAACATTCTAGAATGTCACGTGACCTGTATATCATAGATAATATATATATATATATATATATATATATATATATATCATGTCGTGCTGCTAGCATGGATATTCCTGACCCTCTCTCGCCACTTCTCCCTATCGTTCATCGCCTCTGGCAGGTCTTCAGGGCTACATCCCGTATCCTCACATAGTTGCTGAATGTATGTTCGAACTGGTCGTCCTACTTTTGCCAGGCCATATGTGAGGGTCCATAGGAGTACATCACTTATGAGCTCGTCCCTGCTTCTCCAGCAGTGTCCTGCGTGTCTGGTTCGTCTAACTTGGATAGTTTTCGTGATGGGAGGCAGGTGACCGTATATATATATATATATATATATAAAGATGGTTGTTGTAGGTCAAAAGAAAGAATAAGGATATATTTTAAAATAAGAAGGTCCACGAAGAGATTTGTATTTTTTAAATTTATTTATTTTGTTCTTACATACGTGTTATATATATGTATGTTTCCAGCTTGTTGCTTTCGTCAGAGAACATATGTAGCACAAGGCCTTTTTAATGGGGTTCTCAATGAGACTTGAACTAACTCTTGTTTCCAATATAAATGACCTTTGGTTGGTCAAGTTGGTTTATATAGGGGTTGTTACTCCTCTTTCCTGTAGTGTGTTTACTTTGGTCTGCTTTACCCGTCTGTGATATTTGATATATATATATATATATATATATATATATATATATATATATAAAGAAACCCCAAAAAACTAGGAAGCAGGACTCGAACTAGAGTAGCCGAACGAATCTTTGCAGTATGGAAATTTGGGTCAGTACAATCTTTCTTTAATTTAAAAAACATTGATTTTTTCCTTACTCGTAAAATCTTTTGGTGAACAGTTGTGTTTTAAATGAAGACTTTTTCCCAAAATTATTTTCAACTAAACTATTTCGAAATCACGAAATAGATTTGTTTAAATTTACGACGCTAAATTCTATATGGCTCATCTATGACTACTCTCAATCTATGAAAATACTTACCTGATGTTGTCTGAAAGCATTAAGTAAGAACAGTTACCGTCCTCAATGAAACTAGGAAAACATGGAAACACTGGATGGTTGTTTCGATTCACAATATAATTCCTTTACTTAAAAAAAAAGAAAAAAATGTAGATCTATATTCTTGCCCTTGAGGTCCTAATAATTACGCGGATGCGTATTTCTAATCCTCTTGGGAAGACGTGGCACTTAAGGTGACCGTGTCCTCCGTAAAGAGTACGGATGTAACTTGCAAGACACTTTCGGGTTAATTTGCCGCGCAATTACCATGACTAGTTAATTTGGCATCACTTGTGTGTGATATGAACTGTTGGCTCAGTTGTAGAGTTTGGGCTCTGCAATCTGTGGTCAAAACAAGCTGTCCAGTGTTTCCGTATGTCGTGCATAGGTGTTTGCCGGATTTTCTTTTCATAGTAATTCAGTTCACAATATAATTCCTCTACTTAAAAAAAAGAAAATGTAGATCAGTATTGAAGACAGCGTTGACGCATAGATATAACGATTCGAACAAGCAAACTAATGACCGCGCATAAGGCATCTCAGAGACGACGTTGACAGACTAGAGGTATCAAGAAAGGAAGAGGACTTGCCAGTACTGAAGACAGCGTTGACGCATAGATATAACGATTCGAACAAGCAAACTAATGACTGCGCATAAGGCATCTCAGAGACGACGTTGACAGACTAGAGGTATCAAGAAAGGAAGAGGACTTGCCAGTACTGAAGACAGCGTTGACGCATAGATATAACGATTCGAACAAGCAAACTAATGACTGCGCATAAGGCATCTCAGAGACGACGTTGACAGACTAGAGGTATCAAGAAAGGAAGAGGACTTGCCAGTACTGAAGACAGCGTTGACGCGTAGATACAACGATTCGAACAAGCAAACTAATGACCACGCATAAGGCATTACATCTCAGAAACGACGTTGACAGACTATAGGTATCAAGAAAGGAGAGTGGAAGAGGACTTGCCAGTACTGAAGACAGTGTTGACGCATAGATACGACTCGAGGACTACATAGAAAAGCACGAAGGACTGATTACAGCCACCAGAAATGTTACTGACAACACGAAGACCAACACAATGACAATAACTAGGAAACAAAAATGGGAAGAGAAACAACTCTGTGGGCGTTTTAAATGACTAATAAACAACATCTCACACGAGAAAACCTAGACGTGGTTAAGAAAAGGAAATTTCCAAAGAGAAACAGAATCTCTCCTAATAGCAGCACAAAACAACGCCATAAGAACCAATCATATTATTGCGAAAATAGATAAGATACAACAAAACAGCGAATGCTGGTTATGTGTTGATAGAGATGAAACCATCAATCTCATAATAAGCGAATGCAGCAAATTAGCACAGAAAGAGTATAAGACTATACACGACTGGGTGGGCAAGGTGATCAACTGGGAAATGTGCAAGAAATTTAAATTTAACCATAAGAACAAATGGTATGTGCGCAACCCATCATCTGTCCAAGAGAATGACAAATATAAACTCCCATGGGACTTTGAAATACAAACGGATCACCTAATCTCCGCCAGAAGACCAGACCTTATAATAAAGTAAAGTTTGCGACCATAGTCGTGGGTGACCCGAAGGCTCCCTTTTCGATAGCTACTACACCAAGGTGTAGGGGAGGGCGCTACTCCTTTCCATGGATTGCTCTACTTTACCCTTGAAACGTACCTTATAATGCTGAGTGTTAAGCAAGGAGGCATCAAGTACCATTTTTTGTGTCTTTGGTATGACTCGACCTTGGATTGGCGAACACTCTGTGGACTTTGCTGTCCCGGCTGACCACAGAATATAATTTAAAGAAAGTGAAAAGAAGGATAAGTACCTGGGCCTTGCTAGGGAATCGAAAAAACTATGGAACATGAAGGTGACAATAATACCTATCGTAAGTGGTGCTTTTGGTACAGTAACTAAAGGCTAATCAAAGGGGCTGGAGCGGACTTGGAAGTTGGCGGACGAGTGCAGACCATCCAAGCATTATTGAGAACAGCCAGAATACCGAGGAGAGTCCTGGAGATTTGAGGAGACTTGCTGTCACTCAAACACCAGTGAAAAATCATCAGCTAACACTGATGTGAAAAACTCTCACGGAATAAATAATAATGAATTGTGGACTTTGCTGTCCCGGCTGACCACAGAGTAAAATTGAAAGAATGCAAGAAAAGGGATAAGAACCGGGAACTTGTTAAGGAATTGAAAAAACTATGGAACATGAAAGTAACAATTATACCTATTGTGATTGGGGATTTTGGTACAGTCACCAAAAGATTAATAAAGGCACTGGAGGACTTGGAAATAATAGGACGAGCGGAGACCATCCAAACTACTACATTATTGAGAACGGCCAGAATACTGAGGAGAGTCCTGGAGACTTGTGGAGACTTACTGTCACTCAAACTCCAGTGAAAGTCTATCTGCTAACACTGACGTAAAAAACTCTCAAGGAGTAAATAAAAATAATAATATCTTTTGTCAACAATTAAAGCTTCAAGTGACTACATCAAGTAGTGATTCATCAGTATAAGCCAGTGTATTCATTCTTTATAATGGACTGAATCAGTATTGCTCTTTTTTTTTTTTTCTTTTTTGGGCACTAGGGTAGGGAGTCATTCAAACAACTTCAAAAATATTTTTCAAGGCCTTTCAAATGCGGAGGATAAACTGGGGAAATGATAAATAATGAAAGTCTCAACTGAAGATATTGTATACAATTAGACAATTGAAAACATTCACTATAAATAAACAATAACAGTTTTGGAAACTTTGTTCAGAGAACAATTCTATCAAACAATAGTCCTTATTCATTTTTCACTGGTCCAGTAATAGGGTTTGGAAGTGGGGAGCAATACTAACGTTGCATGGAGAGGAATAGCCTGGCAGAGCCCATCCTTCTTTAGTTCAACAACTGGTTTAATTTCAGTTTTTCTTCTACTAGACCGCTTGACATACTGTTGAAGTTGCCATATCTTGGCTCATTGGCCCAGTGGGTAGAGTGTTCACCAATGATCTGGGAGACCTGGGTTCAATCCCAGGTCGCGTCATACCAAAGACTTTAAAAATGGTACTTGATACTTCCTGGCTTAACACTCAGCAATACAAGGTATGTATCGAGGGTAAAGTGGAGCAATCTGGGGGAAGGAGTAGCGCCCTCCCCTACACCTCGGTGTTGTAGCTATTGAAAAGGGAGCCTTCTGGTCACTCTCGACAACAGTCGCCAACTTACTTTACTAAGATAAGGATATGTAAAGCGAAATTAGACGAAGGAAAATAAAACACGTGTGCTTCTTGAAAAGGAGGATAGAATATTAATTTTATTTTACGAAAAGGAGAGTTACACAAAACAACTGCTTGGGTTATCGAACTTGATTTACCTCTTTTTATACCCCCCTCAGTATGTTCTCATATTAATACTTTTGATTATTTCCATACATATGAGAGCACCATCCAAAAAGAGTTTAAAGTCCAAATAAAAGTCTTTTGAATCTCTTTAGCTTTAATTTTGTCATTAGTTTTGTCTTTATGTCTGCTGCGATGATTAAATCGTCAACCCAAGATACGATAAATAATCTCTTATTTTGTTTCATATAGACACAGTTGGTCTGCTGGATTTTGTAAAAAATCATTCCGGATGAGGCATTCATGTAACATTTTGTTCCAGTTTCTACCTGATTGCTTCAGCCCATATAGAGATATGTTTAGCTTATAGACTAATTTATTTGTTTTAAATCCTTCAGGCTGCTCCACCAAAATCTCATAGTCACTTGGCGCATGCAAATACGCCGTGTTTTTTTTTTTTTTTTTTTTTTTGGACAATCAGATCATATTGCCCCACCATTTGCATCAAGATACGTATTGAGGTGATGTTTGCAGTAGGGGAGAAGGTTTCTCCGTAGTCTATACCCTTTTTCTGGCCGAATCCTTGAGCAACGAATCTTGCTTTATATCTCTTGGATCCATCAGGGTTTTCGTTGGTGGTGTAGACCCATTTACTACCTACTGTCTTTTTGCCTTCAGGTAAATTTGTCAATTCAAAAACATTATTTTCCTTTAGGGATTTCAGTTTTTCATGCATCGCCTCAACCCAGCAGTGTACATCTGAGGAGTCTATTGCTTCTCTACAGGTTCATTGTATAATCGAAGTTAATCAATGCATAGTCACTATCATCCTCAGAATTCGTTATGTAGTCATTTAGGTATTCAGGTTTTCTTTCCTTTCTAGGGTAATGTCGAAGCTTACTATCTTCCTCGGTCTGTGCATTATCCTGTGTTTCTGTTGTCTTAATTTGTGGATCTGGCGTTGTAGCTGATGTATTGTTTTGTACATACTTCTTTTGGGGGAAATCATCATCATCATCAGCTGGATAGGTCTTAGTCTGCTGATTTGTCACATTGCTAATAAATTCTATTAGCCTGTGTTTGAGAACTCTGTTATCCTCAGGATAAAAGACTGTTTCTGTCATACCTAACGAATATCCCTTTTTCACATTTCGGATCTAGCTTCTTCTTTAAGTTTTTGTATGCATAACATGTTGACCCAAAGATGTTCATCTTTGATTGACCAGGCTTCTTTCCCGTTATCATATAGTAGGGAGTTTATTTTAGACGGTTGTTAAAACATCTGTTTCTGATTACTGCAGCTGTCATTACAGCGTCGGTCCATAAACTTTTAGGCAAGTTGTTTTCAGTGACCATGCATCTAGCCATTTCAAATAGGGTTCGCCAATTTCTTTCTGCAGTCCCATTTTGGTGTGGTGAATAAGGTCCAAAAGTTTCGTGTCGAATACTATTATCACAGAGTAATCTCTGAAAATCATTCGACTTGAATTCTGATCTGTAATCAGATCTTAGGGATTTTATCCTTCCATGGCGGGGTGGGGGGCAGAATCAGCGATGAATTTCTTTGTGGCAGATACTGTGTCTTTCTTTGTTTTTAGAAAATACACAAATATTGCACCGGAAAAATCATTAGTAAATGTAATTGCATGTCTGTGCCCGTTTATGTCTGCTGGTTCTATAGGGCCAGCTAAGTCAGTGTGTATTAATTCAAGGGTAGATACTGAACGTCTGTCAGGTTGTCTATTTCTGCTCTGAGAAAGTTTTCCCTGAATACAGATTTCACAGTTCTTGTTTTGAGAGCCTATTTTTTCTTTAATTTTCATTCCTTTAACCACATTTGACAATTTTCTAATGTCATCATAGTTGCAATGACCAAGTATCATATGCCAAGTATTTATATCGTAGCAGCCCTGGCAACTATCTTCCGATTTGTTTGTTGTAGACATTAAATAATATAGCCTGTTGGGGTCGAATATATTAAATTTTGTTCCATTTTTATGAATCAGCTCATTTTGTTTTTCTTAAATGTTATTGCCGCATCGTTTGCCGTGGCAGACTTGACAGAAAATATATCCTGTGGGTAGGAGGGTATAAATAATGCCCCTTTTAAGGTGACTGACTCCATGTTTCTTTTCGCTTTTACCAGGCATATCTCAACGTCACCTCGTTTTAAAGCGACCCCATTCGTCTGGCTACCGTCAGCCAGCTCTATAAAATGGTTATCAGGTTGGAATGGGTCATTAAAATTTTTGAATCTCTCAATATCCTTTATAATGTGTGAGGTAGCCCCCGTATCAACCATAATTCTCTTGCTTGCAACGGTTCTCTGTGGTCAGTCATTTATTTTAAAAACGAATGAACTATCTTCTTCTTCTGCTGCTGCTTTGATGGTATCTCGCTTTTTATAGCGACATGACTCTCTCACATGGGTCTGACTTTTGCAGTAGTTATACCACTTTTTATTTTTCTTGAAATTGTTTGGGCATATTTTTGCTACATACCCTTTTCCATTACACTTAAAACACGAAACTTCGTAACTCATTTTTTAAAATGAATTTGTTTAATTCATAACATTGTCATCATTTGAGTTTTGATGATATTTATCCGTATCCTCGAAACTTCGAAGTTGCATTTTGAATTCGGAGAACGTTAGCTCCCAACTGCTATAAGTCACATATATCGAAAAAGGATTAAATGTGCTCGGTGGTCCTTTTAGAACCATGGCGATTATTAAACCTTTGCTTAATGTTTCTCTGGCATTTCTTAATGCCGTGTTATTACTTCTGTTCTAATGATTTAGTCGGTAACACCTTCATTCTGTTCCTTTTTTAGTGACATTAATTGGGTATATAAAGAAATAATTCTTGGTTTTCCCTTACCTGCGTAATGGTCAAGCAATATCCACAGAGTTTCTCTTCCATTGTCGGAGGCTTCTCTCATGATAGGGGACAGGCTTTTGTCATCCAGGAATTGTATCAGTTCGTTATATACCTCCTCATTCCTTTCCGTGTCTGTTTCATCTCCGTTAAGGTTTTTACCTAAAATGGCGTCCTTTGAACCCAACGTGTGGAGGTTATCCTAAAAAATTAATTTCCCAAATTTCATATTTGGTCTCATCTCCATCAAATAATAACCTACTCAACCGACTTCCATTATCTCTTCTCCTGGGCCGCTAACCTGTTGAAGTTGCCATGTCTTAAAATAAGGATATGTAAAGCGAAATTAGACGAACGAAAATAAAACACGTGTGCTTCTTGAAAAGGAGAACAGAAGATTAATTTTATTTTACAAAAAGGAGAGTTACACAAAACAACTGCTTGGGTTATCTAACTTGATTTAACTCTTTTTTAACACATACCAAGGTTAAAGAGCCCTCTCTGCCCTACTATTTATCCATTGCTGGAGGGAGAATAGTTGGATGCATACCTTTCTCAGGGGTATTAACACTATATGAAATGAAAAAAAATCCTTTTTAGGATATGAATTTTGATAGCCCAGCTCCTCTCTGTCCTTATTACAAAATGGATAAATCGAATATAGCAATCGAGAAAATACAATAAATATTTCTTTCATGTTGTTTTATTTTATAAGGGAGTTTATAAAACTTTTCGGTACTTATGCATCTATGTTACCGCAAAAAAGCCGAACTTTCCCGAGCGTTTCCTGAAAGAATCGGAATATGCCGAAACGCCTATCTGATCAAATTTAAGATAAAATAATTCAATCAATTTGTTTACTAAGTTACAAACAAGTGTAAACATGAATTTATCGCAGCAAAGCAAAAATCTACAATGTGTAGAAACGGTGATCCAATTCTGCCAAGAAAAAAACCTTATTGGCAAAATTAAAAGTTGCCAGTCATGTGAGCATCCTTGCCACCTAAAAAAAAATGAGGAAAGTTATGCCTGGAGATGCCGTAACACCAAATGCAGAACCTGGATTATTATTAGATTGTTAGGTGAAAGTACAGAATAGTTGCAAAACACCTCCCTCCCCATGGTAAGAATGGATTTCTAAATTAACACGTTTCGCCAATCGCCCGGGAGACCTGGGTTCAATCCCAGGTCGAGTCATACCAAAGACTCAAAAAATGGTACTTGATGCCTCCTTGCTTAACACTCAGCATTATAAGGTACGGATCAAGGGTAAAGTGGAGCAATCCAGGGAAAGGAGTAGCGCCCTCCCCTACACCTTGGTGTAGTAAGCTATCGAAAAGGGAGCCTTCGGGTTACCCTCGACTATGATCGCTAACTTTACTTACTTACTTCAGCACGGTACAATAAGTGCATAAATACGAAAAAAAATTATTTAAAAAGACAAAAGAATGATACCCCCACCCTAATAGATAAAATGAAAATTCAAACTATTTTTTCATATTAAAAATTACCATACATTGACTGTTGATTTATTCTTTTTCTCCTTAAAAGGTTGGTATCATCATCCATTAAAAATTGTCTTTTCCTCTTTTTTTTTTTTTTTTTTTTTTTTTTTGTCTTCATGCGTTTTGCTAACAAATTGGTTGACTTATTTTATCGTCTGCTTGCTTAAATTTCCTTCTGGAATATTCCGATTCTTTCCGTTATCGGCCAGGAAACGCTCGGGAAAGTTCGGCTTTTTCACGGTAACATAGATGCATAAGTACCAACTTTTCTTTTTAAAGTTCCGCGTGAACTAAAAAATTTCCAAGACAAAACGTTCTAATCTTGCTTGCTATATTATCGTGTTTGAGTCAGATTGCTTTCCAAAAAGGGAATTTTGTCATTAGTAATAAAATATTCTATTGAGAGAAACATGACACTAAGATATCTTATTTTTGTACTTAATTGATGAGTGGACTGAGGAGATACCATAACATCTGGCAAATAAAAACATTCCCCTTCTAAATCTATTTTCCCCTTCCACCGAGCAAGAGTAGGGCTATCTTACAGAGACACTGCCACAGAATAAATATACAAACAGTATAAACATCTTAGAGAAATATAAATAAAAGTAAGTAAAGTTGTCGAACTTAGTTGAGGGTGACCCGAAGGCTCCTTTTTTCAATAGCCCCTACACCGAGGTGTAGGGAAGGGCGCCACTCCTTTCCTTGGATTGCTGCACTTTACCCTTGTTCCTTACCTTATAATGCTGACTGCTAAGCAAGGCTGCATCACGTAGCATTTTTAAGTCTTTGCTAAGAGTCAACTCAAACATATATATATATATATATATAAAAGTAAAGTTGGTGACCTTAGCGCTCTACCATTCTCTGGATTGCTTCACTTTACCCTTGATCCTTACCTTATAATGCTGACTGCTAAGCAAGGCTGAATCACGTGACATTTTTTAAGTTGTAGAGAAGAGGAAAATCTCATTTTTGTTTTGGCGCGCTATTTAATTCAACACTGAATTTCACCCAATCAGGATGACTTATCCCATTCAGCCCGGACCTTCATTTCCGGCTGGCAAAACGGGTGAGCGGCCAAACACACTCTCTTCGGCTGGAGGCGGCGACCAGAACGGACGTGTCTCTGGTCGCCCCTGCTTAGCGATGCCTTATAGCTAAACAAGCCACCCGGTGTGGACATATCACCGTGGCTTGAACCCTAGCAGCAGCAACATGGACATTCAACGAGGGAACCTTCTAATTTATGGATTCTTTGCGTCTAATATTTTAGACCAAGGAATCCCAGTTGAATATGAATTAGATACGTTCAACATGCCTTCCACAAGCACCACAGAAATTTACTATGTCGATTCGAGCGCCACTCCGCTCTCGACAAGTTCCCATTTCACCTCTGGTCCACTGTAATGGAGACAACGCACGCCTCTCCCCGAAACACCAGACACACGAAGCTACACGGTGGCCTTGAATACTTCCCTCACACATCCAACGACACGCTGCCATTTCGAACATCCCGCTAAGCTATCGCGTCTCCAAAACCAACAAGCCTAAAGACCACGAGTTTTGCAGCGCCAAGAACAAACCTCCTCAAAGCTGCAAATAAAAACTTTCGTTCTTGTGTGTTGTTATAAAGCAAGGTCTTGTAATTCATTTCTTGTGCCCATAAAATCTATAGTGTTAGGGAAAATAACTAATTCCCACAAAACACGCTATAAAGTCTTTGCTGAAAGTCTACTCAAACATATATATATATATATATATAAAAGTAAAGTCGGCGACCTTAGTCACAGGTGACTCAAAGGCTCCCTTTTCAATAGCTACTACAACAAGGTGTAGGGGAGGGCGCTACACTATTCTCTGGATTGTTCCACTTTACCCTTGATCCTTACCTTATAATGCTGACTGATAAGCAAGGCTGGATCAAGTAGTATTTTTGAGTCTTTGTTGAGTCGACCAAACATGGGAAAAGTTTGAAATATGTTTTGTTCCTCTTTCGTTGAGTAGCTACTCTTCATCACTTAAAAAAAAACATGCTAGACTACGACAATTTAGTGTAAGCATGTTCAAACTTAAGTCGCACTGTTATTGATTAATGATTAAAACCCCTGTAAAAAGTATGAACACCATTATCCCCTTAACTATGGGTTAAATAGTACGACTGCTGTTCTTCTGTTAGGAAGGTTTAGCATTAAACAACCCATGACGGTTGCTATGCCATTAAACAAAGAAACCGAAACCAAACAATAAATGAAATGACATGCAGTTTAAAAAAGATGAAAGCTTAGGAAAAATACTATCAAATCAGTAAATCTGTGTTCCAGATTGGAAAGCAAAAGTAAGAAATAATATATATATATATATATATATATATATATATACCAGGCTATATATATATATATATATATATATATGTATATAATGATCCTCGTATATATATATATATATATATATACGAGGATCATTAAATAAGTCCTTGAGATTTGAGGAGTCCTATATATATATATATATATATATATATATATATATATATATATATATATTGGTCTCCTCAAGTTTCAAGGACTCTTCTTAGTATTCTGGCCGTTTATCAATAATGTCGTAGTTTGGACGGTCTATATATACGTATATATATATATATAGACCATCCAAACTACTACATTATTGAGAACGACCAGAATACTAAGAAGAGTCCTTGAGACTTGTGGAGACATATATATATATATATGTCTCCTCGATTCTCAAGGACTTATTTAATGATCTTCGTATATAGACCTGAAAAGGTCTGTTACATTCAGAGGCTGGTAGTTGTGTCTGCTGCATTGTGCCGTCTCAGGAGGTATTTGGATAGACTTTCTGAGTAGCCCTGAAAAGGGCTTTTAAGCTGAGAGGCTGGCAATGTTCCTGCATCGTCTACGGCTGGAATATGGGCGTCGGCTTTAGGGGAAGCCTTGAGCAGTCCTCGTGGGGAGTTGCTGCTGATTAGGCCTCGGTGGTAGAACGACCAGGGGAGAATCTGATTTCTCCCGCATCCTTGGCTGACGCCCAGCTAAACTGATTTGACCCGGTTTGATACCGCTACTTCATTCTACTTCTACCATGTGTTTTTTATTGCTTCCTATTTTGTCCATTAGTTGAGGACTGTCCTTAGAAGGACAGGCTGAATTTGATATTAAAAAAACACGTCCTGTGCGGAAGGATTTGGTTCCTTACGACTCGTTCCTAAATGCTATTGGCAGACGATATCAGTGACTCATTACTTCTTGGAAAGGGGTTTGTTTTGGTTTGGTTTGGTTTATGAGTGGTCGGTTGACTACGATAAGGTGGGGAAAGCTTCAATGAAGGAGTTCTTTGTCTCAGAAGGACTAGAACTGGTATCGTGTAAAAGTAGTGACAGAAAGGTGTTTTCAGACGGTGCAAAACGATGGACTCGTCTTTGAATACTTGATTGCTTTTGTGGTAACTTGAAGAATAAAGCAAAAAAAGTCACCAACATATTGCAAAACTTTTAACTCACTCTAGTAATATACAGTTTTTATCGGATTAATTATTTCTGTATTTAGCACAACCCTGAATATGAAAATCTTAAAGTCACTATCAACGATAAAAATAACACTAATGATTTTCCAAAAAAATTTTTCGTGTAAATTATATATGTTTACCTATCCCTTATGAAACCGGGCCGTTGGTCTAATGAGTAGAATGTTTGGTTTCTTTGTTTAATGGCATATCAACCTTTGTAGGTTATTTAATGCCAAAGCCATTCTCCTAGAAGAACAGTAATGGTACTATTTAACCCATAGCTGGGAGGATAAGGGAGTTCATGCCTTTCCCAAGGGTATTTACCCGGGAGTGAACGTAATAGCGCGACTGGAAAACGAACTTGCTTACTACAACTCCGCAGTCCATCGCTTTAACTATTACACCACGAGGATACTCCCCTAATGAGTAGAGTGTTCACCAATGGTCCGAGAGACCGTGGTTCAATTCCAGGTCGAGTCATACCAAAAATCCAAAAAATGGTACACCTTGGTGTAGTAGCAATTGAAAAGGGAGCCTTCGGGGTACACTCGACTGCAGTCGCCAACTTTACTTACTTTACTTACCTACCCCTTCTACGAGCGGGATCCGACACAAAGTCAATTGTTTTAGTGGAGTTTAACAGGTCTGAATTCAGTTTTCCTTCTCTTAGACCGGTTGCCATAACAAAGTGAAAAGGAACAGTCTACCCTACTATTTTCCAATAGCTGAAAGAAGAGTAGTTAGATTCTTACCTTTCCCAAGTTTATCCCTTTTTCAAGGTATATGCGAAATACAAACGACCGGGATTCCCGCCGTCGTTACATGCTTTTCTGTAATTTTCTTTGTTATTTCTTATTTGTTGTTTATGTTTAACGAGGGAAAGTTTTGTTTTTAGCGAGGAGAATGTTGTAACGTATGCGTGTGTGTTTACGTTGTCGTGTTTCCTCGCTAAGTTTGTAAGGTCCCTCGCTAAAGCTTATTGGGTATATAAAGGAGAGACGAAGAAGTAAGATGCCGATAGTCGAAATGTTTTGGGGAATAACTTTTATTTGCAGCATGGAATATTTGGTTTGCTTTTTGTGCTGCAAGTCTCGTAGGAAAGATTGTGAGTAAGAGATGGTAAGGAGACGAAATGGATTTATGAGAAGGTTGAGAAGATTGAGATGGCAGCGTGTGTCGTCGAGGGATTGTGTTCGCCGTAGTTTAGCGAAAGCCATGTTGCCGTTGGAGGAATTGAACTTTGGAGTCACCGTGAGTTTCGCGTGTCTGGTATTTTTGGGGAAGAGAGTGTGCGTTGTCTCCATTAAAGTGGCCCCGAGGTGAATTGAGAGCTAGGTGCCGAGAGCTTAATTGTGCATCGAATCGACATAAAGTTGACATAAAGTTGTGCCTGTGCGAGGCATGTTGAATGTATTTAATTTATATTCAACTGGGATTCCTTGCAAGGAATCCATGAATTAGATAGGTTCCCTCATGTGTCCATGCTGCTGCTGCTGCTGCTATTTAAGAGCCACCAGCGAGACGTCTGCACTGGGCGGCGTTGTCCAGCTAAAGAGGCTGTGTTTGGCAGCTTACCTAATTTCTGCTGCCCGGAAAAAGGAGATTCGGGATGAATAGGATAGGTCATCCTGATTGGGTGGAATTATGCGTCGAATTAAATTGCGCGTCAAACCAGAATACGAAATTTTCTTTCCACTACATTATCAAATTTGTGTTTTCTGTCGCAATATCGACATGTTCTCTGTTGTCTCTGCTCTGTTCAATCTGTTGTCCGCTTTCTTCTTATGACATTTACTTTATCGGTTCGCTCCCCGCCGTTTATAGTGTTTGTCTGAACCTTCGTAGTTTCTTTTTATTAATTCTCGCTTGACGCCTTGACTTGCTTCTTCTAAGAATTTATTCAAATTCCATTGTTTTTGTATTAATCTTCGTATCATTTCGCTGTCTTCAATTCAGCCTGTTCTTTGAATCTCATAGCGTATTCTGAAATAGTTTCCTTGTTTTCCAGTCTCATTCTATTGAAGAAATGCCTAGCGTATTGCTTGTCTAGTTTCGGTATGAAGTAGTTATTTAATTTTCTTTTTATTTCTTCATAAATCTCATTTTGTTCCGTGCTCGGTAAATATTTGACAATCAGCCTTATCTCTCTTCTACCGTATCGTTTTAAACAAATTATTTTGTCATTATCGTCTGTGACGTTTTGTAAATGAAGTTCATCTTCAAATTCTTCGATCCACGTTTTCCATTTTTGACCTACGTTGGTCCTATTTGAGACTATGCTGAACGATTGTAAATATAAGATAATAATCGACTTAGTCATTTAAATTTTTTTTTCGGTTAAATATGCAAACTCTTCACAAACACATAGTTATTAAACAGCACTGATAGGTGTATGAATATAGATAATTGTGATTTCAGAAATAACGCAATAATACACATAAAATGAAAAAAGAAAATCACTTATCTTTTGGGTCTTCTCGTTCCATTGTTGTTTTTTTCTTTAAACGCGTGTAGCTTAATTTTCCTTTATTCTTTTTTTTTTCTTCACTTGTCTTATCATTATCTCATTTTCGTCGACAAACTTATGGTTATGCTTTTATAAACCAGTTTTATAAATGGTAACTAAGTGTTCGTCAAGTGAGAATAAAAACAAGTCAACTCTCTATGATAAACATGATAACAACTGATTTTCATTTCAAAAGTTTGGCACCTGTCGGTGCATGTGTATGTGTGTGTGTGCGTGCGCGTGCATGTCAAGTATTTGTATGCTGATGACTGGAAATGTGTCAGCTTTATTGATGAGGTCACAAAATGTGTGTGTGTGTGTGTGTGTGTGTGTGTGTGTGTGTGTGTGTGTGTGTGTGTGTGTGTGTGTGTGTGTGTGTGTGCTGTATTAAATCCTCCGTCCATTCAGGTTTGCAACCGGGAAAGTCGTCAAGGCATGAGGTTTTTGGAGTGATGACAGTGGAAAAGAGAAAATTTGATTTTCCCGCTTTCTTTTTATATACTCCCTTGATCACGGTCTCTAGTGGTCATTAGCCGAACTATTTTGGAAGATACGGGAGGTTATGAGCTTTTGGGTCAATTAGCTCTAAATAATAGAAAATAACGACAAGCAAGGTATGTAATCCCTAAAATACTCAAAAGACTGGAACATTTAGTTTGGTTTACTTGGCCTCGTGGGGAATCAAAGCGAATCTTCTTCATGGCAAAACAACACAGCTGCCCGAGCTCAAACCTTGGACAAGGCTGTTTGCATTTCACGTAGAGCTAATACACCTGGGAAAGGTATGAAGTCACGTATTCTCGCAACCGGTCTAGGAGAAGGAAAACTCTGAATTCAGACCAGTTAAACTTTGCTTAAAATTGACCTTGTGTCACGTCGTACTCGTAGCAGACGGGTTGGGTAAACACACACACAAACACACACACACACACACACACATATATATATATATATATATAGATAGATAGATAGAGAGAGAGAGAGAGAGAGAGAGAGAGAGAGAGAGAGAGAGATTAATAGATTATATATATATATATATATATATATATATATATAAATATATAAACTGTATTAAGAATTGTCTTTGTGTCGTATTCTGCAGATGGGGTTGCCTAAATATAGTCTTTAACTTTATATGTTTTTACTTAGCAAATTACTTGACTTTAGACAATTAAAAATCATATGCTGCTAACTTCATTGAAGAAATATGAAACCGTTTAAATTTTAATACAAAGAGTCAATTATGAAATATCGAGTGAGAGAGATGAAAAAACTTGGCATTGAAAGATATAAAATGCCAATCCCTTCCCCACCACATCTCCGAGGTTTTGAGAGAAGTAACATTATACTTTGCTTTTGAATCACCTCCTCCTCCGGTACCATTCTTCGACGGTGACCTGGAAATTGTTGGAATTGTGAACTTAACTAAAGGAGTGTAAACCAGTTGTGATCATAGCTTTTAGATGAGTTAAAGGAAAACATACCAGTACTTTGTTTTCATGGACAAATAATAATGATAAGTGAAAATAAACACAATTTCTTTGTTTCTTTTCCTTTCAATATACGTCATACTAATTTTTATCATTCAGATTTGGCGGGGGGTTTACTATTGTCTTCATCTTTATTGTTATAGTCAACGTTTCGACCGAAACGTTGGAAATACACAAGATGAAGACAATAGTCCGAAAACCCTGAATGATAAAAATCATCAAGCTTCGTCTCAGAAATTCAGACACTTAAGTCATACTGATCTGTAACAATTTTCTAGAAATTCAAAGACCATTTTTTTAAAGGATGGCAGAGTAAATTCATAATTTATATTTGTCTCAAATCTTTATTCGTCCTATTGAAGGTATCCCTTCCATTTGAATAAGTCCCCTTCTCCCCTTAGGTTTGGTAAAAAAAAAAAACTACATCTGATGGTGAGGCTTCATGCATTTATTCGACTTCCCACCAGGCTAGATTCGACACAAGGCCATTTTATTATGGGGGACCACGCACGAATCGAGAAACATGCATGACCGTCATAAAAAAATGATTGATCTCTTCGGCATTCTCCTTTAGGGGTGTCTCAGGCTCCAAGCGATAATCTTAGCCCTGATAAGATGCTAATGCCAGGTGGAAGGCCCCCCTGGGATCAGGCGATCAACTTCACCACACCCACCCGACGTGAACACCAGGTGCGACCCTTGGAAAACCAGGTGGACAGCCCGTGTTTTTAATTTGATGGTTGGCTGGTTGCTTGGGTTTTATGGCGTATCAACATTTGTCGGTTATTTAAGGCTAAATTAGTGATGTACCCCTATGGACCCCAACATATGGCCGAGCAAAAGCAGGACAACCAGCTAGAACATACATACAGCAGCTATGTGAAGATACGGGATGTAGCCCTGAAGACCGGCCAGAGGCGATGAACGATAGGGAAAAGTGGTGTGAGAGGGTCAGGGATATCCGTGCTAGCGGCACGACATGATGATGATGATGATGTATATACATTTAACCAAGGATTTCTGAACGAATACTTGGTAGGTAAAATTTTCTATTGGCAGGATTTCATTTGTTTGCGCATGATTTTTAATTTCATTGTGAGCCTCCAGTTCTGGAGGCCTGGGGATTATCCCTTCATTGCTATTAATCTCAGTACAATCAATAAAGAGATCAGTATTGAACATCGTAAGAAATTAATAAGAAATAGTTTAAAGCCACACATTCTGAGAGCCCCTTTTTTAAATATATATATATTTATTTGATCATTGGGTTTTATCCTTTAATACTATATCAGACAAAATATTATATATATATATATATATATATATATATATTTCAAACAATTCAGGATATATATATATATATATATATATATATATATATATAACCCTGTCAGCTGGGGCTGTAGAATACACTCACTGCATATATATATATATATATATATATATATATATATATATATATATATTATTTTTGGTCCAGTTAAACCGGAGTTGGGAGTAATTCCATCAGGACAAGAAGGTATTCAAGCATGAATATTTGAAATTTTCCTGGTAAAGAGCTCAATCTATTC
The DNA here is from genome assembly GCA_963585895.1 of Sepioteuthis lessoniana. Classification (NCBI taxonomy): domain Eukaryota; kingdom Metazoa; phylum Mollusca; class Cephalopoda; order Myopsida; family Loliginidae; genus Sepioteuthis; species Sepioteuthis lessoniana. The sequence goes on along the minus strand of OY757938.1, from coordinate 17,091,726 downwards.
AATTTTTTATCCAAAATGATCTGAAGAAGTCCTGTTATTTTTCCGTGTTTTTGAAAACCTCAAAAATGCGTAACAGGTTTGAAATAAATTTATAATCCTATGTGACCGGTTTCGTTGTTTTTCTTAAAGAGTATATATATATATATATATATATATATATATATATATATATACTGAATTGTTTGAAATTCATATATATATATATATATATATATATCAAACAATTCAGGATATATATATATATATATATATATATATATATATATATATATATATATATATATATATATGCAATCGGTGTATTCTACAGCCCCAGCTGACTGGGCTAGTTATATATATATATATATATATATATATATATATATATATATATCCTGAATTGTTTGAGATATATATATATATATATATATATGTATATATATATATAACTAGCCCAGTCAGCTGGGGCAGTAGAATACACCGATTGCATATATATATATATATATATATATATATATATATATATATATATATACTGAATTGTATGAAATATATATATATATATATATATATATATCTCAAACAATTCAGGATATATATATATATATATATATATATATATATATATATATATATATATATATAACTAGCCCAGTCACCTGGGGCTGTAGAATACACCAACTGCTGATCTGATGCTTAATTGAAGTGTTTATGATACATTGCAATATTTGGAGACATTTAACTGTGTTCAAATAAATGACAAATAGTAAATGGAATTATTTGTAATAGATAGAAATAAGTGAAACCATTTAACAGTGTGAAAAAAATGAGCTCATGCTCGCTTAAAAATGTTATTTACAAAATGTATTTAGAAATCATATATTTAATGTATATCTATATTCATGTATATGTATATTCATTAAATAACCTACAAATGTTGATATGCCATAAAACGAAACAAAACACATCATTAACATTGATATAAAGACAATAATTTTCACCCATTTTTTTTTAAGAGATAGGTCTCAAATTTTATATAGGTTAGGGTCTCAGCAGGTGAATGTCCAGCCCTGAATTGAGGTCAAGTGTTGAGTATTAAACATTGAGTTTAAAAGTACACAGTAAAATCATAGAGGCAAAAGTAGGCACCCAGCATGAAAATGACTGGTATAATCATTCCATTATTTTAACCCCATATTTAACAAAGACCACTCCCTTTTACACCCATCATTCTAATCTATACACCCCCCACCTATCTGAAGAATGACTACCTACTTAGTGTAACAATGAGGTGAATTGGTTAACCATCTCTTAAAATAGTTTAATCCCCGAACCTCTAACACTGCAGGTAAGGGCACCTGGAAACTATACAAAAAAATCTCACTTGGTAAAATAACCTAATTATTTAGCCTGTCATGTTCCACATCTGAAGATCTTCTCTTCAGTCACTGGCACCAGATGAGTATTATTAAGAGAAGAATTAACTGTTAAAATAGAAAGAATAAAAGAATTTCATATCATTCTTTTCTGATTTGGCAATATAGCCATCTTGAAGTCATCATTTAAGCTACTTTTAAACCGACAATGAAGGCATCAAGTACAATGAAGGAGATTCTATAGCAAAACTATCACCAGAGTTTTAGCTAAAATAGTGATAAAATACTTTGGTGTGTCAAATGTTTTGCAATATTTTGGTAATGTGTGGCACAATTTGGCGGATCCGGATGCTTTTGTCAAGGTCATGAAGCTGACTAACACTGAATTGCAAGATGACTGAACTTGCCGAATATTCTTCAAGTACAACTAGCTGGATTTGCTTGTATGACTTGGTTCACAGAATTGAAATCCATGGATTTTGGTTTACCTGATCTTTCCTGATCATCAACACCAAGCGAGATTTCTTTCACCATCTGATTACAGTACATAAGTGACCTGTGCCTTCTCTTTTGGCACTACATTTTTTTTCCTTCTTCAGCAGCATTTTGGCTCAGTTCAAACTGATAAAGCTCTAGTTCCCAAATTAAACTATGTTGTACTTTCATCTGAGCGGCTTTCAAATCACAGAGGGCAAAACATGTAATACATGTCAGCATAACATCTACCATGACACAACATATCACAGTAGTTACCTAGTACAGCTTGAACTGCTTTGGTCTCATGATATATACACCAGAAACTTGCATGTGCCAAAATATTGCAACATTTTTTACTCACCTTAGTAATATCAAATAGAGAAGGAAAAGTAATATAAAATGTATTCAGTTTATTACAGGAGGAAAGTGTACTTTTTATCCAGATATTTTGCACAAAATTTACTTTAGGAAATTACACAATCAGTTAATAAATGCAATGTTTTTATGGATCCAAAATTTATACTTAGGTGAGTCAACCAGCCCATTCATCTGAGCTGCTTTCAAATCATATATAAGATATTTAGCTGAAATGGTGATAAGATACGAGGGTGTAGGAAGAGATATTGTGTTTATTTTTTAGCGAGGAAGATAGTGTAACGTACGTGTGTGTATTTACGTTGAGTTGTTTCCTCGCTAAGTTTGTAAGGCCCCTCGCTAATTGTTGTTAGTTATATAAAGGAGAAGGTTCAAGATGTCGAAGTCGAAATGTTTTTAGGAATAGTTTTTATTTGCAGCATGGAAAATGTAGTTTGCGTTTGTGCTGCAAGTCTCGTAGGAAAAATTGTGAGTAAGAGACGAAATGGAGTTATGAGAAAGTTGAGAAGGCATCGTGTATCGTCGGACGTGCGAGGGATTGTGTTCGCCGTAGTTTAGCGAAAGTCTTGTTTGCCGTTGGAGGAAATAAACTTTGGAGTCACCGTGAGTTTTGTGCATCTGGTGGATTTGGGGAGAGGCGTGCGTCGTCTCCATTAAAGTGGCCCAGAGGTGAAATGAGAGCTAGGTGCCGAGAGCGGAATAAGGCATCGTATCGACATAGCCAATTTTGGGGGTAACATAAAGTTCTTCCAGTGGTGGTGTATTGAATATATCTAATTCATATTCAACTGGGATTCCTTGGTCTAAGTGATCGACGCAAGGAATCCATTAATTAGATAGGTTCCCTCATGTGTCCAGGCTGCTATTGAAGAACGGCCAATGGGACGTCTGCACTGGACGGTGTTGTTCAGCCAAAGCGAGTGTGTTTGGCAGCTTATCCAATTTCTGCTGTCAGGGAAAGAGGTCTGGGATGAATAGGATAGGTCATCCTGATTGGGTGAAATTATGCGTCGAATTAAATTGCGCGCCAAACTAAAATACGAAATTTCCTTCCACTACAGAGGGTATGAACATTTTTGTAATATTTTTTTAAATCTGATTTGGCATTAGTATCTGGCATGCGTCCTCAAAACTTTTTAAGCCGATATTTGTCATCACAATTGTTAATGTAAGAGTTTGCGTTTCAACCGGTATAGTTTTTAGATTGAACTTTGCCTCCCACACCGGTCACTTCCGGGTGGAGGGTGCAGGAGGAACTTCCAGCCTGAACACCGCGAGTTCGGTCTTTTTCAAATCGACTAGCATGCGAGACTGACGTTTTTCTTTGTGGGTCACTAGCAAGGCAAAAAGAGGTAAGCACGTGAATTCTCTTGAATTGATTCGATTTAAATCATCACTTTCGTGTTGTGTTTCCTTTTTTGGAACATTTACGAGTGCGTTTGTTTTGTTTCAGTTTTCTCGTTGAAGATTATATGTTGAAGAGTATATATTTGGAGAATGTGTATGCATTTTGCGCTGAACACGTGCGCAAATAAAGATATACAACTTAATCAGTACGAGACTAGTGTCTTTGATTTTTGGCCCCAGTTACTGCTGTAAAAACAATATTATCATCATCTAGGCACAGCATGGATTCCCTTAACGCGCCATCCGTTCCCTTCATCCATCACTCTTGGTAAGTTCTCTAGACGGCATCCGGTGTCATCAGCTCTGTAGCGAATGATTTACTTTGGTTAATGGTATATCAACATTTGTGGGTTATTTAATTACAAATGCATCAATAGGATTTACACGTCAATATTTTTAGAACAGTCATCGAGGAGCACGCGGAGTGGAAAATTCTGGAAGAATAAGATCCAAGACTCACTTGTTTTCGAAACAAAAATAGTAAAGATTCAAAATAAATCAAATAATTTCGGGAATCTGGTCGGACAGAGTAGTCAGGTGGCGGTGTTTTCAACTACGTCAGTACGTTTTGAATTTGTCCCGAGCAAAAATAAATCTTGCGTTTGGAGCCGGTCACGTGACTTGAATACATATACATTTCCCGCTTTTGACACTCTCACTCTCTCCCGCGCTAACACAGCTCTGACTTTCTTAGTTCTCCAATGTAACTACAGCTCGAGACAACTTGACGGCAATACACAACTGAAAATGGGAAAACATACAACCAGTGAAAATACATTCATAGTCCTAATGAAATTTGTTCACTCGCCATCCTTCAATATACTAATCTTTTCATGGACGTCCACATCACCTTATACATAGAGACACACACGTTCTGCCGGCGGGCTGATACATGCTTCGCTGTTGTGTGCTTTTTAGTTCTCATACACACATATACATATGTAAGAAGGACTTGTAACTTTTTAACTTCCTGTCTTAACGACGAATACACGTACACACCGATATGTTCGAACAACACACACTTACATTCGCATAATATTTGTATACACACCCATACACACATATTCATAACAAACGTATTAGAACATTTGCTATTTTGTATTAACTATTCCTCGTTTGTTTTTTGTTATATAAAGTCTGTTTTAATATTCTTGTTGTCGTAAAATTCCCTTTGTCTTCATTGTTCATATTGTTTGTGTTGTTAATTGTGGAGCTACTCTCAGAATTTTATTTCTTACAAAACCTCGAGAGAACAAACTGGTTTTTCTTCCAGTAATGACCAGTGACATTTCATCCCCCATACATGCTTGTAGAAGAGCAGTCTGTTACTTGTAGGGTAGATGAATATGTCGATACTGCAAACATTTAGGAATGAGTAAAATTGACATTGAAAAAGCAAATATGACGAAGGCAAATAAGTAAATTTAAATGCCGACTTTTACGAGGATCATTAAATAAGTTTCCAGACTTTTTTTGTATGGGCACTTTTATTGATAGTACACACACGAAACACTAGTCCCCTTCGAAGTAATCTCCTCCGGCTGTAATGCACTTGACGTACCGTTCCAACAACTTCTGGAAGGCCCCATGGAAGTCCTCCTGTGTGAGCGTGTCAATGACCTTTGTCACAGCCTCTTTCATCTCTTCAATTGTCTCATAACGATAGCCGCCCTCGAGCTTAGGGAATAAGCAAAAGTCACAGGGAGCAAGGTCTGGACTATAGGGAGGGTGACGAACTGTCTTGATTCCCATCTTGGTCAAATAGTCTGTGACAAGGATGGAGTTGTGGACTGGTGCATTGTCCTGGTGGAAATCCTATTGACCCGATTTGAAGAGTGCTGGCCTCTTCCCAAGGAATCTCTCCCTGAACTCCCTTAAAACCTCAACATAGTAACCCTAACCCTAACCCTTTGGCCTATCAACTGTGGTGTATTGACTTCCTTACTCCTCCCACACCTCTCATCATCCCTCACAGACTCCCTGTCTTCCTTGAATCTCTTATGCCACTCAAAAACTGATGCTCGATTAATGCAATATGGTCGAAAAGCAGTCTGAAGCATTCCATACGTTTCTGTGGCCTTTTTTCCAAGTTTAAAACAGAATTTTATTGCATATCGTTCTTCTAAAGTGTCCTCACGTCCAGACTGCATTTTTGAAATTGACCAGCTGTGACAATCAGGCTTTAGTAGGGTGTATTCCAATTCCTTCTGTAGCTGTTCATTTGAACATGAAATCATAAAAAATTTGTCAGTTATCTGATAAGATGTATAGCAATGACATACGACAATTTTAAATGCCGTACAAAAAAAGTCTGGAAACTTATTGAAGGCTCCATGTATGCATGAAAGGGAATTTGAATGAAGTTCCTATTGCGTCGTTAGTGTTGATTCAACTTATAGGTTTTGGCGACAACGGGTGTAGATGATCATGAACATTTGTTGCAGCTATATCGCCAGATAGTCAACAGATGTCCTGAGAGTTAGACGTGTCTGATTGTAGAAATAGGCTAATCTACGTCCCGGAGGTTGATTAGGCTGCTAGGCGGGGTTTGGTTGACGTTAGCTTCGAACGAGTTGATGGAATGTCGATCCAAACGATGTCTTTCGCTTGTAGACTGAAGGTAGTAGTTTGAAGGCCTGGTCATATGGCAAAAGTTACTAGATGTCACTACTCTGCGAGTAAAGTCGATGGTAGTCCGAGCGGTGTCGTCTGCATCTAGCTGGCTACTAATATGCCATCGTCTTCTTGGTATTAATGATGTGGTTTACTATCCTGCAGAGGCAAAGTAGAGCGGAGATAAGAACTGTATTCTAAATAGTAGAGTACTGTGAAGGAAAATTTGTAGTAGACCTGAAAAGGATATTTAAAAGGAAAAGCTGCGCCTCTATTTCACTCTTCACCGTTGTGAAAAGGAGGTGATGGCGTCTGATCGTCTCTAACTGCTGGAGGAAAGCAGGATGCAGGAACTACTGAACAAGCCACACTTTGATCCTCTTTGCTGGGCAAGCCAGTTTTGTGGTCTTATTTTTTTTATAGACGCTAATTATACTGAAGGTGCCTTTGGTGGTGTAATGGTTAGAAAATTAGACAAAGAAACCTTCACGACTGAGTTCGAGTCTTATTGGGTGCCCCATTCATATAGCCTTTTGCCACATCTAAGCAAAAAGCTAAGAAATTTACTAATGAGACGGGGTTATAACGGCGCAGTATTTTCTTTTGCTGAACATCTGATTTCTAAGAAAGAAGGTGTAGCGTCGGGCTACGACATAGTATTTAACCCGTAGATGAGGGGTGGGGATAAAAGGGTTCGTACTTTTCGAGAGTGAACGCAATAGCGCGACTAGAGTTCGAACTTGCTTACTATGATGTCGCAGTCTAGCACGTTAACCACTACGCCACGGGGACCCCTCTCAACTATGGGTTGAGGGGGTGTCAATTTGAATGTGTTTTTGGATCTTAGTAATGACACGGCCCTTTTGCGTATGAAGGGCAATGTCTGGCTTGAATCTTATTCACCAGCTGTGACAATCAGGCTTTCGTAGGATGTATTCCAATTCCTTCTGTAGCTGTTCATTTGAACTCGAAAACATAAAAATTGGTCAGTTATCTCATAAGATGTATAGCAATAACAAAGTGAATTTTCAAGAGTCTACGACAATTTTAAATGCCTGTACAAAAAAGTCTGGAAACCTAATGAAGGCACCACGTAGTTTGTAATAAATGCATGAAAAGGAATTTGAATGAAGTTCCTATTGCGTAGAAAGTGTTGACTCAACTTATAGTTTTTGGCGAAAGCGGGTGTAGATGATCATGAACATTTGATGCAGCTACATTGCCAGATAGTCTGCAGACGACCGGAGAGTTAGACGTGTCGGATTGTAGAAATAGGCTAATCTACGTTCCGGGGGTTGATTAGGCAGCTAGACGGGGTTTGGTTGACGTTAGCTTCGAACGAGTTGATGGAATGTCGATCCAAACGATGTCGTTCGCTTGTAGACTGAAGGTAGTAGTTTGAAGGCCTGGCCATATGGCAAGAGTTGCTAGATGTCACTACTCTGCAAGTAAAGTCGACGGTAATCTTTTGATGGCTATTTTTTCTCTTCAATAGACGCCAATTGATGGCTATTTTTTCTCTTCAATATGTTATAATACATACTTCTGCAGCTTGTTGCATAAGTTACTAAGTCTCCGTCGAGAACTTATGTGGGCCAGATCAAAGCGAGAAGCAGGTTCACAGAGAAAAGAGCAAAAAAACAACAACAAAAAAACACGAACAACTTGTGGTTAAAACGTCAAGGGAGGATGGGGAGCGTGTAACACTGTGGATAATTAATTCTAGTTTGAGTTTCGGCTGGCAAAAGATGATCTTAACTAACTGGGTCCGGTCGGTAATGTCGCTGTTCGTTGTTTCTTTGCCCCGCCTAATCAACTTTCCTCAAACCCAAACTAAGTCTGACTCTTGGACCCAAAATGCACCTGTATATATACAGAATGTTTCGTAATTATTTCCGGCTAATGGGACACCCACGAATAAACCCATAACTTTTTTGGGAGCCAGTTCTCTCTTAAAAAAACTGGACATAAAATTATTTCCTAGACTGGCCGTCTCCGATACAGGGACATTAAATTCAGACCCTTTTAAGTTTTTGACCAGTACCTGACAAGTACTTAACACGTCTGCAGCCATATGTATAAACATTTTCTTATCTAGATTTCCTTAATCTAGTTAATGGGTTTTCCTAACATTTGAAATTTGATACCCAGGCCGAATCTAACTCATCTTGCCACATATATATGTGTGTATATGTGTGTGTGTGTGTACGTAGGTGTGTGTGTGTGTGTGTGTGCACACACATGTGCGTGGGCGTATGTATATATCTATATATATACTCACACACGCACACATGTATGGGTGCACACCTACACCTCGGTGTTGTAGCTATTGAAAAGGGAGCCTTCGGGTTACCCTCGACTACGGTCGCCAACTTTACTTTACTATTGCTATGTATAACGTTTTCGCTGATTTTTTATCTAATACTATATATATATATATATATATGTGTGTGTGTGTGTGTGTGTGTGGTAATCTTCATCCCTCTCTGTCTCTTACTCTATGTATGTAATTGTTAGTATGTTTGCCAATAGTCCCGGAGACCAGGGTTCAATCTCTGGTGGTGTCATAATAAAGACTTAAAAAATGGTATTTGATGTTATTTTGTTTAACATTGAGCATTGTAAGGTGTGAATCACGAGTAAATGGGATTAATCCAGTGAAAGGAGGAGCGCCATCCCCTACACCTCGGTATGGTAGCTATTTAAAAGGGAGCTTTCGGGTTACCCTCGACTACCGTCGGACAACTTATATATATATATATATATATATATATATATATATATATATATATATATATATATTATTTTCCACTGCATTACCAGTTGACTATGCATTTTCAACAGCAATGAACGGGAAAATCTTCAAGTCTACGCTTTACCAATTCATATGATGACATCACTTTCAGTAGATGAGTTATTGATAAAATGAAATAAAAAGAAAAGCGAAACAGATGGAGTCCTCGTGGCGTAGTGGCTAACGTGCTGAACTGCGACGTCGTAGTAAGCGTGTTCGAATTCTAGTCGTGCTCTACCATTCACTTTTGGACGAATAACCTTTATAAAGGTATGAACCCCCTTAAACCCTCTTTTGCTATGAGTTAAGTCGTACCACCACTGTTCTTCTACAAGGAAGACATTGGCATTAAATAACCCACAAAGGTTGATATGCCATTAAAAAAAGAAACCTTAAATAGTACCACTACTGTTTATCTACAAGGATGGCTCTGGCATTAAATAACCTACGAAGGTTGATATGCCAATAAAGAGACAAAAAAAAAACACAGTACGTTATCATTATTTTTTTGTTAGCCTATATGCACTCTACTGTGTCAGGAATGTGTCGATTTAAACAAAATCCAAAACTCAGCCGGAGGCAGTCTCCAAGTCTACCAAGCCGTGGCCGTCACAATAATACCATTATTGCGACGGCCACGACCAAGCTATAAACTTTTGTTTCAGCTCCCGGCTAGATACGAAGAAATGGCCTGATAGTTGGACTGCAAACTTCTTAAATAGCCGGGCTGTCAACTTCAGCCAACGGTAAAATTAATAAAATCAGAATTAAAAACCGTCCAATATGTTTGAGTGGCCTGTGTTCCAAGAAATGAGTAATTGTCTTCTTTTGGTATATAACGATGTATCTTAGTAAGTAAAAGTAAAGTTGGTGGCTGGTGTCGAAGGCTACACGAAGGCTCCCTTTTCAATAGCTACTACACCGAGGTGTAGGAGAAGGCGCTACTCCTTTCCCTAGATTGCAACACTTTACCCTTGATCCATACCTTATAATGCTGATTGTTGAGCAAGGAGGGATCAAGTACCATTTTTTGAGTCTTTGGTATGGCTCAACATGGGATTGAACCCACAGTGGTTTCAAGTATTGCTATCCAACACTAATAGTTCTATTTGCGCACAGATATCTTTAAGTATTGCTATTTAACATTAGTTATTCTATTCATCAAGTATTCTAAATGGTTTCAAGTATTGCTATTTAACACTAATAATTCTGGTCAACATTATTCATTATTTTTTACACGGTTAAATAGTTTCAACCATTGCTATTTAATACTAATTCAATGTATTATTAATCATTTATTTGCACACAGTTAAATGGTTTCAAGTATAGTAAATGATTAAATAGTTCTATTTGACCCATTGATGAGACTCTAACAGGTGCTGCCACTCCAGGTCAGAGTGGACCTGAAGGTTATAAAGAAGTATTCCGCATTTCCCAAATCTTCGGGACCAGAGCCTCACTATCAGATGGTTTAGTGACTTATCTGTGAGACTCGTTGGAAGAGTCTTACTCCACTGAAGAGGCATATTCTAGAGCCCCAGCTGACTTGACTGTCAGATTTCGAGACCTGGAGCCAAATCATCTGTCTCAGAACGAATAATTTTTTAACAGATCTATTTGACCCATAGATGGGACCCTATCAGTTATAACCTCTCCGGATCAGAGTGGACTCTCACAGTCATGGCAATGAAGAAGTACTCCATCCACCAGAGCTCTAGAAGTGGAACCTCACCAACAGATGCAATTTAGTTTCATACCGAAAACACGTATGTAAATAGAAGGAAAATGATGATTAATCTCTAAAAATTTGACTTTTTTCCTAAAATTTATTTTTATCACATTGGATAATGAAAATCAGGAAGAAAAGGAATGTCAGGAATTAATAACACTAGTATTTCTGCCGAGATAGTGCTTTTTATTATACCGCCTTATTCCTTCCTTTTTAGCTAGATCTGTTATATTGCACGAGAAAGTAAGGGCATGACCTGAAGTCTAGTAAGAAAAATGAGAAGTTGGGCTGTTAGTGGTGGTGATGGGGGGGTAAAGATCAACAGAAGGAAAACCAGGGATGAAGTCTGGCAGCGAAGACAGAGACAATGCTAACATAAACCAAGTGGACTTGCAACAAAGCAAATTGTTGCTGTGGCGGTGAGGGTGGGGAAGTACAGGCAATGGCAGAGTGACATTTTTTTTTTTTGTTTCCTATCAAGCTAAAATAGATACAAGATCATTTTTTAATACAGTGTGCTATGCAGGAAGCAAGCCTTCCGTAGTGGCGGGTTTAAAGATTGCTAAGATTCCATCGGGTTAGCCTGGAGGGCATCTCGGACACAGGGGAATAAAACCAGTCCTTACCCTCTTTAAGCGACACGGCAGATGTTGCCTGGGGCAAAGGCCCCCTAGAATCCAGCCTTAAGCTTTTTTCTAAGATTTTTTACGGTGATTTTTGGGAGTTTTTTTGTCTGTGATTAAAAAAGGTTTTTTTTTTTTTTTTTATGTTGAATGACTTTCATGGTTGTTTTGTACAAGGTATTTCACACTTTTTGAAACAAAATAATCGGGTATAAATCAAAGATCACAAAGGACAGAGTAATGAGATTTACATTTATTGAAAGGTAAAAGGATAACATTTTAGGATCTGCTACTATTTAGTCTCAGACATAAAAAAAAAGCCCGAGAGTATATGCTCCAGATATCTGCCGTTCAGTTGGAGGCGCTGTTGAATGCGACTGACTCTTAAAATTTGATGACATCTTAACGACAAGGCAAATTGTAGTCTGCCCTGTAACATTAAGAAGAAAGGAAATACAGGAATGAGGACGAGAAAATACTGATGAGTTTCAAGAATTTTAATGACAGCCAGAAAGATAACCCTTCGGCAGTGAGTCATACATGGAAGTAAACAGTTGCAAATGATAGAGCCGGAATTAAAAGTCTAACCTGAAGTTTCGAGGTCCAGTGGGTCTAGGAGGAATGAATACATGATGAAAGAATGAACTCGTATAGGAACACTGGCCCAAAATTTGAATGTCCTCATCTCATGTTGTGATGGTCTGTTACTGCTGCTGGAATCGTCACGAAGACTTGGTGAAGAAGAGATGACGAAAGAATGTTATACCGCCTTTTATATTGCCCGGGGTGGTCATACGGGCAGAATGGCACGAATCATTCTCATTGGACGAAATATATAAATTCGAAACCTCAACGGCAAATTGATTCCTGTACTAAATACTAATTTGAAATTTTTCTTTCTGATACAACATTCTTGAGTGTTCAGATTGTTATCGGGGGTCCAGATGGGGAAGAACCTGTCGCCCTACGATCTTCACAAGTACCATTAACTTCTCAGTTCTTCACTAACTTGAAAGTCTGACTCCTGTTTGGAAATTTATCGAAATTGAACTTTCTTATGTATCTTGCTTGATTAATCTTGAAAAGCTTAGTTTCGTAATATGCCTTCACACAAAAGATCTTTTACTTATTATCAAGGCATGATTTCACTATATTTGATTAAATATATCAAAATATTAACTATCTCCCTGCAATAATCTGAGAATACAAAAAGAATAAAGTCTACAAGGAAGATTTTATTAGCCTCTGCTTTGTTTCAATGCTTTGTTTCAACAATTATGAAACACCATATATATATATATATATATATACGAATACCTACAGAGCCAGAAGTAATCTACCTAAATCTTACCTAACCGGATCATCAGGACAACTCCGCGTGTTCTACTTATATACAGTTGTCCTGATGATCCAGTTTGTTGAAACCTAGGTAGATTACTTCTGGTTTTGTAGGTATTCGTATTTCACTCTACTTGTTGTATTGACCACTCTTACGTGTTAGCTTAAGGTATTCTGTCGAATTTGACTAGGCATTGCGATTTAGGGTGATTATTTTTAAGCAGTATGAATGTTTTTCGTCTTTTTTTTCTATGGATTTTTCCCTAGATATCAGTTTGTGTAATGTTTTTTTTATTTACAAATTGTATCATGTTTTTTTACACCTTAAGAATTATAGAATAGGTATAGGACTAAAAATAATATATATATATATATATATATATAGATCCAACGAACAAGGAGTTAACCTGAACACCTGTTTCTATACTTCAAGTGTTTGTAACAAGTGTTATACAGATGTGGAAGCGAATTATGTGCAACGATTTCGTAACAAAATGATGCTCAATATTATGGCGGAGGAGTTTCCTGGGTACTGTGATAAAAAAATACTTTCTTGTCGGAGACTGCTTCACAATCTTGCTTTAATGTATGATATTGAGAAAAAAATAACAAAGCACCGGCTATGTTCATCGGTACCAGATTATCAATCATACCTAAACATGCCTCAACAGACTATGTGATTACATCTCTTGTCTGCCAAATAATTTCTGCGAATGACCGCTGGATGGCGTAGTCAAAGCAGTATTTGAGAAGAGCACGCAGAAGTTTCATTCTCTTACTACTTGCAACATGCTTTGAAACAAGACCTGATTATAATCCTCCGGGACGAGGACGTTTTCATCCCCTACAAATCTACACTGAATATGACCATAGAATGGTAAACATCATACAATGTCCTAAGCTCAATTGCTCTCATACAAGTATATTTCATTCCATGGAGCATATAAAAGGTTTGTTATGGGTGTGGAGAATTGTTGGGTCGTATGGGGGAAATTCTGAGGTTTGTGTCCGACTCTTTTGTGTCTTACCCCATTCACTTGTTATCTTATTTGTTTGTCAAAGCTGCAAGGGAATTAAGGACAAAAAGGAAAAAAGACAAGGATACCTTTAAACTCAAATTTTATTTTGGAGGTTTACGACTATTCTGTGGTGTGGAATGTTTTCCTGAATCAGCAGAAATAGTCGCGTTCCCCCAGACAAGGCGTTTGAAGGATATCATGGAATCATCAGAGGCTGCCACTAGTGGGAGACACAACGCTCCGCTAAGTTCGGGACTTGACAAGCACGTGCACTCTGTACAAGCAGCTGAGAGAAAAAAGTACGTCTATCAAATTCGAGGTGGTGAAGGTTTCTGTAAGAGAGAGTGTCTCTTTGGCGCTAGGAAAACCCTCTTTTTAGGTATGCTCCAATTTCGCGTCCTGTCAGATCCCTCCTGGGAAACTTATCACTGCATTTATTTTATTTTTCATGTCATTGTCTTTTTAAAAATTTCTTTTTAATCCCTACAATTCCACATAACCAATAACTAGAGAACACTTCTTAAATATAGAGATCTATAGGAATTACACAGCCATATTTTTTTACCATTCAGCGAAGAGCACGTGGAGTGGAAAATTCTGGAAAAATAGGATCCAAAACTCACTTGTAAAAAACTTGTTTCCGAAATTGTTAGGCACCAAAATAAAATAAGTAGTTTCGGGAATTTAGTTGGACAGAGTAGTCACGTGCTGGTGTTTTTAACTACGTTCGCACGTTTGGAATCCCAAAGGAACTTGTCCCGCACCAAGATAAATCTTTCGTTTGAAGCCGGTCACGTGCCTAGGAAACCTACTTATTTTATGCTCATGAAAGCTCCTTTTCTAAATCTTCGCTCTTCTAGCTAGTCACACTCAGCCCCAGACACCTCGATAGATTTTGCTCTCACTCGCTCTCCACTCTCATACATTCGCCACGCAAAACTTCAGACACGCACCCAAACATGGGAGACATTACTGCCAGTTAAAACGCATTCGTCGTCCCATCGAAATTATTAGGCTTACCATTTTTCAAAATACTCAACTTCTCATGGACGTCGATATCTCCAGTACATACACACACATTCAGTCAGCGGGCAGACACGTACTCCAATGTTTTTTACTTTATAGTTTTCGCGTGTACATACATACATACATACATACATACATGTGCGTCTTCCGACAAGAGAAACTCATATCCTAACAAACCTCATGTCGTATTACGCACAGTACCATGCTTTGACATAAGTCTTTATACAACAACTTTCATTCAATAAAGAACTCTTAAACTTCTAGATAGGTCTTATGGGATGTGAGTCTCTCTTGTCAAACATACTTGTGTATGCTTTCGAGTTGTCTGGGTCAGAACGAAGAGAGAAAGAGTTTCAACTTTGCTGCTCGTTTTATTATGCAACTTTGGTCATGCCACCTTGTAGTCATTAAAACTACTATTTTGGAAAGCTAGGGATGTAATCTCGGCACAACGAGTTATACGTAATGATTTCGTTATGAAATGTAGTTCAGTATTGTAGCAGAGGAGTTTTCCTGGTCCTGAGATAAAAAGATTGATGCTGAAATTTGCTATAGATTTAAAAAAAAGCTAATCGCAAATTAAACAATAGGAATTTGAGTGGAAACATATTTCCTTTCTTATCGTTTTTGGTAATGAGCAATAGTTTACAAAATACATTATGGGAGTATTTATTTTTGTATGTGTACAGTGTACGTAAATGTTTTAGTATTCTTTTTAAATGCTTACTTGAATATCAGTACTGAAATTCCTTTAGAGGATAAGACTTACTTATTATTTGAGGTAGATAGTTTTTGGTTCGTTTGCCCTCTGAGAACTGTTGGACTTCAACTGACAAGTCCTGGGGATTTGACTTTCGAGAGTGTGTCCTCCGATCAACGAATTGTTACAGCAAAAATACTACTGAGCCTACGAAAGAATGCGACACGAACGACCACCGTGCACTATGACTGGGCCCTGCTTAATAACAGGGATATTAGAGATAAATATGCTAAGAAACAAATACGATGTTCAAAAGGAAAAGACAAGATCACATACTCCGAATGAAGAAGATGAGAATTTCGTCAAAGCCTACTTAGAAGTGGCAGCGGAATTCGTTCCAGCTAAACAAAGAAGAAAATCTAGAGTCCCATGGGAGACATTAGCGGTTAGGGAAAAGCGTGCAGACGTGAAAAAAATGCCTCCAAATGCTAAAGGAGGAACCCAACCAATACTAATGCCCTGAAACTTAAAAAGGCACAAAATGAATTAGATAACATATACCTTAAAGAACAAACAGAATACATACAAAATCAGATCGATAAGATTAGAAACTCGGTTGAAGATAGACAATCTAGGATAGCTTGGCAAACGATAAGCGAAGTGAGCAGAAGGAAGAGCACGGCCAAAACTAAACTGAAAGCTACCAGCTAACAAGATCGAATACACTTGTGGAAACAGCATTTCAAGAATTTACTCGGAAACCCTCCGGAATTTACTCATGAACCAATCACGAGAGTTATAAGTAAGCAATTAGACATCAAACTAGGACCGTTTACTCAAGAAGAACTCGACTCGTTACCGAGAAAAAGTGTGGAAGACGAGAAAATTCGACGATGTACTGCTCCGACACTGTAAAGCCGTATATAATCAAAATCCTATCGACAGATGGATGAGGGGTTACATCCTCCCCTTCCCTAAAAAAGCGACCTTGGATTAGCCAAGAACTACTACTTACGTCCATAGCGGCAAAGATATACCATGCCTTACTACGCAGCCGTATAGAACCCAAAATTGACAACATACAAAATGGCATCCAGAGAAATAGATCTACGACGTCACAAATTTTGACTATACGTTGAATTCTTGAAGGTGTACGTGCAAAACCTAAGAGGCAAAAATATTATTTGTCGACTTTACTAAGGCCTTTGACTCCATTCACAGGGGAAAGGTGGAGCAAATTCTACTCACATTCGGCCTACCAAAACAAACCGTCACAGCCATAATGATGCTCTATAGAAACACCAATGTAAAAGTCAGTTCTCCAGATGGAGACACAGACTACTTCGACATTGTAGCAGGTGAGCTGCAAGGAGACACGTAAGCCCCATAACTCTTTATCATCTGTCTAGACTACGTGCTCAGATAAAATCAAAGGAAACGGTTTCAAGCTGACAAAGAAAAGAAGCAGAAGGTACCCTGCAAAAACAATTACCGACGCGGACTACGCCGATGATATAGCACTTCTGGCAAATGCATCCGACCAAGCCGAATCCCTACTACATAGTCTGGAACAAGCCGCTGCAGGCATCGGCCAGTCAATGCACACAAGACGGAATATATGTGCTGTAATCAAGCAGGTGACATCTCCACACTAAGCGGTAGCTCTCTGAAACTAGTTGACAAGTTCACCTACCTTGGGAGCAGTGTCTCGTCAACCGAAACAGACATCAACACGCGACTAGCAAAGTCATGGACTGCTAACGATAAGTTATCGGTCATATGGAAGTCAGACCTGACCGATAAAATGAAGCGTAGTTTCTTCCCAGCAGCGGTCGTGTCGGTACTACTATATGGATGCACAACGTAGACGCTAACTAAACGTATGGAGAAAAAGCTAGAGGGCAACTACACAAGAATACTGCGAGCAATATTGAACAAGTCCTGGAGACAGCACCCTACAAAGCTGCATCTGTACGGCCACCTACCACCCACCACAAAAACTATCAAAATTAGACGAACCAGATATGCGGGACACCGCTGGAGGAGTAGGGACGAGCGCATGTGATGCACTCTTGTGGACCCCTTTGCATGGACGTACAAAGGCAGGACGACCAGTTCGAACCTACATACAGCAGCTTTGTACAGATACGGGATGAAGCCCTGGGGACCAGCCGGAAGCAATGGACGATAGGGAGGGGGTCGAAAGAGGGTCAGGGATATCCGTGCTGATGGCGTGACATGATGATGATGGTGATGATGATGATGATTTTTTGGCGATAAAATTGGGATATGTTATTTCTGGAAACTATGAGACACGTGGTTCTTTTTCTATTTCTAGTTATATACATTCCTCTTTTTTTTTGCACACAGCCCAATCAAATATGAATAATTCTTAAACAGATATATGTGACTCTTCGATGGTACCCAGATAGGTATTACCACACTGGATCAGAGTGGACCTAGAAGTAATGACAATGAAGTTTTTGTTGTTTAAAGGCATATAACCTTAGTGGGTTATTTAATGCCGTAGCCTTCCTCGTAAAAGAACAGCAGTGTTATTATTTAACCCCTAGCTAAGAGGAATAAGGAGGTTCGTACGGTAGTGAAAGAGTTCTATATATTCCCTAGATGTCCAGAACTGGAAATTAACCATGAGATGCAGTTTAGTATTCTACCTAAGACATCCTTTTTTTAGTGGAGAACTTACCTCTCTAAACACCGCCGACAAGGCAGTGTATGTGTTTGTATATGTGTGTGTGTGTGTGTGTGTGTACATACGCCCATGTGAAGCCTTTATAACATTGCTTTGTACGAGAGGAACAACTTATTGGGTTATTTGCTATCCAAATATGGTCTGCGCATCTGTCGTTCATAATTAGTTGGATGAATTCTGGCTGGCCACACATCATGAAAACACGGTTTTATGATTTATCTTCGAACTGTTTATCCTCCCACTAAAAGAGCTGCCCAGACAGATGTATAGACAACAGAGACGTCAGTTAGATTGCCTACTATCAAGCAACAATTAACAAACTGGGCTTCCACTAAGTGTTATCCTCATTAAGCATTATTTTGGTTCTGTGTCAAATACGCAACCTATAAAAAGAAATTTCAGAATTAATTATAATTACCATAATTATTTACATATAATAAACACTCGTGTATAATCCGCATCGCTAGCTTTGGACTACAAAATTCTAGAAAAAAGAATTCTTGTGTATGATACGCACTGACTTTTTAGGATTTGTTGCTGCCAAATTTTACCGGATATTGGCATGATGGTTAGAGTGTTCGCCAATGGTCCGGAAGTCCTGGGTTCAATCCCAGGTCGAGTCATACCAAAGACTCAAAACATGGTACTAGATGCTACGTTGCTTAACACTCAGTATTATAAGATAAGGATCAAGGGTGAAGTGGAGCAATCCAGGGAAAGGAGTAGCGCCCTCCCCTACACCTTGGTGTAGAAGCTATCGAAAAGAGAGCCTTTGGGTCACCCTCGATTACGGTCGCCAACTTATATAGTTTACATAATGTCTTTTTTGTTGCGAGCAATGTTGAAGAAGTCCTGGCGGCAACACCCAACAAAGCACCAGCTATACGGCCACCTGCCTCCCATCACGAAAACTATCCAAGTTAGACGAACCAGACACGCAGGACACTGCTGGAGAAGCAGAGACAAGCTCATAAGTGATGTACTCCTATGGACCCCCACATATGGCCGAGCGAAAGCAGGACGACCAGCTAGAACATACATACAGCAGCTATGTGAGGATACGGGACGTAGCCCTGAAGACCTGCCAGAGGCGATGAACGATAGGAAATAGTGGCGAGAGAGGGTCAGGGATATCCGTGCTAACGACACGACATGATGATGATGATGACATAATGTCTTAAAGCACAAAATTTACGCTGTATTTAGAACAAATACACGGGCATGTTTACACAAAAATATAACAAGTTTGCGACTCATATTAGGAAAAATATAATTGTAAACAAGCATACATTCCAATTGTTATTTCTCTGTAACGGAGTAAAACAAATTAGTTTGGACAGTAGATGTAATTGACTTTAGATAATCCCGTCCCGGATATGGTGAGGTATCTAGCAAGAAAAACAGTCAATTATTGTTCTCGTATGTAATACTTACCCTTAAGTTTTGGGCTGAAAAATCTGGAAAAAGAGTATCTCATAATACACAAATAATTACGGTATATATCTCAGAGAACTAACGATTAAGAATAGAATAATACCCGATAAAAATGATACTGTTTTAGCGTTTTTAAAGGATAACGCAAATGATTTTTAGGCACAACACATGAATTACGAAACTATTCTTTAACACACACACAACAACGAAAGTTCTTTATTTGCAGCTTTGAATATTTGGTTTGTTCTTGGTGCTGCAAGACTCGTGGTGTTTAGGCTTGTTACTTTTGGAGACGCGATAGCTTAGCGGGATGTTGAGATGGCAGCGTATCGTTGGATGTGTGAGGGAAGTATTCAAAGTCACCGTGTGGTTTTGCGTGTCGAGAGCGGAGTGGCGCTCGGATCGACATAGTGAATTTTTGGGGTGACAAGAAATGGTGCCTGTGGAAGGCATGCTGAATGTTTCTAATTTATGTTCCACTGGGATTCCTCGTAAAGAATCCATAAATTAGATGGTTCCCTCGTTGAGTGTCCATGTTGCTGCTACTAGTGTTAAAGCCACAGTGAGTTGTCCCCACTGGGTGGCTTGTTTAGCTAAAAAGCATCGCTAAGCAGGGACGACCAGAGACACGTCTGTTCTGGTCGCCGTCTCAAGCCGAAGAGAGTGTGTTTGGCCGCTCACCCGTTTTGCTAGCCGGAAATGAAGGTCCGGGCTGAATAGGATATGTCATCCTGATTGGGTGAAATTCAGTGTTGAATTAAATAGCGCGCCAAAACAAAATACGAGATTTTCCTCTTCTCTACACTGTTATTTGTGTATAACTCGGCATGTCTACTTAATGCTTAGCGTTGTCTAACGTCTGAAAACAGATTCTCTCACGAAGTTAGTAGTTTTGTTTATCACAAATAGGTAAATAAATAAGTAAATAAATATTAATGAAATATGTTTTTAAAAAATACACCGCTCATGACTTTAAATTGGGAAGACTATCCACTCACGCAGGACACTGCTGGAGAAGCAGAGACGAGCTCGTAAGTGATGTTCTCCAATGGACCCCCTCACATAGCCGAGCAAAAGCAGGACGACCAGCTAGAACATACATACAGCAACTCTGTGAGGATATGGGATGTAGCCCTGAAGACCTACCAGAAGCGATGAACGATAGGGAGAAGTTGCGAGAGAGGGTCAGGGATATACGTACTGGTGGCACGACAAGATGATGATGATGATAATTTCACTCATCTCGTTCAAACGCACAGAATGTATTCATGAGAACATTCATTTTCAAACATCATAATTATTCGTTTATAAAACGCACTATTTTTATACTTGTTCAAGAAGAAAAACAAAGTTAAAAAAAATGTACGAATATAGAGATGGTTTTCATAACTTTTTTAATCTTAATAATTTTTGTAATATATTTAATAAAATTTCCTTGGTAACAAATACTACACTCCGATCCAAGATAAAAATTCTGCGTGTAACGTATTGTGTAACGTATTGTGCTGTAAAGAAAGAAGTCCGCAGAAAAAGAAATACTCAAAGTCGAAGGTAAGGGAAGAAAATATAGCAGTCGTTTATTATTCAACTTAAAAGTCGTTTATTATTGCAACTTGAAAAGTTCATTTTAGTTACGTTCTTCTTCTCCTTTCTTTTTGGTGGTATTTACCCGTAGCTGGAGGGAGAATAATTGGATTCATACCTTTCCCAAGGGTATTAGTGCTATGTGAAATGCAATCAGTCTCGTCCAGGACTTGAACTCGTGTCGCTGTGTCCAATTCCTGCGACGATAACCATTACACCACGGGCACCCTGCCTTGCCCTATTATCCAGTAGTTACTGTCAGGCTAGGCGAAGAGAGAGTGAACTTATAAAAATAAATGGGACAAAAAAGTGGGGATGGGAATACTAACTGCTGCTGCCTAAAAGAGAAGCGTGCCTATATTTCTTGAAAACAAAAACAAAAAATTCCCGCCAAGTAATTTATTTCAAGAAGAATAAACTTTACAAAATCCAGCTTTGCATATTTTTCCCCATGCTTATCGAAAACATTGAATTTAAGGTAAGAAAAATAACATACGTTCAGGTAAGACAATATTATGACTAAATAACAATTGACTTGTACGAAGCAATGACGTCAACCACCTAATGCCAGTTTAACTTTTGTTAGAGATAAAATACCATTCTTTTGTATTTTATGTCAATGTTCTTTTTGAAGCCAGTTTTTAGGGGGGGGGTTCTCAGCGTCTTCTTGTGTAGAATCAATTTGGACAACCATGTTCTTCTAGTTTTATAGGATTTTCACTCCTATATTTTTTAAATGGCCGTGGTACAAGAAAATTCTAGAATACTGATTGACTCGTTCCTGAAACAAAGATGGTGGTCGTAGGTAAACTAATTAGTCTCGAGAACCTATTGGCCGGGAAAGTCACGTGATTTGTACTCACAACTACGTCCGCACCTTTGATTTTATCCCGCGCATTTGGAGCCGATCACATGACAAGGATTAGCCATATTTACTCACGACTTACAATAACGCACTCTCAAACATTTTTACTTCCAGAGACAGCACTGTCTCTCTCTCTCTCTTACATTATGACTCCCAGTGACAGCTTGGCTTTGCCAGCTAGTGACACACAGGTCAATACACGCAACATGGGTTCGTATATACTCTGCAACCTTTTTCTTTCCTATTCTGCCTTTTCGGCTGGACTTGTTCCAGTTTTGCACACAGCCTCAGACATTTCGTCAAATCCCGAAAGAGACAACCGACCAACAAGGGAGAAAACACGTCTTCCTAAAATACATTTATAGTCTACAGGACACTTTTAATATTTAGTCTTTCCCCATAATATTTGTGTTAGTTACATACACACACGTACACACAGAGAGGGATATTTAACAAGCTATATTAAAATATTCGTAATGTTTTGTAATGTTTCATCTTATGTACTTGTATAAATTTATTTTTATTTATATTGCTTTCTTTTGAATATTCTTTTCTCCGCGTCGTTTACATCGTTTGCTTTTCAATAATGAGCCAACATAACTTGTGGGAGCAAAATATCCAGCCAAACTACACCCCACAGTTTCCTGTGTAGACTTGTTGAAAACAAAGTTTACTATTTCTTTAAGGGAACTTCGAGTAGACCGCCGTTTCTTCCTTTCATATGAATATATTTCTGTTTCAACACGGATTCTCTTCTGTTGAGTCTACGGAGGCATTTACCGAATCTATTGACTTGGTCAACTGCCTCTCTTGTCGGCAAGAGTCTGTGGAGTTTGAAGGCTTTTGAAGGTCAGGGGCTAAGGGCAAGGCTGTGTTGCCGTAAGATATCTGACTCCATGTTTTGGTTACACTGTTTCACCCCACGTTGACTGGCCTTGCCCAAAGAAAGTCCAAAAAGAAATATACAA
Organism: Sepioteuthis lessoniana; assembly: GCA_963585895.1. Lineage (NCBI taxonomy): Eukaryota > Metazoa > Mollusca > Cephalopoda > Myopsida > Loliginidae > Sepioteuthis > Sepioteuthis lessoniana. The sequence continues at coordinate 17,068,706 of OY757938.1, read as the reverse complement.
AAAGAAAAGATAGAAAAAAGATAAGAGACGAAAATACTTCTTCTATACTTTCCTTTATTCATTGGGTGAAGGGACTAACCAACGCTACGTCTTGTGACGCAACGTGGTGCCCAAAACAACAGACAGCAAAATTGTTGCTGTTGGTTCGACGGACACTGCCTGAAAGAGCAAGATGATATCGTTTCCTTTTTCGAGGGGAAAATCCTTTTTTCTTTTTACGCATGCGTCATCTCCTTTTCCATTAGAGACCTCTGTGAGTTTCTTCAAATTTAATAGTTTTCTTTTTATCTATTTATTTATTTTTGTAGATTTAATTTTCTTATTCATTTATTCGTTCCCTACAAGTCCAATAATTTTGCCTCCAGACCTTAGACTCAACTTTCTTTTGAAGGGGACAGCATACCAAAACCACAAATAGCCTGCAGTAGGTTTATTGTTTCAACAAGTAACAAAAAACCTTTCAAGTAAAGAGGCTTAGCCGAAGCGACTAATAGGCCTTCTACTCAAGCCACCTTGCTTAAGAAAAACTGCCTAATGTCGGGGGTTAATAAACAAGTGCTCACAAAGCAAAAAGAGCGAACCTAGCAGTGCGTTTTGCTCGAGCTGAAAATAAAGAAGGAAAAGAGGGAGATCTCTGGTAGGTCTCACTTAAATAACAGTAGGGGCAGGGGACAACGGCACAGTTTCAGAGCAGCCAATCATATTTGAACAGACATTAACTGCCGAATTTACTAATTCCAACAATTGATCTGAAGAGGTAATTGCCCAAGGAACTACTTTCCTATGCACGCAGACGTTGTAAAAAGAAAACGATTAGTGTAGTGATACAGTGGGGAATAAATAAGAAATATGAAAAAACAACAACAAAAGACAGTAAAATGAAAAATAAAATAAACACGAAATTATATAAATAAATACAAAAATAACATTTTCATAAAAGGCCTCTGACCGGAAGCGAAATGTGTGCATGCCTGAAAAGATTGGGGTTTTAGCGCCAAAAAGAAATTCAGCCTCAGTTCTTTATATAGACATCGACTTAACGGGCGCACCCTTTTTTTCTCTCGGTTGTCAGTATTTGCACACGAGTTTGCTACGGCTTCTGCTTGCAGCAGTGTCAGCTGAACATACCAACTGAACACAGACACTTGGCGGACCCTCAAATTCACAATTTACCCAAAATTATGCCTGATATTCTTTAAACGCCTTGACCGGGAAGCATGACCATTTCTTCTGAACCGGGAAAACATTCACACCTCAAAATAGTTGTAAACCTGAAAATAAAAATTGGGTTATAAGGTATCTCTCTTTTTTTCCTTTCTGTCCTAAATCCTTTTCAGCTTCAACCCCCCTCCTAAAAAAACGATCACTAGTGAAGAAGAAAAAGGCATGTTACCAACGTCTGAATTTCCCAACGATACAACACTAAAAATCATCTTCTACCCTATAATACCATAAAACCCTTAACTTCGAGTCCTGGTGTGTAATACAACGCATCAGATAACTCACAGCTGATATTAATAAATGTTTTATAAGAAACATCGCCTTCTACTTAATGAACAACAAACAAATCCTACAGTATACAGAAACATTCTCAGTCGAGCAAACGATAAAGAAGAAAAGAAACAAATTGAAAAAGTCTGTGTTCATGAGAGAAATAAACTAGTTATTTATAGGGGTTGGCTATAGAGGGTCATATTTTTAAATTCAACCTATTTTTCGATGTTTTAACAATAAGAACTCCCAAAAACACAAAAATAATATTTTTCGGTCAAAATTGAGACAGCAGCCACCATGTAAGCGCAGGAACTCTGATTTTATTTTAAAACCATTTAGAATAAAATAAAATTAATTAATCTTAAATTTGTCATATTTATTTCAAAAATTTCCGTAAAAAAACTAATTAGTATACAACTAGAAAAATTATTTCGGTTTGATTTTGTTTGTTTGGGTTTTCTGGCACATCAACTATTATAGGTTATTTAATGAAGATGAACTGAGGAAATCCGCTTCTTTCACGAACAGGTTATGGGATTTATTATATTTTTTGGTTTCTCTTCTTACCTCCTGTTAATTTGCTGGTTTCTCTTCTTGGTCTATGAAGGCTGTTAAGGAATTATAAGGAAAGAAGACAGAAAAAAGATATCTTTTAATTTCAACTTGCATTTGGGATTTTTGCATGGACTCTATAGTGAGGAAATGTCTACCTGGACTATTTGAGAACAGTCGGTTTTCCCAGATCATGCGAAGAATTTCAATGGTCATTTTCGGGATGGATAATGTCAATTATTCGGTGTTTTAGTTGTGGTTTTCATGAGTCCATTAGTTGGTGTTTTTAGTCATGGGTTTCTGGTAACAGAGACAGCTGCTACTCGTGGAAAGGTTATTCAGAATGCCGCATAAAAACGGGCACGTGGGGCCTTCCACCAGCAACGAGAAAGATTTAAGTATTGTCATTTCGCCGGTCACATCTAAAAGAGAACGGGTTTCTTTTTTTTTCCGAAACGGTTCCTTTTTTTGCGCATGCGTCGCCCCTTTTCCAGTCTGAGTCTGGATACAAGACTCACTTCTTCCCGAAACAAAAGTATTAGGGCGTCGGTAAATTAAATAGTTTTGGGAACCTGATTGGACAGGGTAGTCACGTAGCGTGTGCTTTCAACAACATCCGCGCATTTTGATTTTGTCCTGCGCAAAAATAGATCTCGCGTTTGGAGCCAATCACGTTACATGGTTATCTATATATATTCTACGCTTTCTTTATAGTTCGCTCTCTTGCGTTCTGACTCCCAGCTGGACAGCTTTCACTCTCACGTGTGAGCTGAAATTTCGCCACATACAGAAAGAGCTAACAGCCAACATAGGAGAACATACAGCCAGCAAAAATAGGTTAATTACCATAAATAAATTGGTACATTTGCAACACTCCCATATGCATCGAATACATCGCTGTTATGTATCTTTTAGTTTTCCTGCACACATGCACACAGATATGATCGAACAAAAACACCCTTACATTCACACAATATTTTTATCAGTCACACCCACACACATACTAATATCTAATAATTAATATTTTGAACATTCTTCTTACTTTGTATAGTTTTTGTTTAGTTGTTACTACATAATATTGTGTGTTATATGTTGTCATGTTGTGAATTTTCTTTTTTCCGCAGTGTTCATTTCTTAGTGTTGTAAATTGTGGAACGACTCTCGAAGTGAACTAAATGACCAATACCATCCCTCACAGTTATCCACGAGATAACACCTCATTAAATCTTATTCTGATAAACGACTGGTTCTGCCTCAATTTTGACCCCAAAATTTTATTTTGCATTTTTCGATGTTTTAATAGACTGAACTTCCTAAAAAATTATCCTCATGGAATAAGAAGACATAACCAATATATATATAGTCTATTGCCTATCCCGATTGTTACATTTGATTTTCTGTCAGATCTTGTGCCTCCGACAACTTTCTGGCAGAGCGGAAGTTCATAGCTCTATAACTAAAAATCAACTGAACAAAACACGTTTCTGCACTGGTGGCTTCACGCATCGAGATCCTGTGAGCTAAAAAATAATAAGATATTTAATGACCAAAAATTTCGAGCTGACAAGATCTTATGAAAATCCAACTCATTCAATTTTGCCAGAAAGTGCAACGATTGTCTACAGTACCCTATGATTTTCTCTCCAATACCTTCTCATACAAACATTTGAGTAAATGTCGACTAACACTTACTAATATAAATTCAAACGTGTAAATCAATCAAATTCCTTCCCGCTCAAAATCAAAAACTTTAATCTCCAGCCTCCAAGATTTTACACACACACACACACACACACATTTATATATATATATATGTGTGTGTGTGTGTGTATCGTTAAAGTTGGGATTTAGCTGTGGAAAAAGGATAAGGAATTGACAGACTCGAACAGAGGAAAACAAGACACGTGAGTCACGTAGAGAGGAGAAAACTTTATTAAGAGCTTATGGGATAGAAAAAGGGTAAAGAAAAAGGGAGATTATTGTAAGAGTTATCGGACTTGTATGGTACTCTTGCAACATATATAAAGAACTACTAATTCCAACTCACCAGAAGGCACAACAACTAAGGGTCTCTATGACTTTCTCTCCCTTACCTTATTGTACTGACATTACTAAGACCAGTGTGAATGTATGACTAACCAGTTCCGACTAGTATACAGGGTGATTGAAAATAATCTCCTTATTTTATTGGAGTTATTTTTTCAGTCACCATCTATATGTAAATAAATCATTTTTACCCATGTACATGTTTCGATCACAAATTCCTAATGCTTGACTAAACTAATATTCGTTCTTGATGAGTGAAGAATCAATTTGTATCCTAAACTTCAAACTTTGATTTTTCCACTATGAAAAAAGGAGAAAAATAAATAAATAAATAAATAAATAGAAAGAGTGAGCTGGTGTGACAGAGTTAGGAATATTGTAGTAAGTTTTGTCTGACCTTATTTATAGAGGCTCGTGGTGTATGTTAGTCTCAGCCGTGAGATACAAAAACAAGGCTTCTCTGGCACCCGTGTCAGGCAGCTTTGACCGACTAACATCCTGACAAGCCATTACACATCTGTGCCATTCCAAACACAGTAGTCAGTGGCTCTGTGACAAAGTTAGGAACATTGTCGTAAGTTATGCCCGGCCTTATTCATGGAGAGTGGCCCAAATTCGGTTGCTTGCCTGCTGACCAAGTAAGAGAGAGATTGGGGAATGAATGAAGGAAGGAATGAAAAAGAGCATGGAAGCAACACAGTCCTGATAACACAATAAAAAATCGTAAACTAATTCTCAGCAACGATATCAAAATAGAACTTTATTATCTGAGCGGAAATAGATAAGATTTTCAACTGGAATAAAAAAGAAGTCTTTGTATGTAAACATATATAAACAAGGTTGTCCTTACAATGGAAAAAGCAATCATAGAAGAAAAAATCTTCTATGTGGGCTTGTAGTATTGTTTTCTGAAGATAACAAGGAAATGCTTACTTGATGATAATTTTTTTTTTTTTTTGATCAGCTGTATAATTTGTCGACAAATGAATGTTTCTGATGTGCGTGGCAGTGAACTGTAGCTGACATGTCGACTACGTCATTACATTGGTAGATTGTATAATATGCATCATGAAAATATTTAATGATTGCTTAGCTATCTATGGTCTACAGTGTCTTTTTGGAGTCTTTTGTGGTAGGTTTTGTTAGTTGCTTTTATTGTAATCTACTAAGATTCAGACTTTTGTTTTTTTCTTGCCATTGGTTGTTTTTGGAATCTATGTACGTGTAAATTCGATTTTGGCACTAAAATCTGTGCCTTAGTGTCTGGGATTTTTGTCCTATTTTTTAGAATTGATACCAAATTTATTTTTCCTTTATTTTAGTCTAGTTTAGTTCAAGAGACGATACAGGAATTGAGTCTGAAAACAAAAATTTTTGTTTATAATCAAAAAGGAGCATAGTGATTATATAGCGGGGGTGAAAAGGTTATTGTTTAACGCTATATTTTTTAAGGCACACAAATGAATAACGAAACTTCTTTAACAATACACAATAACGAAAGTTCTTTATTTGCAGCTTTGAATATGGTTTGTTCTTGGTGCTGCAAGACTCGTGGTGTTTCGGCTTGTTGGTTGTTTGAGACGAAATGGCTTAGCTAGATGTTGCGATGGCAGCGTGTCGTTGGACGTGTGAGGGAAGTATTCAAGGTCACCGTGTAGTTTTGTGTGTCTGGTAATTGGGGAGAGTAGGCGTTATCTCCATTAATGTCAACCAGAGGTGAAATGAGAGCTAGGTGTGTCGAGAGCAAAGTGGCGCTCGGATCGACATAGTAAATTTTTGTGGTGCTTGTGGAAGGCATGTTGAACGTATCTAATTCATATTCAACTGGGATTCCTTGGTCTAAAATATATTAGACGCAAAGAATCCATAAATTAGAAAGTTCCCTCGCTGAGTGTCCATGTTGCTGCTGCTAGGGTTAAAGCCACAGTGAGATGTCCTCACTGGGTGGCTTGTTTAGCTAAAAAGCATCGCTAAGCAGGGGCGACCAGAGACACGTCCGTTCTGGTCGCCGTCTCAAGCCGAAGAGAGTGTGTTTGGCCGCTCACCCGTTTTGCTAGCCGGAAATGAAGGTCCGGGCTGAATGGGATAAGTCATCCTGATTGGGTGAAATTCAGTGTTGAATTAAATAGCGCGCCAAAACAAAATACGAGATTTTCCTCTTCTCTACAATTATACAATTTAGAAATATTGTACAAGATATTACTTTGTGCTTCTAGAAAAGATTAAAAAAATGTAAAGTATATAAGACAAACTTTTTAGAACAGTTTACTACAATATATTCAAAACAAAGATTTAATATTTATCTAATCTCTCACCAGGTAAGATTTGGCACAAGGTCATTCTAATGTGGGGAGCCATACATGAGTCAAGACTCATCCATGGCTGTCCCCCAAAATTTTTGATCCCCTCAGCATTACCGTACTGGAGCACTTTAGGCACCAAGCTATGAGCTCAGACCTGTGTTTCAAAACATAAAAGTTTACATGCAAGTCGAGTTTCTGTGTTGGATTAGTTTGATTTGGTTTGGTTTCTGTTTTTGGTTTCTTTGTTTAATGGCATATCAACCTTTGTAGGTTATTTAATGCCAAAGCTATTCTCCTAGAAGAACAGTTGTGGTACTATTTAACCCATAGCTGGGAGGATAAGGGGCTTCATACCTTTCCCAAGGGTATTTACCCGAAAGGGAACGTAATAGCATGACTGGAGTATGAACTCGCTTACTACGATTCCGCAGTCCATCGCTTTAACCATTACACCATGAGGACACCCCTCGGTTTGATTTGGTTGGTTTTTATGGCATATCAATCCTTGTTGGTTATTCAATGCCAAATTCTATTTATTCAATGCCAAATCCTGTTTATACATATATATTAAATATACATGATTTGTAAACACATTTTGTTGATGACAATTTTAAACTGGCCTTGATTACAGTTAAATGGTTTCAAGTATTGCAATCTCATTGGCCTAGTGGGTAGAGTGTTCGCCAATGGCTTGGGAGACCGGGGTTCAATCTCAGGTCAAGTCATACCAAAGACTTAAAAAAATGGTACTTGATACTTCCTTGCTTAACACTCAGCATTATGAGGTACGTAGCAAAGGTAAAGTGGAGAAATCCGGGAGAAGGAGTAGCACCCTCCCTTACACCTCAGTGTAGTAGCTATTGAAAAGGGAGCCTTCGGGTCGCCTTTGACTATGGTTGCTATCTTATGTGGATAATTCTATTTACTAGTAATTATTTGTTGGTGCATAATTAAATGGTTTTAAATATTGCAATGTAACAGTAACAATTTACCATTAGTCATTTGTTTCTACTCATTTAAATAATTATATATGATATGTAAGATTAGTTTATTGGCGATTTCATTTTTAAATGAGTAAGAACTAATTTGTTTGCACACTAGTATTGCTATTGTTTCTACACAGTTAAATGATTTCCATTATTGCTATCTCACACTAAGAATTCTATTCAATATTAATTATTTATTTGCACATAGTAAACAGGTTACAAGTATTGCTATCTAAGACTAATTATTCTATTCAACACTATTCATTAGTAGAGTTAAGTGGTCCCAAATATTGCTGTGTATCATGAATAATTCTATTAAACATCAGTCATTTGTTCTATTTGCCAAATCCTATATATATATATATATATATGTATAATTTGTAAGGGAATAGGTTGTAGGCAACATTTGTTTGTACATCGTTAAATAGTTCTAAGTGTTGCTATTTATTGTTAAATGGCTTCAAGTTTTGCAAATTAAATGATTCTATTTAAAATTAGTCATTTAGTTGCACACAGCTAAGTAAAGTTGGCGACCGTAGTTGAGGGCTACCTGAAAGCTCCCTTTACAAAAGCTATTAGATCAAGGCGTAGGGGAGAGCGCTACTCTTTTCCTTGGATTGGTCCACTTTATCCTTGAAACGTACCTTCTAATGCTGATTGTTAAGCAAGGAGGTATAAAGTACTATTTTTTAAATCTTTGGTATAGCACGAACTGAGATTGAACCCCCAGTGTCCCAGGCCATTGGTAAACACTCTACCACTGGGCCAATGGACTGGTCTAAAATATTGCTATTTAACATTACTAATTGTATTCATCAAGTATTCCTATCTAATTCAGTACTAATCATTTGTTTACACACAGTTAATTGGTTTTAAGTATTCCAATTTAACTCTAATAATTCTCTTTAAGTTATTTGTCATTTGTTGCTGCTTCCCACCAGACAAGACTTGACACCAGGTCAATGACCTGAAGGTCTGCTTAAAGTGGGGATTAGGGGAAGGGAAGGTCAAGCGCGAGCCAGCCGAGCCTTGAACCCGACTGGTCTTTGCTGGTCATTGGCCCACTTAGTGCAATGTGGGCCTGATGAGCCTAGCTGGACATGAACCCAAATCTGGGTCCAGGCACATATGCCTGATTATAGCTTGAACTTGACAGCAAGGTCCAGTGCTATACAAGGGGGTCAATGGTATATCAACTATTGTAGGTTATTTAATGCCAAATACTCTTTATACAAATATATTAAATTTATATGATTTGGTTTGGTTGGGTTTTATGGCATATCAACCATTGCAGGTTATTTAATGCCAAATCCTCTTTATACATATATATTGAATATATATGATTTGGTTGGGTTTGGTTTTATGGCATATCAACCATTGTCGGTTATTAGTGCCAAATACTCTTTATACTAATATATCAAATTTATATGATTTGGTTTGGTTTGGTTTGGTTTTATGGCATATCAACCATTGTTGGAAATCTAATGTCAAATCCATTTTTATACAAATAAACAGTTCTATTTCAAACAATTCAGTTAAATGTCAAAACAGTTCTATTTTAAACAATTCAGTTTTGCATACAAATACATTCTGTTTAGCATAGGTACACAGTTTAGCTCTATTTAACCCATTGATAGGACCCTTTTAGCTGCTACCACTCTGGGCCAGAGTGGACCTAGGAGTGAAGGCAATGAAGGGGTACTCCGCATTCCCCAAAGCTCCAGTATTACTGGAATCTCACCATCAGATTGTTTACTGTCATATCCAGGACAATCGCAGATATGCAGTCGGTGTATTCTACAGCTTCAGTTGGCTGGGCAAGGTTTCAAATATAGTAAATGATTAAGTAGTTCTATTTGACCCATAGATAGGACTCTTTCAGGTGTTACTACTCTGGGTAAGAGTGGACTGGGAATAATGTCAGTGAAGGTGTACTCCATATTTATCAATGCTCCAGGATTGGAGGTGCATCAGATGCACTTTAGTGTCCTACCTAGGACACTTATTGGAGAGTGAAGTCTTACTCCTCTGTGAAGATGAAATCAGTGTATTCTACAGTGCCAGCTAACATAGCAGGTGAAAGAAAGATCATCAGTTCAAACACTTTCAATATCTGAAAACATTCTATGTTAGTGGATTATAAATTTTTTTTATACCTTATCATTAATAATAAATCAAAATGTGTTTACATTTTTGGTGTGGTTGGGGACACTCTGGATAGTTTGTTATTAAGTTCAGCATATGGTAAAAGATTAGCCCTATTTTACAATACTTTATAAGCTTATTTTGTTGTATAGCCATGATACAACAATACAAATATATGGATATGTAAAATGTTCATATGCATAGAAATCCCAAAACACTCGAAACACTGATGACTTTCTTTAGTTCAGGTACGAAACGTTTATTAACTTTTTTTGAATTTAGTCTATCGACACGCGGAGAGAGAGAGAGACACAATTTTTACTATGCTGACTGTTCCATCTGACCCAACAAACACGCGGCACATCCCATAGGCCTCAACTGGACTGGCTTCGCTCAGATTTGAATCTCCACTAGCCTCGCTCAGAGACAAATCTCAAATAACTGCTTTTTTCAAAAATTACCAAAATTCCCAGCCCATCGCTTCTGAGCATGATGTCATTCACACCCCAGTCCTATTTTCTATCTGGGGTTTTTATTATGACATTTGTGATTGTCACATCCCCTGCGCGCGAGCGTGAGCACCTGCATTAATAGCCGAACAGTTCTAAGCCTAACCAAACCGAATGATAAGATATAACCAACGAAAAATGATAATATAAAAAAACGATCCTTCTGCAATTATATAACAATTTAATGTCCAAAGGTATGCACTTTTTTCACCACTCAAAAAATTTTTGACTTATGCTGCAAACTAACTAGAAAAATTAGATGCATTAAACAAAAAGACTTTTCTGTAATCAATAAATTAGATTAAAGAAAAAGAAAATTTGACCATTTCTAATTGGGTTAGATGACTCAGTTATTGATAGCATTTAAATTGTTTATTTAAAAAATTATTTTTCAAAATATTATCTTAAATAAAGACTAATGTCTGTGTCTTATATTTGGTCTATATTTCACTCTGAAATATTTTTTGCAAAACAGTTTAGCTAAATAAAAGCTTTGAAGATAAAATCTTTATGTTTTGACACTGGAGTTTGAATTCACTTACTCCAATCGCACATTAGCCAATATGTCAGTGGGACTCTCACATATATATATATATATATATATATATATATATATATATATTATTCTTTATTTTCATACCTATACTATAATCCTGGGGGTGTGAAAAAAAACAGATGATTCAAGTTGTAGGTAATAAATATTACACAAACTGATATCTGGGAAAAAATTCAATAAAAAAAGAAAAGATTAAAGACATTTGTACTGTTTTTTAATGCTATTTTTTTTTCTGGTGGCTGGTTTATCAATAAAATGTTGTTTGGGCCAACTCTCTCTAGACAGAATTATCCTGATAATAATATATATATATATATATATATAATTGAGAAACAAGGAAATCTATAATAATATTCCATTATAAATTTATTTCACATGTTTGCTGGGATCTTCATATATATATATATATATATATATATATATATGTGTGTGTGTGTGTGTGTGTGTGTGTGTGTGGAAAAGATGGAAATAAATCCAACAGTGTGAAAATGTAGAAATGAAAAAACACAAGGTCTTCAAAAAATGATTTAATTCATAGAATTATATGCTAATGTTCTCGCTCTCCCCCTCTCTCACTCTCTGTATCTCTGTATATATATATATATATATATATATATATATATATATATATATATATATATATATTGTAATTTACTAAGCTTTTTGTTTAGATGTGGCACAAGACCATATGAATGGAACACCTATGAACACTAGTGAACGTTTGTTAGTCTAGCTTGCTTGACCATTGCAACACCCAAGCAAACCTTCACGAGTGAGTTCGAGTCTCATGGAGTGTTTCATTTATAGGGCCTTGTGCCACATATAAACAAAAAGTTTAGTAAATTACAACTAAACAAAGAACAATTAAACACATAATAGTTTAATGTTCCCGCACAAAATAATTATTCCCCTTGAAATAATTTATCAGGTTGTTTTTTTCCTTAACACCGTATATTGCCATGTATTGTGGGTAGACATCCATTGTTACGGTGCTTCCGGTTTAGTTTTGATTCCAATCATGTCTCTGTTGGGCTGAAATTTACACAGCACAAATATCAAAACAAAGCATATATATACACTTTTTTATTTTTTAATTTTCATTTTAATATCTCAATATGGATGAATTACAGAAGTTAGAACATTTGTCTTTAGTGTCTAAAGTCTGTACGGAGTTAGACAATCATTTAGGTTTGAATGACAAAGATGTTGGTAAGTAAGGAAAAAGTTTGATTTCTATTTGATAGATAATTTGATTTAATTTTGAAAGTTTTTCATCAGTTTAAGAAAATGATTTTACAGATATAAATACTAATTAGGACAGAAATTGATCATGTGTGTAACCGTATCAGTATTGATTGTTTTAAATATTGATACTACATTCACGACGATCATTGAACACAGTGAAGCAAAAAGGTTTAATAAAGTTTTTTTTGTAAATAAAAACAAATTTTCTTTTTTCTTTTTATAGATAAAAACGAACAAAGCTAAAAAAAATCTGTAAAAATACAAACAAAAAACTAAAACAAGAAAGAAAGATAAATGAATGTATACATAAATAAAAGCCTTAGTTAGACAAACATCTTTATTTTTGTAACTGTATAAATCCTTACACGTGGGACAAATTTAAAATGATGCTTTTTTTTAGATGATTTTTAGTTTAATTTTTAAGTTTGAATAAAATAAGATTTTTTTTATTGGTAAAAATGATAATAATGATTTCAAGTGTTTTGATTAAAAAAAAATGTTGTGAGGTCTAATTTCATGATAAGCGGAAGTTTCATTTTGTTTTCTGAGCTAATCAAGAGTTCAACTGTGAAAATGTCATTTTATCACTGTCTCTATAATTTTGTATTATAATTTAACTGCCCGTGGTGTAATGATTATTGTCATAAGAAATGGACACGGCAACTCGAGTTCAAATCCTGGACGAGAATGATTGCATTTCACATAGCACTAAAACCCTTGGGAAAGGTATGAATCTAATTATTCTCCATCCAGCTATGGGTAAATAGTAGGACAGGCTGAGTTCTTCAGCCTTGGTGAGGCAACTAGTCTAGGAGAAGGAAAACTCTGAATTCAAACCTGTTAAACTCCGTTTAAAAATTGACCTTGTGTCATATCCTGTCCGAGCGGAGGGGTTGGTAAATAGGATTATAATTCAACTTTTTTTTCACCACTTATTCTATAAGTCCAAAATTTCCTTGTTTTGTTCCTAACGTGTTCAGAAAATCGTTTTTTCCCCTTTTTTAAGAAGTTAAATTATTTACTAATCTTAACGGCATGTCAATCCGTCATGGGTTATTTTATGCCTAGTGTTTCGGAATCACGTTTATTGTACAATTATATTTACATTTTCGTGGAATTGTTTCTTAAGAGATTTGTGCTGTTATATTAAATTTTATTTGTGCTGTTATATTAAATAATTTGTACACAGTTGTATGATTTAAAAATGCTTATCTAATTTTAATCATTATATGGTAGTAATTATTTCTATTTTATAATAATCGTTTTTGTGCATAGTTAGAAAGTTTCAGGTTGCTAATAGTAATAATAATCCTTAGTAAACAATTATAGCTTCAAGTAACTATTCTTGATACAAATAGTTTTTAAGCAGCGTATCACAAAACAACAGCTGTATAGCTACTTACTTCCCATCTCGCAAACCATCCAAGTAAGATGAACAAGATTGGCTGGCCACTGCTGGAGAAGCAAGGATGGACTCATAAGCAACGTTCTCCTATGGACTCCTACACATGGACACACTAGTACTGGCTGATCAGTAAAGACGTGATAGATCAGTTCTGTAGAGGACCTGCTGGATGTAATGAATGCTAGGGACGGATGGAGAGAGAGAGAGAGTCAAGGGACTCCATCAAATCAGCATGATTTGAGGTAGATGGTACTATTCTGGTATTGAGCCACCTACTGAATAAAAAAATGAACAGTCTTGTGTAGATAGTTGGTCTAGAGTTAAGGATGAATCCTTGTTTACCTGTTAGTGTTGTATAGCAGAGAAAGACAACAATGCTGATGTATAAAAATATAATCTGCTTCTTTTCTTTTCATTATCCAAAATATATGGTAGAATGAAAGAGATAGTCGAAGTTTGCTCAAATACAGGAGCAATGGCACTGTTCTTCTGCAAAACCTTTCTTTCCCAGGCTCTGACTTCCTTATAGCATGACACCCATGCAATATATGCCGTATGTCTGCTGGAGAATTTTTATATCTCGCCCACAGCCAATTTCAAAACACACCTTTATCATGACAGGAGTGACATATGCATGCAACCATGGTTCACCTGCTTGACCTTTCCAACTTGAACTTGCAGCTATGAAGTCAAGTTCAAAGTTTTTAACTGGCACACAATTTATCACTAAAATAAAATAATCAACTAGTGTCCTTAGTTATATTACAGTAGTAGTCTACACTTTCTAGATGTCTAGCCTCACTATCAGTTGTAACTTAGCATCATACCCAAGACATCTCTTTTTGAGAGAAAGGCTCAAGTTAGTATATTCCAAGCCTTATTGATAGGGCTCAAAATTTTAAAGTTTAGTGTTCTTTGAGGTTTATGTAAAACATAAGTTTTAGTGTTCTTTGAGGTTTATGTTTTAAAATACAATGTGCAAATATTTTTTATATTTTTATTTTCAAATTTCTTTCAATATTTGAGAATTCTACATTGATACCAGCAAAGAAAATTGTGAAGTATGATTATATTTGTCGCTGCCTACCACCAGACAGGACTTGACACAAAGTCAATGACCCGAAGGTCAGCTTAAAGTGGGGATTGGGAGAGGGGAGGTTGGGCACAAGCTGATGCTCGAGCCCTGCTTGACTATGTTGGTAATTGACCCACTTAGTGCAATGTGGGCCTGATGAGCCTAGCTGGACTTGGACCAAAATCTGGGTCCAGGCACATATTCCTGATTATAGCTTGAACTTGACAGCAAGGTCCAGTGCTATACAAAGGTGCCAATGATGCAGCTTGCCCACCTGAAGTATGATGTTAGAATAGTATCTGTATTGATTGAAATTCAGATATCTGTAAAGTTTTATAAAAAGAAAAAAAAGGTCATGTTCAAAGTTTGTTAAAAGTTCTATAGTACCAAACAACATTCAATATAATTATTGATTAAGGATTACATGTGTTTACCCAACCTCTCCACCATGAGTAGGATATGACACAAGGTCAGTTTTGAAGCAGAGTACTACAGGATATGGCACAAGGTCAGTTTTGAAGCAGAGTACTAGAGGATATGACACAAGGTCAGTTTTGAAGCAGAGTACTACAGGATATGACACAAGGTCAGTTTTGAAGCAGAGTACTACAGGATATGGCACAAGGTCAGTTTTGAAGCAGAGTACTAGAGAATATGACACAAGGTCAGTTTTGAAGCAGAGTACTACAGGATATGACACAAGATCAGTTTTGAAGCAGAGTACTATAGGTTTGAATTCAAAGTTTTCCTTTTCCTAGACTGGTTGTCAAACCAAAGTTAAAGAACCCAGTCTGCTCTACTATTTACCTGGCTTATGATTTACAGTGTATTTACCTTCACATCAAGGACACCCCTTGGGACAGTCATTTTTTTTTTTTAAGTAAAATAAGTTTAACTAATTATTAATGGATAAAAATTTTTTTGAATTTACATCATTTTGGGGTAATTTTTTAAAAAATTTGTCCAAACCTGTAAGGGGTGGGGATCCCTGTGGTGTAATAGCCAAAGTGCTGGACTGTGACCTCAAAGTGAGTTTAAACTTAAGTTGCATTATTATGTTCACCTTTGAACTATTACCCTTGGGAAGGGCATGAATCCCCTTATCACCCCAGCTATGGGTCATATAATATCACTGCTGTTCGTCTACAAGGATGGCTTTGACATTGAATAATCCATGAAGGTTGATATGCCATTAAACCAAGAAACCAAACCAAACCTTCATTATTATTTTATCCCTAGTTATACTCCATCTTAGAAAAACTGCTTTTTGAATGTATCACTTTTGCTAGTATCACTGCTATTCTTCTACAAGGATTGCTTTGGCATTTAATAACCCATGAAAGTTGATATGTCATTAAACAAAAAGACCAACCCAAAGAGCACCGAAACTACAATTCCAAGACTAAATAGACCAAAATAAATAAATTAATATAATTCATTTTTTAAATGTTTTAATGCTGTTTTTATTATGCTACCAACAACTGTAGATGATTGCCCAGTCGGCTGGGGCTGTAGAATACACCGACTTCATTTCTGCAGGGGGGGGGGGTTAAGACCCTCCCACCAATGAGTATCCTGGATATGAGATTAAACAATCTGGTGGTGAGGTTCCAATAATGCTGGATCTTTGGAGAATGCAGAGCACTCCTTCATTGCCATCGCTCCCTGGTCCACTCTTGTCCGGAGTGATGGCACCTGATGGGGCCCTATCTATGGGTCAAATAAAACTAAACTGCATCATTTGAAATAGAACTGTTTGACCTAACTGAATAGCTTGAAATAGAACTGTTTTTGACAATTAAACTCTGTACTTACATTTAAACAGTGTACTTATGCTAATCTGAATTGTTTGAAATGGAACTGTTTTTGACACTGAAACTGTACTTATGCTAAACTGAATTGTTTAATATAGAACTGTTTTGACATTCAACTGTGTGTAAACAAAATCTGTACTTATACTAAATTGAATTGTTTGAATTAGAACTGTTTGACAAAACTGAATAGCTTGAAATAGAAATGTCTTTGACAATTAAACTGTGTACTCATGCTAAATTTAATTGTTTGAAATAGAACTGATTATTTGTATGAAAAGGGATTTGGTATTAAATAACCTACAAAGGTTGATTTGCCATAAAACTCAACCAACCAACTGTAGATGATAAAAGAATTAAAGAGGAAAAACATTTTGATTTCAGGGCAGTTTAAAATTGTTTCAGAACAGTTAAGGGACAGTGGTAAAAAAAGTTTGTCTGCAGTCTTGCTTTTTAAATTTAAGTATCCCCATCCAGGATTTGAACTTGGATCTCTGAGTTCATTTTTTATGATGATAACCATTACCCTATGAGTGTCTTTTGTGCACCGTCTTGTAATGGGAAGATGGATGGGTAATAAAAATTTGCAGAAGCGGCTTGAATAGTTTTTCAAGTTTCATTATCCATCGATCTTCCCATTACAAGATGGTGCAAAAATACTGATCTCAAAGTTTGTCCTTCGACTTATCCTACTGCCCATCTGGAATAGAGGTGTTATCTTCCCCTATTCGGTTTCGGTTTCTTTGTTTAATGGCATATCAACCTTTGTAGGTTATTTAATGCCAAAGCCATTCTCCTAGAAGAACAGTAGTGGTACTATTTAACTCATAGCTGGGAGGATAAAGGGCTTCATACCTTTCCCAAGGGTATTTGCAAAAAGTGAATGTAATAGCACGACTGGAGTACGAACTCGCTTTCTACGATTCCACAGTCCATTGCTTTAACCATTACGCCACGAGGACACCCCCTATCTTCTCCTATGAACCAATATTTACCAATATGTGAAGTTAGGAGGAATGGATATATTTCTATCTTTCCGTTGAGTATTAGCTCTATGTGAAATGTAAACAGCCTTGTCTGGGTTTTGAACTTTGGGTGCCATCCCCATTTCCTGCTACATTAACCATTATGATGCTTGTAACTCATAGACTTTTAACTTATCAGAAAATTGTAGTCTTAAAATTCATTGTTTAAATTTCTCTTTTTTTTTTTTTTCTTTTCAGCTGAATTTGTCATTTCCCTTGCTGATAAAAATGAGACCTTTGAAAAATACAAGATGGCGCTTACAGAAAATGGTGCAGAATTTTCTGTAAGTAAATTCACCAGCTGTTTGATTGGCTAGCAATATTTGCGTCAAATCTTTTCTGAACATTGTTGTATTTGAGCATTTAATATTACCAGGTTGAGTCAAAAGTTTTGTTGTTTTTTTTTTGTTTTGTTTTGTTTTTCAGCCTAGTCATTTAGGACTGTATGTAGAATATGCTGATTGCATCTCTGAATCGGGGTAAAACTATCCCCCTACAAGTCTCCTGGGTATGGTATTAAATTACATTTGATGGTGACACTCCAGTCTTGGTGTTTGGGGAATGTGGAATATCCCTTCATTACCATTACTCTCAGGTCCACTCTGACCCAGAGTGGTCATATCAGTTAGGCTCCAATCTGTCGGTCAAATAGAACTGTTTAACCATTTAACTGTATGCAAACAAATGAACTCTAGCTCATTTAAAAATGTTACCTACAAACTATTCATTGATAAATTATATATTTAATGTATATATGCATAAACAGGAGTTAGCATTAAATAACCTACAAGGGTTGATATGCCATAAATACCAGCCAACTAACCTTGACTGTTTTAGAGATAAAAAAAAACCTCCTCACAATCTCCATTCTAGCAGGAAATGAGCCATGGCTTGAAAAAGATGTCTATGTGAGGGTGCAAAGTCTGGACTGTAGTCAGGGTGAGGCAGCACTTCCAGCCTCTGAGCTTCTTCAAGTTTGCACTTGGTCACATTGTTAGTGTGTACTGAGTCATTGTCATGTTATAGACATGTACATCTTCGGTTGACCAATGTTGGGTAGTGGGCTTTCAAAGCATCAGTTATTTGCTGCAGTTGTTGACCATAAAGGTTAGCGTTCATAGCCTGATCCTCAGGGACACGATCAGAGTGCAACACACCCTCAAAATTCCTCCAAACACATAAAATGACTTTTCAACTGCCCTTGTTGAACAACAGGTTCTGAAACCTGGTCAGAATGAAGGCACTGATTTCTTTTATTGAGATTATGAAAATAGATTCGTTTTTCATCCCCAGTTGAAAAAATGGACATCTCAAGGATTTGCCTACCTTTAGTTGTCTGAATTTTTGAGATGAAGCTTGATGATTTTTATCATTAAGGGTTATTTCTACAAAAAAAAATAAATAACTAAAAAATCTGAATATGAGTATATGTAAAAAATCATACATAGTAGTAGTAATCCTACTCAAGTAAGAACATAAGGTTTATAAGTCCCAAAAATTCACTTTCAACTGTCCAGTAGGACACGTAGCATAATGGTTGTAGTTTGAAGTTCTGTGTAGGTTCCCAAGTTCGACAAACACCTGAAGAAGGCTGGAGAACATATCGGCCGAAACGTTGTGGAAATAACAATAAAGATGAAGACAATAGTCCAAAAACCCTTAATGATAAAAATTGCCTACCTTTGTTTGCAAATTTTCTCATGTCGGTTCATAAAAAATTTCTCAACAGCATCTGTTTACAAGGCCTAGCTTATGGTGGTGTTGATTGATGGTGCTTTGTGAAGGACCAAGGAAAACTTTGAATTCAAACCTGTTAAACTCCGCTTAAAAAAATTGACCTTGTGTCCCAAGCGGAGGGGTTGGGTAAATATGATAAACTGATAAAAAGTTGAACAAAAGTTAAATTTAGTTTAAATTTAGCCACTACAAGTTCTAAAAAGTCAGTGCATATTATACATGAGAATATTTGTTTTCTAGAATTTCGTAGACCAAATTCTCTTTTTTGTTTAATTTCATTTAGGATTCCTTGATTGCGAACTTGCTTCGTCTGATTCAGAAAATGAAACCAAAATCTAAATCAAACAATGGACCATTGAAACAGGAAAGCAAAGAAAATTTTGTTGAAAAAGATCCAGAACTTAAAAAGAAATTATTTCCTGGACTAGCGTTACCAGATGACCCCAAAGTTCGGGTACGTATTTTGTTATTTTTGGAAGATCATCATTGTATGAGGTAAAGAAATGATAGGGTAAAAGATACTCATTGAATTAATAGGCCAAAGTTGAAATCCAGTTTGTGACTGATTTCTTGTAGTGACATTGATCCTAAAAATCTACACAGATTCTATGTTTTTTAGGTGGCGGTTGTGGTATAATGGTTATAATCCACTGCGCTAGTTTAATCTAAAATGATTTAATAAAAAGCAAAAGCAGAAGCTGCTCGGTGGCGCCAGGAGTGGCAGTACCGCCTTAAGCTACCGAAACTGTGTTATCACCCTGGATGGTGGCTGATGAGGCTAGGGTATCGCACGTGCTTCCACACGTTGTATGATGAAAAAAAAAAAAAAATAAAAAAATAAGAAAAAAAAAAAAAAAAAAAAAAGCAAAATATTTTATTTCCTAATACAGAAATCACTCAAATCTTATTTCAATATTTATTTGTTCGTCTGTATTTGTCGTGTTATTTTTAGTCTTTAATCTAAATTTTTTCATGTTAAAATAATTATGATTTTACATTTTATATTCTTAGGGATCAGTACTGGGACCTTTTATTATTTTTAATATTCTTGAATGAATTTACAAAAAGGTATAAAATCAGTAGTGGAACTATTTACTGATGATGTTAAAAACTTCTTGTTAGGCTTGTTTAAAAATGTTTAGATATGATTTATTTAATATATATATATATATATATATATATATATATATAAGGGATTTAGCATTGAATGACCTAGAATGGTTGATATGCCATAAAACCAAACTAAACCAAGCATTACCGCTTCATTTTTCATCATCTATTTTAGCATATCTATTTACTGATGATATTAAACTACTTGTTAGACCATAATCAAAAGAAATAAAACAAGTTGATCTTAATAAATTGTCATATTGGGAAAATTTTTTGAAAATAAAAATTCAATATAGAAAAATGTAAAATATTACAAATTGGATTCAAAAACATTTTCAAAGTTGAATATAGATTAAACAACACGGAAATCAAAAAATTAAATGAGGAATACAATCAAGGGGTTAGCTTTGATGATACATTTAAAGCTGATAATCATATTTTGTCTATTGTCTCAAAGGCTGGATGATTCAAAATTTTATTCCAAGGGAGGCAAATGTTATTTAAAAAATATATAAAACCCTAATATGACTTCATCTTAGGGCACCTCTGGTGGTGTAAAGGTTAGCAAGCTAGACTCGCAAACCTACACGAGTGAGTTCGAGTCTCATTGGGCGCCCCATTCATTCAGCCTTGTGCCACATCGAAGCAAAGAGCTTTGTAAATTGCTAATATGACTTCATCTAGAATATTGTATACTCTGAGCTCCTGTGTCGAAACATGGAAATTAGCATGTAATATTCAGTTTTGAGGGTATACAAAGATGATTGATAGAATAATAAAAAGATTACTGTTACAGGGATAGATTAGAGAAATTAGGATTAACTACCAGAAAGAAGAATAATCTAAATGAAACTTTTAAAATAATCTAAATTTTGAAAAAGAAAAATCTAAATGAAACTTTGAAAATAACCTAAACGAAACTTTGAAAATAATCTAAACTTTGAAATAATCTAAATGAAACTTTGAAAATAATCTAAATGAAACTTTGAAAATAATCTAAAAGAAACTTTGAAAATGATCTAAACTTTGAAAATAATCAAGGGAATTTCTAATTAAGGTAGACATTTTTTTTAGTATTTCTTCTCCAACAGGAAATTTTCTGTCAAGACAGATTTCAAAAACCAAGTCTACTAATCAACTGGATTTTTTTTTTGCTAATAGAATAATATATTTTTGGCACAAATTGCCTAATCAGATCAAAAACAGCAATAGGGTAGAAAAGAATAAATTAAATTGGATGATTTCAGAAATAATGATAACAATAAGAATTTTAGAAGGCATTTTTGGGAATTATCAGATGAATTACTTATTATAGTTTGATTTGTATATAGGTATTGTATTAATAGTATATGTTCTGTACAAAGATTCTTGCTTTTTTTTTAATGTTGATGTGAGAAAATATTAAAAAGGGGAGATGCCCAAGGAGGCATAACTAAATAATAAAACTCCTACGGGACTTTGACATACATACGGATCACCTAATCTCAGCCAGAAGACCAGACCTAATAATAAATAACAAAAAAAGAGAACTTGCAAAATTGTTGACTTTGCTGTCTCGGCTGACCACAGAATAAAACTGAAAGAATGTGAAAAGAAGGATAAGTACCTCGACCTTGCTAGGGAATTGAAAAAACTATGGAACATGCAGGTGACAATTATATCAATTGTAATTAGTGCATTTGGTACAGTAACTAAAGGATTATTAAAGGGACTGGAAGACTTGGAAGGTGGCAGATGAGTGGAGACCATCCAAACTACTACATTATTGAGAACGGCCAGAATACTGAGAAGAGTCCTGGAGATTTAGGAGACTTGCTGTCACTCAAACTCCAATGAGAGACCATCAGCTAACGCTGATGTGAAAAACCCTAATGAGTAAATAATAATAATAAAAAATGGATCAGTTTTTTCACTGTTGTTTTTTTTGTCTTTGTCCAATACTATTTGTTAGTCACACCACCTAATAAGTAATGAGGAGGTGTCCTCGTGGTGTAATGGTTAAAGCGATGGACTGCGGAATCGTAGTATGCAAGTTTGTACTCCAGTCGCGCTATTACGTTCACTTTCGGGCAAATACCCTTGGGAAAGGTACGAACCCCCTTATCCTCCCAGCTATGGGTTAAATAGTACCACTACCGTTCTTCTAGGAGAATGGCTTTGGCATTAAATAACCTGCAAAGGTTGATATGCCATTAAACAAAGAAACCAAACCAAACCTAATAAGTAATGAGATATTTTATTGTTATGGTAACAGAAAACTTAGCAAAATAAGTATTCCTCATTTTAAGTATCTAGTATTTCTTATTCCTCAATAGTGAAACCAGTTTACCAATACATTACAATAAGCTTTGTATACAGCTTCAAAATTTAGACCAAATATTAATACAATAAATACAAAAACTTGACAAATTTTACTTGTATTTGTTGTATTAATTATAATGTTTTGATGTATATTTTTCTTTTCCTCTACTTAAAAAAGAATAATATACATCTATATCCTTGCCCTTGAGGTCATAATAATTACGTGGATGCTTATTTCTAATTCTCTTGGGAAGATGTGGCCCTGGAGGTGACCGTGTCCTCTGTAAAGAGTACAGATGTAACTTACAAAACACATTCAGGTTAATTGACCACACAATGACCATGACTAGTTAATTTAGCGTCACTTGTGTGCGATATGGACTGTTGGCTCAGTTGTAGAGTTTCGGTTCTGCAATCTGTGGTCACTGGTTTGATCTCCAGTGGTGGAGATCACGGTATACACTGCTGATGAGACCTAATAAGGTCAAAACAGTTGTCCAGTGTTTTTGTATGTTGTGCATAAGTGACTACCGGATTTTCTGGTCATGGTAATTCAATTCACAATTCTAATATTTTATATAAATTTAGTGATAATTATAATCTTAAATTTTTTATTTAAAAATTTATGTACAGTAATTAATATTGTATCTGACATATGGTTTATAGAGATATTTCAGGGACTCTTGCTCACTGCAATCCATATATACCAATATTAAACTTCAGTAGATAACCCTCTTTTCATAATACCAGTAAATGGTACATTCGGTGATATTGGTATATAATTATTTTTATGTTAAATGTACATTTAATATGGTATTTGTTTTTCATGTTAGTAATTGTAAAAGTTACAATCCTGGGGAGGAGAAACCAATGTTATACTAGGATTCCTGCTTGAAAGTTGATTAAAAACACATTTTCCCTAGGTGAAAATGCTAGGGAGTGACACATTGGTTGTAAATAGATGGCATAGATACTACACTTTGATCCATGGTAGATGTCATGATTTTTATGTAAATAATCTCCTAAGGTAGTTTAATCTAAAATTATTTAATAAAAAATTTTTAAAAAAATTATTTGAATATATAGAGATTAAAAATATTTACAATTTACAAGGATTTCTATTTATTTATCTATTCAAAAAGATTATTTGAATATATAGGAGTTTTTATTTTATTAAAAAAATTGTTGGAATTCTTTAATGTAAATATATATATATATATATTTTTTAATTTCTTTGAATATATGAAGATTCATAAGAATATTTGAATATATATAGATTTTAAAAAATATTTGAAGATATAAAGATTGAAAAAAGATTTGGGGATATATAAAAATGTTTATTTTATCATTAAAAAATTGTTTTAATTTATATACATATATATTTTTAAAAATTTGAATGTTTAAGAATTTAAAAAAAATTATTTGAATATATAAGAATTAAAAAAAAATTATTTGAATATATAAGAATTTTAAAAAATTATTTGAATAGATGACAATATAAAAAAATTATTTGAATATATAAAGATTTTAAAAAATTATTTGAATGAAAATATTCAATAAAAAATTATTTGAATATACAAGAATTAAAAAAAAATATTTGAATATATGAGAATATAAAAAATTATTTGAATATATGAGGATTTAAAAAATTGTTTGAATATATAAAGATTTTAAAAAATTATTTGAATGAAAATATTCAATAAAAAAATTATTTGAATATATAAGAATTTTGAAAATATTATTTGAATTAGGATTTTACTTTAATTTTAAAAAATTGTTTGAATTCATATACATATAGTAAAAAAAATTATTTGAATGTATGAAGATTTTTATTTTATTTAATAGAAATTTGTTTGAATTTATTCACACACACACGCATGCATATATATATATATATATATATATAATTTATTTGAATATTTAATGATTTAAAAAAATATTCAAATATATAATAAAGATTTTAAAAATGTAAAGATTTTTATTTTATTAAAAAAATGTTTGAATTTATATACATTTATATATTTTCTAATTATTTGATATATAAGGATTTTTATTTAGTTTAAAAATTGTTTAAATTTATGTACATATATATATATATATATATATATATATATGCTTAAAATATTTTTTGAATATATAAAGACTTTTATTATTTTGGTTTTGCAGGTGATGTTAGATGCCGACTATGAAAAGAATGAAGACAAAAAAGTTGCCAATGAAATGATGGGAGAACTAGAAGCTCTCTTTGGGAAACCTCCTGAAGAAGAAAAACCTAAAAAGTCCTCAAGGTATGAATTGTTTTTTTTTATTTATTTGTTTGTTGGTTTTTTTTAAACTGCTTTATATACAATTTTAACCATTTATTAGAAATTATTTCAATTTTAAGATTTAAATAATGTATGGTCAATTGAACAATTTGTATAATAAAAGGATAATGTGTAGACTTTTGTTGAAATAAGTTAGTACTAATTTGAAAAAATATTATGAAGTCTGTCTTGATACTTTTTGAATTAAATGTTTTTTTGGTAAAACACAGGACTGTGCCAGTGTAACACCCTTCATACTCAGCAGACTGAGCTCCTTATGATTTTTTTCTTTTAACCTAAACTGAATACTCATCTCAAGGGTTAGATTTGAAGACATTATTAGAAGAAGAGTTTCAAAGATGCCCTGGCCAATGAAAAACTCACTGGAATAAGTGTTAAATGTCACGTGAATTATTCTAGATGAAAATCATCATTTCATTCTTTGTTCATTTATGTCTTGGTAAATACAATTCACCTGTTTAAAATGATTGAAGATGGATTTTTGTGTTCTATATAATTTGAGGCCATAATTTTAAAACTAACTTTAACATATAATAATCCAACTTGCTGTTCAACCTACCAACTTCAAACAAGAAATGGCATTTTAAAAATAAATATATGAGTGTTGTTCAGTAAATAAGGTGAAATATTGTCTAAGGAGTTGGCACCATTCATGGTTTGGCTTTTTTCAAGGAAATCAATATTAATGAATTCCAGAAAACTGTCTTGCCCAGTCGGCTGGGGCTACAGAATACATTGGACTGCTCCTCTGCAGAGGGGTAAGACCCCCCACCCCCCAATGAGTGTCCTGGTATATGATATTAAACAATCTGATGGTGAGATTCCAGTAATGCTGGAGCTTTGGGGAATGCAGAGCACCCCTTCATTGCCATTGCTCCCAGGTCTGCTCTGGCCGGAGTGGTAGCACCTGATAAAGGGTCCCATCTATAGGTTAAATAGAACTAACTGCATACTTATGCTAGACTGAATTGTTTGAATTAGAACTGTTTGACTAAACTGAATAGCTTGAAATAGAAATATTTTTGACAATTAAACTGTACTTACATTTCAACTACATGCTTATACTAAACTGAATTGTTTGAAATGGAACTGTTTTTGACATTGAAACTGTACTTACACTAAACTGAATTGTTTAATATAGAACTGTTTTGAAATTTAACTGTGTGTAAATAAAATCTATACTTATACTAAACTGAATTAGAACTGTTTGGATAAGCTGAATAGCTTGAATGTTTTTGATAATTAAACTGTGTACTCATGCTAAACTGAATTTTTTGAAATAGGACTATTTGCATAAAAATGGATTTAGCGTTAAATAACCTACAAAGATTGATAAACTCAAACAACCAACCAACCAACCAACCAGAAAACTGTCAGGATGACCTTCTTTACTGACCACTGCACCTAGATCTTTTTCTATACCAGATAATCTGTGTGTTTTCACTGCATGGACTGTCTTTTTGACTCAGGCTTGTCGTGGCAAACCCATATTTAACCTATTAGTAAAGATTTTTTTGACTGAAATGCTTCTCTGTACACATTCAACATTTTTCAAAAAATTTCACTTGGTTTGCACTTCCCAGCCAGCAAAAATTTGATGACAGATCTCTGTTCAAGCTTCGAACACTGTTTAATTTGCCACCATTTTGAATTGCCTCAAAACAAATATTTTTGCAAGATTAAAATAATTTTTGTCATAAACTGATTTTAAACAATGCAGAATTTACAATTATGAAAAGAAAAATCCTGGACAAAAAATGATATATTTTGATTTAAAAAAAATTTACCTGATTTATTGGGTAACCTTCATAGATAGATAGATAGATAGATAGATTCCCCTTATTTATTTAATGAGCCTCGTAGTTTTTACTACTAGTGAATAGTCTTTGATAGCAAAAATTTGTCCTTTAGAAGGAAAGGTCTGTATGCATAAGTGCAAGGGAGATAATTTTGCGTCATGGGCTAAAAATCTTTCTTGCAAAAAATCTTTAATAGACTTTAAAATGTCAGCAATCAACGAACATTTTTTTAAAGTAAAAAGTGCCCCAGTAAAGCAAATAATAATAATAACAACAACAACAACAAGCAAATAATAATAACAACAATAAACAACAATAATAACAATAACAATAAGCAAATAATAATAATAATAATAACAATAACAATAAGCAAATAATAATAACAACAACAACAACCACCACCACCACCAGAAAAAAATTGCTATTTTTTGTTTAGCATTTCTGAGAATTTTCCTTTTAGAAAATTATGACTTTCAGTACATCTAAAAGAACTTTAACAACAATAATCAAGGAAAATAATCCCTTCCTATGTGTGTCTAAGCCATTGAAGTTTCATCAAAATTTGAGGCAATAATAAAAGATGTTTAATCTTTTTTTTATTGTCTGTTGTTTTTTAAAAAAATCCAATACTGTAAATATATATAACAGTATGAAAAAAAAGATAAGTTTGCTTTTTCTCATGCAATTCGATGTGATGGAAATTCAGTTTCCTATGATTAAAAATTTCAAAATAAATATCTTATGCAAACTACCATGTTGCTGGGGTCGATTTGTTGTTATGTATCTGTTTATGTCAGTAATAAATAACTGCATGTTTGTCTAATTCTGTTATTGTTCTCTACACATTGCAGACTGTTATATCTTGGTTGTTATACACTCAGTGTTTTGGCTGCTTTACTCTCTGGCCTTCTTCTGGTGCCTTTTGTTGTAGCTGGTATACTACTAGAAATTTTAAACTTAACTTTTTATTTGTTGGGGGAGTCTCCATGATGTAGTGGGTAACGTGATGGACTGCGACATCATTGTAAGCAAGTTTGTACTCTAGTCATGTTAATACTTTCCAACTAAGACCCTTGGTAAAGGCATGAACTCCTTTATCCCTCACCCCAGCTATTGGTTAGGAGAAGGAAGTTACTTATCAAGTAACAGAAACTCACCAAAAAGTGAGCTTCTGTTACTTGATAAGTAACTTCCTTCTCCTAACCAATAGCTGGGGTGAGGGATAAAGGAGTTCATGCCTTTACCAAGTTAGGAGAAGGAAGTTACTTATCAAGTAATAGTAACTCACTAAAAAGTGAGCTTCTGTTACTTGGTAACTTCCTTCTCCTAACCAATAGCTAGGGTGAGGGATAAAGGAGTTCATGCCTTTACCAAGGGTCTTAGTTGGAAAGTATTAACATGACTTTATCCCTTACCCCAGCTATTGGTTAAATAGTACCTTTACTCTTCTTCTACATAGCTGGCTTTGGCATTAAATAACCCATGAAGGTTGATTTGCTATTGAACAAAGAAACCTTAAATGGTACCACTGCTGATTTTCTATAAGTTGGCCTTGGCTTTAAATAACCCATGAAAGTTGATATGCTGTTGAACAAAGAAACCTTAAATGGTACCACTGCTGATTTTCTGCAAGAGTGGCTGTAGCATTAAATAACAATCCCAAACCAACTCTTTATTCAAATCATGGCAAAGACTTAGGTATATCTCACATCAGCTCCAAGGTGAGTTAGATGGAATGGGGATGGTCTACCCCATGTGATTCAAATAAAGGGTTAAGTTTGAAATTCCTGGGAGTTTACCAAATCCAACAAAAGGCACGTGAAGAAAGCTGATGAGTACAGCTGCTGAAATGTTGTTAGTATAGCAACTAAAATGAGTATAGCAGTCTACAATACGTAGAGAATGTGTTATATAACATATGACATGGATTTTCAGTTCGCTCCTAGTGACCCCATGTACTTTGACAAGCTGTCACATTGTGATTAGTAAACAGGAAGATGGCAGCGTGTCAGGGCAGTCAGGTCCAACAGGTGTGTAACCAGAAGGAGACAACGTAATGAGAACCACGCAGGCAGATTTAGAGAGAGCAGAGAAAGGGGAGTTGAGCGAGGGATATGCAGCTGGGCAGAGGCGTCTCGGCTTGCAAGGGGGTGCAAGCGTTGGCACCCCCTGGCTCCCGGAAGAAGATATGGGACAAGAAGAAGTCCCCTATCTGAGTATATGTCTCTCCATCTATCTCTCAAACCAACAACAAACCGAGTGCCCCTTTTGAGAATAAAATGAGAGATATATTTTTATAAAGAAGTGTTTGTTCATTCATTATCTTTGATTATGTTCCTCTTTCATAAAGACAAAGCATACTATACAACAAATGATAACATCAATGCTTCATTATTATCGTTCAGGGTTTTCAGACTGTTGTCTTCATCTTTATTGTCATATACACGTTTTGACCAATATGTCTTCTGGCCTTCTTCAACAGGACACATAGCATAATGGTTATAGGCATTGGTTCCCTAAGCTTCTAAAAGAGACAATCATCTGGAGGTTGCAGGTTCAATCCTGACTGTAGGCGAGTAACAATACAGGAATACTTAGCATTTATACCCAGTTATGTTTAATGGCAGTAATGCTGGACATTGGCCTAGCGGTTAGAGCGTTCGCCAATGGCCCGGGAGACCTGGGTTCAATCCCAGGTTGAGTCATACCAAAGACTTAAAAAAATGGTACTTGATGCCTCCTTGCTTAACATTCAGCATTATAAGGTACGGATCAAGGGTAAAGTGGAGCAAACCTGGGAAGGAGTAGCACCCTCCCCTACACCTTGGTGTAGTAGCTATTGAAAAGGGAGCCTTTGGGTCACCCTCGACTATGGTCACCGACTTTACTTATGTTGAATGGAATCAGAACAAGGGACCCCTGTGGATTCAATAAAGGACGTGATTCAAATTTCTGTGTAGGCTCCTAAGTTCGACAAACACCTGAAGAAGGCCAGAGGACATATCAGCTAAAACATTGTGAATATAACAATAGAGATCAAGACAATAGTCCAAAAACCCTGAACGATAAAAATTATCAAGTTTCATCTCAAAAATTAATCTAAAAAATATAGACGTTATTTTATTTGAAATTTCAGTTGATTTTAAGGTATAGAACCTCCTTATCCTGCAACCTATTGGTTAAATTGTTCCATTACTGTTCTTTTATAAGGATGGTTTTGGTATTAAATGACCCATGAATGATGATGTGCCATTAAAAAGAAAGTAACCAAAACTGATTTTAGGATCTTACTTATTAAGAAGTTTTATAATATTTTTTATTTTACAGGAACAGTCACGGTGAACATGAAAAAAAAAGGTATCTTTTGGGTTTTTTTTTAATAAATTATTACATCTGTAAAAAAAAAAAACAACTTTTTTTTTACTGATGTAATAATTTAAATAATGCCACAAATTTTAATAAAACTTCCATTGGTTAGCCACACATAGAAAAGAAAAGTGAGAGGTAATAATTTCTAATTATGATAGACATTTTTCAATATTTCTCTTCCAACTGGAAACTTACAGTTAAGACAGATTTAAAAAACTAACTAGATTTTTTTGCTAATAGAAAAATATAATTTTTTGGAAAAAAAATATGCCTAATCAAAAAACAGCAATAGCATAAAAAAATAAGATTTAATTGGATGATTTTAGAAATAATGGTTGAAAGAATTTAAGAAGGTATTTTTGGGAATTATCAGATGAATTACTTAATAGAATTTAATTTGTATACTGATATTGTATTAGTAATGTATATGATCTGTGCAAAGATTTTTTTCTTTAAGTTTAATGTGAGAAGATAGTAAAAAAGGGGAGATGCCCAAAGAGGCATAACAAAACAAACAAACAAATAATAATAATTACAAATTTGGATATTAAATCAAGGAAAAGAAAATTTTTAAGAAATCCCCTATTTTTTTAGTATTTCTGAAAATTTTCTTTTGAGAAAATTGTTTTTTTTTTTTTGCAACAGCTAAGGAAAATTTAATGACAGTAATCAAGGAAAATAATCTCTTCCTATGTGTGTCTAAACCATTCACGTTTCATTAAAACTTGTGGCAATAATAAAAAAAGTTTTTCCAGTGTCTGTTTTTTTTTGTTTTTTTTAGATCCAATACTGTATATGTAACTAAAAAAAAAAAAGTTTGCTTTTTCTCATGCAGTTAAATGTGATGAAAATTCAGTTTGAAAACCACAAAATAAATAGCTAATACAAACCACATTCTTGCTTGAGCCAATTTATTATCGTATACTTCTCTAGAGCCAATTGTTATTTTGCTTAAATAGCCCTGTAGTTGGAGCTGTCGAATACACCAATTACATCTCTGCAGAGGGGTAAGACCCCTCCTCAACGAGTGTCCTGGATATGACATTAAACAATCTGATGGCAAGGCTCCAGTAATGCTAGAGCTTTGGGAAATGCAGCATACCCCTTCATTGCCATTGCTCCCAGATCCACTCTGTGGGTCAAATAGAGCTGTTTAACATCTAAACGGAGTACAAATAAATGACTTGTGCTAAAATGAATTGTTTGAAATAGAACTGTTTGATTATTTAACCATTTGTAATGACTGATGTTTAATTGAATTGTTAGTGATACATTGCAATATTTGGAACCATTTAACTTTGTTGACTTATGCTTCATTGAATTGTTAGAAATAGAACTATTTGATCATTTAACTGTGTGTATCTACAAAAAGTATTTACAAATCATATGTTTAATATATATGTAAAAACAGGATTTGGCATTAAATAACCAACAATGGTTGATATGCCATAAAACCAAATCAAACCATATGTACTTAATATATATGTATATAGAGTATTTGTCATTAAATAACCTACAATGGTTGAGATGACGTAAAACCAAACCCAACCAAATCACATATATCTAATGCATGTATGTATAAAGAGGATTTGGTATTAAATAACCTACAAGGGTTGATATGCCATAAAACCAAACCAATCTTAAATTCAGTAGTAAATAATTGCATGTTTGTTTGTCCAGAATTGGTTAGCCCGTCTGGAAAGAGTTAAACAGCATTAATTGTTTTTTTCTTATTTTTTTTCTTCATTTACAGAAATAGACACAGTTCACCTGATGGCCGTCAAAGATCAAGAAGCAGATCCCCTCGTGAAAGAAAGCGTAGCAGATCACCTTCCGACCGTCGACATAGATCTCCTCATAGTAGGAAGCGTAGTAGATCTCGAGATAGATATCGCAGCCGTTCTAGGGAGAGGCATTCTAATCGATCATCAGGTAGAGACTCTGACAGATCTCCAAAGAAATACAGAGATAGATCTCCGAGGTCTTGGAAGTCGAGTCGAAGTCCTAGCCGTAGTGAGAAGGATTATAAAAAAAAAGATGCTGAGCGAGATCAGTTAAAAGAAAGAAGCACTGATTTACCTATGGAACCTTGTTGCGGACAGGTTTGTTTGTTTTTTTTTTCCTCCTTTTTATTCATCCCTCCAACTTTCTTAAACATTTGTTTCTCTTTTTGGATTTTTTATTTTGGGGGATTCTTGAAAAAAGGCACTCATGGTGTAATGGTTATTGTCGTAGAAAGTGAACTCAGCTCACTGAGTTCAAATCCTGAACAAGGTTGTTTGCATTTCACATAGTGCTAATACCCATCAGAAAGGTATGAATCTATCTGTTCTTCCTCCAGCTATGGGTAAATTGTTGGGCAGACTGGGTTCTTTAACCTTGGTTAACAACCGTTCTAGTTGAAGGAAAACTCTGAATTCAAACCAGTTTTACTCTGTATAAAAAAAATTGACCTTATGATTTAGCTTGCACATGTGGAGGGGTTGGGTAACTACATATATGAACTCAATCAGTTCATTGGTTTTTCTCGTAAAACTGAAAATATAGCATGAAAATTCTCCAGATTCAAGAAGGAAAAAATGTTACTCTCTTGTATTTTTGGGGATCCACCCACAATTTATCTTAATCCCCTTAAAGCAGTTGTTCCCAACATGAAGCATGGTAATATTTTTTGGTGGAGCTTGTTTAGAGACCAAGTTAATGACCTTTTAAGCTTTCTTCACGGAAATTGCAATAGTTTTTTTGAATACGTAATAATTAAATATCACAGAAATGGGGCATGGTTCAAAATCAGTTGGGAACCACTGCCTTCAACCCTTTCACGATAATGAATGAGATGATATACCTTCTGCAAAATGCATCTCTTTGGCATGTCAAATTTCCTTGGAAGATTGCGACTGCCATTAAAAGACAAATTTATAGGTTGTGGTCTCGTTTTGTTTTATTTTTGGTGTGATCATGGTAGTGCTTATGCAAATTTGTGCCCACCTTTGTTGCATATAAAGCAGTTAATTTTGTCATTTGGGCTGGTGTTTATTTGGAAGCAAAAGAAGTTATTGTCTCTGCTGTGACGTGTATGTGAAGAAGACTGGAAAATGTGCAAAACTGATTTGACCCCATAACACAGAAAGGGTGTTTATTTTCATACAAAATTGCAGTCTGTCTGGATCAACTGCAAGGCAACTTTGAATAAACATTGTCTCTTAACTAAAAAATTCTGTGGTCATTCCTGTTATGTTGTTAATTAGCTACAAAAAATAAAATTGATACCTACTAGGTGAGATGTTTGGAAGTCACTGATGGTGTATCTACTTCTTGCAACATAAGGAGAGTTTTTTGGGGGGTGGGGGGCATTGGGTAAACCTGATTTCTGCAGTTAACTCTAGTAGAATTTTGAGCAGATATATCCACTTTCCGCAGTATAGAAACTGCATTTTATTCTTAAAACCACAACATTGAACTAAGTCTTCTCTACTATTTACCCATAGCTGGAGAGAGAACAGATGGATTCATGCCTTTCCCAAGGGTGTCAGCATTATGTGAAATGCAAACAGCATTGTTCAGGATTTTAACTTGGTTAGCAGGGTTCACATTCTATGACGGTAACCACTATGCCATGTTAGATGCTTTGTATAAAAAATAATTTAAATGAATTAACATCTGCTAATAAAGCAGATGTTAATTCATTTAAATTATTTTAAATTATCTTTCATGATGGTTTATTAATTCATTTAAATTATTTTAAATTATCTTTCATGATGGTTTATTAATTCATTTAAATTATTTTAAGTCATCTTTCATGATGGTTTATTAATTCATTTAAATTATTTTAAATTATCTTTCATGATGGTTTATTAAAAAAAACCAAAAATGTTATGTTGGTACGTTATCATATATCAAAACTACATCTATGTATTTTGTTTTTTCATTTTTCATATATATATATATATATGTATATATAAGTAAGTTGGGTGACCTGAAAGTTCTCTTTTCAATAGCTACTACACCGAGGTGCCAAGGAGGGCACTACTCCTTTCTTTGGATTGTTCCACTAACTCTTGATCCATACTTTATAATGCTGAGTGTTAAGCAAATAGGCATCAAGTACCATTTTTGAATCTTTAGCATGACTCAACCTGGTTTTGAACCCTGGTCTCTTGGACCAATGGTGAACACTCTAATCATGATGTCAATGGGCCAGTTATATATATGAAATACTTTTTCTATATCAGAACGATATTCTATTTGAAAGAGGCTAGATTATGGTGTAATAAAATCAAATCTATTGTTATGCATGGCCATGTTGGATGTGAACAAGCACCATGTTACCATAACAACAAAAAGTTGGTATAAAAAAAGAAAAATGTTATGGTAAATATAGTGAGTAAATTTGGCGACTGTAGTCGAGGGTGACTCGAAGGCTCCCTTTTCAATAGCTACTACACCGAAGTGTATGGAAGGGCGCTACTCCTTTCCCTGGATTACTCCACTACCCTTGATCCGTACCTTATAATGCTGAGTGTTAAGCAAGGCAGCATCAAGTACCATTTTTTGAGTCTTTGGTATGACTTGACCTGGGATTGAACCCCAGTCTCCTGGATCATTGGCAAACACTCATCAGGCCAATGGCCTGGTGATATATTAATGTTGAACAATATGTTATTTAGAATCCCTTCAGGATAAATACTAGGGCAGATGGCAACCAGTCTCAAAGAAGGAAAACTGAATTTAAACTACTTGTAGATTTGGAGAGGGATGGGCTCTGTCAGGCTATTTCTACCCTAGAAACATTACTTTAGTAAAAGACCTTAAACCAAACTTTGTTGAAAATACAACAAAGGATTATATGAAGAAGTACAGTTTGATTATGTGGCTTTTTAATCAATTTAACTATCAATCATTCATTCATTTTATAGAAGAAAAGGAAAATAATATTTTTCTTTTGCTGATATGAATTTTATTTGAAAAGTTTTCAAGAAATGTTGTGATTGATTTATACATGTTAATGGCTTCACAGTCTCACCTGCAGAACAATTCCATCCCCTCATTGTGCAGTTTCTCTTAAAACCAATTAATCATCCAACTCTATGGATTTCTCTGACTCTCTCTCTCCATTTGGCATTCCCACAAAGTCAGGTGGTATTGTAAAATACTGCTGGTGTGCTCTTGGTTTGTGGTAATTGTGTTTTACCTGTGAAACACTGCCAGACTCCAGAATCAATGCAATTCCCTAACCTCGAGGCATAAAATAATCTTAGTTGGGTTAACATGCTGTTAAAATCAGTCAATCAATCAATCATTTTTCTTTTGTCTAAACAAAGAATTGTTATTAATCAAAACTTTTTACCCTTTTCTTTCCAGATATATAATGGTAAAATTACTACGATCATGCAATTTGGCTGCTTTGTTCAACTGGAAGGTCTACGGAAACGTTGGGAAGGACTTGTACACATTTCACAGGTAAGATTTACCTTGGAATTTTTTTTCTTTTCTTACTAATTCATTAATTTGTTTTAAATTACTTGAAATAAATGAATAATTACTCAAAAAGTTTCTATATTATTAGGGGTCGGCTTTTGAGGCCATCTTTTTGATCATATCTTCAAATTCACTTGATGATCTTCTTTGACTTCAAATGATTTTACAGGCCAGACTCTTATATTCTGTTAGGGGTTGGTTATGGAGACCATTTTTTGGTGCTATCTTCAAATTCAACTGAGGTCAAAAAATATTTTGTTACTTTAAGTTTTTAGATTATTTAGTTCGGCCAGAAATGGCTTATTTTGTCATCTGATGACCTTCAGTGACTTTAAACGATTTTACAGGTCAGATTCTTGTATTTGATTTTGGGTCAGCCTAATAGAATATA
Source organism: Sepioteuthis lessoniana (assembly GCA_963585895.1). Classification (NCBI taxonomy): domain Eukaryota; kingdom Metazoa; phylum Mollusca; class Cephalopoda; order Myopsida; family Loliginidae; genus Sepioteuthis; species Sepioteuthis lessoniana. The sequence continues at coordinate 17,033,042 of OY757938.1, read as the reverse complement.
AACTTCTTTTAGGGGTTGTTTTTTTAATCCTATCTTCAAATTCAAGTGAGGACAAATTTTTTTAGGAAGTTGGCTAAAAAATATCTACAATATTTAATAGATGATACATTTAGATGGGTTGATGAAATTTCTCTGAGATTAAGTTTGTATTAATTTCAAATGATATTGAAATGAAAGTTTCAAAGTAAGACATTAGATTAAACATTGAGCATTCAATAAAAGATATTAAAAATCTGTTTGAGTAAGTCAGCTTTATTTATTTACTTTTAAGAAAATTGTTTTCATTGATTTTTTCTTTTGATCTCGCCATGTTCTTTTTTTATTTTATTTATAAGTTTCATTTAAAAAATCTTTTTCAGTTACGCCGAGAAGGCCGAGTCACAAATGTCAGTGAAGTTGTACAGAGAGGGCAGAAAGTGAAAGTGAAAGTTTTATCATTCACTGGAAACAAAACCAGTTTATCAATGAAGGTTAATATAAACAGTTTGATCTTTTAAAAAGAATCTTTTTTTTTTTGTCTCTTTTCATCTCTCTATTATCTTTCTTTCTCGATATTTTGTCTCTCTTCATCTCTCATCTTTCTTTCTCGATATTTTGTCTCTCTTCATCTATTATCTTTCTTTCTCTCTTCATCTCTCCATTTGTATCTTTCTTTCTTAATATGCTTTTTTTGTAGATGTGGGGTTGTTGACAAACAGAATTATCCACATTATATGAATTATGAGGGTCATTCTAGATATAAGGATAATTTTTTTGAAAAAAGTAAAAACTTTTTTTTTTTCTTTTCAGTTTTTTTTTTCTATAAATGTAAACTTTATATGGTTTGGAATTGGTTTATAGCAAAAATTGTTTTAATCTCACAGAAATATTTGTTTTGAGGCTATTCAAAATGGTGGTAAATCAAAGTGCTCCAGGCTTGAATAGAGGACTGTCTGGCCATGTTGGCTGGGTCTGCAGAATACAACGACTACATCTCTGCGGAGAGGTAAGATTCCTCCAACAAGTGTCCTGGATATGACACTAAACTATCTGATGGTGAGGCTCCAGTAATGCTTTGGGGAATGCAGAGTACCCTTTTATTACCATCACTTCCTGGTCCACTCTGGCCCAGAGTAGTAGCACTTGATAGAGTTCTATCTATAGGTCAAATAGAACTAAACTGTGTGTTTGTGTGAAACTGAATTGTTTAAAATAGAAGTTTTGACATTAAACTGCATATTTATGCTAAACTGAATTGTTTGAAATAGAACTGTTTTGACATTTAAACTGCATACTTATGCTAAACTGAATTGTTTGAAATAGAACTGTTTATATGTATAAAAAAGTATTTGGCATTAGATCCAATGATTGATATGCGTCAAACCAAACCAAGCTAGAAGGCTGTCATCAAACTTTTGCTGACTGAGAAGTGAAAACCATTATGATATTTACAGAAAAATGTACGATGTATATAAACAAGCTTGTTTTAGTTAAAAAAATGTTTACAAATGGACTTGAGTCAAAAAGACTGTCATGAAGTGACTTTTTGCAAAAGAAAAATGTTCCAGGTACAGTGGCCGGTAAAGAAGGTCATGTTGACATTTTTCTGATACATGAAAGGACCCCCCGACCTATCACTTATGATCGTTTTTTTTTAAAAAGTGCAACTATAAACAGTGTTTCCTCTTGGCAACTTGTTAAGCAAAATTCACCTTGTTTTATTGAATAACTAAAGTGTTTTCCTATGAAATAGTTACTGTGTTTCTTTTCAAGTTATTATCAAGATTCTCGTGTTAAATTGAATAACTATACCATTAATATGTTGAATTGCTTCATTTTAAACATGTCTATCTAGTTTAAAATACTAGTTGTCTAAATTTCTAAGACGAAGCTTGATGATTTTTATCATTAAGGGTTTTCGGACTATTGTCTTCATCTTTATTGTTATTTCCACGATGTTTTGGCCGATATGTCCTCCGGCCTTCTTCAAGTGTTTGTCGAACTCAGGAACCTACACAGAACATCGAACTATGTCCTTTATTGAATCTACGGGGGTCACCTGTTCTGATTCCATTTGCCATAACCGGGTACAAGTGTTAAGTATTCCTGTATCGTTACTCACCTGCAGTCAGGATTGAACCTGCAACCTCCAGATGATTATCTCCTTAAAAGCTTAGGGAACCAACACCTGTAACCGTTAGGCTATGTGTCCTGCTGGACAGTTTAGAGTGAATTTTTGGGACTAGTTTAAAATTTTGATATGATAAGCATCAGACAATAATTTTGCCTATATCAACTAGAAATTAAATAGAATGTCAAAAAGAAAATCAGTTAAATATTCTTACTTAGTAAATTTGATCCAAGATTTACATATACGCATATAGTATGATCTTATTCTTCTATATATCTACTTCATATTTTGTTCCTCAACTTGATTTAGAATAACAAAAAATAAAATGAAATAAAAATAATCATTATATTGCTTATCAATAATTCTTCTTGCCTTTGGTCAAAATTCATTGATTTTTATGCAACTGTAAAAACTGTGACCATAAAACAATTTTATGACCCTCCATCACATATCATCATGATTGCTTCAGATATCTATTTGTATAAATTTAGACAGGAAGGGACAGATAGACATTGAGATAGATATAGAAAATCTGTATCTACCTTACTGTCTATCTGTCTCTTTCTGTCTAAATTTATATATATCTCAATCCATCTCTCTCTCTCTCTCTATCTATCTATCTCTATCTTTCTATGTCTGTATCTATCTCACTGTCTATCTGTCTCTTTCTGTCTACATTTATATATATCTCAATCCACCTCTCTCTCTCTAGCTATCTGTCTCTATCTTTCTATGTCTGTATCTATCTCACTGTCTATCTGTCTCTTTCTGTCTACATTTATATATATCTCAGTCCATCTCTCTATCTATCTATCTCTCTCTCTCTCTTTGTAACTATCTGTCTTTCTCTTTCTCTATCTCTTTGTATCAATCTTTATGTATCTCTCTTTAGCTCTTTGTCTTTCTTTTTTAAAAATTTACTTTCCTGATAATAATGTATCTTTTTCTGACAATTTTCAATCTTCTATTTTACATGTCACAGCAACTTGGAAAATAGTTGCTGTGTAGAAATTATTCAGATGATAACAAGATGAAATAATAAGAGACATTTTATTTTTCTTTCTTTTTCTTTCATAAGTATACATATAGTCATATTATCTTCAATTTTTATTTGATGAAGCATTGTCTACCATTATTAATTTTTGACTAGTATTTATTTCATCTTATTTTTGTTGCTTTTTATCACAGCTACCTAAACTATCATTCTGTATCTGATATTTATACTGGAAATTTGCCCAGTCAGCTGGGGCTGTACAATACACTGACTGCATCTCTGCAGAGGGGTAAGAGACCCCTCCCCCCAACGAGTGTCCTGGATATGACGCTAAACAATCTGATGGTGAGGTTCCAGTAATGCTGGAGGTTTGGGGAATGCGGAGTACCCCTTTATTGCCATTGCTCCCAGATCCACTCTGGCCCAGAGTGGTAGCACCTAATAATGGTCCTATCTATGGGTTAAATAAAACTAAGGGCATACTTATGCTAAACTGAATTGTTTGACTAAACTGAATTGTTTGAAATAGAAATGTTTTTGATGATTAAACCGTAATTGCATTTAAACTGAATTAGCTGAATCAGAACTGCTTGATTAAACTGAATAGGTTGAAATAGAAATGTTTTTCACAATTAAACTGTACTTACATTTAAACTGTGTACTTATCCTAAACTGAATTGTTTAAAATAGAACTATTTTCATAAAAATGGATTTGGCGCTAAATAACCTACAAAGGTTGATATGCCATGAAACCCAAACCAACCAACCAACTAACATATACTGGAAATCAACTTTGGCGACAAAATATTAGCAATTAAGAAAAATTGATTATAGATGTTTTCCAAATCGTCAAGGCAGAACTGAATGAAATCATGTTAAAGAGATATGTAGATTCTTTTTTTAAAATATATATATATATATGAAAGTAAATATGGATCAAATCCAACACTATACACGACATATAATATGGATAACTTCAAAACGATCTGTATATATGAAAACTTACCTATCTTTGCATATTTCTTTAAAAGACGGCAGGATTTTTCTCGTCTCTTAAAAAAATCCAATATTTTCACATATCATTCCATGTGCGAAACACATACTTAATACTTTTAAACTAAGAACGATATGTGCACGTTTGTATCTTTTCATTGTATACATTTTATTTACTCCTGTTATCTTGACAAGCATCCATTGCCATGTGAACAATTCACCTGATATCAAAGTCCTGATGAAGTTATTGAAACCGAAACGTTTAACGTTGACTTTACATCACTATAAATTCACCTATTTGAATTATTCTGTTTTTCTGCTTTCTTCATATATATATATATATATATATATATAACTGGATGTTGTTTTTCTTAAAGGAATTGTTGCTCTGTGATGTCAGTTACATTGAGCTCTTTACCAGGAAGATTTAAATGTTGGAAGTTTGAATAATTTAATTGTCTTGATGGAATTATTCCTGACTCCGGTTTGACTGGACTGAAGAATACATATATATATATATATATATATATATATATGTATATGAGTAGTATGTTCTGTTTCAGGATTTTCATTTTTGCTGACATACAGAAAACAGTGGTAGTACCTGTTAGGGTCTCATCTCAGAGTCAAATAGAACTGTACAATCATTTCATCATCATCATCATCATCATCATGTCGTGCTGGTAGCACGGATATCCCTGACCCTCTCTCGCCACTTTTCCCTATCGTTCATCGCCTCAGGCAGGTCTTCTGGACAACATCCCGTATCCTCACATAGTTGCTGAATGTATGTTCGTGCTGGTTGTCCTGCTTTTGCACGGCCATGTGTGGGGGTCCATAAGAGTACATCACTTATGAGTTCGTCCCTGCTTCTCCAACAGTGTCCTGCTTGTCTGGTTCGTCTAACTATTCAAGTTAGACAATCATTTACTATGGATTATTACGAATTTGTATTAGATAGGAGTAAGTGATAAGTAAGTTGGGCAACTACGGTCGAGGGTGACCTAAAGGCTCCCTTTTCAATAGCTACTACACTGAGGAGCAGAGGAGGATGCTTTTCCTTTCTCTGGATTTCTTCACTTACCCTTCATCTGTACCTTATAATGCAAGGTGGCATCAAGTACCATTTTTTTTTTACTGAAGAATACATATATATATATCTCATCATCATCATGTCGTGCCACTAGCACGGATATCCCTGACCCTCTCTCGCCACTTCTCCCTATCATTCATCGCTTCTGGCAGGTCTTCAGGGCTACATCCCGTATCCTCACATAGCTGCTGTATGTATGTTCGAGCTGGTCGTCCTGAGTCGTATGTTCTGTTTCAGCATTTTCATTTTTGCTGATATACAGAAAACAGACATTTTTGATGAAGCGGTGTTACCTTCAAATTTGAAGGTAACACTTCATCAAAAATGTCTGTTACTGAAATTTGTTTGTAAAAATTTGGTTATAAAAAGTCAAATTCTTCTAAAAATATGTTACTAAATCTTTCAATCTAAAAGATCAGGAAAGATTGTGACTAACAGGCTGGACTGTGACATTGTAATAACAAATTTCAGTAACACTATTATGTTCACTTTTGGACTAATGCCCATGGAAAAAGCATGAACTCTATTATTTTCTAAGCTATAGATTGAATAGTACCTCTATTGTTCTTCTACAAGGATGTCTTCGGCATTAAATAACTCATGAAGGTTGATATGCCATTAAACAAAGAAACCAAACCCTCTGGAGAACAGAGGGATAAAAGTAAGTTGTTGATGACCATAGTCGAGGGTGACCTGAAGGCTCTCCTTTCAATAGCTACTACACCAAGGTGTAGGGAAGGTCGCTACTCCATTCCCTGGATTGCTCCACTTTACCCTTGATCCTTACCTTATAGTACTGAATGCTAAGCAAGGCAGTATCAAGTACCATTTTCTGAGTCTTTGGTATGACTCGACCTGGGATTGAACCCCAGTCTCCCTGACTATTAGCAAACACTCTAGCCATTATGCCAAGAAATGATTTTATTAAATAGAATTGTTGGTGTTGGCACTACTTCAAACCATTAATCTGTGTGAAAATGAATGATCAATATTAAATAAAATTATCTACTCATTAGAGGGATATTGTGCCTTAAATTAGCATATGCCTGTGCTTGAAAGCCATTTTAAAGATTGTGCCACAATTTTGATTGGTTGGTTGGTTGGGTTTTATGGCATGTCAACCTTTGTAGGTTATTTAACGCCAAATCCATTTTTATGTAAATAATCAGTTCTATTTAAAACAATTCAGTTTAGCATAAGTACACAGTTTAATTGTCAAAAACATTTCTATTTCAATCTATTCAAGCAGTTATATGTAACAATTCAGTTAAGTGTAAATACAGTTTTAATGTCAAAAAACAGTTCTATTTCAAATAATTCAGTTAAGCATAAGCATGCAGTATAATGTAAGTACAGTTTAATTGTCAAAAACATTTCTATTTCAAGCTATTCAGTTTACTCAAACAATTCAGTTTAGCATAAGTATGCTGTTAGTTCTATTTAACCCATAAATAGGGCCCTATCAGGTGCTACCACTCCGGGCCAGAGTGGACCTGGGAGCGATGGCAATGAAGGGGTACTCTGCATTACTCAAAGCTCCAGCATTACTGGAACCTCATCATCAGATTGTTTAGTGTCATATCCAGGATACCCGTTGGGGGTGGGGTCTGCAGAGAAGCAGTCGGTGTATTCTACAGCCCCACCCGACTGGGCAACACAATTTTGAGGATAAATTTGCCCACACAAATTTTATCATTGATTTTTCAATAAAACTGTCAACTTCAAAACATTGTTAATTTTCAACAAAAAATGATAGAAGCAAAATTTAGATTTTTTATATGCACATGTCCTATTACGTTAACAAAAATAGCCAATGTCTGGCACAAGGTCATTGTGTGGTGCTAACATACTGTGTAACTCTTCTGATGTTATGTAATGACTGACAAAAACAATTTGGTGAACTAGAGTAAGATTTGTAGATGTTTTTGAAAATTCATTTTTGATTTTATTTCTTTAATTAAATTTTGATTTTAGTCTTGAATATTCATCTGTTTGGTTTGTATATTAATTTCAATGTAGGACGTGCATCAAGAAACTGGGGAAGATCTTGATCCAGAACGCACTTGTCGTTTGGTTGGAGGAGAAGTGAAAGATGATGAAATTCGGGCACGTAATCCTGACCGTCCATCTTCAATGCCCCTCATTAATATGCCTGAGGCTGAGGATGCTGTGGTAGACCGACACCGTGTAAAGCGAATTTCTTCTCCTGAACGCTGGGAAATCAAACAGATGATGGCTGCCAGTTGCATTGATAAATCTGAACTTCCTGATTTTGATGAAGAGACTGGCCTCTTGCCAAAAGACGATGATTCAGGTAAGTTTTTTTTTGTGGTTTTGAATTTTTTAAAATTTGTTCTTTGTTATGATTTCTTAATAGCTTTCTTTAGTTCTCTTGTTTGTGCTTTTCTAATTTTTATATTAGAGTGAGTCAAAAGTTTTGCAATATTTTAACAGCATAAGGCACAATGCATCATTTACACTCTCCCAGTGCTACTTGTCGGGTTAATTTATATGGGTGGAAACATAGCTTCAGAATCCATCGTTTTAGGCATACCTGACCTTACCTGATTGTCGATGTACTGAGTATGACACTAAACCGCATTTGATGGTGAGGCTCCATTCCTGGAACATTGGGAAATGGGGAGTACTCCTTCATTACCATTACTCTCAGGTTCACTCTGAGCCATAGTGGTAGTACCTGTTAGGGTCTCATCTCAGAGTCAAATAGAACTGTACAATCATTTATTATGGATTATTATTAGTTATTTGAAACCGTATAACTGTATTCAAATTGTTTGGATTAGATAGGAGTAAGTGATAATTAAGAAAGTTGGGCAACTGCAGTCGAGAGTGACCCAAAGGCTCCTTTTTCAATTGCTACTACACTGAGGTGCAGAGGAGGATGCTTTTCCTTTCTCTGGATTTCTTCACTTACCCTTGATCTGTACCTTATAATGCTGAGTGTTAAGCAAGGTGGCATCAAGTACCATTTTTTTTGGAGTCTTTGGTATGACTTGACCTGGGATTGAACCCCAGTCTCACTGACTATTGGCAAACACTCTAGCCATTATGCCAAGAAATGATTTATATCAAATAGAATTGTTGGTGTTGGCAATACTTCAAACCATTTAACTGTGTGCAAACAAAAGCTTGTTTGAAAATAAATATACTTTCAAACTATTCACTTACAAATCATATATATATATGTTATGGGGACATATCCTACCATACCCCAAAGATGGACACGTCCAACCTAAACATATTCTCCGAACTGAGCTCACTTGGGGGAGACAACTTCTCGTTCCTTACGAGACATTTGGCAGACTTTTTTCGTTATGGGCACTTTCTTTTATTGATAGTACACACATGAAACTCTAGTCCCTTTCAAAGTAATCTCCTCTGGTTGCAATGCACTTGTACTGTTCCAACAACTTCTGGAAGGCCCCATGGGATCCTCTTGTGTGAGCATGTCAATGACCTTCGTCACAGCCTCTTTCATCTCCTCAATTGTCTCATAATGACAGCCTCTGAGCTTAGGAAATAACCAAAAGTCACAGGGAGCAAGGTTTGGACTATAGAGAGGGTGAAGAACTGTCTTGATGCCCATCTTGGTCAAATAGTCTGTGACAAGGATGGAGTTGTGGACTGGGGTATTGTCCTCGTGGAAATGCCACTGGCCTGATTTGAAGAGTGCTGGCCTCTTCCAATGGAATCTCTCCCTGAACTCCCTTAAAACCTCAACATAGTAACCCTAACCCTAACCCTTTGGCCAATCAACTCTGGTGTATTGACTTCCTTACTCCTCCCACACCTCTCATCATCCCTCACAGACTCCCTGCCTTCTTTGAATCTCTTATGCCACTCAAAAGCTGATGCTCGATTCATGCAAGATGGTCCAAAAGCAGTCTGAAGCATTCCATATGTTTCTGTGGCATTTTTTTTCAGGTTTAAAACAGAATTTTATTGCATATCGTTCTTCTAAAGTGTCAGATTGCATTTTTAAAACTCACCAGCTGTGACAATCAGGCTTTAGTAGGGTGTAATTCAGTTCCTGCTGTAGCTGTTCATTTGAACCTGAAATCATAAAAATAGGTCAGTCATCTCATAAGATTTATAGCAATAAGATACTGAATTTTCAAGAGTCTACGACAATTTTAAATACCCATACAAAAAAAGTCTGGAAACTTATTGAATGCACCTCGTACATGTCACAAAGTAGCACCTTTCAAAATATTGCAAAACTTTGATTCTCTCTTAGTAAATGAATTGCATCTTGCCTGAAAATATAGGAGGCACTTGTCGTGTAATGGTTATCAACATAAAAAATGGACACAGTGACCTGAGTTCAAACCCTGGACAAGGTTGTTTTCATTTCACACAGCACTAATATCCTTGGGAATGGTATGAATGCAATTATTCTCTCTCCAGTTATGGGTAAATAGTTGGGTAGACTGGACTCTTTAACCTTGGTATGGCAACTAATTTAGAAGAAGGAAAACTCTGAATTCAAACCAGTTGTAGAACTGGGCAGCTGAAACAGACAGGGAAATTTAAATCTTTGTTCATAAAACCAAGCCATGATTTATTAAAGAAAGGATTTTAAAATCTGAATTCATTCAGCATCGTTTTAAAAATTTTTTGTGTTGAAGTTTTCACATCATCATCATTATAGCATGCTAACAGCACAGATTGTTTTGACTTTCTCTTGCCATCCATCCCTATCAGCAAATTCTCTTGATGGCACCCAATGTCCACCCTGAGCTGATCAATGTATAGTTTTGCAGGTCATCTAACACTGGTGTGTCTATGTGTAGTCGTCCATAGGAGAATGTTGTTTATGAATTTATCCTTACTTTACCAGCAGTGCCAAGTGTGATATGCTCATCTTATTTGGATGGTTTGCATGATGGGAGGTAAGTGGTCATACAGCTGCTGTTTTGTTGGGTGCTGCATCCAGGATTTGATCAAAGCAGAATGCAGCATCCTTGTATAGTTCCCTTTTAACTTTTTCTCTAAGCCTTTTATTAGGGTCCAACTGTTACTGCCATACAATAGCACTGACATGGTTACAGCTTTGAAAAATTCCTTTTTTATTTCATCATCGAGATCAGATTTCTATATGGTTTTTTTATATGGTTGATAACCTGTTTATGCCTTTCCTTTGCATGTGTTGACATCACTTTCAGTGGATGAGATATTGCTACCAAGGTATATGAATTTGTGTCCTAATTTCAGAGGCTTGCCATTTTATGAGAAGATTGCACCATCTTAAGTAAAACACATGAACTGTTTTATTCGAGTTCATGTAGAGACCAATGCTTTTTGCTGCTTGCTTCAGGCTATGCTGCAGAAATTTGGCTTGATCAGGTGTATTTGCAAGAAACATTAGATTATCAGCATACATGTAAACGAGAAGAATTCCAAATGTTTTACTTTTCTTTAATCTGTTTTTTTTTTTTGTAAAATAATAGTTGTGTATATTTTCTCTTGTAAACAATTTTCAGGTTTTTTTTTTAGAGTTACAATTTTAAAATGTTTTGTTTTTGCAGATGAAGACATTGAGATTGAGCTTGTAGAAGAGGAACCTCCATTTTTGCAAGGACATGGCAGACAAGGAGGCCTTGATTTAAGTCCAGTCAAAATTGTAAAAGTAAGTTTGATAAAATTGGTTGATGATTCAAGAGCAAAGAATAAAATCATAAATTTTTATGTTTTAGTAAAAGTGAAATATTTATAGAAATAGAAAAGAAAAAAGTTAACTTGTTTTATCAACTCTGGCCCAACATCCATCTTTATTAGCCATCATACTTGGTATGTCCTCTTGATGGCATCCAGTTTCTGTTCAGAGCTGATGGTCAACCAACACTGGTGTCTCTATGTAGGAGCCATAGGAGAACGTTTATGTGTTCTTCCTTACTTTACCAGCAGAGCCTAGAATGTCTTGTTCATCTTGTTGGGATAGTTTACAAGATGAATGGTTAGTGGCAGTACAACTGCAGTTTTTTAGTGTGTTGCCTCCAGGATTTATTGGTGGGGAAGTCCCCCTGGGGTAGTGACTGTGAGATCATAGTAAGCAAGTTTGAATTCTACTTGTTCTATTATGTTCCCTTTCGGATTAATACCTATGAGAAAGGTATGTAACCCCTTATTCTCCCAGCTGTGAGTTGAATAGTATCTCTGCTGTTCTTCTACAAGGATGGCTTTGGCATTAAATAACCCATGAAGGTTGATATGCCATTAAACAAAGAAACCTTAAATAGTACCACTGCTATTCTTCTACAAGGATGGCTGTGGCATTAAATAATCGATGAAGTTTGATATGCCATTTAACAAAGAAACCTTAAATAGTACCACTGCTGTTCTTCTACAAAGATAGTTTTGGCATTGGATAACCCATGAAGGTTGATATGCCATTAAACAAAGAAATCTGAAATGGTACTACTATTGTTCTTTACTTCTACAAGAATGGCTTTGGCATTAAATCACTCACAATGGTTGATATGACATTAAAGAAAGAAACCTTACATAGTGCCACTGCTGTTCTTCTACAAGGATGGCTTTGGCATTTGATAATCCATGAAGGTTGATAAGCCATTAAACAAAGAAACTTGAAATAGTACCACTACTGTTCTGTTCTTCTACAAGAATAGCTTTGGCATTGGATAACCCATGCTGGTTGATATGCCATTAAAAATGAAACCTAACCAAATCAAACCAAGATTTGTTAAAAACAGCATGCAGCATCCTTGTGTAGTTCCCATCTGGTTTTTGCTAGATGGTCAACTCTGGTGTGTCCATGTGTGGAAGTCCATGGGAAAATGTAAGGTGCTAAAAACAGAATACATCATCCTTATGTAGTTCTCACCTAGTTCTTCAACTCTGGTGTGTCCATGTGTAGGAGTCCATGGAAAAATGTAAGATGCTGAAAATGGCACACATCATCCTTATGTAGTTCCCACCTAGTTCTTCAACTCTGGTATGTCCATGTGTAGGAGTCCATGGAAAAATGTAAGATGCTGAAAACGACACACATCATCCTTATGTAGTTCCCACCTAGTTCTTCAACTCTGGTGTGTCCATGTGTAGGAGTCCATGGAAAAATGTAAGATGCTGAAAACGACACACATCATCCTTATGTAGTTCTCACCTAGTTCTTCAACTCTGGTGTGTCCATGTGTAGGAGTCCATGGAAAAATGTAAGATGCTGAAAATGGCACACATCATCCTTATGTAGTTCCCACCTAGTTCTTCAACTCTGGTGTGTCCATGTGTAGGAGTCCATGGAAAAATGTAAGATGCTGAAAATGGCACACTTCATCCTTATGTAGTTCCCACCTAGTTCTTCTCTTGTATAGCCATATCCATCACTAACGTTATACAACACATTAACACAATAGGCTGACTCAAATACACAGTTGACTCCGTTGTTCAGGTACGAATGTTTATTAACTTCTTTACTTCTGAGTTTGGTTCTTCAACATGAAGAGAGAGAGACACACAATTCTCAATCATTCAATACTAACAAAACTCAAACGCTCGGCACATCTTGTAGTCTTTAAGATCTCTGTCGGTAGAGATCTGCAGAACTCCCTGGTTGGACTTTAACTTTTCAACACCATGGTCTTAACTCAACTTCAACTTTCGACATGGCCAAAGTCAACTCCCAACTGGACTGGCCCCAGTCGAGTACCCAACTTGACTGGCCTATAGTAAAACTCAACTGACTTATTTTTCAAAATACCCAAATTCTCAGCCCATTGCTTTCTGGCATGACGTCATTCACGCTCCAGTTCCATTTCCTATCTGGGGTTTATTATGACAATTGTGATTGTCATATCCTCTGTGTGCGAGCGTAAACTGTACCTAATGTCTGTGAAACCTGAACTAAGAGCCGAATAGTTCAAAGCCCAACCAAACTGAATGATAAAATATAATTAACGAAAAATGATTAATATAAAAAAATCATTCCGTAATTATATAACACTTCATTTATTCATGTATTCAAAAAATTTTAATTTATTTTCATTTTGTTCATTATGTGTCTGAATGTAAGTTATCCTCAGCTTGTAACCTTTTTTTTTTTTTTTTTCAGAATCCTGATGGTTCACTGTCTCAGGCTGCTATGATGCAAACTGCTTTACAAAAAGAACGGAGAGAACTGAAACAGGCTCAAAGAGAAGCTGAAATGGACAACATTCCTGCTGGGTTGAATAATCATTGGATTGATCCAATGCCCGAAGGTATTGTTATATAATAACATAATGAAGAGGCATGACAAATAAATGATGAGACTACAACACTTTTCTTTATAAAAATATAAGGCTGTAAGTGTGAGGGAGACACAGAGATGAAGGACTCGAACACAGACTGACAGAGGACTGCTACATTGACCATATTCAGAGCCACACTTGTTGTTTCTTCTGCTTCTCTGCCGGAGCCACTCACCTCACCCTCGCAGGTGGCGTCCAGGGCTTCTTCTGCTCTGACTTGACTGCTTTTCTGACTGATAACTGACTGACCATTTTGTCTATGGATACCTGTGTATATATAATTTCATAACACTTACATGTTCCGGTTGTTCTCTGGCTGTCAACCCACATGACCTGCTTCCACTGTTCTCTTGTTTACACAGCTGGAACATACAGTTTTAGAAATCCCAAATAGAAGGGTCCGTCATAGGTTAATATGCAACAATATCATGTTTGCTTTCTTCAAGATAGCAACCGTTTTGAAAGAATTAACATTTCTTTTTTTTTTTGTTCAAATTAAGTTTGTTTAAAATTTAATTTCTTGGATATAAATCTCTATTTTATTAAAATATTTTTCATCATATTTACATTAATGTAATCCTTGTCAGAAATGACTGGATTATTCAAGTTTGGATTGCAGAAGATCAGAGGGTAGTATTATATGCTTAAAGTGGCTATGTATTTCTAGGATCAGATTGTAGTAGCTGTACCCATGGAAATTTGCCAGTTTTTTTTAAACTAGTCCTTTCAGTGAGGCTTAGAATATGCTAGCTGTATCCTCTGTGGAGAGATAAGATCCTCCCCCACCTCGCCTCTGAAAAAATGTATCTGATGGTGAGGCTCCAGTTCTAAAGAGTGTGTTATACCCATTCATTGCCATTACTCTCAGGTCCTCTCTAACCTGTTCGGGTCCCAGTTATGGGTTAAATAGATCTGTTAAAAATTAGTTGTATTCAATAAGACCATGTACAAATAAAACCCTCTTAAAAACAACTACACAAAAAATATAAATATGAACATAGAATGAATGCAATTCCCTAACCTCAAGGTTATTTAAACCCTAGGCGGGTTGAAATGCTGTTAAAATCAATCAATTGTGTTTTTAAAAACTACAAAAATATTGGGTATATTATTTCAAATTCAAGTCTAAGTTTTGGACATTTTTAAATATTGATCCTTATAATTGCCATTGAGCAATTTTCTAAATCTAACAAGTTGTTTCTCAGTTCTGAGATTCTTTTCTCTTGCTAGTGGTATTCAACCTCGTACTTATGAAATTAGATAGAAATGTGGACCGAGAGAAAAATTGCTCTCTCCTTTGGCATTCCCTTTTAGGAGTGCTTCATACATCTGGCATTGATCCTAAAATGCAATGAGATGCTGCCGGGGGTTGCAGCTTCCTGAAGGTAAGCCACATAAGATCATGGTGGGTTAAATAGGCTGTTTCATGGACATTTCGATTATCTATAACAAATTCGTCAAAAATATTCAATGAGCACAAGTTTAGGGACCAGAATTTCACCAGGAATCTATTTATGACCTCTAAATAGCTTTATATTGGCTAGAATTTAATATTTGTTAGACTTTTCATACACGTTATATAATTGCAGAATGATTTTTTTTTATATCATCATTTTTTGTTGGTTACATCTTATCATTTGGTTTAGTTAGGCTTAGAACTATTCGGCTTAGTGCATGGGTAGGGGCACACATTGAGCACAGGTATTCATGCTCACAAGGGGAGGATGTGACAATCACAGATGTCATAATAAAAACCCCGGATCGGAAATGGGACTGGGGATGTAAATGACATCATGCCCGGAAGCGATGGGCTGAGGATTTTGGGTGATTTTTGAAAAAAAAAAACAGTTAGTTGAGATTTGAACCTAGAGGAGGCTAGTGGATTTTTGAGCTGGGCGAGGCCAGTTCAGTTGGGTCTACGAGATGCACCACGCGTGGTGGGGTCAGATGGAACAGTCAGCATAGTAAAAATTGTGTCTCTCTCTCCTCGTGTTGAAAACCTAAAAGTCAAGAAGATAATAAAAGTTATGTACCTGAAGCCAGAGAGTCGTCAGTATTTCGAGTGTTTTTTGGATTCCTATGCATGTGAACGTTTTCTGCATCTGTATATTTGTATATTTTACATATTCGTATCATGGCTATATTACACACACGTAAAAGTGCAAATAATTTCTAAGAAATTATAGTACAAGGTCAGTTGGCAATGAATACCACACATCATTCAATTTCAGTGTTAAACATGGAATATAGACCAAAACCCAGAGATAGGTGGTTCTTTCACCCTATTTAATGATTATTTTTATAATTGATTATGGTCATGTTTTTATGAGTGTCTTGGAAAAGCATAAATTTTATCTGAAAAATTTAAATAAAATTTTGATGATTGATATTTTTCAAATAGCCTTGAATGAGATTACTTTAAAGAGATACTGTGTACAGCCTTGTTTCAGAAATATATATATTGAAGAGTATATATTCTGGCAGCAAGTTATTCAAGCAAGTTTTGTTAAAGACAATGGAACACTGTTTATTATTTTTAATTTTATTTTTTCGAGTCTCCTTGTTATTTTTCTTGTGTCGGGATCTAGATGGTAAAGGAATTGTCCCATATCTTCTGCTCAAACGCTTTAGACGATATTTTTGGTCGTTATCAGGGGTAATGTAGTTTTGAGATGAAAGTTTGAATTTTTACTGTTTTAATAATCTGTAGC
Source organism: Sepioteuthis lessoniana (assembly GCA_963585895.1). NCBI lineage: Eukaryota > Metazoa > Mollusca > Cephalopoda > Myopsida > Loliginidae > Sepioteuthis > Sepioteuthis lessoniana. Next base: position 17,016,871 of record OY757938.1, on the reverse strand, counting down.
GTTTTGTTTTGAAGTTGTCGGTTGGAATGTTTTCTGTGTTTTGTTTTAAAACGTTCGGTTGGAAAAAGGTTTACATATAGAGTTAGGGATTTTTAGTTATTAAAAATATTTAATATGTTGGTGCCTATGTTACATGCTATTATATTTATGTTTGTTTTTTTATTTTTTATGCATATTGCTTCTGGGATTTGTTATCATTTTTTATTATTGTTTTTATATACAATTATTGTATTATCAGTGATAATTCCTTTACCGTCTAGATCCCGACACAAGAAATCAAGGAGACTCAAAATAATAAATTAAAAATAATAAACAGTGTTCTATCATTACCAAAACTAGCTGGAATATATATATATATATATATATATATATATATATATATATATATAAAAACAAACAGACGCTGCTGCTGCTACATAATACCTTAAAAATTCCCTTAGCCAATGTGGTACGCTTGTTGGCCGAGCGCTCTGATACTAAGTCTAACGTAAAGTTGGATGGGTTTCGATCCCGGCTTCGAGCAGCCTGCGTGTCTAGCCACACTGAAGAGTTTTGATAGAACGAAACAGTCTGTCTGTGGATAACTATATATATATATATATATAAGTAGTATGTTTTACCTTGATATTTTCATTATATTTCCAGCTATACTGAAAATATTTGGTATTTTGTATCCCCAAAATATGCATTTTTGAGGATGTTCATTAAAATCTGGTTATAAGAAGTAAAATTCTACTGAAATAATCATAAAAATATGGGCCCAGTTGGCTGGGATTCTAGAATACACCAACTCCATTTCTGCAGGGAGTTGAGACTCTCCCAACGCGTGTCCTGGATATGACACTAAACAATCTGATGATGAAGTTTCTATAATGCTAGGGAATGCTGAGTACCCCTTCATTGCCATCATTCCCTGGTCCACTCTGGCCTGGAGTTTTAGCACCTGAAAGGGTCCTATCTATGGGTCAAATAGAAGTAAACTATATACTTATGCTAAATTGAATTGTTTGAAATAGAACCGTTTAGTGGGTAGAGTGTTCGCCAATGGTCCGGGAGACCTGGGTTCAATCCTAGGTCGAGTCATACCAAAGACTTTTAAAATGGTACTTGATACCTCCTTGCTTAACACTCAGCAATATAAGGTATGTATCAGGGGTAAAATGGAGAAATCCAGGGAAAGGAGTAGCGGCCTTCCCTACACCTCGGTGTTGTGGCAATTGAAAAGGGAGCTTTCTGGTCGCCAATAACAACAATATTTATAAAAATGGATTTAGCATTAAATAACCTACAATGGTTGATATGCCATAAAACCAAACCAAAACAAACCATAAAACCATCGCTTCCAGGCATGATGTCATTCACATCCCCAGTCCATTTCCTATCCGGGGTTTTTATTATGACATCTGTGATTGTCACATCCTCCCCGTGTGAGCGTGAACACCTGCGCTCAATGTGTGCCTCTACCCGTGCACTAAGCCGAATAGTTCTAAGCCTAACTAAACCTTTCAGTCCAAAAAATCAGAACATTTTTGGAAAACATAGGTTTTTTTTTTAATGTCTTAAATTATCATATATTTGACTTGAAAGCCATTTTAAAGATTGCACCATAATTTTAATGATGAATTTGTACGCCCAAATTATACCGTTAATTCTTCAATAAAGATATCAACTTCCAAATTTGAAGCTTTTCAACAAAAAATGATAGAAACAAAATTAAAAATGAATGTTTTCCTTTAAAATTCAAAATTAAGAATATGTACATGTCTTGTTAAATTAACAATCTTCAAAAATAGTCAATTTCTACCACATGGCCCACTGTGATGATAATCCTGGCATTACTGGAGTGAGTACTTCTTCATTGGTATTACTCCCACATCCACTTTGATCCAGGGTATTAGGAACCCATCTATAGCTCAAATAGATCTGTTTAAAAATTATTCATATACAATAAAACTGTATATAAAAAAAACTTTTAAGAAACAACTAAATAAAAAAATGTAAATATGAATGTACAATGAAAGCAATTCCCTAACATCTAAATATAAAATAACCCTAGGTGGATTGACAGGCTGTTAAAATCAATCGATCAATCGTGATTTCTTGCAAATTATTGATATTAGATTGTATTCAAATTATTTGTATTGAATAGAAATACTTGAAACTATATAATCTTTTTTTTAAATCATCAGTATTAAGAATAATTACTTGAAGCTATAATTGTTTGCTAATGATTTTTTATTAATGATATTATTATTATTAATTACTTGAAACCATAAAGTTGCTTGTAAAAAAAGAAACGAAAAAGGCCGACTTTGACATTAAAAAGAAAAGACAAAAGAGTTGACACAATATGCTGTAAAACTAAATAACCTGTTTAACCAACTACTTTGTTTCATTTCTTTGTAGTCGAAGGCAGAAAACTTGCTGCAAACATGCGAGGAATAGGAATGATGCCTAATGACGTTCCTGAGTGGAAGAAACACATTACTGGAGGACCAAAAGCTTCTTACGGAAAAAAGGAAAAGAAATCAATTCTTGAACAAAGACAAAGTTTACCAATTTATAAATTGAAGGATGAATTAACGAAGGTACTGTTAGATAAATGTCCAATATTTTTTCTTGAATTATTTGTGGATTTAAAAGACATGTTTATTCAACTGGTGTAGTGAAGTTACTTGGTTGATTCAAAAGTTTTGCAATATTTTTGTAGTACGCGAGGCACAATTCAGCAGCTCTTAATGCTTTTGTCAAGATTGTGAAAACGGCAAACCATGCTGGATTGTGAAATGCTGAGCTCACCTGATACTCTTCAAGTGAGGTTCTCTGAAAATGAACAATAATCAGCAAGAAGCCATATTGCTGCAAGGTGAAATTAATCACACAGAAGTTAAATTGCTAAATAGCAAAAAAAAAAAATTTCTTTATTAATGAATCAATTTTTGATTTTGAAGATTTTTTACAAGTGGTAATCAAAAGTTTTGCAATATTCTGGTAACGTGAGACACTCTGAATGCTTTTTGCTGAGGTTATGAAGGTTATAATTTATACTAGATGAGATGACTATCTCGTTTGATACTCTCTGAGTATTACTCACCAAATTTACCCCTATGGCTTGGAGCACAGCGTCAAAATCTACAGTTTTAGGCCTACCTCACCTTGCCTCATCACTTGTGTCAAGTCCTGTTTGGTGGGAGGCAGAGACAAATAAATCATCACCAAAGTTCTTGCAACCCAAGGGAAATTTCTTCGGCCATCTGCTTATTGTACTGTGATCAATTGTACCTTTTCCTTCAACACAACTAATGTTTTTGGTGCTTTTGGTGGGTCTTAGAATATGTTGATGTTTGTATCCTCTGCAGAATGGTAAGCTGCCACTCCCACAAAAAGAAAGGATGTCCTGGGGTACTTCTAGGTCAGCTCTGACCTAAAGTGGTAGTAATTGTTAGGGTCATATCTATGATGATGATAAAAAGAGTGATTGACACTGATTTTAACAAAAGTTGTTGATAATTGAAAAACGTTTTTCTTTTCCAGGCTGTGAACGATAATCAGATCCTGATTGTCATTGGAGAAACGGGTTCTGGTAAAACAACACAAATTACTCAATATTTAGCTGAGGCTGGATACACAATACGAGGAAAAATTGGTTGTACTCAACCCAGACGTGTAGCTGCTATGTCTGTTGCTAAAAGAGTGGCTGAAGAGTTTGGATGTCGTCTAGGACAAGAGGTATGTTATCTTCTGTTAACTGTACTCTTCTACCTTTCATATGACTGTTGTGGAGATTGAACTCACCATCCTTGGCTTGCAAATGCTGTTGAATCACCCTGTCCCATCTGCTAATTATTGCCCAGTTGGCTGAGGCTGTACAATACACTGACTGTTTCTCTACTGAGGGGTTAGACCACCCCCACCCAACGAGTGTCCTGGATATGACACTAAACAATCTGATGGTGAGGTTCCAGTGATGCTGGAGCTTTGGGGAATGCAGAGCACCCCTTAATTGCCATTGCTCCCAGGTCCACTCAGGTCTGGAATGGTAGCACCTGATAGGGCCCTATCTATGGGTTAGATAGAACTAACTGCATACTTATGCTAAACTGAAATAGAACTGTTTGACTAAACTGAAGAGCTTGAAATAGAAATATTTTTGACTATTAAACTGTACTTACATTTAAACTGTGTGCTTATGCTAAACTGAATTTGAAATGGAACAGTTTTTGACATTGAAATTGTACTCACACTAAACTAAATTGTTTAATATAGAACTGTTTTGACATTTAACTGTGTGTAAACAACAACTGTATTTATACTAAACTGAATTAGCTGAATTAGAACTGTTTGAATAAACTGAATAACTTGAAATAAAAATGTTTTTGACAATTAAACTGTGTACTCATAGTAAACTGACTATTTGCATAAAAATGGATTTGGTGTTAAATAACCTACAAGGGTTGGTTGATATGCTATAAAACCCAAACAACCAAACCAAACCTGCTGATTAGAAGTGGATTTACCCTTTCCCATAAAAGATACTAGTGGCTTGTTCACTGAAGAAACAATGAACTAGTTGATTGAATTGACAATTAGAAAGAATTCCCATGGTGCAGTTGCTAATGTGCTGGACTTTAACATTATAGTCAGCAAGTTCAAATTCCAGCAGCATTACTGTTATAATTGCTTTTGGACAAATATACTTTGAAAAAAATCTCCCTTACCCTCCACCCCCAACTTTTAATAAACAGCTACTGAAAAAACATAAATATGAACATGTTTCCTTAACCTGTAGGCATAAAATACCCCTACACAAGTTCGAAAAGATCTCCCTTCCCCCCCCACTTTTAATAAACAGCTACTCAAAAAAACGTAAATATGAACATGATTCCTTAACCTGTAGGCATAAAATACCCCTAGACAACTTGGTATGCTATGAAAATCAATCAATCAAAACAATTTCCACCACAATAAACTTGTTTTAGAGAGAGTTATGTTTTTTGTTTTTTTTCTATATGTTAACTTGTTTCATGATGCTGAAAAAAGCCAGAGAGTGAACATAGTAAAATTTGTTGATGTTATCTTGCGACCGCATTGAATCTGCTAAGTTCATTCACGGCACTCTGTCGCTAGCTAAGCTAGTATATTACAATGTTATTGTTTTTGTGTGAAATGTGTTTCTCTCTCAATTATATATATCATGTCTTTTTCTTTTAGGTGGGCTACACAATTCGTTTTGAGGATTGTACAAGTCCTGAGACAAAAATTAAATACATGACAGATGGTATGTTATTGCGAGAATGCCTCATCGACCCTGACTTACTTCAATATGCTGTCATTATGTTAGATGAGGCCCATGAAAGAACCATTCATACTGATGTCTTATTTGGATTATTGAAAGCGGTATGTACACATTGGATTTTTTCTTCATCTGTTTATTTTTTATTCTTTGGAGAGAGAAAAGTAAAATCCTAGGGTATTGTAGTAATTTGACGTCGCCATTTTTCACTTAGCAAAACTTTGATGTTCAAAACATTTGTGGGACTGAGTTGCCCTGGTGTAATGGTTAAAGTGCTGAACTGTAGCCTTGAAGTATGTGAGTTTGAACTAAAAATCACCCTTTGCAGATCACAGGGTTTGGTTCAGTTTCTTTGTTTAATGGTATATCAACCTTTGTGGGTTATTTAATGCCAAATCCATCCTTGTAGTTTATACCACATATCCTCTTAAACTAACAAAAAATCAATTTGAATAAATAAGAAATTGTCCTCACTTTAATTTGAAGGTATAACAAAAAAAATGTCCTCTATAGCCAACTCTTAGTAGTAATTTTAGACCTTACTGACTTTTGATTTGTGCATTTTGTGTGTTATTGACACTCCTGAAGCCTATTTAGTATGTAACTGTCTGTCACACTCCTGAAGCCTATTTTGTGTTTCACTCAATAAAGGTTTTCCTGCTGCTTTAAACCCAATTTATCATTGAATAGTGCTCATTAAAATCTTTCTTTTGCATATCAAAATAAAACTATACTTTATTCTACTCATCAAAGCATTGTGTTAAAAAAATGGCCTCAATGGTCTCATGGACTGTAGAATGTTATTCAAAGACAGTAAAACAGTTGGTTGGAATATATTGGCAAGCACTGTAGCAGCAATATTAACAGCAAAGTCAAAAGGGTCTAACAATTCATGGTTTATCATATTTACCCAACCCCTCCGCTCAGGTGGGATATGACACAAGGTCAATTTTTTAAGCGGAGTTTAACAGGTTTGAATTCAGAATTTTCCATCTCCTAGACTAGTTGCCTCACCAAGGCTGAAGAACCTAGTCTGTCCTACTATTTATCCATAGCTGGAGGGAGAATAATTGGATTCATACCTTTCCCAAGGGTATTAGTGCTATGTGAAATGCAATCAGTCTCGTCCAGGATTTGAACTTGTGTCACCGTGTCCATTTCCTGCGACGATAGCCATTACACTACGGGCACTTCCAATTCATGGTTTATACTGGCACAGCATTTCAAGGCAATGATACTAAACTAACCGAGATGAAATATAGAGAGTTTTGATAGGGCTACACAGGTAGAACTCACTCCCAACAAGCAAGGGTGCCAAAATATCTTAAAGCTGATTGATAGTTACATGTATATGCAATAACTTGGTGAACTTGTTAAATTTGATAAAAAAATTTTCTTTTTTTTCTTTTTTTTTTGTCAACCTAAAATAAATGAATTATATTTTTATGCATTATTCAGTTGGTTGATTAATATTTTCTATCAATATTTGTTTCGTGATGTTTAAGTCGGAGATTGGCCCTTGCTGCTGGTACCATATAAGTCAGTACACTTTTTTCTCGGGGAGACTATGGACACAGCCAAGCAACTGCCATTGCCCTGAGAGATACCATGATGGAAAATACTTTGTGTTAATGCTCTTGAGAAAGGCATAGATCTCTATGTTCTCTTCCAACTATGAGTTAGTAGTTGGGCAGACTGGGTTCTTTAGCTTTGGTATGTATTTACCCAACCCCTCTGCTTTCAGCAGTAGGGTAGTCTGATTTCTTTAGCTATGATTTGACAATCAGTCTAGGTGAAGAAAAACCATTATACTAAGTGTGCCACCTTGTTGGTACCATGTAACTCAGTATAACTTTTTCTTGGAGAGATCATCGGTATTGCCAAGTAACCTCCATTGCCCTGATGCCATGATAGAAAATATGTTGCGTTAATGCTCTCCGGAAAAGCATAAATCCCTCTGTTCTCCTTTCAACTATGGGTAAATAAAAGGACAGACTGGGTTCTTTAGCTTTGGTAAAGCAACCAATCTAGAAGAAGGAAAACTCTGAATTCAAACCAGCTGTACTTTGCTTAAAAATTGACCTTGTGTTGGATTATCTTGGGGTATAAGCTGTCCAGAGGATGGTTGTTCTTATTCAAGAACTTTTCCGTCAGCAGCTGGCTCTTCCTTGCCCAGTCGGCTGGGGCTGTAGAATACACTGACTGCACCTCTGCAGAGAGGTAAGACCCCCCACCCAACGAGTGTCCTGCATATGACACTAAACAATCTGATGGTGAGGTTTCAGCAGTGCTGGAGCTTTGGGGAATGTGGAGTACCCCTTTATTACCATCGCTCCCAGGTCCACTCTGGCCCGGAGTGGTAGCACCTGATAGGGCCCTATCTATGGGTTAAATAGAACTAACGGCATACTTATGCTAAACTGAATTGCTTGATTAAACTGAATAGCTTGAAATAGAAATGTTTTTGACAAACTGTACTTACACTTAAACTGCGTGCTTATGCTTAACTGAATTATTTGAAATAGAACTGTTTTTCGACATTAAAACTGTATTTACACTTAACTGAATTGTTACATATAACTGCTTGAATAGTTTGAAATAGAAATGTTTTTTACAATTAAAAAGTGTACTTCTGCTAAACTGAATTGTTTGAAATAGAACTGATTATTTACATAAAATTGGATTTGGCGTTAAATAACCTACAAAGGTTGATATGCCATAAAACCAAACCAACCAAACTGGTTCTTCCAGTAAAAATTGGTCAATCAGAGACAAGGACTGAAAGCATTTAAAACCCTCATATACTCAGATACTCAATTGCTGGTTGAAGTTTCAGCCAGAAAGATGTATCTTTTGGATTATCAACACTGGATTCTTTGAACAAAAGATCAAAATGGTGACAAGAATTCTAACACCTGGTGTCACATTCTGCCTGTGGCGAAGGGGTTGGGTGAATAAATACTTGCTGTGGATCTCTGATAAGTTATGCGAAAAAAAGATGAGCACTGTTATTGTTCAGTAAGACAAAAATTTTGATGTTTTCTTTTAAAAAATCTCATGTATATATTGTATAGTCCTGGACACAATTATTGGCACTCATTAAAATTTAATATAATGTTGAATATCTCCTGGAAAAATAAAATGAATCTCGTAAAACAGCTTTGGTCTATTGACAATTCATGGTTGATAAAGAACAGCAAATGATAAAACAAGTTTATATAAAGTTGGATATTGTTTGAAGTTTTGGAAGTCTAGTCGAAGTGGAATCAACCTATTGGGGGGTAGTCAAATTATTCAACACGCAAAACAAACTGATGGATGTTCACCAATCAGACATCAGTAGTATACTGCCCTTTTCCACTTCAAACTTAGGCTCTTTTATATTCATCAAATCTCGCCACTTCACGGAGGCTTATCTCGTTCTACTCCATAAAACAAGTCACGCCTCTTGCGTCCTTTTCTTCTTCTGGTTTCCATGTGCTGGTAGCAGAGGGAGCACACTGTGACGTGGCATAAAATATTTATCCCAGGAGGGGAGTTTATTTTTCGCACGTGTGAAGTCGGGGCAGTCTAGCACTTGATCCCTCGCAAAATAAGTCCTAGTTAAGAGTCCCCTTTCGGGCATATGGGAACTGGCAGATAATGTGGAGGTTAATTTGGGGCTAGACTGACCGCCGCTGGCAAGGGGTTTCCAAATTTCACGTTACACACACCCACCAGGCCACTTCATCTTCCTACCACCCCCAGGATAATGGAAGATATGGGCCTCTAGTTTAGATATAATATTATTATTTATCGTAGTCGACAATTTCAATTTCCCGTGTAATGTTTTTTAAGGTGAATAAGACATTTAGCGTGAATAAATTGAGGTGAAAATGAAGCTGAAAAGGAACATGCGAAAGAAGGCAATTCAATAGGCAAACAACACAATAAATAAATTTCAACACGAGAGGACATCTAATACGTGCGGACAAGCAAATAATTATGGTGCCGGCTATATTACTAGCAGACAAGATTTAAACACAATATCTTTCTTTTCTTTTCTTTTCTCTCGAACCTTGAAAAGGTAGCAAAGTCCACTCATATGTTCACAGTTTATGAAATGAATCTTTTCATTCCATTTCTCTTCTTTTCTTTATGCATATAATTCTCTATATGCTTCTTTCTTTAAATTTAGAGGAAGAGCATACAATTGCAATACTTAGGAGGGGTGGAGGGAGAAAATGGTTTTAAGGTTTACTTAGCTTCTTCGACGGGTTTCTTCGCAGAGTTAACAGGCTAGCCAGATTCTGTAGAGCTCAGCTTGAAGGCATCTGTTATCTCCTATCCGAGAACTCTATTTCTGTTTCTTCACCCAGAGTTTTGGCATGAGATTCGCACGTCCTTTCACGGCAACCTCTGTCCTAAAAACTGAATTCTTTATTCCTATTTCCTCTGACGAAAAGGGTGCTACTTCTGGCTTTAGGGTTCTGGCCAATCATTTGGCCTCTTTCTTCTTCCTCACCCTGTCAGGCAATTCATTCGGGCTACTATCATGGCCTCTATATCCCCTTCTCTATCCAACCGGTTGGGTTTATGGAGTGTGGATAGCTTGACCTTGATTTCCACCTGCCTCAGCGGTCAGTCGCAGGGCAGTTCAAACACCGATGAAGAAGGGAAATTAAATCTTACTTTCTTACTCTCAATGGGACACCATGTGACAACACCTTCTGTTTCTTTCAGGTAAGATTGTTCGTGGCATTACTACTACAGATATTCTCTATTTATTTCTGATATAGCAAAGAAATAAAAGGGGGGCAATAATAGTGACTATGATTCGATATATAGTATTAAGATACTAAGATCACAGAATCTAAAATAAGATTGATTTTTTTTTTTATTTGATTATTTCAGGCAGTTAAAAAACGGAAAGAATTGAAGCTGATTGTGACGTCTGCTACTTTGGATGCTGTAAAATTTTCTCAGTATTTCTTTGAAGCGGTAAGTATTTTTAATCTAGGTAGAATCTTTTTAAAAAATGCATTAATTTCTACTCTTTTATGTTATTAGCAGAGATGGGCTCAAGCAATGCGACTGCCCTGTTGCCAGGGCTTAGGATAGGTTTACTGTATATCCTATGGGGTGGGGGATAAGACTCCTACTCCTCAAAAGATGTCCTGAGTATGCCACTTAACTCCATCTGATGCAGAGGCTCCAGTTTGGAAGATCTAAAGAATGTTTGATCATTTAACTTAGTGTAAATAAATGACTGATGTTTAATTGAATTGTTAGTTATACATAGCAATAGTAAAGTAAAGTTGGCGACCATAGTCGAGGGCTACCAGAAGGCTCCCTTTTCAATAGCTACTACCTCAAGGTGTAAGGGAGGGCACTACTCCTTTCCCTGGATTGCTGCACTTTACCCTTGATATGTGCCTTATATTGCTGAGTGTTAAGCAAGGAGGTATCAAGTACCATTTTTAAAGTCTTTGGTATGACACAACCTGGGATTGAACCCAGGTCTCCCAGGCTATTAGTGAACACTCTACCCACTAGTCCAAATTTGGAACTATTCAAATGAATGAATAGTGTTGCATAGAATAATTAGTGTTAAATAGCAATGCTTGTAACCACTTCACTGTGTGCAAACAAATGATTAATACTGAATAGAATTTGAGTTAGAAATAATTGAAACTATTTATCTGTTTGGAAACAATAGCAATACTGGTGTGTAAACAAATTAGTTTTTACTCATTTGAAAATAAAGTTACAGACAAGCTATTTACTTTCAAAAGCATGTGTATATTGATTTAAATATGTGCAAACAAATAACTGATGTCGAATTTTTATATAGCGATGCTTGAAATCATTTAACTTTGTGCAAACAGATGATGAATAGTAAATAGAATTATTTGTGTTTGATAAAAATACTTAACCCTTTAACTGTGTGCAAAAAATGAGCTCAGGCTTGTTGAAAAATGTTATCAACAAAATGTGTTTACAAATCATATATTTTAAATATATGTATAAAGAGGATTTGGTATTAAATAACCTACAATGGTTGATATGCCATAAAACCCAACCAAACCAAATCATATATATTTAATAGATATGTATAAAGAGGATTTGACATTAAGTAACCAACAATGGTTGATATGCTATAAAATCCAACCAAACCAAATCATATAGATTTAATATATATGTATAAAGAGGATTGGGCATTAAATAACCTACAATGGTTGATATGCCATAAAACCCAACCAAACTAAACCTAACCTTAGTCAAGGGTGACCTGAAGGCTCCCTTTTCAATAGCTACTACACCAAGGTGTAGGGAAGGGCACTATTCCATTTCTTGATTTGCTCTACTTTACCCTTGATCCTCACCTTATTATGGTGAGTTTAAAGGCAGCATCAAGTACAACTTTTTGAGTCTTTGGTATGACTCGACCTGGGATTGAACCCTGGTCTCCTGGACCATTGGCAAACACTCTAGGCTAATGGCAATAACCCTAAATGGGTTGACATCCATTAAAATCAGTCAGTCAGGACCAGATGTAGAATTCCTAATGCTCTTTTATCATCATCATCATGTTGTGCCGCCAGCACGGATATCCCTGACCCTCTCTCGCCACTCTTGCCTATCGTTCATCACCTCTGGTAGGTCTTCAGGGCTACATCCCATATCCTCACAGCTGCTGTATGTATGTTCGAGCTGGTCGTCATGCTTTTGCTCGGTCATATATGGTGGTCCATAGGAGTACATCACTTATGAGCTCGTCCCTGCTTCTCCAGCAGTGTCCTGCATGTCTGGCTCGTCTAACTTGGATAGTTTTCATGATGGGAGGTAGGTGGCCGTATAGTTGGTGCTTTGTGGGGTGTTAAATAAAAGGGTTGTTTAAAAAGTTCTAAGCCTCACCAACAAAGAAAATTGGAGGTGAAGATTTTTGCTGTAGCAATACACTACCACTTTTTATAAAACTAAAATTATCTGAATTAGTTTTTCTAGTTTCTTAAGAAGTAGTTGTGTGTTACCATCACAAAAATGTTCACCGCCAATATTCTTTCTGGGTGAATCTTAGAACTTTTTAAACAAACTTCATATATAAGAATTAAAAGTTTATTACAGTAATCAAGCAAAGAAACTGTCCATCATAGCATAATTTACTCAAGCAGATATGCTCAAGCTGACTCTGCTGCATAGCCTGGATCAGGCAGCAAGAAGCATTGGTCTCTGTGTGAACTCTGATAGAATAGGGTTCATGTGTTTTAATCAGGGTGACTCCCTCACCTCATTTAATGGCAAGCCTTGGAAAATTAGTCGGCCAGTTCATATACCTCGGTAGCAATATTTCATCTACTGAAAGTGATGTCAACATTCACGCAGATAAAACATAGACTGCTATCGACAGGTTATTGATCATATGGAAATCTGATCTCTCTGAAACAGAAATTCTTCCATGTTAGTACTTCATTGCATCTCTTGGATTCTAACAAAGTGTTTGGAGAAAAAGCTAGATAGAAACTACATAAGGATGCCACATACTGTTTTGATCAAATCTTACAAAACAAAACCTGTATGGCCATTTTCCTTCCGTCTTGCAAACCATTCAAGCGACATTTTCCAGACATACCAGTGTTCGCCGACAAGCAAAAACTCCATCAGTTCTGTGTGAATTCTGAGTGCCGTCTAGATGACTTTCTTCTACATCCATCTATTCATGGACACAACAGTGTTGGCTGACAAGCGAAAACTTACATTCATCAATTCTGTGTAAATACTAGGTGCCTGTTTTGAAAAATTTGATCAAAACAACAGCTGTACACAAACCATTCAAAAAAAAACATCAGGACTTGTTGGGTATTGTTAGTGAAGTAATGACAAACTCATAAGCGACATTTTCCAATGGACTTGGACACACAGACACAACAGTGTTGGCCGACAAGCAAAAACTTGACTCCATCAGTTCTGTGTGAATCCTGAGTGCCGTCTAGAGGACTTTCTTCTACATCCATCTATACATGGACACAACAGTGTTGGCTGACAAGCAAAAACTTGACTTCATCAGTTCTGTGTGAATCCTGAGTGCCGTCTAGAGGACTTTCTTCTACATCCATCTATACATGGACACAACAGTGTTGGCCGACAAGCAAAAACTTGACTCCATCAGTTCTGTGTGAATCCTGAGTGCCGTCTAGAGGACTTTCTTCTACATCCATCTATACATGGACACAACAGTGTTGGCTGACAACCAAAAACTTGACTTCATCAGTTCTGTGTGAATCCTGAGTGCCGTCTAGAGGACTTTCTTCTATATCCATCTATACATGGACACAACAGTGTTGTCCGACAAGCAAAAACTTGACTCCATCAGTTCTGTGTGAATCCTGAGTGCCGTCTAGAGGACTTATCTAGAGGATATTCTTCTACATCTATCTATATATGGACACAACAGTGTTGTCCGACAAGCAAAAACATACATTCATCAATTCTGTGTGAATACTAGGTGCTGTTTAAAAAAGGGCATTTTCCCATGAACATCTCTGCATGGACACGTCATTGTTGGCTGACAAGCAAAAATTTACATTCATCACTTTTGTGTGGACACTTGCCAAGAGCGATGATCAATAGGGACAGATAGAGAGAGAGAGTCAAAGGAATCTCTGCTGTTGGCATGCTTTGATGATGGTTAATCCACTCATGAAATTAATCTATATTTTAAATGTATAATTGATTGGAAATCAAAAGTCTCTCCTGGACAAAAGATGCTGGAAGAGGAACTGCAATACTGTGTCATCAAGCCCAGACCTGACCTTCATCATCGGTCACTCCAACCATGCCTGCCTGTTCTATGTCGGCTTTATCAGTCATTAACATGCTTGCAGGCAGCATGAATTGGCCTTTTCTTGATCTTTGTTTTACAAAGCCAAGCTATAAAAAGAATCATTATGTATATTTTAATTGTATAATTGATAGTGTATATTTTAATTGCATAACTGATAGTGTATATTTTAATTGCATAATTGATAGTATATATTTAATTGCATAATTGATAGTGTATATTTTAATTGTATAACTGATAGTGTATATTTTGATTGCATAATTGATGGTGTATATTTTAACTGTATAATTGTGTATATTTTAATTTTATAATTGATGGTGTATATTTAATCTAAAATTGATAAATTTCAGCCTATCTTCACAATTCCTGGTCGTACATATCCAGTTGAAATCCTTTATACAAAAGAGTCTGAAACTGATTATCTCGACGCTGCCATGATTACTGTAATGCAGATACATTTAATGGAACCTCCAGGTAAGTAAAAAAATAGATATTAGTTTATTCTATGTGAAAAAGTCTTATCCTAAAGTCCGACTCAGTTATAAGATATGGACATTTTTGTGATTGTTTTTTTTTTTCTTTCTTTGATCAGAAAAAGTTTGCTATTTGTATTTGTGTGGTATTTCAATTAATTTCATGTGTATTTGTGTGGCATTTCAATTAATTTCATTTATATTTGTGTGGCATTTCAATTAATTTCATTTGTATTTGTGTGGCATTTCAATTAATTTCATTTGTATTTGTGTGGCATTTCAATTAATTTCATTTGTATTTGTGTGGCATTTCAATTAATTTCATTTGTATTTGTGGCATTTCAATTAATTTCATTTGTATTTGTGTCTTGGCTATGACACTGTTACGTTGTAATGAATTATGTGTAACAAGTTAGTTGTGAAATGTAGCTCAATATTGTAAAGAATTATGTGTAACAAGCTCATAACAAAATATTGCACAATATTGTTGCAAATTATGCGTAACAAGTTGGTAATGAAATGTAGCTCTGTATTGTAGCGAGGTTGTAACGAAATGTGATTCAATATTCTAATGAGTTATGCGTGATGAGTTTGTAACGAAATGTAGCTCAATATTCTGATGAATTATTTGTAACGAGTTAGTAATGAAATGTAACTCAATATTCTGATGAATTATTTGTAACGAGATGTAGCTCAATATTCTGATGAATTATTTGTAACGAGATGTAACTCAATATTCTGATGAATTATGTGTAACGAGTTTGTAATGAAATGTAGCTCAATATTCTGATGAATTATTTGTAACGAGATATAGCTCAATATTCTGATGAATTATTTGTAACGAGTTTGTAACGAAATGTAGCTCAATATTCTGATGAATTATTTGTAACGAGTTAGTAATGAAATGTAACTCGATATTCTGATGAATTATTTGTAACGAGTTTGTAATGAAATGTAGCTCAATATTCTGATGAATTATTTGTAACGAGTTTGTAATGAAATGTAGCTCAATATTCCGATGAATTATTTGTAATGAGTTTGTAATGAAATGTAGCTCAATATTCTGATGAATTATTTGTAACTAGTTTGTATTGAAATGTAGCTCAATATTCTGATGAATTATTTGTAACGAGATGTAACTCAATATTCTGATGAATTATGTGTAACGAGTTTGTAATGAAATGTAGCTCAATATTCTGATGAATTATTTGTAACGAGTTTGTAATGAAATGTAGCTCAATATTCTGATGAATTATGTGTAACGAGTTTGTATTGAAATGTAGCTCAATATTCTGATGAATTATTTGTAACGAGTTTGTAATGAAATGTAGCTCAATATTCTGATGAATTATGTGTAACGAGTTTGTAATGAAATGTAACTCAATATTCTGATGAATTATGTGTAACGAGTTTGTAATGAAATGTAACTCAATATTCCGATGAATTATGTGTAACGAGTTTGTAATGAAATGTAGCTCAGTATTGTAGCAAATTTATGTAACGAGTTCATAATAAAATGTAGCTCAATATTGTACCCGAGGTTATTTCTGGTTAGTGTCATAAAAAAGATGATGCTAAAAGGAATTATACATGAAACAAGCAAACAACAAAACAAAAAACTGGAGGTTGAGTTGAAACAGACAACATTTTATATATCATTTTTACTATATTTTTTTTTATAAAAGATACGTTGTGTGAATATTAATTCTTGTATTGTACAGTATATATTTTTATATTCTTTTGAAATGCTTACTTGCATGTCAGTGCCGAAATTCTTAAGGGGATAAGATTTATTTACCATTATGAAATTTGTGACTGATATTTTTGTGTCGTCAGTCTTCTTAGACTGTTTGACCACTACTGGCTAGTACTGGGGATTGGGTCTGTATATACTTACTAACTTTTGGTGGCAAAAGAGGAAAAAGTTATTTCTTGAAACCATGACACATTTGTCTATTTTTAGATGTAGTGACATATGAATTAGGAACGGTTACAACACTAAACTCTAGAACCTTGTCAGCTGGAGATGTAGAATACATTGACTGTATCTCTGCAGTCTCCTCCCCTGATGAGTGTCCTGATATGACATTAAACAATCTCATAGTGAGGCTCCTGTAATGCTGGAGCTTTATGGAATGAAGAGTACTCCTTCATTGCCATTGCTCCCAGGTCCACTCTGGGCTGGAGTGGTAGCCCCTGATAGGGTCCTATCTATGGGTCAAATAGAAATGTTTGATATTTAAACTGTGTCCAAACAAATGACTTCTGCTAAATTGAATTGTTTGAAATAGAATCGTTTGTTGACATTTAACTGTGTGTAAACAATTGACTGATATTTAATTAAATTGTAAGTGATACATAGCAATACTTGGAACCATTTGACTTTGTTTGCTTATGCTAAATTGAATTGTTAAAAATAGAACTGCTTGATCATTTAACTATATGTCAACAAATGACTGATCTTTAATTAAATTGTTAGTGATGAATAGCAATACCTGGAACCATTTGATTTTGTTTGCTTATGCTAAATTGAATTGTTAGAAATAGAACTGTTTGATCATTTAACTCTGTGTATCTACAAAATGTGTTTACAAATCATATATTCAATATATATGTAAAAACAGGATTTGGCATTAAATAACCAAGAATAGTTGATGCGCCATAAAACCAAAGCAAACCAGCTAAACTGTATCTGATGATGAGACTTCAGTTCTGGAAATCTGGGGAGTGTGGAGTAACCCTTTCACTGACCTTACCACCAGGTTCACTCTAATCTGAAATGGTAGTACTAATCAGAGTCCCGTCTTTAAGTCAAATAGATCGGTTTGAGACAAGGTTCATAATGATTTTGAAACATTGATATTATAACATCATATTATATTCATATATTGTAAATATCAATTAGCAGGCATATATATAAAGGAACAGACAGAATACATTCAAAATCAGATAGATAAGATCAGAGACTCGGTAGAAGATAGACAATCTAGAATTGCCTGGCAAACAATAAACGAAGTGAGCAGAAGAAAGAACACAGCCAAAGCAAAACTTAAAGCAGCAAACCAACAAGAAAGAATAAAACTGTGGAAACAGCACTTCGAAAACTTACTTGGAAACCCACCAAAAATAACGCATGAACCAATCACCAGAATAATTAGCAAACAATTAGACATTAAACTTGGACCGTTCACACAAGGAGAACTCGACTTGGTTCTCAGAAAAATTAAAAATAGGAAAGCTGCAGGACTGGACGAAATTCCCCCGGAAGTATGGAAGACCAGACAATTCGACGACATACTGCTCCGACACTGCAACGCAGTATACAATCAAAATCCGATAGATAGATGGACGAAGGGATGCATACTCCCCTTCCCTAAAAAGGGGGACCTCGGATTAGCCAAAAACTACCGAGGCATAACACTTACATCCATAGCTGCCAAAATCTACAATGCCCTACTACGAAACCGCATAGAACCCAAAATCGACAACATACTTAGAAAAAACCAAAATGGCTTCCGAAGAAATAGATCTACGACCTCACAAATACTAACCATCCGCAGAATCCTTGAGGGTGTACGGGCAAAGAACCTACAAGCGACATTAATATTTGTCGACTTTACCAAGGCTTTCGACTCCATTCACAGAGGAAAGATGGAACAAATCCTACTAGCGTACGGCATACCTAAAGAAACCGTAGCGGCAATAACGATTCTCTATAGAAACACTAAAGTAAAAGTACGATCACCAGATGGAGACACAGAATACTTCGACATTGTAGCAGGAGTACTACAAGGGGACACGCTGGCTCCGTATCTCTTTATCATTTGTCTAGACTACGTACTTAGAACATCGATTGACAAAATCAAAGAGAATGGCTTCGAACTGACGAAGAAAAGAAGCAGAAGATATCCCGCAACAACAATTACCGACGCCGACTACGCCGATGACATAGCGATACTGGCAAATACACCTGACCAAGCCGAAACACTTCTGCATAGCCTGGAACGAGCAGCAGCAAGCATAGGCCTCCATGTTAATGCACACAAAACGGAATATATGTGCTATAACCAAACGGGGGACATCTCCACTCTAGAAGGAACCCCTCTTAAACTAGTAGACAAATTCACGTACCTAGGAAGCAGCGTCGAATCAACCGAAAAGGACATCGAAACGAGGTTAACGAAAGCATGGACAGCTATCAATAGGCTATCGACTATATGGAAATCAGACCTAACCGATAAAATGAAACGCAGTTTCTTCCAGGCAGCGGTCACATCGATACTGCTATATGGATGCACTACATGGACGCTAACAAAACGGCTGGAGAAGAAACTAGATGGCAATTACACAAGAATGCTGCGTGCAATCCTCAACAAGTCCTGGCAGCAACACCCCACAAGACACCAACTGTACGGCCACCTGCCCCCTATCACGAAATCTATTCAAGTTAGGCGAACCAGACATGCAGGACATTGCTGGAGAAGCAGAGATGAACTCATAAGAGATGTACTCTTATGGATCCCCACACACGGCCGCGCAAAAGCAGGACGACCAGCACGAACGTACATTCAGCAGCTATGTGAGGATACAGGTTGTTGTCCTGAAGACCTACCTAGGGCGATGAACGATAGGGAGGAGTGGCGAGAGAGGGTCAGGGATATCCGTGCTGCCAGCACGATATGATGATGATGATGATATTCATATTATAACATTCATATGCTTGTGAAACATTGATATTATAACATCAAATATGGATTCTTTACGTATTTAAAATGATTTTTATTTACATTAATATCTTACTTCATACTTATTTGTAATGTCAATGCTTTATGAAGTGTAATAGGAATTGCCTTGTTGGCTGGGGCTGTAGAATACACCGAATGCACCTCTGCAGGGGGGTAAGAACCCCCCGCCAACGAGTGTCCTAGATATGACACTAAACAATCTGATGGTGAGAGGTTCCAACAATGCTGAAGCTTTGGGGAATGTGGAGTACCCCTTTATTGCCATCACTCCCAGGTCCACTCTTGCTCGGAGTGGTAGCACCTGATATGGATCCTATCTATAGGTTAAATAGAACTAACGGCATACTTATGCTAAACTGAAACAGTACTTACATTTAAACTGCGTGCTTATGCTAAACTGAATTATTTGAAATGGAACTGTTTTTTGACATTGAACCTGTATTTACACTAAACTGAATTGTTTATCATAGAACTGTTTTGACATTTAACTGTGTGTAAACAAAATTTGTACTTATACTAAACTGAATCAGCTGAATTAGAACTGCTTGACTAAACTGAATGACTTGAAATAGAAATCTTTTTGACAATTGAACTGTGTACTCATGCTAAACTGAATTGTTTGAAATAGAACTGATTATTTACATAAAAATGGATTTGGCGTTAAATAACCTACAAAGGTTGATATGCCATAAAACCCAACCAACCAACCTGTAATAGGAAGTGGATAAACCTTGGATGGGGCTGTTTGCAATTCACATACCTTATTAAAGAGATGAATCCAAATATTCTCCCTCCATCTATGAGTAAATAGTTAGGACAGACTAGGCTCTTTCATTTTGGTATGGCAACCAGTCTAGAAGAAGAAAAACTATGAATTCAGACAAGTTATAGACTTGGAGAGGAATGGACTTGGAGTGGTAGTATCTGTTAGGGTCCCATCTATGGGTCAAATAGACCTGTTTAAAAATAATTTGTATTCACTAGGACTGTGCAAAAAAAAAACCCTCTTTAACAACTCCACAAAAAATGTAAATATGAACGAATTGCTTCAGTCATGCAATATATATGCCACAAAGTAGCACGGCCTATCAAAATATTGTAAATTTTTTTACTCATCCTAGTATTACATCTTGAGTTAAAATCTAGCAATTATTTTTGTTTAGTTTTATTTTATTACTTTGTGATTATATCAAGAATTATGCTTTAAAAAATATATATATCTTGGCTCGATTTGTTGTCTAAGTATTATTCAATATTACCAATCATTTAATGCATAAATCTTTGGCAACAACTCCAATGGAAGATGTTTTCACATTACAAATATGGCCCAGTCAGCTGGGGCTGTAGAATAGACTGACTGCATCTCTGCAGTAAGACCCTTTCCCCCAATTAGTGTCCTGAATATGACACTAAGCAATCTAATGGTGAGGCCCTAGTAAAACTGGAGCTTTGGTGGATGCAGAGTACCCTTTCATTGCCATTGCTCCCAGGTCCACTCTGGCCCAGAGAGGTAGCAGTTGATAGAGTCCTATCTATGGGTCAAATAAAACTAAACCTTTTACTTATGCTAAACTGAATTGTTTAACATAGGACTGTTTTAACATTTAAACTGTGTACTCATGTTAAATTGAATTGTTTGAAATAGAACTGTTTATATGTACAAAAATGGATTTGGTATTAAATAACTTAGAATGGTTGATGTGCCATAAAACCAAACCAAACAATACTGAATAACTTCACAACACCAGTTGAATAAACATTTTTAGGCAGCAAATAGTATTTTTCTTTTATATTTGGTCCTCAAATTTTTGCATCTTTATTTTCAGGTGACATTCTTCTGTTTCTCACAGGCCAAGAAGAGATTGACACAGCTTGTGAAATCTTATACGAACGAATGAAAGCACTTGGCCCAGAAGTCCCAGAACTAATCATTCTTCCCGTTTACAGTGCTTTGCCCAGTGAAATGCAAACACGTATTTTTGAACCAGCACCACCAGGGTCAAGAAAAGTAACTACTTTTATTTTTAGGCTTGATATTTTGAAGCTTGATTTTCAAAATTCAATCAACTTTCTCAAGGATTTCAGATTAGCTTTATAATGAAATTTTTGCTTTAATTTGTGGATTTTGTGCAAAGAATATGAAAAAGCTACATATATAGTAAGACCTAATTCAAAAATCAATGCTCCTCCTATTCATAGTGGGCTTTATTAGCCGTTTTGTGGACATTTGGATTAAATATTGAAGAATTAAAAAAAAAATGATAAACCCTACAATGGGCACATGTTTATATGCCAGAATTTCCTCAAGAATTTATCTATGACCTCTAAATATCTCTATATTGAAAAGAATTTAATTTTTATTAGACTTTCAATGCACATGTATAAGCGAGATTACTTTATGATTATATCAAGAATTGTGCTTTAAAAAATATATATATCTTGGCTCGATTTGTTGTCTGAGTATTATTCAATATTATCAATCACTTAATGCATAAATCTTTTGTAACAACTCTAATCGAAGATGTTTTCACATTACAAATATGGCCCAGTCAGCTGGGGCTGTAGAATAGACCGACTGCATCTCTGCTGTAAGACCCTTTCCCCCAATGAGTATCCTGAATATGACACTAAACAATCTAATGGTGAGACTCTAATAAAACTGGAGCTTGGGGAAATGCAGAGTACCCTTTCATTGCCATTCAATGATTATTTTTAATAATTTGTTATGATCATGTTTTTATAAATGCCTTGTAGTTGCATAAAATTTAAAGTTTGATGATGGATGTTTTCCAAATGGCCAATGCCGAAATGAATGAAATCCCTTTAAAGTATAACAGTTAGGGTCTTTGTTTTAGAATATATATCTAAGGGTAATATGTTTTACCTTGGTATTTTTATGATATTTCCCAATATACAGAAAATATTTAAGTGTTTTTTTACCCTAAATTTAGACATTTTTGAGGAGTGTTACCTTAAAACCTGGTCATAAAAAGTAAAATCTTAATGAAATTGTCATAAAGAATATATGGCTAAATCTTTCAGTGCAAAAACTCAGAACCTTTCTAGAAACCATTAGAGCATACTGTTTTAAATTTGCAAAATCTTAGCAAGAAAGCCAGTTAACTGAGGGGAAGTCCTTGTATTATCGTGGCTTAAGTGAATCCAAATTCTAGTCATGCTATTACGTGCACTTTCGGACTAATACCCTTTTGAAAAGTATAAAGTCCCTTCAGTTATTGATTAAATAATACCACTACTGTTCTTCTACAATGATAGCTTTGATATTAAATAACCCACAAAGGTTGGTATACCATTAAACAAAGTAACCTTAAATAGTACCACTACTGTTCTTCTACCTGGATGGCTTTGGTATTCAATTGTCAATGAAGGTTGGTATGCCATTAAACAAAGAAACCTTAATAGTACCACTACTGTTCTTCTACAAGGATGGCTTTGGTATTAAATAACCCACAAAGGTTGGTATGCCATTAAACAAAGAAACCTTAAATAGTACCACTACTGTTCTACATGGATGGCTTTGATATTAAATAACCCACAAAGGTTGGTATGCCATTAAACAAAGAAACCTTAAATAGTACCACTACTGTTCTTCTACAAGGACGACTTTGGTATTAAATTATCAATGGAGGTTGGTGTGGCACTAAATAAATAAACTTTAAATAGTACCACTACTGTTCTTCTACAAGGTTGGCTTTGGTATTAAATAACCCACAAAAGTTGATATGCCATTAAATAAAGAAACCTTAAATAATACCATTACTGTTCTTCTTCAAGGTTGGCTTTGGTATTAAATAACCTATGAAGGTTGATATGCCATTAAACAAACTACCATGGAACTACCAACCAAGTGGGTGCTTTCCACGGCTTGAACTACTTTAGACATGTGATATACATGCCACAAACTAGTGTGTATTGAATATTGCAAAACTTTTGACTCACATTTTAAAGATTTCAGTTTCAACTTAAAAGTCTTTGTCATTCTTTTTCTAGGTTGTCATTGCTACAAATATTGCTGAAACTTCACTGACAATAAACGGAATCTATTATGTGGTTGATCCTGGATTTGTTAAACAGAAAGTTTACAATTCAAAAACTGGTATGGATCAACTTATTGTAACTCCCATATCTCAGGTAAGTAAAAATAACTGGATAATTTTCTGTATGTTAAAAAAGAATATTGTTTTTATTGATAATTCTATTTTTATGAAAGCTTCACTTGTAGAAATTAAAATGTTTAAAATATTTTGTGATTTTCAGCTTAAAGATTTAAAATTTTTTACCTTTTATATGTTGATTAGAATAAATCACGCTTTTAGCGATTTCCTAAACACACATTTAATCTAAAATAAAATAACAAGCTACAAAAAATTATGTATGTATGTATGCACACACCCAATCAAAATCCACATTCTGTCTGGTCCAGTCAGCTGGGGCTGCAGACTACATCGATTGCATCTCTGCAGAGGAGTAAGACTCCCCCAACGAATTTCCTGGATATAACACTAAACAATCTGATGGTGAAGTTCCAGTAATTCTGGAGCTTTGAGGAATGCAGAGTACCCCTTCATTGCCATCGCTCCCAGGTCCACTCTGGCTGAGAGTGGTAGCACCAAATAGAACTAAACTGTGTACTTATGCTAAACGGAATTATTTGAAATAGGACTGTTTTGACATTTAACTGTTTAAACAAAAACTATACTTATACTAAATTGAATTGTTTAAAATTTAATTTGGCATTCAAATTTCCTTCCCTCCTCCTCGTTTTTTGTCAATCACTACCCAAAATTTAGATTCCTCATAAGTGGTAGACTGGGATTCAATCTCAGGTTGAGTCATACCAAAGACTCAAAAAGTGGTACTTGATACCTCCTTGCTTAACACTCAGCATTATAAAGTATGTTTCAAGGGTAAAGTGGAGCAATCCAGGAAAAGGAGTAGTGCCCTCCTCTATACCTCAGTGTAGTAGCTATTGAAAAGGGAGCCTTTGGGTAGCCCTTGATTACGGTTGTTTACTTTACTTTTTATCATGGCTATAATTGTCTAATAAGACATGATTACCACCAAGGGTCCTTTTTTTAGAATTTTGAAATATTTTAATCATTTTAAAAATATTTTATTAATCTTAATCATGAATATGATTTTAAAAGTATGGTTTAAATCCTGCACATACCATAAAATATATATATATATATATACTTACTAATTTATTGTCTACCAGCATTCACGGTGAAACGAAAAAGAAAAAAAAAACGCCAGAATTCAGAGATAACAAATCTCGAATCACTGCCTGGGGCAAAAAAGAAAAAGATTATCGGGAGAAAAAAAGGAAAAGACCAACTTCGTCACACCAGTTGAAAAAAATCAAGAGATATGCAATCAGTTGGTCAAAAGAACAAAAACCCACCGCAAAATGCTGCAATGCTACAATTACAAAAAGTGCTCAATACTAAATAGAGCCAATTACAAAAATTAAACTGTAGTAGGATAGTCTCGACTTGCGATTTAATTTATATATATATATAAGCACAGTATTGGATAGAGAAAACAGACAGTGAAAAAACTGAACTACTTTTTATTATTGCCACAAATTTCAATGGAACTTCACTGGTTTAGACACACATAGGAAGTGATTATTTTCCTTGATTATTGTTGTCAAAGTTCCCTTCGTTGTTAGTAAAGAGAAAATTCTCAGAAGTGCCAAAAAATAGGAAATTTCTTAGAATTTTCTTTTCTTTGATTTGATATCCAAGTTTGTGACATATCCTTTGCTAATGGCTTGTAAGCAGTTGTCCGAGTTTAATAAAGGTAAAATTGTGGCATACAATGATTGTGGATTGTTACTTTGCGATGGATATTGCAAAGAAATTGTATTGCCGTCATTAATTAATTGATACTTTACTCAAAGGTTACAAAAACTAGAAATCCAAAAGGAAGTTGTGACCCCAAGAGAAAATCCAAGGTAAAAAAATTGTAAGAGAACTTTGACAAGAATAATCATTAAAAATAATCACTTCCTATGTGTGTCTAAGCCATTGAAGTTTTGTTAAAATTTGTGGCAATAATGAAAAAAAAAAATAGTTCAGCTTTTTCTTTTTCTTTTTTTTTTTTTGTCCGAAACTGTAGACGTTTTTTTTTGTCCGAAACTGTAGACATTTGTTTAAATAAGTGCCAAATATATTGTAAAACTTTGTACTCACTATAGTATTTCAATAAATTTTCGATTTAAAAAAGGTTTTTGATCTTGCTAAGATTTCTGTATTTTGCAGGCTCAAGCAAAGCAACGAGCAGGCCGTGCTGGACGTACCGGCCCAGGAAAGTGCTACCGGTTATACACAGAACGTGCTTATCGAGATGAAATGTTGCCAACTAACGTTCCTGAAATTCAACGTACAAATCTTGCCAGCACAGTGTTGTCATTAAAAGCAATGGGAATAAATGATCTGTTATCATTTGATTTTATGGATGCACCACCTATGCAGACACTTATCTCAGCCATGGAACAATTACATGCCCTTAGTGCCCTTGATGATGAAGGTCTTCTTACAAGACTTGGACGAAGGGTAAAGATTGATTCATGAAATGTCCTCTTTCTTTCTTTTTGGATTGCCTCACAAAATATCCTCTTTTTTTTTTACTTTCTTTTTAAATTGATTCACAAAATGTCTTCTTTTTTTTTCTTCTTTCTTTCTGGATTGATTCTCAAAATGTCCTCTTTCTTTCTTTCTTTCTTTCTGGATTGATTCACAAAATGTTCTCTTTCTTTCTTTCTTTCTTTCTGGATTGATTCACAAAAGTCCTCTTTCTTTCTTTCTTTCTTTCTTTTTGGATTGCTTCACAAAATGTCCTCTTTCTTTCTTTCTCTCTTTCTTTCTGGATTGCTTCACAAAATGTCCTCTTTCTTTCTTTCTTTCTTTCTTTTTGGATTGATTCTCAAAATGTCCTCTTTCTTTCTTTCTTTCTTTCTGGATTGCTTCACAAAATGTCCTCTTTCTTTCTTTCTTTCTTTCTTTCTAGATTGATTCACAAAATGTCCTCTTTCTTTCTTTCTTTCTTTCTGGATTGCTTCAAAAATGTCCTCTTTCTTTCTTTCTTTCTTTCTTTCTGGATTGATTCTCAAAATGTCCTCTTTCTTTCTTTCTTTCTTTCTTTCTGGATTGATTCACAAAATGTCCTCTTTCTTTCTTTCTTTCTTTCTTTCTGGATTGATTCTCAAAATGTCCTCTTTCTTTCTTTCTGGATTGATTCACAAAATGTCCTCTTTCTTTCTTTCTTTCTTTCTTTCTTTCTGGATTGCTTCACAAAATGTCCTCTTTCTTTCTTTCTTTCTTTCTTTCTTTCTGGATTGATTCTCAAAATGTCCTCTTTCTTTCTTTCTTTCTTTCTGGATTGATTCACAAAATGTCCTCTTTCTTTCTTTCTCTCTTTCTTTCTGGATTGCTTCACAAAATGTCCTCTTTCTTTCTTTCTGGATTGCTTCAAAAATGTCCTCTTTCTTTCTTTCTTTCTTTCTGGATTGATTCTCAAAATGTCCTCTTTCTTTCTTTCTCTCTTTCTTTCTGGATTGCTTCACAAAATGTCCTCTTTCTTTCTTTCTGGATTGCTTCAAAAATGTCCTCTTTCTTTCTTTCTTTCTTTCTTTCTGGATTGATTCTCAAAATGTCCTCTTTCTTTCTTTCTTTCTTTCTGGATTGCTTCACAAAATGTCCTCTTTCTTTCTTTCTGGATTGCTTCACAAAATGTCCTCTTTCTTTCTTTCTTTCTTTCTTTCTGGATTGATTCTCAAAATGTCCTCTTTCTTTCTTTCTTTCTTTCTGGATTGCTTCACAAAATGTCCTCTTTCTTTCTTTCTTTCTTTCTTTCTGGATTGCTTCACAAAATGTCCTCTTTCTTTCTTTCTCTCTTTCTTTCTGGATTGCTTCACAAAATGTCCTCTTTCTTTCTTTCTTTCTGGATTGATTCTCAAAATGTCCTCTTTCTTTCTTTCTCTCTTTCTTTCTGGATTGATTCTCAAAATGTCCTCTTTCTTTCTTTCTTTCTTTCTGGATTGATTCACAAAAGTCCTCTTTCTTTCTTTCTTTCTTTCTTTTTGGATTGCTTCACAAAATGTCCTCTTTCTTTCTTTCTCTCTTTCTTTCTGGATTGCTTCACAAAATGTCCTCTTTCTTTCTTTCTTTCTTTCTTTTTGGATTGATTCTCAAAATGTCCTCTTTCTTTCTTTCTTTCTTTCTGGATTGCTTCACAAAATGTTCTCTTTCTTTCTTTCTGGATTGCTTCACAAAATCTCCTCTTTCTTTCTTTCTTTCTTTCTTTCTTTCTAGATTGATTCACAAAATGTCCTCTTTCTTTCTTTCTTTCTTTCTGGATTGCTTCAAAAATGTCCTCTTTCTTTCTTTCTTTCTTTCTTTCTGGATTGATTCTCAAAATGTCCTCTTTCTTTCTTTCTTTCTTTCTTTCTGGATTGATTCACAAAATGTCCTCTTTCTTTCTTTCTTTCTTTCTGGATTGATTCTCAAAATGTCCTCTTTCTTTCTTTCTGGATTGATTCACAAAATGTCCTCTTTCTTTCTTTCTTTCTTTCTGGATTGATTCACAAAATGTCCTCTTTCTTTCTTTCTTTCTGGATTGATTCTCAAAATGTCCTCTTTCTTTCTTTCTTTCTGGATTGATTCACAAAATGTCCTCTTTCTTTCTTTCTCTCTTTCTTTCTGGATTGATTCTCAAAATGTCCTCTTTCTTTCTTTCTCTCTTTCTTTCTGGATTGCTTCACAAAATGTCCTCTTTCTTTCTTTCTGGATTGCTTCAAAAATGTCCTCTTTCTTTCTTTCTTTCTTTCTTTCTGGATTGATTCTCAAAATGTCCTCTTTCTTTCTTTCTTTCTTTCTTTCTGGATTGATTCACAAAAGTCCTCTTTCTTTCTTTCTTTCTTTCTTTCTGGATTGATTCACAAAATGTCCTCTTTCTTTCTTTCTTTCTTTCTTTCTGGATTGATTCACAAAATGTCCTCTTTCTTTCTTTCTTTCTTTCTTTCTGGATTGATTCTCAAAATGTCCTCTTTCTTTCTTTCTTTCTTTCTGGATTGCTTCACAAAATGTCCTCTTTCTTTCTCTCTCTCTTTCTTTCTGGATTGCTTCACAAAATGTCCTCTTTCTTTCTTTCTTTCTTTCTGGATTGATTCACAAAATGTCCTCTTTCTTTCTTTCTTTCTTTCTTTCTGGATTGATTCTCAAAATGTCCTCTTTCTTTCTTTCTTTCTTTCTGGATTGCTTCACAAAATGTCCTCTTTCTTTCTTTCTTTCTTTCTTTCTGGATTGCTTCACAAAATGTCCTCTTTCTTTCTTTCTTTCTTTCTTTCTGGATTGCTTCAAAAATGTCCTCTTTCTTTCTTTCTTTCTTTCTTTCTGGATTGATTCTCAAAATGTCCTCTTTCTTTCTTTCTTTCTTTCTTTCTTTCTGGATTGCTTCACAAAATGTCCTCTTTCTTTCTTTCTTTCTTTCTGGATTGATTCTCAAAATGTCCTCTTTCTTTCTTTCTTTCTTTCTGGATTGCTTCACAAAATGTCCTCTTTCTTTCTTTCTTTCTTTCTTTCTGGATTGCTTCACAAAATGTCCTCTTTCTTTCTTTCTTTCTTTCTTTCTGGATTGATTCTCAAAATGTTCTCTTTCTTTCTTTCTGGATTGCTTCACAAAATGTCCTCTTTCTTTCTTTCTTTCTTTCTAGATTGATTCACAAAATGTCCTCTTTCTTTCTTTCTTTCTTTCTGGATTGCTTCAAAAATGTCCTCTTTCTTTCTTTCTTTCTTTCTTTCTGGATTGATTCTCAAAATGTCCTCTTTCTTTCTTTCTGGATTGATTCACAAAATGTCCTCTTTCTTTCTTTCTTTCTTTCTTTCTGGATTGATTCTCAAAATGTCCTCTTTCTTTCTTTCTGGATTGATTCACAAAATGTCCTCTTTCTTTCTTTCTTTCTTTCTTTCTGGATTGATTCTCAAAATGTCCTCTTTCTTTCTTTCTTTCTGGATTGATTCACAAAATGTCCTCTTTCTTTCTTTCTTTCTTTCTTTCTGGATTGATTCTCAAAATGTCCTCTTTCTTTCTTTCTGGATTGATTCACAAAATGTCCTCTTTCTTTCTTTCTTTCTTTCTTTCTGGATTGATTCACAAAATGTCCTCTTTCTTTCTTTCTTTCTTTCTTTCTGGATTGATTCTCAAAATGTCCTCTTTCTTTCTTTCTTTCTTTCTGGATTGATTCACAAAATGTCCTCTTTCTTTCTTTCTTTCTTTCTTTCTGGATTGATTCTCAAAATGTCCTCTTTCTTTCTTTCTCTCTTTCTTTCTGGATTGCTTCACAAAATGTCCTCTTTCTTTCTTTCTGGATTGCTTCAAAAATGTCCTCTTTCTTTCTTTCTTTCTTTCTTTCTGGATTGATTCTCAAAATGTCCTCTTTCTTTCTTTCTTTCTTTCTGGATTGCTTCGCAAAATGTCCTCTTTCTTTCTTTCTGGATTGATTCACAAAATGTCCTCTTTCTTTCTTTCTTTCTGGATTGATTCTCAAAATGTCCTCTTTCTTTCTTTCTCTCTTTCTTTCTGGATTGCTTCACAAAATGTCCTCTTTCTTTCTTTCTGGATTGCTTCAAAAATGTCCTCTTTCTTTCTTTCTTTCTGGATTGATTCTCAAAATGTCCTCTTTCTTTCTTTCTTTCTTTCTTTCTTTCTGGATTGCTTCACAAAATGTCCTCTTTCTTTCTTTCTTTCTTTCTGGATTGATTCTCAAAATGTCCTCTTTCTTTCTTTCTTTCTTTCTGGATTGCTTCACAAAATGTCCTCTTTCTTTCTTTCTTTCTTTCTTTCTGGATTGCTTCACAAAATGTCCTCTTTCTTTCTTTCTTTCTTTCTTTCTGGATTGATTCTCAAAATGTTCTCTTTCTTTCTTTCTGGATTGCTTCACAAAATGTCCTCTTTCTTTCTTTCTTTCTTTCTTTCTAGATTGATTCACAAAATGTCCTCTTTCTTTCTTTCTTTCTTTCTGGATTGCTTCAAAAATGTCCTCTTTCTTTCTTTCTTTCTTTCTGGATTGATTCTCAAAATGTCCTCTTTCTTTCTTTCTTTCTTTCTGGATTGCTTCACAAAATGTCCTCTTTCTTTCTTTCTTTCTTTCTTTCTGGATTGCTTCAAAAATGTCCTCTTTCTTTCTTTCTTTCTTTCTGGATTGATTCTCAAAATGTCCTCTTTCTTTCTTTCTTTCTTTCTTTCTTTCTGGATTGCTTCACAAAATGTCCTCTTTCTTTCTTTCTTTCTTTCTGGATTGATTCTCAAAATGTCCTCTTTCTTTCTTTCTTTCTTTCTGGATTGCTTCACAAAATGTCCTCTTTCTTTCTTTCTTTCTTTCTTTCTGGATTGCTTCACAAAATGTCCTCTTTCTTTCTTTCTTTCTTTCTTTCTGGATTGATTCTCAAAATGTTCTCTTTCTTTCTTTCTGGATTGCTTCACAAAATGTCCTCTTTCTTTCTTTCTTTCTTTCTTTCTAGATTGATTCACAAAATGTCCTCTTTCTTTCTTTCTTTCTTTCTTTCTGGATTGCTTCAAAAATGTCCTCTTTCTTTCTTTCTTTCTTTCTTTCTGGATTGATTCTCAAAATGTCCTCTTTCTTTCTTTCTTTCTTTCTGGATTGATTCACAAAATGTCCTCTTTCTTTCTTTCTTTCTTTCTTTCTGGATTGATTCTCAAAATGTCCTCTTTCTTTCTTTCTGGATTGATTCACAAAATGTCCTCTTTCTTTCTTTCTTTCTTTCTTTCTGGATTGATTCTCAAAATGTCCTCTTTCTTTCTTTCTTTCTTTCTTTCTGGATTGATTCACAAAATGTCCTCTTTCTTTCTTTCTTTCTTTCTTTCTTGATTGATTCTCAAAATGTCCTCTTTCTTTCTTTCTGGATTGATTCACAAAATGTCCTCTTTCTTTCTTTCTTTCTTTCTGGATTGATTCACAAAATGTCCTCTTTCTTTCTTTCTTTCTTTCTTTCTTTCTGGATTGCTTCACAAAATGTCCTCTTTCTTTCTTTCTGGATTGATTCACAAAATGTCCTCTTTCTTTCTTTCTTTCTTTCTTTCTGGATTGATTCTCAAAATGTCCTCTTTCTTTCTTTCTTTCTTTCTTTCTGGATTGCTTCACAAAATGTCCTCTTTCTTTCTTTCTTTCTTTCTTTCTGGATTGCTTCACAAAATGTCCTCTTTCTTTCTTTCTCTCTTTCTTTCTGGATTGCTTCACAAAATGTCCTCTTTCTTTCTTTCTTTCTTTCTTTCTGGATTGATTCTCAAAATGTCCTCTTTCTTTCTTTCTCTCTTTCTTTCTGGATTGATTCTCAAAATGTCCTCTTTCTTTCTTTCTTTCTTTCTGGATTGATTCACAAAATGTCCTCTTTCTTTCTTTCTTTCTTTCTTTCTGGATTGATTCTCAAAATGTCCTCTTTCTTTCTTTCTGGATTGATTCACAAAATGTCCTCTTTCTTTCTTTCTTTCTTTCTTTCTGGATTGATTCACAAAATGTCCTCTTTCTTTCTTTCCTTCTTTCTTTCTGGATTGATTCTCAAAATGTCCTCTTTCTTTCTTTCTTTCTTTCTGGATTGCTTCACAAAATGTCCTCTTTCTTTCTTTCTCTCTTTCTTTCTGGATTGCTTCACAAAATGTCCTCTTTCTTTCTTTCTTTCTTTCTGGATTGATTCACAAAATGTCCTCTTTCTTTCTTTCTTTCTTTCTTTCTGGATTGATTCTCAAAATGTCCTCTTTCTTTCTTTCTTTCTTTCTGGATTGCTTCACAAAATGTCCTCTTTCTTTCTTTCTTTCTTTCTGGATTGCTTCAAAAATGTCCTCTTTCTTTCTTTCTTTCTTTCTTTCTGGATTGATTCACAAAAGTCCTCTTTCTTTCTTTCTTTCTTTCTTTCTGGATTGCTTCACAAAATGTCCTCTTTCTTTCTTTCTCTCTTTCTTTCTGGATTGCTTCACAAAATGTCGTCTTTCTTTCTTTCTGGATTGCTTCAAAAATGTCCTCTTTCTTTCTTTCTGGATTGATTGACAAAATGTCCTCTTTCTTTTTTTCTTTCTTTCTTTATTTTTGGATGGAATCACAAAATGTCCTCTTTCTTTCTGGATTGCTTCACAAAATGTCCTCTTTCTTTCTTTCTGGATTGCTTCACAAAATGTCCTCTTTCTTTCTGGATTGATTCACAAAATGTCCTCTTTCTTTCTTTCTGGATTGCTTCACAAAATGTCCTCTTTCTTTCTGGATTGATTCACAAAATGTCCTCTTTCTTTCTTTCTGGATTGCTTCACAAAATGTCCTCTTTCTTTCTGGATTGTTTCATAAAATGTCCTCTTTCTTTCTTTCTGGATTACTTCACAAAATGTCCTCTTTCTTTCTTTCTTTCTGGATTGATTCTCAAAATGTCCTCTTTCTTTCTGGATTGCTTCAGAAAATGTCCTCTTTCTTTTTTTTTTTCTTTCTTTCTTTCTGGATTGATTCTCAAAATGTCCTCTTTCTTTCTTTTTTTCTTTCTTTCTTTCTGGATTGATTCACAAAATCTCCTCTTTTTCTTTCTTTATTTTTGGATTGATTCACAAAATGTCCTCTTTCTTTCTTTCTTTCTTTCTTTCTGGATTGCTTCACATAATGTCCTCTTTCTTTCTTTTTCCTGTCTGTTTGGATTGATTCACAAAATGGCTTTCTTTTTGTTCTGTTTTTTTTTTAAATTGATTCACAAAACATCCTCTTTCTTTTTTTTCTTTTCAGATTGATTCACAAAATGTCCTCTTTCTTTTTTTCTTTCTTTCTTTCTGGATTGATTCACAAAATGTCTTCTTTCTTTTTTTCTTTCTGGATTGAAATCACAAAATGTCCTCTTTCTTTCTGGATTGCTTCACAAAATGTCCTCTTTCTTTCTTTCTGGATTGATTCACATAATGTCCTCTTTCTTTCTGGATTGATTCACAAAATGTCCTCTTTTTTTCTTTCTTTCTGGATTGATTCACAAAATGTCCTCTTTCTTTCTTTCTTTCTGGATTGATTCACAAAATGTCCTCTTTCTTTCTGGATTGCTTCACAAAATGTCCTCTTTCTTTCTTTCTGTCTTTTTTTTCTTCTTTCTTCTTTTTTCTTTCTTTTTTCTTTTTTGATTGATTCACAAAATGTCCTTTTCCTTTCTTTTTTCCTTTTTTTCTTTTCTTTCTTTTCGGATTGATTCACAAAATGTCTTTCTTTTTCTTTCTTTCTTTTTGAATTGATTCACGATATGTGTTTTTCCTTTCTTTTTTTCTTTTCTTTCTTACTTTTTTCATTCTTTCTTTTCGGATTGATTCACAAAATATCCTTTTCCTTTCTTTTTTTCTTTTCTTTCTTTTTTTCTTTCTTTCTTTTTAGATTGGTTCATGAAATGTCCTTTTCTTTTCTTTCTTTTTTGATTGATTCATGAAATGTCTTTCTTTCTTTTTTTCTTTTCTTTCTTTTTTTCTTTTCTTTCTTTCTTTTTGGATTGATTCACAAAATGTCCTTTTCCTTTCTTTTTTTCTTTTCCTTCTTTCTTTTTTTCTTTCTTTCTTTTTGGATTGGTTCATGAAATGTCCTTTTCTTTTTTCTTTCTCTTTCTTTTTGGATTGATTCACAGAATATCTTTTTTTTTTCTTTTCTTTTTGGATTGATGGAATTTAATGATATCAAAAAAGAAAGGGCTGATTTTTCAATATTTGAACAAAATGTTCTTTAAAAAAATGACATAGTTTTACGGGGGCGGGGAGACTTGTTGTGTAATGTGCATACTGAGGAGAGTTCAAATCCTGGATAAGGCTTTTTGTATTTCATATATCACTAGACCATCAGGAAAGATATGAAACCAGCTTTGGGTAAATAGTAGGGCAGACTGACCTCTCTAACCTTGGTATATGACAACTAATCAAGGAGAAGGATAACTGATTTCAAACCTGGAGTATACCTGGAGGCTTGGCTAGGCTACTTGTACCCAAGATATGCTATATGAGTAGTATCCTCTAGTAGATAACGGAAGGAGAAAATGAATGAATAAAAATCCAATCTACAAATGTGTGTGAGTTTTATTTCTTTAAATTCAATGAAAAGTTTACTGTAAAACAAAAATAAAAATTATTTTCTTGTAATCAACCCCAAAAACATGCATAAGAACATTCTAGAAATTTCGGATCAAAATCGCATTAACATTAAAGTTACATTTTTTTGTTTGTTTCTTAATGTTCGTTGTTGTCATATTCCATTTGTTTACGTGCTTGTAAAATTTATGTTGTATTTGTGGGACTAAACCTGAAAGTGAACTCCCGTAGATTACGGAAGCAACTCCCACTAGATTTCCTTATTTCTATGCGCATATATAAATGCCTGTATGTGTAGCGGATAAAGGAGGAAATGAATAAATAAAAATCCTATATACAAGCTGATAGTTTTTAATTTCAGAGAAAAGTTTACTGTAAAACTAAAATACAAATTATTTTCTTGTAAGCAAAGATAACGTTAACCAGAGCATAGATGTTTGTGTTAATAGAATTAGCTGCAATTGTTAGTTTAAAATAAAGGGGCATATTTTATGTGTAAGGATGTCACAATGTAAAAGAGAAAATGTAATTATTTAAAAAAATTTTTTTTTATCATACAACATGTGAAAGCAGATGCCCTCATCAACCGCCAACCAGGGTGATAACAATTGTGAGTTTAAAATAAAGGGGCATATTTTATGTGTAAGGATGTCACAATGTAAAAGAGAAAATGTAATTATGTCTTAAAAATATTTTTGTGAACTGCTTCGGATAACACAAATATAAATGTTTTAAATTGATGTTTTAAATTGATTTAAGAAAATTTAAACAAGTTGAAATGAAATGCATTCTTGAAAGAAAAGATTTTCACTAAAAAGAAATTAATTGTAAGTATAATAAAATAAATTGGAAATAAAAGTAAGCAACATTCATTACTTCTTGTTGAGCTAGTATTTAAAAAAAAAATTCATACTTATTGAAGGAGGTGCCCGTGGTGTAATGGTTATCATCGCAGGAAATGGTCACGGCGACACGAGTTCAAATCTTGGACGAGACTGATTGCATTTCACATAGCACTAATACTCTTGGGAAAGGTATGAATCCAATTATTCTCCCTCCAGCTATGGGTTAGGGTTAGGTGAGGCAACTAGTCTTGGAAAAGGAAAACTCTGAATTCAAACCTGTTAAACTCCGCTTAAAAAAAATTAGCCTTGTGTCATATCCTGCCCAAGCGGAGGGGTTGGGCAAAAAATGAGGTGCCCGTGGTTAATAGTTATCATCACAGGAAATGGTCACGGCGACATGAGTTCAAATCTTGGACGAGACTGATTGCATTTCACATAGCACTAATACCCTTGGGAAAGGTATGAATCCAATTATTCTCCCTCCAGCTATGGGTAAATAGTAGGACAGACTAGGTTCTTCAGCCTTGGTGAGGCAACTAGTCTTGGAGAAGGAAAACTCTGAATTCAAACCTGTTAAACCCCGCTTAAAAAAATTGGCCTTGTGTCATATTCTGCCCAAGCGGAGGGGTTGGGTAAATATACATACTTATTGAAGAAATAATTGTTTTTTCAGTCCAGTGGGTAGAGTGTGTGCCAATGGTCTGGGAGATCTGGGTTCAGTCCCAGATTGTTTCACACCAAAGACTTTAAAAATGGTACTTGATACCTCCTTGTTTAACAGTCAGCAATATAAGGTATGTATCAAGGGTAAAGTGAAGCAATCCAAGAAAAGGAGTAGTGCCCTCCCCTACATTTCGGTGTAGTAGCTATTGTAAAGGGAGCCTTCTGGTCACCCTCGACTACGATCACCACTTTATTTTTACTATGTAGGCTCAAGTACCAGACATTGGCACGATGGTTAGAGTGTTTGCTAATGGCCTGGAAGACCTAGGTTCAATCCCAGGTCGAGTCATACCAAAAACTCAAAAAATGGTACTTGATGCCGCCTTAACGCTCACCATTATAAGGTACGGATCAAGGGTAAAGTGGAGCAATCCAGAGAAAGGAGTAGCACCCTTCCCTACACCTTGGTGTAGTAGCTATCAAAAAGGGAGCATTCGGGTTGCCCTTGACTATGGTCACCAACTTTACTAACTTATGTAGGCTCAAAATTAGGTTTTAAAAAAAGTTGTTTTTATCTATGAATCTAAATTTAAATAACATTCATTTCATTTTAAAAAAATTAAACAAGTTGAAATGAAATGCATTCTTGAAAGAAAAGAATGTTGATTTTCACACAAAAAGTTCTAAATCGAAAGGTTTTTGAGTAAGTAATGATTCATTACTTTTTATTGAGCAAGTATAAAAAAATTAGTTGCTTACTGAAGAAATATTTATTTCTTCACTTATTCATCTAATTTAGGTAAGCTCAAAATTAGCTTAGAAATATTGGTGATTTATCTAGGAATCTAATTGGCTAACAATTAGATTCAAAGATCAATCGCATGTATCTATAAAGTGTATTTTTAATATTTTGGGATGGAAATAACAATTAGATTCAAAGATAAATCATGTGTATCTATAAAGTTTATCTTTAATATTTTGGGAAGGAAAAGATTTCTAAAAATATTTTGGGCTTTTGATCCTTCAAATTATTCACGACAAGTCAAATATTGTTGACTGGGAAGTATCTCAAATTTTCAAAACTAGTGCAAATGTGCTGATTGGTCGATAAATACAAAAATACTAGCTTTTTGAGCCTATGTTTTTGCCCCCAAATTAAGGCTTTTTTCAGTATGGAAATCAGTCAAGTTCCCATAGATAAAATGTTTAGCACAAAACATAATCCAACTAATATCCACATATAGTCTAGGAGAAGGAAAACTCTGAATTCAAACCTGTTAAACTCCGCTTAAAAATTGACCTTGTGTCATATCCTGCCTGAGCGGAGGGGTAAATGTAGGTGCCCATGGTATAATGGTTATCGTCGCAGGATATAGACCCGGCGATATGAGTTCAAATCCTGGACCTGACTGATTGCATTTCACATAGCACTATGTGACCCTTTGGAAAGGTATGAATCCAATTAGTCTCCCTCCAGCTATGGGTAAATAAATAGTAGGGCAGACTAGGTTCTTCAGCCTTGGTGAGGCAACTAGTCTAGGAGAAGGAAAACTCTGAATTCAAACCTGTTAAACTCTGCTTAAAAAAAAAGATTGACCTTGTGTCATATCCTTTCCAAGCGGAGGGGTTGGGTAAATAGGATCAGTTAATGAAGAGAAGACACCATCTTGATTAAAACACATGAATTTTGTTAGGTCTGAGTTCATGTAGAAGCCAATGCCTCATGTTGCCTTCTCCAAGCTATGCAGCTTTGGATGAGTCTTTCATATACACAATAATTGGTTCAATCCCAGGTCGAGTCATGATAAAAATGATAAAACTGAAAATTATCTTGAACCCTGGTCGCCTGGGGCATTGGTAAACTCTTTACTCATTTAGTGGTTATTTCACTTGATTATTCTAATCAAAGTACCTTTATTTGTTGCGACTAGTCATAATTTTCTAGAAAGAAAATTCTCAGAAATATCAAAAAATAGGAAATTTCTGAAAATTTTCTTTTTTTTTATTTAATTTGCTAATTTGTGATTAGTTCTTTGCTAATGGGGGTAAAGAGTTGGCCGAATTTGAAAAAAGGTGAAACTGTGGCATACCACCTGGTGATATTGCAAAGAAATTGAATTGCCATTAATGATCAATTGAAGTTTCCTGAAAAATGATAAAACTGAAAATTATCTTGAAAAAAGTTTTGGCTCTAAGAGAAAAACTACCGTATATGATGCTAATGGATACTCTTGTGAACTCCTGCACATGGGTACACCAGTGTTGACTTTCCAGTGTTGTATACACCTCATTCTTATCTTTCTTATACTTGTATTTGTCTGGTTGTATTCTCTGGTCTTCTATCTGGGACGTCTTCTTTGATTGTGGACTTCTTCAGGTGATCTTGGGTTTAATATTGGTCTCCATGTCCACTTCTGTTCTTATAAATGAACACAAAGACTTTGATTTTCTACGTCTTTATTCACACAAATTCCCACTTCAACCACACGGCTGGAGAAAAAGCCATTTTAGGCATCTGTTCGTTACGGTGCACTGGACTACTCTAAATAACTCTACCTAACTGACCTGTTCTTACAACTGAACCAACCAATCAGTGAACTGCTAAAAAGGTCAGCCAGAGGTCAAGACTTTTCCTTTGTATCACTGGTTATTTTTCCATGACTCTTCTAACAAATTACCTTATTAACTTTTGAATTCATATATTTTGAATTCTACACTTACTTGACAAAATTAATTAGCTACCTATTCATTATGTAACCCTGCAAGGACTTGTATTCATCAGCTCTGTGTGGACACTGGATGCTGTCCAAAAGATCTACCAGGAGAGATGGATGATAGGGAGATGGTGAGGGTCATAGAGCTCTATGCTATTAGTACGACCTGATGATATTAATGGCAGTTGTCTTTTTTATCATTCTTGTTTATTAGAATATATCTTCCGTATTCCAATATTGTCTTCGATATCTTTAAAGTATTTTTTGAAATTTTTTTATTGACCAGATGGCTGAATTCCCCTTGGAACCAATGTTGTCCAAAATGTTGATCATGTCCGTACATTTAGCTTGCAGTGATGAAATCTTGACTATTGTGTCAATGTTGTCTGTACAAAATGTCTTCTATAGACCGAAGGTAAATAAATTTCTTTTATTTAAATGTCATCTTGATTGAAATTTTTATAAATTGAATTCGACTGATTGATGTAATATTACTAGGGTGACACAAAAGTTTTGCAATGTTTTGGTAACATGAAGGTAATGAACCACACTGGACTGTGAGGTGCTGAGCTCGCCTGGTACTCTCCAAGTGTTGCTTACCAGATTTGTCTCTATGGCTTAAAGAACGGTTTCAGAATCCACAGTTTTTTGACCTTTCATGACCAAGTGAAATTTCTTGGACCATCTGGTTACTCTACTGTGATCAACTGCACTTTTACCTTTTGTATAATAAATTTTTTTGTTTGCTTTGGCGGCATTATGGCTTAGTTTGAATTTGTAAAGCTCCTGAATTACAACTGCGATCAACTGCGCCTTCATCTTTTGCATAATAAATCTTTTTGGTTGCTTCTGTGGCATTATAGCCCAGTTCAAATTTGTCAAGCATAAGTTCCTGAATTAGACTACATTGCACATTCATCTGTGCTGCTTTCAAATCACACACAGATTGAAGCAATGCACAACGAGTCAGCACACTAACTACCACAATACTATCAAAACATAAGTTCCTGAATTAGACTACATTGCGCATTCATCTGTGCAGCTTTCAAATCATACACAGATTGAAGCAATGCAGAACGAGTCAGCACACTAACTACCACAATACTATCAAAACATAAGTTCCTGAATTAGACTATATTGCACATTCATCTGTGCAGCTTTCAAATCACACATAGATTGAAGCAATGCACAACGAGTCAGCACACTAACTACCACAATACTATCAAAACATAAGTTCCTGAATTAGACTACATTGCACATTCATCTGTGCAGCTTTCAAATCACACATGGATTGAAGCAATGCACAACGAGTCAGCACACTAACTACCATCATACTACCAACCACTTGATTACCTCTCAGGGCTTGAGCTACTTGGTCATGTGATATTCATGCTGCAAACTAGCATATATCAAAATACTGCAAAACTTTTGTTTCACCCTAGTAATTGATGCTCTATTGAAAGATTTTTTTTTTAATTGTTATCTATCAGTTTTTCCGCTCCTGTAAAAAGGGAGATTCTTATTCAAAGTCTAAAGTCTTCAAAAAAAAAAAAAGAGAAAATATTGAAGACTTTCATTAAAAATGAAATTATTTATAATGAGATGTTTGTGTATCATCTTGTGAGTAAATTCAAACCTTGCTTCATCGAATTGACACTTTGAGGGCAACAAAAGATTATATGAAGAGGCTGTACCTTCATTCAGCTCTCGGTTAATGGTTATCATGTTTTACTTGTGAAACACTGCCTGAGTCAAGGTGATTCTCTGACCTCAACGCATAAAATAACCCTAGACAGGTTGACATGCCATTAAGAACCGATCAATAAAAACTGTGTTTGTCTGAATCTTTATGAGAATTTTTGGTTTTCATTGTTGAGATGAAAACATTTCAATGGGTGGGGCATCTCTGTGGCATAGGGGTTAACATGCTGAACAGCTACATCGTTGTAAGTGAGTATGAATTACAGTTATACTATTATGTTTATTTCTGTGCTAATGCTGTTGGGAAAGGTATAAACCCACTGATCTCCCCTAGCTATGGGTTAAATAGTACCACTACTGTTCTTCGACAAGGATATCTTTGGTTTTAGATACATCACAAAAGTTCACATCAACCCCAATGCAATAATTCCACATTAAACTTCTCCTCTATGGAAAGAGTCCCTATGGCATGTTGGTTTGTTCGGTTTTATGGCATATCAACTTTTGTAGGTTATTTAACGCTAAATCCATTTTTATGTAAATAATCTGTTCTATTGAAAACAGTTCAGTTTAGCATAAGTACACAGTTTAATTGTCAAAAACATTTCCATTTCAAACTATTCAAGCAGTTATATGTAACAGTTCAGTTAAGTGTAAATACAGTTTTAATGTCGAAAAACAGTTCTATTTGAAATAATTCAGTTAAGCATAAGCACGCAGTTTAAGTGTAAGTACGGTTTAATTGTCAAAAACATTTCTATTTCAAGCTATTCAGTTTACTCAATTCATTTTAGCATAAGTATGCTGTTAGTTCTATTTAACCCATAGATAGGGCCCTATCAGGTGCTACCACTCTGGGCTAGAGTAGACCTGGGAGCGATGGCAATGAAGGGGTACTCCGCATTCCCCAAAGCTCCAGCACTGCTGGAACCTCACCATCAGATTGTTTAGTGTCATATCCAGGACACCCGTTAGGGGGGGTATTACCCCTCTGCAGAGGTGCAGTCAGTGTATTCTACAGCCCCAGCTGACTGGGCAAGTGGCGTGTTGGCTAATATGATGTACTATAACATTATAGTAAGCAAGTTTGACCTCCAATCATATTATTACATTCATTATTGCACTAATACTGTTCGGAAAGGTATAAACCTTCTTATCCTCCCAGCTATAGGTTCTATACCACTATTATTTTTCTACACAGATGGATTTGGCATTAAATAACTGTTATATCCGTGGAAAAGGGCATAAAATTAAGTAAGACATGCATATTAAGTGAGAAGAATAAATAAATAAAGTAAAGTTGGTGACCATTGTCGAGGGTGACCCGAAGGCTCCTTTTCAATTGCTACTACACCGAGGTGTAGGGAAGGGCACTACTCCATTCCCAGGATTGCTCCACACCTTATAATGCTGAGTGTTAAGCAAGGCGGCATCAAGTACCATTTTTTGAGTCTTTGGTATGACTCGACCTGGGATTGAACCCTGGTCTCCCGGACCATTGGTGAACACTCTACTCATTAGGCCAATGGCCTAGTTAAGTGAGAAGAATAAAGGTTATATATTACAGTGAAACAAGTCATACAATATCACCAGTGTAGCTCTTGCTTCCTACTCCGAGTGGATTACAGTCAAATATAA
Source organism: Sepioteuthis lessoniana (assembly GCA_963585895.1). Lineage (NCBI taxonomy): Eukaryota > Metazoa > Mollusca > Cephalopoda > Myopsida > Loliginidae > Sepioteuthis > Sepioteuthis lessoniana. The sequence continues at coordinate 16,974,852 of OY757938.1, read as the reverse complement.
TATCCTTATTGGAAGAGTCCATTGTGTATCCAAAATAGGGATGATACCACAACAATAACCCACCAAGGTTGATGTGCCATTAAAAAAAGAAATCAAACCAAGCATTGTAATGGTTTTTTAATTTAATATTTTCTTTTCTTTTATATAAATTTTTTTATGTATATATATATATATATATATATATACATAAACAAGATTTGGCATGAAATAATCCATAAGAGGTTGATATGCCATAAAACCCTAACCAACCAACTTTATATAATTTTTCAGATTTTATTAATTACTGATGTTTCTTTTGTTTAGGACAAGCAAGCCTTAGCTGATCAACGAAAAGCCAAATTCCATCAGCCTGAAGGGGACCATTTAACATTATTGGCTGTTTATAACTCTTGGAGAAACAACAAATTTTCCAGTCCATGGTGCTATGAAAACTTTGTTCAGATTCGAACGCTAAAACGAGCTCAGGATGTCCGAAAACAAATGTTGGGTATAATGGACAGGTAATGTTGTTCTCTTGGCTTTTGTGTCCATTGACTTCGATCAAGTCCTATTTTTTCCCCAGTTGATGGGGCTTGGAAAATGCTGCAGAAGAGTAAGGTACCCCCACCAAAAACATCATACTTTCATTGCCATTACTCCTCATTTCACTCTGACCTGGATTGGTTGTACCTTTTAGGGTCCCATCTATAAGTCAAATAGTTCTATTTAAAAAATCATTTGTATTTGATAGAACCATGTGCGAAAAAAAGAAAAACATTTCAAAAACATCAACAAAAAATGTAAATACGAACATACAATGAACGTGTTTACTTAACCTCTAAGTATAAATCCCATCAGCTGGGGTTGTAGAATATGTCCGCTGCATCTCTGTCGTGGGATAAGACTCCCCCACCCGATGAGTGTCCTGGATAGGATACTTAACCGTCTGATGCTTTGAGTATTATATCACTTCATTGCTATTATTCCCAGATCTTCTTTACCCAGTCAGCTGGGGCTGCAGAAGAAACCGACTGCATCTCTGCAGAGGGGTAAGACTTCCCCAACAAGTGTCCTGGATATGACACGAAACAATCTGATTATGAGGCTTTAGTAATACTGGAGCTTTGGGGAATGTGGAGTACTCATTTATTGCCATCGCTCCCAGGTCTGCTGTGGCCCATATTGGTAGCACCTGATAGGGTCTTATCTATGGGTCCAATGTGTGGTTGTGCTAAACTGAATTATTTGAAATAGAATTGTTTTGACATTTAACCGTTTAAACAAAAACTGTACTTATGCTAAACTGAATTGTCAGAAATAGAACTGTTTATATGTATAAAAATGGATTTGGGATTGAATAACCTACAATAGTTAATGTACCATAAAACCAAATCAAACCCAGATCTTCTCTGCCCTGTAATGGTAGTACCTGTTAGGGTCCCATCTACAAATTAAAAAGAACTATTTAACTATATACTGGAAACCATTACACTGTGTAAACAAAGGATTAATGTTTAATTGAATTGTTAGTATTAGATAGCAATACTTGAAACCATTTAACTGTGCGCAAATACAACTATTAGATAGCAATACTTGAAACCATTTAACTATGTGGAAACAAATGAGCCCTTACTTTAAAAATTGTTACTTATAAACTATTCACTTAAAATCATAAATAAACAAGATTTGACATTAAATAACCCCCAATGGTTGATATGCTATAAAACACAACTAACCAACTAAATCAACCTGAGACAGGTTTACATGGGATTAAAATCAATCAATGAAGTTTTGTTAATAAAGGAATTTAATATTTGATTTCTTTTTATTCATTTCAGGCACAAATTAGATGTGGTAAGCTGTGGCAAACATACGGCTCATGTACAAAAAGCTATCTGTAGTGGATTTTTCCGAAATGCAGCCAAAAAGGATCCCCAGGAAGGTTACAGAACTTTGGTTGACAGTCAAATGGTTTATATTCATCCGTCAAGTGCTTTGTTTAACAGACAACCAGATTGGTAAGCCATTTAAAAAAGGGGGGGTTGAAAAACTGAACTTTTTTTTTTTCTTATTGCCACAAATTTTAAGAAAATTTCAATGCCTTAGACACACATAGGAAGTGATTATTTTTGTCAAATTACCCTTAGTTGTAACGAAACGTCATAGTTTTGTAAAAAGAAAATCTTCAGAAATGCCCCCAAAATAGGAAATTTCTGAAAATTTTCTTTTCTTTCATTTGATTTGCTAATTTTTGGTTTGTTTCCTTTGCTATTTAATTGTAAGGAGTTGCTGAGTTTGAAAAAAAGGTGAAATTGTGTTATATGAATGTCTGCGGATTCACTTAGAGAGGAAGGCCCCGAAACGGTGCACATTCTCACCTGATGACTCCAAAACAAGCATGGAGTTAAAACTGCTCGATGGAAATAAAAATGGGTAAAGAAGCGTTTTCTATCCGCTCACTTTTTGGTGAGTTTCTGTTACTTGGTAAGTAACTTCCTTCTTGTAAGGAGTTGCTGAGCTTGAAAAAAGGTGAAATTGCATTATATGAATGTCTGTGGATTCACTTGGCGATATTTCAAAGAAATTGTGTTATACAAATGTCTGTAGATTAAGTAAAATAAAAGTAAAGTTGGCGACCATAGTCAAGGGCGACACAAAGGCTCCCTTTTCAATAGCTACTACACCAAGGTGTAGGGGAGGGCGCTCCTCCTTCCCCTGGATTGCTTCACTTTACCCTTGAAACGTACCTTATAATGCTGAGTGTTAAACAAGGAGATATCAAGTACCGTTGGCGACCATAGTCAAGGGCGACACAAAGGCTCCCTTTTCAATAGCTACTACACCAAGGTGTAGGGGAGGGCGCTCCTCCTTCCCCTGGATTGCTTCACTTTACCCTTGAAACGTACCTTATAATGCTGAGTGTTAAACAAGGAGATATCAAGTACCATTTTTTGAGTCTTTGGTATGACTCGACCTGGGATTTCAAAGAAATTGAATTGCCATCATTAATCGATTGATGTTTTCTACAAAAATAAGTAAACTTGAAATTATCATCAAAAAGGTTGCGGCCACAAGAGAAAAACATTGCATCTGAAGATACAAAAATCGTAAAAGAACTTTGACAAGAGTAATCAAGGAAAATAATCACTTCCTATGTGTGTCTAAGCCATTGAAGATTCATTAAAATGAGTGACAATTATAAGAAAACTGGTTTAGTTTTTTTGTGCAATACTGTTCATTGTATATTTCGTATATTGATTGAGGTGCATTAAAAGATATTGTCATAAATGGAATTGGTGACCCAAATTCAAAACCTGGATGAGCCTGTTTGTATCTGTTCTCCCCTTAGCTATTGATAGTAGGGTAGACTAGGTTCTTTAGCCTTGGTTAGGCAACCAGTCTAGAAGGAAAACTCTAAATTCAAACCACCTGTACTCTACTTAAAAACTGACCTTGTGTCACATTCTGCCTGTGGTGGAAGGATTGAGTAAATAAATACTATATGTTAATCTTACTGGTGTGTTATAAGATATCTACATATTTCAGTCATTATTATTATTATTATTAATTTTCACTTGTATTTTCTTTCATCTTCAATTTTTTAACAACAAGATTATATATGTTGATAAAATAACCTGATTTATTTAAAGTCTCTTTGTGTTTTCTCCTCGTTTTGATTTATATTCAAAATAAAAATGTAGAAAAGAATTTAAAATATTCGGTAACTGACCTGGCACGATTTTTTTATCTATATATTTCAACCATTTCTATTAATTTTTACCAATATTTTCTTTCATCTTTGGGGGGGTGTCCTCATGGTGTAATGGTTAAAATGATGGACTGCGGAATCATAGTAAGCGAGTCACACTATTACATTCACTTTCGGACAAATACCCTCGGGAAAGGTATGAACCCCCCTTATCCTCCCAGCTATGGGTTGAATATTACCTCTACTATTCTTCTAGAAGGATGGCTTTGGCATTAAATAACCTATAAAGGTTGATATGCCATTAAACAATAGAAACCAAACCAAACCAACTTTCATCATTAGTTTTTAAACCATAAGGTGATATATTTTGATGAAATAACCTGACTTTTATTTAAAGTCTATTTATGACTTCCTTTATGACTTATATACAAAATAAAACTGTAAAATGAATTTAGAATAATTTGAGACTGGCTATACCCCTTGTAGCAAGGTGATCAGATATTGCCCTGGCAACTGTTAGAGTAATGTACACAAAAGTCATTCTCTTCACCTAAGTTAATCTTAGAATAATGATCTACGATGATCTTATTATCATAGGAAATGGATTTAGCAACCCAAGTTCAAATCCTGTTTGTATTTCATTTTGCACTAATGCTCTTTAGAAAAAACATGAATTGATCTGTTCTCCCTTTAGCTATTGATAGTAGGGCAGACTGGGTTAGGCAACCAGTCTGAGAGAAGGAGAACTCTGAATTCAAACCAATAGTACTTTGCTTAAAAACTGACCTTGTGTCACATCCTGTACATGATGGAAGGATTCGGTAAATACATATCTGTTAACTTGGCCTCTGATGGCTTGTTAGATCTTATTGCAAGTGTAATTTGGTTACAATTTTTTATCTTCAAAAATTTAATTCAGAATTTATTTTGTGCCTTCACTTAGATCCAATCTGTCAAGACAGAATTGCAATAATTTTATTTATCCTTTTATTATTAAATTATCAAAATTAAAAAAAAGAATTTCATTATTAAATTAATTATTTCATTAATCCTTTTCTGGTGGTTCAAACTGTTTACAACTGATCGATATATAAAGCAAAATTATGAAACATTTTTCTTTAAATTGTCCAATCAGAATCAAGTAGGAGCATTTAAATTGGAATAACAACATAGAAACAGGTCAATCAAATTCAAAATGTGATAAGGTTAATATTCTTACTCTATCTTACCTCCCTTTTATAATGTGAAGTAACTCCACAACTCCTGCTACAGCTGAACAGCAAGTGTTTTTTTTATCTTTCAAAATTATTAATATTTAAATTGAAAACAAAAAGTTTTTGAAATCTGTTAAATTCTACAATTCAACTAATCAAATATTTTTGCATGTAGATCAAAATTAATTTCTGTCTTAAGAATTGTAATTCATATATACTTCAAGAGTTGAGACTCTTGAAGTATATATGAATTACAATTCTTTAGACTTGCATGATAAACATTGATAACTGAAGCTAATGAGACCAATATTCCTTTACCATTTTTTTCTGAAGTTTCTGCTCTGATGCTTCTATTAATATCCTAGTTCTTAAAAGAAGGAGAAACATCTAAATCTGTAAAGAATGTTGTTTATGGAGCTGCGCTTAGTATTGCCCTGGCATCTGTTCGAGTAATGATCACAAAAGTCATTCCCTCTAAATTGTCATCGAAAATTTTACAAGTAGAAAGAGCTGAAAGAAAATACAGGTGAATAATAATAATAATAATAATAATAATAATGACTAACATACGTAGATATTTTATAATACACCAGTAAGATTAACATATAGTATTTATTTACCCCATCCTTATCTACATTGAGTATAAAAAATATAGAAAGAAACATAATTTTTTTTAGGCTAAAGGTTAAGCCTTTCTACATTTTGTGGGGAGAAAACGTCTATGATATTATATAATGATATTTCAAATGCTGTATAGTGAGGTTGTAAGCCGTTTGCAAAGTGTGAGTGCAGTGAGCCCTTCACAAAGTGACCAAGGGTTTGAGTATAGTGAAGTGACCAGACTCCCTATAGGGCCTAGCACAATGTGTGATGAATTCACTAATTCAAATAATACCAGTTGGTTGTAAAGGGAATGTCTGATACGTAAATAATCTTTGGATTATTTTTTTTATATTTTGATATATAAATAATTTTAAAATTGGTAAAGTTTACATATAAGAAATGAAATAAATGATTTTTAATTAAATTTTTGCTTATTTTATTTTTGACAGGGTTGTTTACCATGAATTAGTGCTGACTACAAAAGAATATATGAGGGAGGTCACAACAATAGATCCAAGATGGCTAGTGGAATTTGCCTGTAAATTCTTCAAATTCTCAGACCCAACAAAATTAAGCAAACAAAAGAAACAACAAAAGATCGAACCACTCTACAACAAATACGAAGAACCCAATGCCTGGAGAATCTCTCGAGCCTTCAAGAAAGTCCATACAAAAGTCACATTTTAAAGCAATCTTCTATTATTTATATGTTTGTTTTGATTTGTGGCCATAAATCCTCATGGAAAAGTGTCCATCAATCTCCTACTCCTCCTCCTGGCAAATTGATTCTTGTTTGAGAGACTCTGGAAAACTTTTTTGCATTCATAAGAAAGAAAACTGAACAAATCTAACTTATTTTCCCAACTTTGAGAAAATTTTTCATGTATCATCAAATATAATCTTTTTTTTTTCCCCCACAAAGTGGCTACTTTGTTTTTTTATTTTCATGTTGAAAATCTAAATCTTGAAACATTTTAGCTCTTTCTACTTGTAAAATTTTCAATGACTATTTCCAGACTGTCATGTAAATAAATTTATAAATATTGTCATTTTGTTTCATGTTATATTTTTTGCTTTAAAAAATATTTTGAGAAAAGGAATTTTCATCAGAAAAAAAATCCATAATAAAAAGCAGTCATTAAAATTTAAAAAAAAATGAAAGACAAACAGCCATTAAAAATTGATTAAAATTTAAAGAAAGGAGAAAAATAGTATAGAGAAAAAAGATATAAACAGTTAAAAATTTTGAAAAGGGGAAAAAAAGAAAAAAAATCAATTATTAAATTTTTAAAAAGTCATTAAAATTTAAGTAGAGGAAAAAAAAAGCAATCATTAAAATATTTATTTTTTTAAGAAAAATGTTTATTTTGAAATTTAAAAAAAAGTTAATTTTGATCTACATGCAAAAATATTTGATTTAGTTGAATTGTAGAATTTAACAGATTTCAAAAATTTTTTTGTTTTCAATTTAAATATTAATTTTGAAAGATAAAAAAAACACTTACTGCAACATTAAAAAATTGATTAAAATTTAAAGAAAGAAGAAAAAGTAGCATTAAAAAAGTTAAACCATTAAAAATTTTAAAAGGAAAAAAAATTAATGCAGTTATAAAAAATTTTTAAAAAGAAAAGCCGCCATTTTTTGTTTTCAGTTTAAATATCAATTACTTTGAAAGATTAAAAAATACTTATTGCAACATAAAAATAAAGTAGAGAATTCAACACTGCAAATGATTATTAAACAAGAAAATATGATTTATGGGAAATTTGAAAAACCTTGACAATATTTTTAGCTAATAAAACTAAAAATATCTCTTGATTCATTTTCTTGATAGAAAAAAAAATCCGATGTAGGAGTTAAAACAAGTGGAAATCCTTGTAGTGCAATGGGTAAAGAGCTGGACTGCAGCCTCTTAGAAAGTAAGTTCAAACTTTTGTTGTGCTATCAATGTTCACTTTTGGACTAATACCCTTGGGAAAGGTATGAACCCTCTTATCCTTCCCAGCTATGGGTTAAATCAAGGATGGGCAAACTTTTTGGTGGGAGGACTACATCACTGGGTTATGAACTATCAAAGGGTTGCATCTTTTAAAATGAAAAGAATTTAGTCTCGATTCAAGTGCAAGTGTTTATTTTTTATGTTTTTAGAGATTCCTGTGGGCTGCACATGACCTGCAGTCTACAGTTTGCCCACCCCTGGGTTAAATAGTACCACTGCCCTTCTTCTTTAAGGAGGGCTTTGGCATTAAATAAACCCTGAAAGTTGATATGTCATTAAACAAAGAAACCAAACTGAAGAATTCAAACTAAAACTTTCATTTAATGTGGACACCTTTTAATTATTTAAATTTTTTTCATCCTTAAATTTTCTGAAAGTAATTTCCTCACTATAGAGTGGAGAAATTGTTTTCAGAAAATTTGCAAAATAGAGGCTGTTCAAACAAATCACATATATAAAAAAAAACAAAAGGTTTCAAGTATTTCTATCTAATACAAATAATTCTATTTACTCTTAATCATTTATTTGCACATAGTTAAATATTTTTAAGTATTGCTATGTGTCACTAACAATTCAATTAAACATCATTTGTTTACACACAGTCGAATGATCAAACAGTTCTATTTCAAACAATTCAATTTAGCAAAGTAGACAGTTTAAATGTCAAACAGTTCTATTTGACCCATAGATAGGATCCTATCAGGTGTTCCCACATCAGGCCAGAGTGGACCTGGAAATAATGGCAATGAACAGCTACTCCACACTCCCCAAAACTCCAGCATTAGTGGAGCCTCACCATCAGATTTGTTTAGTGTCATATCAAGGACACTCATTGGGGGAGTCTTACCCCTCACTAGAGATGCAGTCGAGAGGACCTGCTGAGAGCAATATTCAAGAGAGACTGATAATGAGAGAGAGAGAGAGAGAGTCAAAAGAAGCCATGCTATCTAAACAACTTGATGATTGGATTGGTACAGTTGCCAAAAAAATGAATACCTTTGTCAGTACTACTGTATTATTGGAACTTGAAATGATAGGGAGAAAAAGTTTGACAGGAACTATGCAAAGATGCCGTGTGCTGTTTTGAACAAATCCTAAAAGAAACACCTAACAAAAATTTCAGTAGAATGGTCACTTACATCCCATCTCACAGGGCACTGCGGGAGAAATAAGGACAAACTCAAAAGTAATATTCTTGTATAAACTCTTAAATGTTATCGTTGGATATACATTTACTGCCAAGCACAGGGATTGAACTTACAACCACTAGTCAAAAATTAGCAATGTTTTACTTGTTTGTAAATGCCTATCAAACTTGCTGATTGGAATGGATTCAGCCTCTAGAGCTAATAAAAGTTCATTGGTATTTCTCCAAAGAGAGAATTAACAGTTGCCTCCCATTATAAAAAAGTCCTTGGTTCTCGCTTATTTCTATGGGAGTATCTTTATTAGAAAAGCAGAACTGGTATTACAGACACCGCTTGGGTAAGATTCAAATAATGTTTTGACTGGGTTGGTGAATAACTAGAGACTTTAAAATGATCATATCATAAAGTAAGTCCCATAGAAATGGTAACATTTTTTAAAACACCCAGTATATGTGATAGAAAGAAAATGTAGCTTTAGTATACATTTACTATGTATTTAGTGAGCTTAGTAAAAGTATAAGGCATTCCTCAAGAATCAAATTTAGTATAGTTATTTAGTGAGCTTAGTAATAGTATAAGGCATTCCTCAAGAATCAAATTTAGTATAGTTATTTAGTGAGCTTAGTAATAGTATAAGGCATTCCTCAAGAATCAAATTTAGTATAGTTATTTAGTGAGCTTAGTAATAGTATAAGGCATTCCACAAGAATCAAATTTAGTATAGTTATTTAGTGAGCTTAGTAATAGTATAAGGCATTCCTCAAGAATCAAATTTAGTATAGTTATTTAGTGAGCTTAGTAAAAGTATAAGGCATTCCTCAAGAATCAAATTTAGTATAGTTATTTAGTGAGCTTAGTAATAGTATAAGGCATTCCACAAGAATCAAATTTAGTATAGTTATTTAGTGAGCTTAGTAATAGTATATGTCATTCCACAAGAATCAAATTTTAGTATAGTTATTTAGTGAGCTTAGTAATAGTATAAGGCATTCCACAAGAATCAAATTTAGTATAGTTATTTAGTGAGCTTAGTAATAGTATAAGGCATTCCACAAGAATCAAATTTTAGTATACTTATTTAGTGAGCTTAGTAATAGTATAAGGCATTCCACAAGAATCAAATATTAGTACAGTTATTTAGTGAGCTTAGTAATAGTATAAGGCATTCCACAAGAATCAAATTTAGTATAGTTATTTAGTGAGCTTAGAAATAGTATAAGGCATTCCACAAGAATCAAATTTAGTATAGTTATTTAGTGAGCTTAGTAATAGTATAAGGCATTCCACAAGAATCAAATTTTAATATAGTTATTTAAGGAAGCTTAGTAATAGTATAAGGCATTCCACAAGAATCAAATTTAGTATAGTTATTTAGTGAGCTTAGTAATAGTATAAGGCATTCCACAAGAATCAAATTTTAGTATAGTTATTTAGTGAGCTTATTAATAGTATAAGGCATTCCACAAGAATCAAATTTTAGTATACTTATTTAGTGAGCTTAGTAATAGTATAAGGCATTCCACAAGAATCAAATTTAGTATAGTTATTTAGTGAGCTTATTAATAGTATAAGGCATTCCACAAGAATCAAATTTTAGTATAGTTATTTAAGGAAGCTTAGTAATAGTATAAAGCATTCCACAAGAATCAAATTTAGTATAGTTATTTAGTGAGCTTAGAAATAGTATAAGGCATTCCACAAGAATCAAATTTAGTATAGTTATTTAGTGAGCTTAGTAATAGTATAAGGCATTCCACAAGAATCAAATTTTAGTATAGTTATTTCGTGAGCTTAGTAATAGTATAAGGCATTCCACAAGAATCAAATTTAGTATAGTTATTTAGTGAGCTTAGTAATAGTATAAGGCATTCCTTAAGAATCAAACTTTAGTATAGTTATTTAGTGAGCTTAGTAATAGTATAAGGCATTCCACAAGAATCAAATTTTAGTATAGTTATTTAGTGAGCTTAGTAATAGTATAAGGCATTCCACAAGAATCAAATTTAGTATAGTTATTTAGTGAGCTTAGTAATAGTATAAGGCATTCCACAAGAATCAAATTTAGTATAGTTATTTAGTGAGCTTAGTAATAGTATAAGGCATTCCACAAGAATCAAATTTAGTATAGTTATTTAGTGAGCTTAGTAATAGTATAAGGCATTCCACAAGAATCAAATTTAGTATAGTTATTTAGTGAGCTTAGTAATAGTATAAGGCATTCCTCAAGAATCAAATTTTAGTATAGTTATTTAGTGAGCTTAGTAATAGTATAAGGCATTCCTCAAGAATCAAATTTTAGTATAGTTATTTAGTGAGCATAGTAATGGTATAAGGCATTCCTTAAGAATCAAATTTTAGTATAGTTATTTAGTGAGCTTAGTAATAGTATAAGGCATTCCACAAGAATCAAATTTTAGTATAGTTATTTAGTGAGCTTAGTAATAGTATAAGGCATTCCACAAGAATCAAATTTTAGTATAGTTATTTAGTGAGCTTAGTAATAGTATAAGGCATTCCTTAAGAATCAAATTTTAGTATAGTTATTTAGTGAGCTTAGTAATAGTATAAGTCATTCCACAAGAATCAAATTTAGTATAGTTATTTAGTGAGCTTAGTAATAGTATAAGTCATTCCACAAGAATCAAATTTAGTATAGTTATTTAGTGAGCTTAGTAATAGTATAAGTCATTCCTCAAGAATCAAACTTTAGTATAGTTATTTAGTGAGCTTAGTAATAGTATAAGGCATTCCCCAAGAATCAAACTTTAGTATAGTTATTTAGTGAGCTTAGTAATAGTATAAGGCATTCCTCAAGAATCAAATTTTAGTATAGTTATTTAGTGAGCTTAGTAATAGTATAAGGCATTCCTCAAGAATCAAATTTTAGTATAGTTATTTAGTGAGCTTAGTAATAGTATAAGTCATTCCTCAAGAATCAAACTTTAGTATAGTTATTTAGTGAGCTTAGTAATAGTATAAGGCATTCCTTAAGAATCAAATTTTAGTATAGTTATTTAGTGAGCTTAGTAATAGTATAAGGCATTCCACAAGAATCAAATTTTAGTATAGTTATTTAGTGAGCTTAGTAATAGTATAAGGCATTCCTCAAGAATCAAATTTTAGTATAGTTATTTAGTGAGCATAGTAATAGTATAAGTCATTCCACAAGAATCAAATTTAGTATAGTTATTTAGTGAGCTTAGTAATAGTATATGGCATTCCACAAGAATCAAATTTAGTATAGTTATTTAGTGAGCTTAGTAATAGTATAAGGCATTCCACAAGAATCAAATTTAGTATAGTTATTTAGTGAGCTTAGTAATAGTATAAGTCATTCCTCAAGAATCAAACTTTAGTATAGTTATTTAGTGAGCTTAGTAATAGTATATGGCATTCCACAAGAATCAAATTTAGTATAGTTATTTAGTGAGCTTAGTAATAGTATAAGGCATTCCACAAGAATCAAATTTAGTATAGTTATTTAGTGAGCTTAGTAATAGTATAAGGCATTCCACAAGAATCAAATTTCGTATAGTTATTTAGTGAGCTTAGTAATAGTATAAGGCATTCCTCAAGAATCAAATTTTTGTCTAGTTATTTAGTGAGCTTAGTAATAGTATAAGGCATTCCACAAGAATCAAACTTTAGTAATTGTCAGTTTAGCTTGTAAGTGTTTTGAGTATATGTCTACATTTTGGATCAAATTTTATCCTGGGTTTTAAAAGTTTCTGTTTTTTTTCGAGTAATTGACAAATCTAAAGTTTCTGAATGAAGCCCCATTTTTTTATTAAAAAAAAAAGAATTGATTTTTGTGGAAAAGTGTTCGTCAATGGCCCGGGAGACCTAGGTTCAATCCCAGGTCGAGTCATACCAAAGACTCAAAAAATAGTACTTGATGCTTCCTTGCTTAACACTCAGCATTATAAGGTACAGATCAAGGGTAAAGTGGAGCAGTCCAGGGAAAGGAGTAGCGCCCTCCCCTACACCTTGGTGTAGTAAGCTATAGAAAAGGGAGCCTACAGGTCACCCTCGACTATGGTTGCCAACTTTACTTTTTATTCTTAACCTTATCAAACTGTTGTTAGGAGTTTAAAATGTGTTGACTGTATCCCCTACAGAAGTGTAAGACCTCCCCACAAAAAAAAAGGTGTCCTGGGTATATTTTACTTATCTCTGCCTCCTACCAGACAGGATTTGACTCAAGGTCTTTTTTATAGTGAGGATTTAGGAGGTTGGGTACGAGCCAAGATTTGTGCCCTGCAAGACGATGCTGGTCATAGGCTCACTAGGTGCAATGTGAATCTTTGCTAGCCCCCTGGCATGAAGCCAAATGGCCTTACTGGTCATAGCTTGAACCAGACCCGAAGGTCTAGTGCTATGCTATGCCAAAGGTGGCCAAGCTGAAGCCGGGGGCCATGCGACCTTGAATCTATCACTGACATTGATACTTCATTTGCTAAAAAGCCAGAGGTATTCTAGATATGACACTAAACTGTATCTGATGTTGAAAATCCAATTCTGAAGGTCTAGGGAGCATGGCATACGCCTTTCATTGGCATTACTCCCAGGTCCACTCTGACCCACAGTGGCTGTGTCTGTTAGGTTTCAATCTATGGATAGCCTAGTTGACTTGGTTTGTAAAATATGGCAACTGCATCTCTGCTGAGGGGTAACCACTCCCTCCCCACCAACAAGTGTCCTGGATATGACACTAAATTTGATAGTGAGGCTCCAGTAATGCTAGAGCTTTAGGGAATGCAGAGTACCCCTTCGTTGCCATCACTCCCAGGTCCACTCTGGGTCCTATCGATAGGTCAAATAGAACTGTTTGACATTTATACTGTGAAAACAAATAACTTAGGATAAATTGAATTGTTTGAAATAGAAGTGTTTTCACATTTAATTGTGTGTAAACGAATGACTGATGTTTAATTGAATTGTTAGTTATACATAGCAATACTTGGAACCATTTAAATTTGACTTAAGCTAAATTGATTTGTTAGAAATAGAACTGTTTAATCATTTAACTGTGTGTAAATAAATGATTGATGTTTAATTAAATCTTTTGTGATACATAGCAATACTTGGAACTATTTAACTTTGTTGATTTATATTTCCAAATCATATATATCTAATATAAGAACCAGATTTGGCATTAAATAACCTACAATGGTTGATATGCCATCAAATTAAACCAATCTATTGGTCAAATGGATCTGTTTGCTAATTATCTATACCAGATAGGAATACTTGATGTATAACTGTGAGTATAAAAACAAACTTAAAACAATTATACAAAAAATGTTACTTGATATCAACATAACAGTATGCAAAAAAAAACTTTAAGAAGCAACTACCCCCAAAATATGAATTTGATTCCCTAACCTTGAAGTGACTGTAGACAGGTTGACATGGCATTAAAATCGGTTGATTATTTGTGAAATTTAAGAAAAACATTCTCCTACAACTATAATCAATCATTTTGCAACAAAATTATTTGTTGTTTTTTTTTTAGTTGAATTCCAAACATATTCTTTGGAATGTCATGTATTTTTCTTGCCATAAAAACATGAACTGAAACAAATAATGTAAAGGTAATCTTAATTAGGCTGTGTTTATGATTGTTCTTTCCTGTTACATGAAAAAAAAACCCTAATAATTGAAGAAAATAATACAAGAGAAGAAAATGACGCAAGATTTTGAGAAAAAAAGAAAAGGGTACAAGAAGTTTGGATAAAAGAAGAAAATGATAAAAAGATTTTGATAAGGAGGAAAAGGATAAAAATGATTTTGATAAGGAGGAAAATGATAAAAAGATTTTGATAAGGAGGAAAATGATAAAAGTGATTTTGATAAGGAGGAAAATGATAAAAAGATTTTGATAAGGAGGAAAATGATAAAAGTGATTTTGATAAGGAGGAAAATGAAAAAAGTGATTTTGATAAAGAGGAAAATGATAAAAATGATTTTGATAAAGAGGAAAATGATAAAATGATTTTGATAAGGAGGAAAATGATAAAAAGATTTTGATAAGGAGGAAAATGATAAAAGTGATTTTGATAAGGAGGAAAATGATAAAAATGATTTTGATAAGGAGGAAAATGATAAAAGTGATTTTGATAAGGAGGAAAATGATAAAAGTGATTTTGATAAAGAAGAAAATGATAAAAAGATTTTGATAAAGATTTGTTTCTTTATCAAAATCACTTTTGTCATTTTCTTCTTTATGAAACAAGAGATTTTGATAAAGAAACAAAATGGTATGAAGGTATTTGAAAAAATGAAGGAAATAGCTTAAGAGATTTTGATATAGGAAGAAAATGCACAGGAAATTTTGATACAGGAAGAAAATTCACAATAGATTTTGATAAAGAAACAAATTTGTATGAGAGATATTCATTGAAATAGAAGCATAAACAAGGTATCTAGAGTAAACTTTTATTTACCTACAAATAATCATTTTAACTTGGAAAGTATACACATTGACCTGTTGTGAAATTTGAGTCCTCCTTTATATGAATTATTATTGTTTCTGTGAGTAGAATTTGATTGTGCTTGGCAAATATTTGGCTTTTTAGAAACCAATCAAATGACAATATTTTGTTTTTGCTTTTTTCAAATGTAAAATAAACTTTTTTATTATCGACGCCAAGCTCTTCGAAAAAACAATCGTGATCTTTCTCTATTTGAGGAGAAAAATGGTCTCCTAGCTCTTTCAAATGTTTTGGGTCTTGGCACAATAACATCAGGTTTTTGGTAAAACAAGGCAAAGATATTAAACCAATTTTTTCTCTTTGCCCAAATTTTATGAGAAAGCATTTCTTCAGTTTTGGTAGCTTTCTTCCAGGCCTCCTCCAATTTCTTTTGTAGGTCAGTGTTTTTGCTTTCCTTTTGGAAAGAAAGTTGCATTTTTTTGTCAATTTCTTCATATTTCAGCTTCTGTTGTTCAGCTTCCAATTTCATTTGAACAACTTCACATTTCAAGCAGACTAGACTTATATTCTCGGCAATTGATTGCATTGTGTAACTATTCTGCTTTTTCATGCTCCAAAATTTTGTCGGTAAGATTGGAGGAGTTGATTCACTCCACGTTTTGTAGATGTTGGCCAGTTCAGTGCACTTGAGATGTAGTGAATATGCAAGCATCCGATTTGTCAAGTGTGAATTCCACTGACATTTAATGGTTTCTGGAACTATTTCCAGCTCAATCGAGTCATTTGAAATGTCATTGTCTTCATCGCTAATTTCTTGTCTGCATTTATCTTTCAACGTCTCCTCAAATAATTTGCATGAACTTATTTCCTTTGTGTTCATTTCACATCTGATAGCTTCGATGATTTGTGCTTGAAGCTTATTCTTCACAGAATTTTCTTTCAAATTTATCAAAAGTTTTTGATGTGATTGTGTGTTTTCTTCTCCTGCTTCTTCTTTTGATATCACATCCCTTATACTTGCTTCACCAAATTCTTCCAATTTTTCATCCTTTTTCAGGCATTCCATTTTCTTATCAGTGTCATCAATATCTTGACTTTCTCCTAACATTATATCAACTTCTGATTCCGTTTTTAACTTTTGATCTTTTTCACCAATCAAGTTGCCATGAAAATGTTTTTGCAATTTTGTATCTTCTTTGTTTTGAATATTTGAGGATGTTTGTAACTCGTCTTCTGCTTTTGCTGCACAAACATCCAGTGAATATTGGCATTCAAGAGTGCTGTTCTCCTCAGAATTTTTGTTTAATGCTGAGAAATTTTTATTTTCCATATTGAAGATTTGTTCACTTTCAGCTGAAATAATGTTATCTAACTCAAATTGTGCACTTTGGTTTTCCTCTTCTGATAGGATTTGTGTTTTATCCAGATAATCATTACATGAATTAACATTTTCATTTTCTGATTTGGAATTGCAAATTTCGGGTAGGAAACTTTTTTCATCATTGTTAGGTATTTCTATATCTGCAAGATTTGGAGATTCGAATATATCTTCTCTTGCAATATTTAAATCCCTCTTAATGTGCATATTAGATTCTTCGGTTTTTGCTTGTTCATCAAGGTTACAAGAATCCACAAAGTTTTTAGCTTCCAATTCAGTGCTAACAAAATGATTTTCTTCACTGGGATTTGAATTTTCATACTCTTGTTTGTGTTTATCTTTGATTGTTTCGTTTTCTTCCCTTGAATCTTCTGATATCAGTTTAACTCCAGCACTATTGTTCTCGTTGGTGAATGCATAACTAATATTATCAGGAGATTCTTGATCAGTGTAGCTATTTGCTAGTTGCTTCATCAATCCAGCATTTCTTGAAATTTCTCCATTGCAACTAAATCCTATTTTATGAGACATAGGCACAAATTCTGCCGCATCAGCAGACATTTTAGATTTTTTTACTCTTTCATATGAATCGGATTTAGTTTCCAGCATTTCCTCTGTGTTCACATTTGTATAATCTCCATTTGAGAAGGAAAATTCTGCTTTAATTGCTACATCCAATTTTTGATTCAAGATTTTTATGAGCATTTTTATATCTTCAATTGTTACTGATTTCTTGAATAAGGGTCCTGCTCTTTCAGCTTGTTTGTTGCAATTCATGGTTCACTTCTTTTTTTTTTTTTCAATCTACTTTGTTCAAACTCTAAAAAAATATTCATCTAATTTAATCTTGTCATACATAAAGCAATGTAACTTTTAAAATGACTGTTGGCTTTTAAAATTTAAAAGAATAAAGTCAGTTATGATGATGTCATTTTGGAATAATGCAATGGTCACATGACTTGTTCTCTTTTCAAAGAAAAAAAAAACAACAATATTATGCAGAGTTTAAAAGTAGAAGCTGTTGAGCTGTTTTATTTATTTTAATATAGGACATTCTGAAATTTGGGAAAAACAAATGCAAGTAGGAAAGAATTGATGAATGTAGTTTGGAAAAGGTCAAAGGTTGATTTACCTTTATTGATAGTTGATATTGACAGCAATAATATTTGTGCAAGTATTTAGTCAAATATGCAAATTATTATTTTAATGAAACTACTTTTTATGGAATAGATTTATTAAAAAAATCCACTAAGATGTTAAAGATACTTTATAGGAATATTCTTTTTTTTTTCCAAAGATATTGTTTTAAAATTTACTGTGGTTTCATTATTTAATTATAATTTTGTTGTTATGATTATCCCCTTTTTAAAGTTAAACAAATTATTTTTTAATTAAAATTTGATTGCTTTCAAGCAATCAAATTTTAACCCAAAAATAATTTGAAGGAAAGCGAGCATTTAAAAGATAAATTTGATTAAAGTGACGAAATTTTGTCCAAATTTACGGATTCTTTCCGTTTTTACATTTCGTTTATTTTCAACACTTTTCATTTTAAATTTCGTCGCGTTATTTTAAAGGGAAATAACTCGTCTAAAATATTAAAAAGAATTACTTCCCATTGATCTGATGCTATTTATTTATTTATTTATTTAATAGTTTGTTTTTACTTTTTATTATTTATTTATAATCATTATTAATAATAATAATAATTATTATTATTATTAACATTATTTATTTATCTATTCATGATGAGTAAACGATTCAATTTATTTAATTATTATTATTATTATTATTATTATTATTATTCATTTATTTATTGATTTATTTTTTCATGACGAGCAAATGATTCAATCACAAACATTAATTCAATATTTCCAGATTAATATATCAATGAATTTGGTCATTTTCAAATTGTGTCAAAGGTCAACTCTGGAAAATCAGTATGTCAGATAACTGCATACAATAACTTTTTTTCTTCAAATAAAATCTAATTCTGTATGTTTTTTTTTTCCAGAATACTTGGGTAAGTAAAATTTTTTGCATTATTTTGGTTCATGTCAGACATGTGTGATTTGAAAGCGGCATAGATGAACGTGTAAGGTAGTCTAATTCGGCAACTTATGTTTTGGTAGTATCGTGGTAGTTGGTGCGCTGACACGCTGTACATTGCTTCACTCCGTGTGGGATTTGAAAGCCTTACAGATGAACGTGCAATGTACTCTAATTCTGGAACTTATGTTTTAGTAGTATCGTGGTAGTGGGTACGCTGACTCGTTGTGCATTGCTTCACTCTATTATTTGAAAGCCGCATAGATGAACGTGCAACGTACTCTAATTCGGGAACTTATGCTTTAGTAGTATCGTGGTAGTGGGTACGCTGACTCGTTGTGCATTGCTTCATTCTATGTATTATTTGAAAGCCGCATAGATGAACGTGCAACGTACTCTAATTCCGAAACTTATGCTTTAGTAGTATCGTGGTAGTGGGTACGCTGACTCGTTTTGCATTGCTTCACTCTATGTATTATTTGAAAGCTGCATAGATGAACGTGCAACGTACTCTAATTCCGAAACTTATGCTTTAGTAGTATCGTGGTAGTGGGTACGCTGACTCGTTTTGCATTGCTTCACTCTATGTATTATTTGAAAGCCGCATAGATGAACGTGCAACGTACTCTAATTCCGAAACTTATGCTTTAGTAGTAACGTGGTAGTGGGTACACTGATTCGTTGTGCATTGCTTCACTCTATTAATTATTTGAAAGCCGCATAGATGAACGTGCAACGTACTCTAATTCGGGAACTTATGCTTTAGTAGTAACGTGGTAGTGGGTACGCTGACTCGTTGTGCATTGCTTCACTCTATGTATTATTTGAAAGCCGCATAGATGCACGTGCAATGAATACTAATTCAGGAATATGTTTTACGGGTTCGAATTGAGTCATAACGCCAATAGAAAGACTTTTTGTGCGAAAGTTGAAGGCGCAGTTGATCACACAGTACGGTAACCAGATGGTTCAAGAACGTCGAACATCTAGTAAGGTAAGTTGGACCTAAACGCGTTTATTCCGTGGCAGTGCTCAAAGCCACCGAGGTAAATCCAGCGTGTAGCATTCTGGGAGTAAGAGGATATCCCACAGTCCAGTGTAATGGTTAGCAAGCTCGACTAGCAAACCTACACGAGTGAGTTCGAGTCTCATTGGGTGCCCCTTTCATATGGCCTTGTGCCACATCTAAGCAAAAAGCTTAGTAAATTACCACAGTCCAGTGTGATTTATTACCTCCTCGACCCCGACGAAAATATCCGGAGATGTTGTGAGTTACGATAATATTACAAATCTTTTGACTCACCCAAATAAAATCCTATTTTCCAGTCTCATAATTTTTGTTTTTATATAAATACCATACCGCATTCTGTTTTATCTTTTTAAAAATGTCAAATTTTATTTCCTGGTCGTATGGTTGCAAGAGACAACGGACGAAAGGAAATAGATTTCATTTCAATTATTTTTAAATAAATAAAAGTCGGTAAGTCAGAAAAAATACAAACTCTTTTCTTCCAGATAAGGGTCAGGAGGTGAGTGGGTGTGAGTTGTTCTTAGGCGGCTAGTTTGTTTATTTGCGGCACTGTGGTGTGACGTGGGTCGGTAAGCTAGCTCTAAGTGGTCTTGGTCTAGTGTTGGAAATGCGGGGCACTCTTTGATCTTGTCTGAAATGCGATGTGTGTCGGTTCTCTCTTTCTCTCGAGGTCTGCTGGAGTCGATTGACTTCTTTGAACTTTTGTTGACCGTTTTATAGCCACGTTTGGGATCGAATCGGTTCCGAAAAACTTACAGAGAGAAAAGTTCAAGATTGGTTGAAAAAAGGACTTTTTTTAATTTTAAATTTATTTTTATATTTCAACCGGATGGATGTGCGTAGCCGACCTGCGCATCGATGTGCTTTATTTATTTTGGTCAAAGCCATTGTCCTAACAACATCCGAATTATGTTACCTGTTTTTTTATAATTTTAATTTTTTTTTGTGTGTGTGTGTGTGTGTGTGTGTTTTTTTAGTTTTTTTTGTTTGTTTTTTTTTTGTTTGTTTTTTTTGTTGTTGTTTTTTTGGTTTTTTTTTTCAAAATCAAAACGTACACTCGTGGTGTTTTTATTTGTTTATTTATTTATCCATTTTGCTGTTGGGTTAGTTTGGAATGTAACTGAGAAGAGATTTCTGAAACAGGCGTTATATATATATATATATATATATATATATATATATATGTGTGTGTGTGTGTATGTATTTTTGATATAAGTCAAAAACACGAAAATTTGGTTGAATTCTCTTTGGAAAATTCCAACTTAAAAACATTTATCTGGACCGAATAATACTATATATATATATATATATAGTATTATTCGGTCCAGTTAAATGTATATATATATATATATATATATATATATATATATATATATATATATTAAATGTATATATATATATATATAGTATTATGAACAAGATTTCGATAGACACTTCTATTGAGAATACGGCTATTTTACAGGTTCGGGAAAAACATTCCTTTCCCCGAAATAGTTGTAAACCTGAGAATAAAAGTTGCGTTTGAAAGTATCCCCGCCTCTTTTCCGTCCTTCATTCCGTTTCAGCCTGAACAACCAACAAAAGAAGATTATAAGTGAATGGGAATAAGAAGAAAAATTAAGTAGCCTACGTCATAATCTTTCCCAACACACTCAAACCTTCTTATAGCCCCTAATGACAGAGAGACTCTGGTGATTTCATCCTTTCGTTAATAGCTGTTTTTATGCCTGAGTTCCGCCATAGACAAGCGTATGGTTACAAAAGACAACGGACGAGAGGACTGGATTTAATTTGGTTTATTTTAAATGAACAGAAGATGGTAGATTTTGAAAGATACGGCCTTCTTCCACCAGATAAAGGTCTGGAAGTGAATGGGTGTAAGTCTGTTTTTTTGCTGGAAGACTTGGTTGTGTGTGGCGTGGTGATGGGGGTATTACGATGAAGGTGGTTTTAGATTACCTTCCCGTTATATCAAAAGGAAAATAAATGAGTCGAAACGAGGATACTGAAAGGTTTTCAATTTAGAAGTTTAATAAAGGTTTGTTGGAAAGGAAACCTTTGTGTTAGTCGTCGTAGTGGAGAGAAAACAGTTAAAAAGTGATGAGCAAGCATTTGGCCAGCAGTGCTAAGCCCTATAGCAGTGGGAGGGAGAAAAATGATGATCTCCCACTGAGGAGGAATGAAATAGCTGAATGTCTGAGCGTAATTACGCGTCGCTGTAGACCTAGAAAAAGTTAGAAGCGAAATATATACATCCAATTTATGTTCAATTGAACCTTTGGTCTAGGAGGATAGATGCAAAGGTCCATAAATTAGACGGCTCTCCTCATGGTGTAATGGGTCTGCTGCTATAAGAGCGAGGACAGAAAGACATCCGTCCTGCTCGAAAGATTTTGAGGAAGAGAGTAGTTTGGCGGGCTTTCACCGAATTCGATATGCCCGGGAAAGTCATCCGGGCAGAATTAGATTCGCCACCGTCATTGGAGGAAAATATGCGACAACCATAACGGTCGAATTAATTTACGCGCCAAAGAAAAATACGAAGTTCTTTCTGCTACAGGGGTATTGGTTGAAAGGCGTCAGCGGTCTGTAGGAGTGATATTGTTAGCGAGGGTAAAATTGTAACATGCGTGTGTGTGTTTGGTTACTTCCTCGCTAAGTTTTAAAAGTAAATAAAGGTATGTAAAGGAGAGAAGTTCCAAGATGTACGAAGTCGAAATGTGTTTTTATTTGCAGGATGGAAAATGTAGTTTGCTTTTGTGCTGCAAGCCTCGTGGTTAAGGAAAGATGTAAAGAGACGAAATGGAGATATGATAGAGTTGAGAAAGCAGCGCGTATCGTTGGACGTGCGAGGGATTGTGTTCGCCGTAGTTTAGCGAAAGTCTTGTTTGCCGTTGGAGGAAATAAACTTTGGAGTCACCGTGAGTTTTGTGTGTCTGGTGGTTTGGGGGAGAGGTGTGCGTGTCTCCATTAATGTTGCCCAGAGGTGAAATGAGAGCTAGGTGCCGGGAGCGGGATTAGGCATCGCATCGACATAGCCAATTTTGGGGGTGACATAATGTTGTACCTGTGTGTGGCGTATTGAATGTATCTAATTCATATTCAATTGGGATTCCTTGGTCTAAGAAAAAATAGACGTAAGGAATCCATAAATTAGGTTCCCTCATGTGTCCATGCTACTGCTGCTATTGAAGAACTGCCAGTGAGACGTCTGCACTGGACGGCGTTGTTCAGCCAAAGAGACTGTGTTTGGTTGCTTACCCAATTTCTGCTGCCCGAAAAGGAGATCCAGGATGAATAGGATAAGTCATC
This sequence comes from Sepioteuthis lessoniana, assembly GCA_963585895.1. Taxonomy (NCBI): domain Eukaryota; kingdom Metazoa; phylum Mollusca; class Cephalopoda; order Myopsida; family Loliginidae; genus Sepioteuthis; species Sepioteuthis lessoniana. The sequence continues at coordinate 16,951,996 of OY757938.1, read as the reverse complement.
CTGATTGGGTGAAATTATGCGTCGAATTAAATTGCGCGCCAAACCAAAATACGAAATTTCCTTCCGCTACAGGTCTTTAATCTTGTCCCAAACGTGACACATGATAATCTTCTCCCAGTGCCTGTTCCAGTGTGGACTGCTCCATTGTGACCTTTTGCGGGCTGTTTTATTGTCATGGTTGGGATCGAAATCAGCTCCGTCAAAGTCCAGTTGTTTTAGTTTGTAGTTCCATTTCGTAGCCTTTTATATTTCGGCATTGGAGAGAAAGCTGCTACTGGGTTGAAAGGGACTAATCAACGCCGCCTCCAAAGACGTATGCGTGGCGCCCAGACACCAGACAGCAATGGTGTTGCCAATTCGCCGGTCACTGCCTGAAAGAGAATGAGCCTGCTCTCTCTGTCGGTAGGTCCCTTTTTTCTTTACGCATGCGTCGTCCCTTTTTCCTGTCAGAGACCTCTGGGAGTTTCTGCAAATTTAATAGTTTTCTTTTTTTTTTTTCTTTCTTTAATTTGAATTTAAAAAAAAAATGTATTTTTTATTCATTTATTCGTTCCCTACAAGATTTCTGTTATATAACAATACCAGTTAATGAATATGTTATAATATATATAGCTTAATGCTGCGAGCAATATTAAACAAGTCCTGGCGGCAACACCCCACGGCCACCTGCCTCCCATCACGAAAACTATCCAAGTTAGACGAACCAGACATGCAGGACACTGCTGGAGAAGCAGGGACGAGTTTATAAATGATGTACTCTTATGGACCCCCACATATGGCTGAGCAAAAGCAAGACATTCAGCAGTTATGTGAAGATACAGGATGTAGCCCTGAAGACCTACCAGAGGCGATGAACGATAGGGAGAAGTGGCGAGAGAGGGTCAGGGATATCCGTGCTAGCGGCACGACATGATGATGATGATGATGATGATGACCAGACATGATTTTGAAATTTCTTGACTCGTCTCTTTTGCTGTAAGTGTTTTATTCATAAATCTTTATTATTCTTTATAATTTTACAAGATTTAAATAATCAAGATGATGTGAACAGCTATGTAAGAAGATTCAGAAGCAAAGGAAAGAAAAAATAATAATAAAAATCAATGGAAAATGAAATAATTAAAAACATTGCTGTTAATTAAAAAAAAAAAACAACAGCAAAATAATTTTAGAGAAATAAAAATTTTAAATTCAAGGGAAATAACTCTGAACAAAGTTATCTCCCGCGATATTCATTAATTTTTTTTTTTTTCATTAGTCTTTAAATTCAATATTTATTTATTCACATAAAAAACGCTTTTTGTTTTCATCTGAAGTCAAAATTTATTTGTTTTTATGTATTTATTAAAGTATTGAATTTTAGCTGTATGTAAACCTGTCGAGGGTTATTTTATGCCGAGAAGTGAGAGAATCACATTCAATGTATGTTCATATTTACATTGTTTTTGTGAAGTTGTTTTAGAAGGTTTTTTTTGCACACTGTCCAGTCGATATAAGTGATTTATTTGGCCCATAGAAGGGACGCTAACAAACACTGTCGTTCCGAATTGTACCTTATGTTACCAAAATATTGCAAAACTTTTGGACTCACCCAAGAAACTTAAGTCTTCAAGCATAAAACATGGATCTGTTGTGTAAAACATTTGAAAAGACAACAGGTTCCTTGGTGAGTGGTTATTAGCAAGAAAATCAAAAAATGTTCTTACCTTTGGTCTAGAACGTCAGTTTAAATTTTACTTGCAAGAATTGATTTTTTTTCTCTCTTTTGACTTCATGGTTTGGTGACTGAAATTGAATTGTGTGACAAAAAAATTCAAGTGGGGGAGCCCAAACAGCTACTAACTTGATAAAAATGGGCCGATTTAAAATTGTCACTCACAATTGTCTTTAATTGGAATCATTTTGAGATGAGGCTTCTTAATCTGAGAATTAATTTTTTATTTATTGCGGATTTTTTGACCTCATCTTGGTAGTTTTTGTGTAGTTTCTTCTTCACTATGTTTCGGCCAAATTTCACCTCTGGGCTTCTTCAGGTGATTAACTGCGACCTCGGATAGGAATGCTGAGTCTTGACATCTGATGTTTTAGCATCATATCTAGGTCCCTCACTTGAGAGGGACCTAGATATGACGCTCTTACCCCTCTGTAGAGATGTAGTTGGCGTATTCTACATACAGTCCAAGTTGATTGAGCTATTCCTGCGGTTAATCGTCTGTTCCAGTTTGCACAATTATGTATTGATTTTTTATAATGTTTAGCAAGAAAGCATTTGCATGATTTTCACACCCACACCCTTAGTGTGGCCCAAACTCAGTTTATAAGAAATATACAGTGTGGCCCAAACTCAGTTTATAAGAAATATACAGTGTGGCCTAAACTCAGTTTATAAGAAATATACAGAGTCTATATGTGCCAATTACACAGGATTGGTTGGTTGGGTTTTATGGCATATCAACCTTTGTAGGTTATTTAATGTCAAATCCATTTTTATGTAAATAATCAGTTCTATTTCAAGCAATTCAGTTTAGCCTGAGTACACGGTTTAATTGTCAAAAAATGTTCTATTTCAAGCTATTCTGTCTATTCAAACAGTTCTAATTCTGCTAATTTAGTTTAGTATAAGTACAGGTTTTGTTTACACACAGTTAAATGTCAAAACAGTTCTATGAATAACAATTCAGTTTAGTGTAAGTACAGTTTCAATGTAAAAAACAGTTCCATTTCAAACAATTCTGATTAGCATAAGCACGCAGTTTAAATGTTAGTACTGTTTAATTGTCAAAAGCATTTCTATTTCAAGCTATTCAGTTTAATCAAACAGTTCTAATTCAAACAATTCAGTTTAGCATAAGTATGCAGTTAGTTCTATTTAACCCATAGATAGGGCCCAATCAGGTGCTACCATTCGGAGCCAGAGAGGACCTGGAAGCAATGGTAATAATTACACGAGTCATCCACACTAAATGGTAGTTCTCTAAAACTAGTGGACAAGTTCACTACCTTGGAAGCAGCGTCTCATCTACTGAAAATGGCATCAATATGTGACTAACAAAGGTATAGACACCTATCAATAGGTTATCGATCATATTGAAGTCACACGTATCTGATAATTTTTTCCAAGCAACAGTCATGTCAATTATACTATATGAATACATCACATGGATGCTGACAAAGCGTATAGAGAAAAAAGTAGACGAGAATTGTACAAGAATGCCACAAGCTATATTGAACAAATCCTGACAAAACAGCAGCTGTACAGCCACCTACCTCCCATATCTAAAACCATACAAATAAGATGTACACGTGGAACGCTGCCGGAGAAGTAAGAACGAACTCATAAGCGACATTCTCCTATAGACCTTTTCATACGGATGTGCAAGTGTTGGACGACCGACAAGAACTTATCAACAACAGCTCTATACGAACACACGATGTAGTCTGGAGGACCTTCCAGAAGTGATAGATGATAGATGATAGAGACGAATCGTGAGAGAGAGTCAGGGAAATCTGTTCTAGCAGCATGACGTGATGATAATAATAATATGCCCCCAAAAGACTCAATTTTGTGTAAAGAATCTGAAGAGATTTCCAAGGTATGTACCTTCCAATCGAATGGCTTTAAGAATTACTAGTGTTTTACCCAGCATTGCCTGGGTGTCAGATATGTTGAACATGATTAATAACTTTATTTATCATTCTTACTGCCAATGTAGCCAGTACGGGGATTTTTATGATATCGGACATGGTAAATAATATATCCTTATCTGATAAATACCCCAACAATGTGGTTTTGTTTATTTACATAACTGAAGCAAAACTTAACAATATTTGATAAGTGGACTATAGTGACACCAAATGAATTCAAAGGTCAATTTTAAAGACGACATATGCTTCCTCATGAAATGTTGTCCATACTGATACTCCAAGAGACATTCTAATGTAAAATACAGCTTGGCTGACAATATGGGACAAGGTAAAAATGCCTCGGTGCCGTCACAAAGTGATGCACCGGAAGAACTGCATGACAGTTATTTCCGCTCGATGACGATCAAACATGCCATTCCAAAGACGGCAGATGTGCATATTCCGATGGCCAGTTATGGGAAGAGATCGCGGGAGCGTGGAGGCGTGTCCATATCTCTGCGTGGGCGTTTGAGGGTAAATAAGGCCGACGAATTGAACGGAAGTAGTGAAAACTTCTGCTGTTCACGCAAGCTTGTCCCGTCGTTGCCCCATGTGCGTTTTCTCGGCCATCACCTACTTACATTGAAGAGTCCAGTCCTCATAGACGAACGATTCTCATACCTCTCCTGATTGCTCCTACTTCACACAAGCGTCCGTCGAGAAAATAAATATATATTGTTATATATATTACGTGTTGTTTGTTTGGCCAGAGCAAAACGTAACACTAACATATTGATTCCTGTAGAGAATAAACAAATAAACTTACATGTATTGTCCTTGAAATTGACACAAATGTATTTAACGTCATCTTGAGTTTCATCACATAATTACAATAAATCAATGGAAATGCCGTTTCTTTTCAAACTGGGTTTTCAAATTAAAAAATAGAATATTTCTGCATCACCAATTTTAAGAAAAAGTCCAAGAAATTGCTTCAAACGTGTTTAATTTTCATTTTGAGTATCATTAGATATTGAAATATCAAAATCACAAAATTTTAATTTAATGGAAACACTTATGTGGTTTGTAATTAGATAATTTGCATCTCCAATTTCAAAAATCAAGACTGCCTCAAACATTTTTATCATTAAGGTTTTTCGGACTATTGTCTTCATCCTTATTGTTATTTCCACAATGTTTCAGCCGATATGTCCTCAGTCCTTCTTCAGGTGTTTGTCGAACTCGGGGACCTTTATGGAACTATGTCCTTAAAAAAAAAATCTGAATATAAGCACAGGTAAAAAATCATACATAATAGTAGTAATTCTAGCCAAAGTAAGAACATTAATTTTATAATACCCAAAATCTCTGAATTGTCCCGCAGGACACATGGCGTAATGGTTATAGGTGTTGGTTCCCTGAGCTTCTAAGGAGACAATCATCTGAAGGTTGTGGGTTCAATCCTCACAACAGGAATATTTAACACTTGTACCCAGTTATAACTAACGGAATCAGTACAGGTGACCCCCGTGGTTACAATAAAGGACATAGTTCGAAGTTCCGTGTAGAAGGCCGGAGGGCATATCGGCTGAAACGTTGTGGAAATAACAATAAAGATGAAGACAATAGTCTGAAAAACCTTAATGATAAAAATCAACGAGCTTTGTCTCAGAAATTTAGACAACTAATGTCTCAAATATATTTCCTTTCATCTTGAGTTTCATTAAAATATGGAAGTGTTACAATCATGATAATTTAATTTAATGGAAACGCTAATGTGGTTTGTAATTAGATAATTTGCATCTCCAATATCAAAAATCAAAACTGCCTCAAATATTTTTATCATTAAGGTTTTTCGGACTATTGTCTTCATCTTTATTGTTATTTCCACAACGTTTCAGCCGATATGTCCTCCGTCCTTCTTCAGGTGTTTGTCGAACTTGGGAACCTTTACGGAACTTCGAACTATGTCCTTAAAAAAAAAAATCTGAATATGAGCACAGGTAAAAAATCATACATAATAGTAGTAATTCTAGCCAAAGTAAGAATATTAATTTTATAATACCCAAAATCTCTAATCAATCAACTAATGCCTCAAATATATTTCCTTTCATCTTGAGTTTCGTGGAAATGTCACAATCATAATATTTTGCTTTGATGGAGTCCCAATTATTTTAATCAGGATTTCACAATTAAGTCTATTCTGGATTACCAAGTTTGAAATTCAACTTTGTCACAAATTTATTTAATTTCATATAAAAATTCATCGAAATGCTGGAATTTTTCAATCACAATATTTCAGTTTAATGGAAACACTGTTATTTTAAAAGGTATTTTAAAATTAAATTATAATTCTTTTTTGCCAAGTCTATTTGAGAATTCAAAGTTGCCACAAATTTATTTCCAGTCAGTTTAAGAATCATTGAAAGGTTCAAATATTCCAACAGCAATATTTGATTGTTTGTTTGTTTTGTTTTGTTTTATGGCATATCAACCTCGTCGGTCATTTAATGCCGAATCGAGTTAAGGAAAATAAGTCTGAAAAGAAATTCAAAGGAGAGGTCTTAGGAATTAATGATAAACTTTATATAATTAGTTGGTTATTTGTTTTTTTATTAGGATTTTATTTGTAGGGAATCATAATCATAAGTCAGAGCAAAGACTCAAAAAATGCTATGTGATGTCTCTTTGCTTAAGACTCAGGATTATAAGGTATGGATCAAGGGTAAAGTGGGTTAATCCTGGGAAAGGAGTAGCGCTCTCTCCTACACCTTTGTGTAGTAGCTATCTAAAAGGGAGCCTTTTGGTCAACCTCGACTACGGTTGCCAACTTTGCTTTATATATATATATATATATATATATATATATATATATAAAATTAAAAAAACTCAACAAACCGTTATTTAGCTATTATGAATTTATTTCAGCTGGCAACTCCAAACGAGAATCCGACCTCTTCATATAACCATCACACAATGGAGAGAAAACAATTTTTTTCCATGGATTCTTACTCATACAAAAAAAAAAAAAAAGAGGTGGACAAAAAGAAATCTTTTACTCCTGGAAGCTTCAACAGTAGATGTAACTTTTGTCAGGAGGAAAAAAATAAGCATCATTAGATATAGGTCGGTTGGTTGGGTTTTATGGCATATCAACCATTGTAGGTTATTTAATGACAAATCCTCTTTATACATATATATTAAATATATATGATTTGGTTGGGTTGGGTTTTAAGGCATATCAACCTATGTAAATTGTTCTATTTCAAACAATTCAGTTTAGCATGAGTACACAGTTTATCAAAAACATTTCTACTTCAAGCTATTCAGTTTATTCAAACAGTTCAAATTCAGCTAAGTATAAGTACAGATTTTGTTTACACACAATTAAATGTCAAAACAGTTCTATATTAAACAATTCAGTTTAGTGTAAGTAGAGTGTCAATGTCAAAAACAGTTCCATTTCAAACAATTCAGTTTAGCATAAGTATGCAGTTTAAATGTAAGTACACAGTTTAATAGTCAAAAACACTTCTATTTCAAGCTATTCAGTTTAGTTAAACAGTTCTAATTAAAACAGTTCAATTTAGCATAAGTATGCAGTTAGTTCTATTTAACCCATATCAGGTGCTATAATTCTGGGCCAGAGTGGACTTGGGGGCAATGGCAATCAAGGGGTACTCTGCAGTCCACAAAACCCCAGCACCACTGGAACCTCATCATCAGATTGTTTACAGTCATATCCAGGATACTAATGGTGGGGGTGGGGGGAGGTTTTACCCCTCTGCAGAGGTGCAGTCGGTGCATTCTACAGCCTCAGTTGACTGGGTTGATTGGGTTTTATGGCATATCAACCTTTGTAGGTTATTTAATGCCAAATCCATTTTTATACAAAGTCAATTCTATTTCAAACAATTCAGTTTAGTCTAAGTAGACAGTTTAATTGCCAAAAACATTTCTATTTCAAGCTATTCAGCTTAATAAAACAGTTCTAATTCAAACAATTCAATTTAATATAAGTATGCAACTTAATTCTATCTAATCCATAGATAGGGCCTTATCAGGTGCAACCATTACGGGCCAGAGTGGATCTGGTTGGTTGGTTGGTTCAGCTAACTGGGCAATCATTAGATATAGATTTACTAACCAACTATTTAATAAATATAATTAACTAATATTCAAATGTTATCATAAAATTAGATTTAACCTCATATGAAAAAAGTTGAAAATAAAAAAATTCATAACAATAGCAGGATAAAATTAATGGTATTAGAATTACTATGAATATTATTGGTAATGTAATTATGGTAACAATAATACTAATAAAAAGTAAAGAGGGTAACTAAAAGGCTCCTTTTCAATAGCCACTACACCGAGGTGTAGGGGAAGTGCGCAACTCCTTTCTCTGGATTGCTCCACTTTATCCTTGATACGTACCTTATATTTCTAAGTGTTAAGCAAGTAAGTATCAAGTACGATTTTTTAAGTCAAAATGACGCAACCTGGGATTGAGCCCAGATCTCCTGGACCATTAGCAAACACTCTACCCACTAGACCAGTAGAGTGTTCGCCAATGGCCCGGGAGACCTAGGTTCAATCCCAGGTCGAGTCATACCAAAGACTTTAAAAATGGAACTTGATACCACCTTGCTTAACACTCAGCATTATAAGGTACGGTTCAAGGGTAAAGTGGAGCAATCCAGGGAATGGAGTAGCGCCCTCCCCTACACCTTGGTGTAGTAGCTATCGAAAAGGGAGCCTTCGGGTCACCCTCGACTATGGTCGCTAACTTTACTTTACTTACTTTAGTAATAATAGTAACAAAAATTTACATTTTATTATAAATAATTACAATAATAATATTAACGGTCATTAGAATGGCAGTATTCAGAATAAAAATGAATATACAAAAATATTAAGAAATTAGATAAAAACTAAATTTTAATTTCAAATTGAAATCAAATAAAACCTATAAATTTTTTTTAACTAACAAGATAAGTTTGATATTAGTAATAGTAATTGCCAAGTTTGATATTAGTAATTGCCAAATTTTCCTTAATAAATAAACAAATAAATAAATAGAGATTTTTCTTAAAATAAAATAAAAAAGGTTAATTAATTGACTAGATTTGAGTTGCTGAAGGTTTTACGAGTTATATCAAAAATTTATAAAAAGACAAGGATACATGACATTACATCTGTTTTCAACATCGACTCCTCGTTCATGTCTTTTTGTTCCTCTCTCTTTTTATTTAATTTTAAACGAGTTAGAATCCATGGAGAATATTAAAAACAATTTTTTTTTTCTCTCCATTGTGTGATGGCTATCTGAAGAGGTTGGTTTCTCTTATTGAGTTGCAAGCTGAAATAAATTTATTATAGCTGAATGACGGTTTGTTTAGTTCTTTCAATTACAAGGAAATTACATACTCAGTAAGAAATTTATAAATCAATCATCATACACTGAGTACTCCTGGAAATTACTAAGAATCCTTAAATATATTCTCAAATAGAATCATTTCCAACTCATCTTAATTGGATATTATATATATATATTTCATTAAGAAAAAACACAAACCGGTCAAACCAGTGGATATATATATATATATATATATATATTGCATTAAGAAAAAACACAAACCGGTCAAACCAGTGGATATTATATATATATATATATATATATATATATATATATTGCATTAAGAAAAAACACAAACCGGTCACATTAAGATTATGAATTTTTTTCCATCCTTTTATGTGCTTTTGATAAAATCAAAAAACATGAAAAAAAATTAATTAACAGGACTTCTTCAGATCTTATGGATAAAATAAATCAGAATAGACACAGGAAAAAGGGTGGGAGGGGATAGAAGAGGGGTGAAGAGTTATCTCCTCATTTAGCCCACTTCCGGTTTTTATTTTATTGTCGGTTAGAATTATAGTAAATTGATTTAAAAAAAAAAATTTTTTATTTTTTAAAATTCTAATTACTTTTCGACATAAAACTACAGATTTAATACGAAATTAAAAAATTAACTTTATTCAATAACTTTATGTAACGATACAGTAATAATTATATTAAATTAATTTCAAGATTTAATTAAATTTAACTTTTTTTAAAAACAAATTTATTTTTGAGCCTTTTAAATCAGTTACACTTTTAATGATTAGTACGTATATATATGGTTTTTTTCACATTTTTTATCTTTTATTTTATTTTTATTCATTTACATTAATTCTCAATCTAATCCTATGTTTTTTTTTAAAAACATTATATACGTTAATTTTCTATAGTTGAAATTTAGCCCTATGTCTACACCTAGCTATTAATTCACTTCTCTTATTTAATAATTTTTTCAGGCTCTGGGTAAAGTAAAATCTGTATCTTTTCTTCTAAACACAGATTACATCTACTATCAAAACATTTTGGAGTATTTGACCTTTTTAATATAGACCTTTGAATCTCAGGGGTTAAACCTTTATTTTTCAAACTCCAAAAATGCCTAGATAGAGCAGTTTGATGTTTCAGATATTCATGGGAGAAATCTAAGCATTTTTTGGAGTTCGTTTATTTTTTCAATTATATGGGAATTTGCTCAGTAAAAAAAATTATATTAATCATTGTAATTTGAACACTCCTGGAGATTCATAAGAATCCTCTTATATATTCTTAAATAGAATCATTTCCAACTCGTCTTCTTTGGATATTTTATTTATTTTAGAAATGACAAAAGCAAAATAGAAAGGGCAGTTGAATTTGTGTATTTACTTACACGTAAAACAATTATGTAAACAATTACATGACTTTTTCTTAGTGCCTCAGTGTATACAACATTCTTTGTTTTTTACTTCAGGTTTCTTTGTTTAACAGCATATCAACCTTTGTTGGTTATTTAATGCCAAAGTCATCCTTGTAGAAAAACAGGAATGTTACTATTTAAAGTTTCTTTGTTTAATAGCATATTAACCTTTGTGGGTTATTTAATGCCAATAACATTCTTGTAGGACAGTAGTGATATGACTTAAGGTTTCTTCGTTCAATGGCATATCAACCTTTATGGATTATTTAATGCCAAGTCATCCTTGTAGAAAAACAGTAGTGGTACTATTTAAAGTTTCTTTATTTAATGGCATATTAACCTTTGTGGGTAATTTAATGCCAATAACATTCTTGTAGGAAAGTAGAGGTACTACTTAAGGTTTCTTTGTTTAATGGCATATCAACCTTTATGGATTATTTAATGCCAATGACATCCTTGTAGAAGGACAGTAGTGGTACTATTTAAAGTTTCTTTGTTTAATGGCATATCAACCTTTGTGACTTAATGTCAAATCCATCCTTGTTGAAGAAAAGTAGTGGTACTATTTAACCCATAGCTACGGGAATAAGTAGGTTCATCCCTTTCTCAAAGGCATTAGTCAAAAAATGAATGTAATAGCATGACTGGAGTTTGAACTCACTCACTTTGAAGCAAACAAGTCTCTCTCTATATATATAAAAATGATGTCTACAAAAGAAATAGGCAATTTGAAAAAAATATATATTTAAGATATTGACACTCATGATACACATTTTTGTAAAGAAAGACTTCAAGTTTATTCTATATGATCCCATCAGTAAAGAGTGTCAGCTGGCTAAAACAAAATAACAAAGTGAGGAAGTCTCATAGAGATGAGACTCCCTCATTTTGTTATTTTGTTTCTCTTTTTCATGCACCCAGCTTGAAAGGAATAATAAAACAGGTAAGACTAAAGACATGGCCTTTTTTTTTTACCATAGTGAGAATACAAGTGAAAATATTTTTGCTTTTTTGTAACTGTCCGTCTTTCACTCACCTAGTCTTAAGTTCTGTCTTGTACATTCCCTACACAAAAGTGATAGAGAAATTACTAAATTCATTCCTTTTACTTGCACCTTTTCTCGCTAAACCAACAGGTATTTTCTCTCCTGTGACACTATGTTGGGCATTCGTTGCGTTGGTGCGTGTGGGTGCCAGTCAGAGAATTCCTTTGTCTGCCTTGGCACGAAACCCACACAAAGGGCCTGATTGCAGGTAGATGAAGGAAGGAAAGTTCCAGAGAAGACAGAGAGAGTCAGTCAACAAAGGAGGGCAGAAGGAGGCAGTCAGAAGATGAAAGCAGGGCAGAGAAGAGAGAAGAACAGAAGTCAGAAAGGCGGCTACTAGGACCTGTTGACCCACAGATGCCAGGGTGACCAACACGAGAAGTTAAGTCAGCATTGCTAGTGGCTTTGTGAGAGTTTTCACTCAAGTACACGCTCGCGTTAACTCACAGAATGCACAAAAAGCATTACAGACCTCCCCCTTCTTGCACTTGGAGCTGACCCAAGTCCGTGTTTGTTCATTTGTTCTTTTCTTTCACCCTCTCAGTTGTGTTTTGTGTTCCGTAAAGAAATGTGTAATACCCCTGGTCGGAGATGAGAGAAACCACTTGATAATTCTGATGGCTATGAGTGGTTTAAGGAAGCTGAGATAGTGGGGTCGGCCAGCTGGTGGGTATTGGCACACTACTTACATTTGTAACAATTATCCTAAAAAAGGAAGAAATGGGAAATACAAAAAATACAAGTGTAAAATATTATGAAAATCTTCAATCATTTTATATTACACAAATTTATCCAGAAAAAAAAAAGAGTTACATACATGCCTTTTACATATATATATATATATATAAATATGGGCAGGACACATTTCCAGGATGGAGAATCATCACCTGTCCATATACAGTGTGGTGAGCTCTCCCCTGGCCATTGTGAGAGAAGGGCATTAAAGAAGCACTTCAAGGACAACTTGAAAAAATCCCTTGGTGCTTGTCATCACTAATGGTCTGCCCTAGCTAAGAACCATGAAGCTTGGTGTCTCACCACCAAACATGTTGTCTACTCCTTTGAACCTATTTACCAACCCCTCCGCTCGGGAAGGATATGACGCAAGGTCAATTTTTAAGCGGAGTTTAACAGGTTTTAATTCAGAGTTTTCCTTCTCCTAGACTAGTTGCCTGACCAAGGCTGAAGAACCTAGTCTGTCCTACTATTTACCCATAGTTGGAGGGAGAATAATTGGATTCATACCTTTCCCAAGGGTATTAGTGCTATGTGAAATGCAATCAGTCTCGTCTAGGATTTGAACTCGTGTCGCCGTGTTCATTTTCTACGACGATAACAATTACACCATGGGCACCTCCTAAATAACAATTACACCACGGGCACCTCCTTTGAAAATACCAGCAGGGCCACCTTCAAGGATAGTAAAGAGCACAGGAGGAAGAACCACAACACTACATCATCAAACCCTGATCAGACCTTCAGTTGTGGTTGTTGTGATGTTGTCTGCCTGTTCTGCAATGGTCTTATCAGCCACAAAGATGCCTGAAGTTGATATGGACCATTGCCTTCTTTTTACAGAATGGTTTATATATATATATATATATATATATATAAAAAACAGAAAACAAAAAAAAAAAACAACAAAAAACAGAGGAAGGATTGTTTAGAAAATGGAACAAGTTTATTTAATACAAACAGAAAAGATTAAATCTGTTTTCTGATTTTATTTTAATTTCTGCTTATTTTTTCCTTTGAAATTTCCACTTGTACTGAGCGGCTGATTTTGGAGTTTCTTTCTTGACCTTCGTACATTTTGTACTTTTATCCTGAAAAATATAAATAATAATAATATACAAAAGAAAAAAAAGAAGGACAAATTTGTTTTGGATTTTTCTCCTCAAGGATTGATGAAAATTTAGTTTCAAAAACTCCTTGGTTGTTAACACAGGCCTGTATTCTTGCATACAGTCTGTGTGTGTGTGTGTGTGTGTGTGTGTGTGTGTGTATATATATATATATATATACACACATATGTGTGTGTGTATTTACCAACCCCTATGGATTAGCAGGATGTGACACAAGGCCAATTTTTTAAGCAGAGTTTAAAAGGTTTGAATTCAGAGTTTTCCTTCTCCTAGACTGGTTGCCACACCAATGTCAAAGTGCTTAGTCTGTCTTACAATTTATCTCTAGCTGGAGGAAGAATAGTTGGATTTATACCTTTCCAAAAGGTATTAGTGCTATGTGAAATACAAATAGCCTCCTTTAGGGATTGAACTCAATTCGCCATATTCATTTCCTATGACAATAACTGTTACACCATGAGTGCCTCATGAAATGTGTGTGCGTGTGTGTTTTGTCTATATAATTTTATTAAGATCCAAAACACTTGTCAGGAAACCTGAAAGGATTTTAAGGAAATTATAGACAAAACATATCTTTATTATTTAATCAAACATGCTTATATATATATATATATATATATATATATATACATGCACACACATACACAAAACTAGCATAGTTCTACTTATAAATGATAGAATTATGTACAGAGTGACACATCAATTTGTCTATTGGTGGTTTCAGTTATGTTGGTAAGTACAGATGCAGGAGCATAGTTTGACTGAAATCCTTTCAAATGACTTGAAGAAAGTTGGAAGGAAAGTACAAACTAAAAAGACAGAAAGAACAGTAAGTCATGCTACAAAAGAAGAAAACTTCAGTAAATTATATTGAAAGAAGAAAGAAAATGAAAGAGTGAAAAAAATAGATGGAATAGTACAGTCTACCAAGTAAATGGGAAATGTGATTTAAAGGGGTTGGCTTTGAAGATACATTCAGAGCTGATAATCATTTTTTTGTCTATTGTATCAAGGACAAATGGAATGATTTCCTGGATGGTTATCCTATTTACCAACCCCTCCGCTCGGGCAGGATATGACACAAGGTCAATTTTTCAGCAGAGTTTAACAGGTTTTTTAATTCAGAGTTTTCCTTCTCCTAGACTAGTTGCCTGACCAAGGCTGAAGAACCTAGTCTGTCCTACTATCTACCCATAGTTGGAGGGAGATTAATTGGATTCATACCTTTCCCAAGGGTATTAGTGCTATGTGAAATGCAATAAATCTCGTTCAGGATTTGAACTTGTGTCGCCGTGTCCATTTCCTACGACGATAACAATTATACCATGGGCACCTCCTGGATGGTTATAAATCTTATTTCAAGGGAGGTAAAAGTGCTGTTTTAAAAATATTAAAAAAAAACAAAAAAACCTGATATGATCTCATATAGAATATTGTACTCAAACTTGGGTTCCAGTTTAATATTGAGATTAGAGTGTATACAAAGAGTGACAAAAATAATAAAAAGAGTAAAAGATTACAGTTACATGGAGAGATTAGAGAAATTAAGATTAATTTATTTTACTAGTAAGAAGAATGAGAGGTGATCTAATTGAAACTTTCAAAATAATGGAATTTCTAATTAGAGAAAACATTTTTCAACATTTCTCCTCGAACTGAAAATCTACTGTCAATGTGTATTTTCAAAAACTAAGTTAACTAACCTATTGAAATCTTTTCGCTAAGAGTAATACAGGGTGACCCCACTCCCCAAAAAAACCCCATATATTTTTGACTGAAATTCATAAATTTAATTCTAGCCTTTTCTTTTTTTCAGGATATGAAGTAGATTCTGTGCATGAAAAATTGGGACCATAGTAGGCATAACAAATAATATTAATCATTACCCATGAAAAAATAATATATATCTTAATTTCTAAAATGCTTTATATTAAATATTTCTGTACATATTTACCCAATCCCTCTGCCACAGGTAGGACGTGACAACATATCCTGGTCTACCAAGGAAAAGAATTAGAATTATTTTGCTTTATTTTTGTGGAAGTAATAAAAAAGTTTATGGGTTCCGTTTTTTTTTTTGGGGGGTCACAAATTGCTAAATCAGATCAAAAACAACAACAGTAATTAAAACTAAAATGGTTGAGTTCCGATGTAGTAATTTACAAAGTTCTTTGCTTCGATTTGGCACAAGGCCGAAAGAATAGGGCACACAATGAGACTCAAACTCACTCCTTTAGGTTTGGTTTCTTTGTTTAATGGCATATCAACCTTTGTAGGTTATTTAATGCCAAAGCCATTCTCCTAGAAGAATAGTAGTGGTGCTATTTTACCCATAGCTGGAAGGATAAGGGGGTTCATATCTTTCCCAAGGGTATTTGCCCGAAAGGGAACGTAATAGCACGACTGGAGTACGAACTACAATTCCGCAGTCTGTCGCTTTAACCATTACACCACGAGGATACCCCCGAACTCACTCGTGTAGGTTTGCTAATCTACCTTGTTAACCATTACACCACCAGAAGTGCCCTGTTGAATTTCAAAGTAATTGTCAAAAAAAAAGATTTTAAGAGAAAATGAAGTATTGGTTGAATTATTTAATAGATATTCAACTGTATTATTTTGGTTGTGAATTTTTGGACGGTTGTCTTCATCATTTTTGTGATAAGTTGAAAAACAACATTTTGGCAAATCAATTTTAAAGTTTGACTGTTGATCAAACCATATTTAGCAACCCCTCCGCTCGAGCAGGATATGACACAAGGTCAATTTTTAAGCGGAATTTAACAGGTTTGAATTCAGAGTATTCCTTCTCCTACACTAGTTGCCTCACCAAGGCTGAAGAACACAGTCTGTCCTACTATTCACCCATAGCTGGAGGGAGAATAATTGGATTCATACCTTCCCCAAGGGTATTAGTGCTATGTGAAATGCAATCAGTCTCGTCCAGGATTTGAACTCGTGTCACCGTGTCCATTTCCTACGACGATAACCATTACACCACAGGCACCTCCAAAAATATGAAAAAGTTTTCTCAGTATACATGACTGTTGATCAAACAAGGCGTTTAAGAACTTTAAAAAAGGATTTCCCAGGTTGAATCATTTCTATAGAGTTCTTTTTCTAACAATTCAATTTAGCACGAGTCAACAAAGTTAAGTATTGCTATGTATCACTAACAATTCAATTAAACAAGGGACACCTGAGGAAGACTGGAGGATACAGAGGCTGAAACACTATGTTTCAACAATCATAATAAAGATGAGCACAACAGTCCAAAAAAATCACAATCAAAATAATACATATCAAGTCTCATCTTAAAAATTCAGACAGAATTTGATCTACAGAGAGATACTTCATTAATAGCGGACATGTTCTGCTCAAAGATCCTTTTTTTTTTTGGAAGGTTGATGTGAGAAGATAGTAAAAAGGGGAGATGCCCTAGGAGGCATAACAAATAATAATCATTATCCATGAAAAAATAATATATATCTCAATTTTTAAAATGCTTTATATTAAATATTTATGTATGTATTTACCCAATCCCTCTGCCACAGGTAGGACGTGACACAAGGTCAATTTTTAAGCTGGTTTGAATTAAGTATTTTCCTTCTCTAAGACTACTCTCCTTAAAATCAAACCAGCTTAAAAATTGACCTTGTTCTGCATTTTACACATACGTTGTTTATGCACAAAAAAGAACTTGGATTTTCAAACTTTGGGCATAAACAACGCAAGCGTAAAATGCAGAACAAGGTCAATTTTTAAGTTGGTTTGAATTTTTCTTCTCTAAGACTACTCTCCTAAACAAAATTTTAAAGGTCCTAGTCTTCTATACAGTTTAGCCACGGCTAAAGTGAGAAAAAGTCAGATTTCTAATTTTCCTAAGGGCATTAAATATTCATGTATACTGAGAAAACTTTTTCATATTTCATGAATTAATTTTGTATGGAAAGTATTTTTTTTTCTCAAAATCATAAAAAAATTAACCCAACTCAATTACAATTGAGAAATCTTATAAGCTTGGTTTTATTTTCATCTTTTAATCTTTCTTAAAAGACAAACCGGATGAAATGGTTAAAAAGTGATGTTGCTGAGATAAGGAAATTATAATCACATTTTCCATATTTGGTTAACAAACACATATGCAGTGTGTTCGAGGCTGAATGTTAAAGCAGAGTA
The DNA here is from genome assembly GCA_963585895.1 of Sepioteuthis lessoniana. Taxonomy (NCBI): domain Eukaryota; kingdom Metazoa; phylum Mollusca; class Cephalopoda; order Myopsida; family Loliginidae; genus Sepioteuthis; species Sepioteuthis lessoniana. The sequence continues at coordinate 16,934,482 of OY757938.1, read as the reverse complement.
AAACATCAAAAGCGATCATAGCACTGCTGTGTCCCTTACGAAGAGACGTCAGCTAGTAAATTGCAGACAAAGGTTGAAAAGTAAAAGAACAGAAAGACAGAATGTTGATGGCTTTATAAGCATCCAATCCTCTGTGGCTTTTAGCATCAGAAATTGCTGGCAGTTTGAGATATTTTCCTTTTTATTATTAGATTTGTTATGGCTACAGTTTGCGACCAGTGATTATGAGCAGGGAAGAAAGAGAGAATAAGAAAGAAGATATCTCTTTTCTGATGTCATTTGTAAGCGACTGTAGTTACTAGTATGTGTGCGTGCGTGTATGTACATGCACGCGCCTATTAGTGCAGTTATAGAACATGATCTGACACAGATCTGGTGAATTCAGTTTATGATTACGTTCAAAGATGGCTGCTTTTCATTTTATAGCAAATCTTTATAACATAATGGCAGGTGAAGCACATGGCACCGGAGCAAAAGACTTTCTGGTTTCAGAGAAGAAGATTAAGTTTATTATTTGGACACTAAGTAGACAAGGTACAATCATAACGTTCTGGTCGGACTAAAGGCAAACAGATACACAGCATTCACCCCCCAACTTGTTGGTTGATATTAATTCTTTGTTTCAGGGAGGGGGGTGAGTGGGTCCATCAGAAAATTCTGTAAGGAGTTTCAAGTGGCAGATTAACTGCAAGAATGTGAAGAGAAAAGGGAGGAAAGAACAATGAAAAAAAAAAAGAAAAGAAAAAAGAGAAACTCAGAGAGAGAGAGAGAGGTTGGTTTGTTGGCTGGGATTTATGGCATATCAACCATTGTAGGTTATTTAATGCCAAATCCTCTTTATACATATATATTAAATATGTATGATTTGTTTGGGTTGGGTTTTATGGCATATCAACCATTGTAGGTTATTTAATGCCAAATCCTCTTTATACATATATATTAAATATGTATGATTTGTTTGGGTTGGGTTTTATGGCATATCAACCATTGTAGGTTATTTAATGCCAAATCTTCTTCATACATACATTGAATATATGATTTGCAAACAAATAGTTTGTAGGTAACATTTTAGACAAGCCACGGCTTATTTGTTAAATGGTTTCAAGTATTCCTATCTAATACAAATCCTTTTATTTACTCACAGTCAAATTGTTCCAACTATTGCTATGTAACTCTACCAATTCAATTTGACATCATTTATTTGTTTGCACACAGTTCTACTTCACCCATAGACGTATCTCTAACCGGCACAACCATACTGAGTTGTTGCTCAAAGAGTATCAAAGCTGGATTTATAATTTTTTTTTCTAATCATCACTGACTTATCTCAACAAAATCAAGACATTATCTCTTAACCAAGTACCGCAATTAATTGTGTATACAATAGGCAGGTACAATTTGTATTTCAACAAAAAATAATTTAAATAAAGAAATTATATATATATATATATATATATATATATTGAAATTTTATATTAATAAATAAAGTTCTTATTATTGCAATATATATAAGACTTGGTTCAGTTTGGTTTTATGGCATATCAACCATTGTTGGTTATTTAATGCCAATTCCTGTTTTTACATATATATATTAAATATATGATTTGCAAACACATTTTGTAGATACACACAGTTAAATGATCAAACAGTTCTATTTCTAACAATTCAAATTAGCATAAGTCAACAAAGTTAAATGGTTCCAAGTATTGTTATGTATTGCTAACAATTCAACTAAACATCAGTCATTTGTTTACAATTTACAGTTAAATGATCAAACATTTCTATGAAGCATTATTGGAGCCTCAGTATCAGATTGTTTAGTGTCATATCCAGGGTACTCATTGGAGGGGGGGGTTACTCTTTTGTAGAGATGCAGTCGGTGACTGAGCCGATATATATATAAAGAGATGATTGATTGATTTTAACTGCCTGTCAACCTATCTGGGGTAATTTTATGCTTAGAGGTTAGGGAATTCCATTCACTGTTCATATTTAGATTTTTAGTATAGTTGTTTCATGAGAATTTTTTTTTTCATGCAGTTTGATGAAATATGTATAATTTTTAAACTGATCTACCTGATCCATAGCTGGGATCCAGAGTGGACCTGAGAGTATTGGCAATGAAGGGATCATCCATACTCTCTAGATCTGCAGAACTGGAGCTTCACCATCAGATACAGTTTAGTGTCATACACAGGACATTCCTTTTTGGCTGAGGAGGAGGGAGGGAGGGTCTTGCCCCTTTGCAGGAGTCGGTGTATTTTAAGCCCTTGCTGACAGAACTAGACCAAAACATTTTTATTGATTTTTTAAAGTATTTTCCATTTTCTGCTGATCTCAGCATTTATATAACTTTTTTTCTTTCTCTATTTTTATATTTTTCCTGACTTTTTTGCTTTTCTGCCAGGAAAGTCTCCATGGCAAACATGCTGCACTGTGACATTGTACGAAGTGATTTTGAACTCCAATCGTGCTATTACGTTCATTTTCAAGCTAATACCATTAGAAAACATAGAAATACCCCTTTTCCACCCTGAGCTATAGGTTAAATAGCACCAATACTGTTCTTTCACCAGGATGGCTTGACATTAAATGAAGAGTAAAAAGTTGGCAACTGTAGTCAAGGGCAACCTGAAGGCTCCCTTTTCAATAACTACTACACAAAGGTGTGGGGAAGGCGCAACTCCTTTCCCTGGATTGCTCCACTTTACCCTTGATATGTACCTTATATTGCTGAGTGTTAAGCAAGGAGGTATCAAGTACCATTTTTAATGTCTTTGGTATGACTTGACCTGGGATTGAACTCAGGTCTTCTGGACCATTGGCAAACACTCTACCCACCAGGCTAATGAGCCGGTAATTTAAATGAAGAAAGCAAAGCAAATCTATCTATCTATTAAAATAATAAAACCAAATGCAATACGCAGCTATGGGTTAAATAGCATCACTACAGTTCTTTTACAAGGGTGGCTTTGGGCATTAAATAACTAACAAAGGTTGATATGCCATTAAAAAAATCTCATTTTCATATCATAAATTACCTTGAACTATTCTTTTTTTTAAATTTTTACCTTCCTTTTGTCTTAATAATCTAATTATGATGTTAACCTTCCAAATGCCAAATATGATGAAAGATCAGGTGGTTGTTTTTTTTTTGTGCTTGAGTGTGGAGAGGGGAGGGGAGGCGAGGGGAGGTGACGTGAAAGGGGGGTTTGCTTTCATTAAAAAAAATTTTTTTTCTGGTATTTTTTTTTTCTCCCAATTTTCCGAGGTCCAATTTCTCTTTATCTTCTGATCTCTTTATTGAATTTTGAAGAAAAATTGAAAAGACATTTAACACTTGAACTGATTTCAAGATTGTATGGAGTTAATCTTCCTTATAAACTTGTCTATTTTCACATTCTCCTTTTTGCTTAACAACAATCATTCTTTCCTGAATCTTTTCACTCTCAGACGTTTTTAATCAATTAATGCTTACCATCATCTTCGTTTTTACCTTCCTTTTATCGCAGTTTCATTTCGTTTTTCATTTTTTTTTGCAAATCCAATCTTATAATTTGCATACAGTGTGAAAATTATCAGGGGTTGGAGAGAAAGGCCATCAAAGTGAAAGTTTCATTGGATGTGCATTCAGCGATGCATTATTGTCAAGATGATACGCCTGGCTTTATTAGAATTATAAAAGATAAGCAATAAAATATATATATATATATATATATATAAAAAGCCGACAAGTCTTTTCCATTCAATTTCACTTCTTTGGATTTGCTTTTTCAATTTTTCTTGTCTTATATTCAGAAAAACAAAACAAAAAACAAAAAAAAAAAAAACCCTGTTGTTATTCAGAGGGTCCCCTCTGCCAAACCCAGCGACTAAATTTTTTTCTTTTTTTTATCTGTCTTGATAAACTTTTCTCATCTAACTCAACCTTTTTTTTTTTTTAATTATTTCTAAATGAACCAAAAAGAAAATCACTAAAACAAACTTTTTTTTGGTTACGACTTTCAACAAATTCAATTTTCATTTATTCCTTATTTACAAAAAACAAACAAAGAAAAAACAAAATTATGTTTGATACCCAACATTATTTACCCATTGTAACTCTAAACAAAAACATTCTACTTCTTTTTGTATCATGCAGTTGGTAGGGCATAGAATACACTGACTGTAACCCCTATGGAGAGGGTAAGACCTCCCTCACTCACCAAAAAAGAGGGGATGTCCTTGGTATGGTACTAAACTGAATTATGGTGTTAAGGTTCCATCTGGATGTGAAGTACCCTTTCAATGCCATTCTTCCCAGATTCACTCTAATCTGGAGTGGCAGTAGCTGTGAGGGTCACATCTATGGATCGAGTAGATCTGTTTAAATATGATTTTTATTCAATAGGACAGTGTGGACAAAAACAAAAACTCTTGAGAAATAACCACACATAAAGTGTACAATGAATGCAATTCCCTAACCTCTAGTCATAAAATAACCCTACACAGGTTGGCATGCAATTGAAATTAATCAAACAATCAATCCTCTTTGTGCATGTTGTTATTGTTGCATTTGAATTTTTATTCTATGTTTTGTGGTTTAATATATAAAACTTAACATAAGTTGGAATGAACAAATTCCTTTTATTTAAACACATCTTTTTTTCAACAAGAATAGTTTTAGCACTAAATAACCAACAAAAGATGATATGCCATTAAAAACAAACAAAACCTTTATAATGGTATAAAGGGATGTTGCTTTTCTTTCTTAATAGTATGGACAGTTGGTTTTCCTTAAAAGATGGTTTGGTTTGGTTTTAAGGCATATCAACCATTCGTAGGTTATTTAATGCCAAATCCTCTTTATACATATATATTAGATATATTTGATTTGGTTTGGTTTTAGGGCATATCAACCATTGTGGGTTATTTAATGCCAAATCCTCTTTATACAAATATATTAAATATATATGATTTGGTTTGGTTGGATTTTATGGCATATCAACCATTGTAGGTTATTTAATGCCAAATCTGGTTAAATGGTTCCAAGTATTGCTATGTATCACTAACATAACATTTGTTTACACACAGCTAAATGATCAAACAGTTCTATTTCTAACAATTCAATTCAGCATAAGTCAAAGTTAAATGGTTCCAAGTATAGCTATGTATCACTAACAATTCAATTAAACAGTCAATTATTTACACCCAGTTAAATGATCAAACAGTTCTTTTTCAAACAATTCAATTCAGCATGTATTTGTTTGCGCACAGTTTAAATGTCAACAAACTTTATTTGACCAATGAATAGGACCCTATTAGGTGCAACCAGTCTGGACCAGAATGGACTATGGAGCAAAGACAATGAAAGGGTACCCTGCATTCCCCAAAACTCCAGCATCACTGGAGTTTCCCCATCAGATTGTTTGGTGTCATATCTAGGACACTGGTTACAGAGACGCAGTAGACGTATTCTACAGCCCTAGCCGACTGGGCTAAAAGATAATTTAATTTTTTAATCACAGACAACTGTAGCTTCCTCTCTAGTTTTTCTTTCTGCTATGTCGGCAGGGGTCTTAGAATATGCTGACTTTATGCTCCATTTTCGGATGTGTAATTGCTACGTACAGGATACACGAGAGTGGGGGGGTACTGAAAAGATACATTTAAAAAAAATTGGGGGAGTTCACATACACGCTCATTTATACACACACATAGATTAGGTAGTGTATTTCTTTGTTTCTTGCTTCTCGACTTTTATGCACACAGTGAGAATTTATAGCCAATTATTCTTAAACAATCAAAAAAGAAAATCAATAAAAAAGAAAATCACTAAAACTGCTGTTTGTCTGTATGTCACTGTTGAGCGCCCCACACATGCGCAAGTATGGCACAAGACCTTTTTAATGAGGAAAACCAGGTGCCGGACATACACGTCCAAAAATGCCTTCAGCCTTGTTGGCCTTCCCCTAAAAAGGGGCGCCTCAGGAGCCTAGTGATAAACCAAGCCCTCTCTTTCTTTCTTGCATTGTTGTTTTTTTTATATGGCTGTTACTACTTCCAACAACTTCAATTTTTATTTATTCCGTGTTTAAAAAAAATAAAAGCAAATAAAATTATATTTGATAATTAACTCAAAAAAAAAAAAAAAAAAAAAAAAAAAAAAAAAAAAAACCCTCCCAAAACAATCACTTTTACTTTATTATCCTCTTAACGCATCGACTTATTTGTTGATGCACAAATTCATTAAATTTGATAAACTTATCTATTAGTTGATTGATAGTGTTTTATGGCATATCAAACCATATAGGTTATTTAAAGCCACATCTTGTTAATACATATATATTAAATACATGATTTGTAAACAAATAGTTTGAAGGTAACAATTTTAAAATGAGTCAGATCTCATCTGTTAGTACAAAATTAAATGGTTTCAAGTATTTTTATCTAACACCAACAGTTTTATTTTCACACAGTTAAATGGTTTCAAGTATGGAAAATGATTAAATTACTCTATTTGACATATAGATGGGACCCAAATAGGTATTACCATTCTGGGTCAGAGTTAGTGATGAGGTGGGGGGGGAAGTCTTGCCCCTCAGCAGAGATTCAGTACTACAGCTCCAGTTGGCGGTATAACTTCTTCATTAACTCTTGTGGATTATTTAATGCCAAATCCTGTTTATAAGTGAAAAACCAGAGCCCATTTATTTGCACATAGTTAAATGGCTTGGTTGGGTCTTATATATATATATATATATATATATATATATATATATATTAAATATATGATTTGTAAACCCATTTTATTGATAACATTTTCAAAAGAGCCAGAGCTCATTTTTTTGTACACAGTGGCCTAATGAGTGGTGTGTTCGCCAATGGTCTGGGAGATCAGGGTTCAATCTGAGGTTGAGTCATACCAAAGACTCAAAAAATGTTACTTGATGCTTGCCTTGCTTAGCACTCAGCACTATAAGGTGAGGATCAAGGGTAAAGTGAGGCAATCCTGGGAATGGAGTAGTGCCCTCTCCTACACCTCGGTATAGTAGCTATTGAAAAGGAAGCCTTTGTATCACCCTCAACTAAGATCGCCAACTTTATTTCTATCTAATATGAATGATTCTATTTACTATCAATCATTTGTCCGTACAAAGTTCAATGATTTCAAGTATTGCAAGATAACAGTAACAATTTAACATCAGTCATTTATTTGCACACATTTAAATGGATATACATACATGATTAATAAGCAAATTAATCTACTGGTCAATCCCTTCCAATGTTGCACTCTTGTAGGGGGTGTCTTATTCTTAGCAGGTGTGATTTTCTAAACAGACTAAGATCGTATAACTAATGGCTATCTCATACATGTCAGAATTATCTTGAAGATCTGTTAGGTGAAACCTGGGTAAATAATTTCTGATTCTTTTAGGTATTCTAGTTTTGTTCTACTTAGTGTATTTAACATTTTTATATATTAGCTTTGATGACTCTGTTGGTGTTTTTAATCTTTTGGCTTGACATTGTGGTGCTGATTGATTTATTTTCAAGCAGTATGGATGATTTAAGTCTTTTTTTTTTTTTTTTTTAAATTTCTCTTTCCCAGATATCAGTTAGTGAAATGCTTTTTTTTAATTTAAAAATTGCATCATCTGTTTTTTTTTCATGCTGCCAGTTATAGAAATAGGTATAAAAATACATATATATACATATATATATATATATATATATATATATATATATATATATATATATATATATATATATATATACACACACACACACACACACAGAAATATATATCTATTACATAGTGGTGTCTGTGACCCTGCATTTCATGTTAAACCCATTCATCAGACAGAGTGAAAGGTTTAAAAAAAAGATTAATGGGGTTAATATTTTTGTTGATAGTGTTGGAAGTGGGGTTGTGTATGTGTGCCTAAGTTTGTGTGTGTTTAAATATATACGTATATCTGCGCGTATAATGACATAAGAAAAAAACCCATTACAAAATATATATATATTGTAATGGTTTATATATATATATATATATATATATATACATATATATATATATATATATATATATACATACATATATATGAAATGATTATAATTGATAAATTAATAATGCCATGTGAAAGAAATCAAATCATAATAAAAAGCTGTTTTTGAGCCCCCCCCCCAAAAAAAAAACCCCCTCAAACAACCAAAACTGAAAACAATCTTGTTGAAAGAAATGATAATCATCAATAATTTTCAAATACTTCTTCAGTTCTAGCAACTACAAAAAAAAAACAAAAAAACAAAAAAAAAAACTGATTCCTTCTTTTAAATTGGAAAGGAAAATTCTTTCATGTGTCAACAAATTCAGTAGTGTGGGAAAAAGTGAATAAATAATCTTTAAACTCCTAAAATTCTATCAATTTTTGGCAAACAGCTTTGCAAGTTGAAGTAATAATCTAAATCAACCAAGAAAAATCCTTGCATTTTCTCCGAAATTATGACATACTATACCTTCAATAAAATGTGCTTTATCTTAAGAAATTAGAAATATTTCAAAATTCCATTACTGTGTACAAGACTTCCCTATGTAAAAAGATACTAAGCAGGTGTTGTAATTAAATAATACAACCAAAACGTAAAAATTTATGCCTCACTGGAGGCAAGTTGTTAGATTCGAATTTTATTGCAAGAAAATGTACTGAAATTGTTCCACCCAAACCAACCCTCTGTGATAATTTATGTTAAAATACTTTATAGAGAGTTTTTCTTAATTTTTTTTTAAAACCTATCTATCTTTTATAAGTCCCAGTGGACCATTTCTTGAATTTCTGACTAGCTCCATCTTGCTTTTTGCAGTTTAGAAATAGTGTCATAAAATCAGTAGCAGTATATGGCAGTCAAAATTGTAAATATCTTTATTTTTGTCCTTTTGGTTGACCGATTGATTTTCAATGGCATGTCAACCCGTCTGAGGTTATTTTATGTCAAGAAGTAAGGAAATTGTCTACATTGTACATATATATCTACATTTTTTTCTGCTATTTCAGACTTTTCCCCCCTCTGTGTAACTGTGTTTTTTCTCTGGCTTTTTAACTTATTTTCTTTTATTTTCTTCTTCCCATTCTTTCTTTTTCGTGTTTATTTGGCTTCTTTGTTTAATGACACATCAACTTTTGTGGGTTATTTAATACCAAAGCCATCCTTGTAGAAGAACAGCTGTGATACTGTTTAACCGATAGCCGGGGGAAAAGAGGGTTCATGCCTTACCCAAAGGTATTAGTCCAAAAGCAAATGTAATAGTGAGTCAGGAGTTTGAACTCACTTACTACAATGTTGCAATACAGATTGTTAACTACTATGCTACAGAGACTTTCCTCTTTCTAGTATGATTTGTAAAGGATAACAGCCAATTGATGGTCCTATGTTCTCAACTTATCAACATGACTGATGCAACTATCTTGACTGATTGATTGGAATAGTAGGTCAACTTGTCAAGGCTTATTTCATGCCTAGAGGTTAGGGAATTGCATAGATTGTACATTCAATGCACATTTTTTTGTACATTTTAGTTTAAGAGAGGTTTTTTTGCACATGGTCATATCAAATACAAATAATTTTTGGTTTGGTTGGGTTTTATGGCATATCAAACATTGTAGGCTATTTAATGCCAAATCCTCTTTATACATATATAGAAAATATATATATGTTTTGGTTGGGTTGGGTTTTATGGCATATCAAACATTGTAGGTTTAATGCCAAATCCTTTTTATACATATATAGTAAATATATATATATATATATATATGATTTGGTTTGGTTGGGTTTATGGCATATCAATCATTGTAGGTTTAATGCCAAATCCTCTTTATACATATACATTAGATATATATGATTTGGTTTGGTTGGGTTTTTCTGGCATATCAACCATTGTAGGTTATTTAATGCCAAACCCTCTTTATACATATACATTAAATATATATGATTTGTAAACATTTTGTTGATAATGTTTTTAAATGAGCCTAAGCACACCCTTTTGCACACAGTTAAATGGTTCCAAGTATTGCTATGTATCACAAACAATTCAATTAAACATCAGTCATTTGTTTAAAAACAGTTAAATGATCAAACAGATCTATTTCAAACAATTCAATTTAGCATGTTATTTGTTTGCATACAGTTTAATCATCAATCAGTTCTGTTTGACCCTATCAGGTGCTACCACTCTGGGTCAGAGTGGACCTGGAAGCAATGGCAATAAAGTACTCCACTTTCCCCAAAGCTCCAGCATCAGATTGTTTAATGTTATATCCAGGACACTTGTTGGAGGTGGGTGTCTTATCTCCCTGCAGAGATGCAGTCTGTGTATTTTAGAGCCCCAGCCGACTGAGTTGTCAAATACGAATAATGTTTAAATAGATCTATGTGATCCATAAACGCAATCCTAACATGTACCAATATTCTAGGTCAGAATGGACCTAAGAGTAATGCCAATGAAGGGGTATTGCACATTCTTTAGATCTCCAGAACAGGAGCCTCACCATCAAGGATGAGTTTAGTGCCATACCCAGGATAGCTTTTTTTTGAGAGGGGTCTCTGTGGGAGATACAGTCAGAGTATTCTAAGAACTCCTGAAAGAACAACTACCATTTTGAATCCATAGACAACACGAGCTGGACGACATTGAGAGCATGGGAAGAACCATGCTTTATAAAAATATAACCTTTAACTCATATACGTACCAATAAGTTCTTTTGCGTCTGCATCTTCTGTTCAATAATAGCTAATTCTTTTTCTCTTTGAATTCTCTTCAGCAATAAATTGTATTTATTCTTTTTCTTGGCTGACACTACCTAGAAAAAATAAATAAAACAAAGAAAAATCATATAGAATTTCTTAACATTTCCTCGCTGTGTATCTAAAAAAAAAAAAAGAAAAAAAAAAAAAAAAAAAGAGAATATTTTTTGAAAAACAGCAACTCAAATCTCTCTCTCCAAGTATTTTTGTTTCAAGTGATACTAAGACTTATTGCTGTGTTTCAAAATATTTAATAACATTTAGTTATAAAAAAAATATTACCGGACATTGGCATAATGGTTAGTGTTTGCCAATGGCCTGGGAGACCGGGGTTCAATCACAGATTGAGTCATACCAAAGACTTTAAAAATGGTACTTGATGCCTCCTTGCTTAACACTCAGCATTATAAGGTACAGATCAAGGGTAAAAAGGAGAAATCCTGGAAAAGGAGTAGTGCCCTTCCCTACACCTTGGTGTAGTAGCTATCGAAAAGGGAGCCTTTGGGTCACCCTCGCCTATGGTCGCCAACTTTACTTCTTTATAACTAGTTATAAAAATACCATTCATGGTAAAAAGAAAAGGTGTTTAAACATAGAATTTTCAGTTGTTTTGACAAATGCTGTTAAAATTTGAGATCATTTGAGATAAACAGGTTGACATCATCTTGTAATTTAATAACTTTACCAATTCTTATTTAAATGATTTTAAAATTTAAAACCATGTATGGAAACGACTCAAAGTTCTCGATTTTATGTTTAAAATGTCTTTTTCAGGGAATGGAGTCTCTATACCCGAAAAGAACCACCCCCCGCAAAACATCAAACATAGATAATTGTATTGTTTGGATACAAGCAGTGTTCTGATTGTCTTCATCTTCATTGCTATATTCACAACGTTTTAACTGACCTATCCTTCAGTCTTCTTCAGGTGTTTTACGTCAAACTCAGGAGCCCACACGGAACTTTGAACCAAACCCTTTATTTAACCCATAGGAGTAGATGGTTCTAATTCCACTAACCATGACTGGGTACAAGTGCTACAAGGATTCTCAATTATTTACCTGCAGTTGGGATTGAACCTGCAACCTTCTGATGATTTCACTGAGAAGCAATTTTAGATTTTTAAATTTAGACAAATGATTAACCAAAGTTAATTTTAATGGAATATCAACCTGTTTAGGGTTATTTTATGCTTACAGGTTAAGGAATTGCATACATTATATTCACATCATTCTCCTGTGTTTGAACTGTGAAAACTTAAGACAGCCTTTACATAAATAGTAAGCTTGCCAACCATCATCAAAGGTTGCCTTTGATGAGTAATACCCTTCCCTCCACCTTGGTGTAGGGAAGGGTGCTACCCTTTTCCCTGGATTACTCCACCTACCCCAGATCTATACCTTATAATGCTGAGTGTTAAGCAAGGAGGCATTAAGTACCATTTTTAGAGTCTATGGTATGACCTGGGATTGAATGCCGGTCTCCCAGACCATGGGCGAACACTAACTGGTTTTATAAATAAACTAAGTAAAGTTAGCGACCTTAGTCAAGGGTGACCTGAAGGCTCCCTTTTCAATACCTACTATACCAAGGGGAGGGTGCTACTCCATTACCAGGACTGCTCTACTTTACCCTTGATCCTCACCTAATAGTGCTGGGTGCTAAGCAAGGTGGTATTAAGAACCATTTTTTGAGTCTTTGGTATGACTTGACCTGGGATTGAACCTTGGTCTCCCAGACCATTAGTGAACACTCTACTCATTGGGCCAATAGTACTTCAATAATACTTAAAACAATATGTAAATATCGTTTTCAGCAAACCAGTAGTTTCTTGCTTGGAGTATACTTTATAAGCAACTGAAATATTTTCGTACACAGCACATAAATCTAAAATGGTATTTATATATTTTAGCAGATGAAAATAATTTAAACTGTAAAAATTTAAGAGAGATATTGTATTTTTGAAAAAATTTAGTAGATACTACCACTCTGAGTAATTGTTGACCTGGGAGTAATGGCAATAAAGAGGTACTCCACATTTCCTAATAAAAGAGCTATTGATGAGAAGTCTTTGTTGCTCAGCCAACACTGGAGTGTCCATGTGTAGGAGCTCATAAGAGAAGGTCGTTTACGAGTCTGTCCTCACTTCAACAACAGTGCCGTCTTGTCTTATGGAAGCACCAATGTTGGATGACGAGTAGACTTACATATATCAGGTCTGTGTGGCCACTGGATGCAGTGTAGAAGAAGTACCAGGAGTGATAGTTTAGTTTGGTTTTATGGCATATCAACCATTATAGGTTATTTAATGCCAAATCTATTTTTATACATATAAACAGTTCTATTTCAAACAATTCAGTTTAGCATAAGTATACAGTTTAAATGCCAAAAACAGTTTGATTTCAAGCTATTCAGTTTAGTTAACAGATTTAAATGATTACAAGTATTGCTATGTATCACTAACAATTCAATTAAATATCAGTCATTTATTTACGCACATTTAAAAGTCAAAACAGTTCTATTCCAAACAATTCAGTCTAGTATAAGTACATGACTGGGCCACAGGAGTGATGGATGATAGGGATCAATGGCAAAAGAGAGTGTGGAAACTCTGTGCTGTCGGCACAACTTGACGATGATTAATGAAAAACTTGGGCTTGGTATTATGAATACACATCAAACAGACTTTCATTTCTTCTTTAATGCAGAGAGGTTTTTCTTTTTTTTTATGCTTAAGAAGAAAATCTCACTTCAAATAAATACAAAATATTTGGGTTGTCTATAACAAGACTGATTAACCTATGTTGATTTTCATGGTATACCAACCTGTTTAGGGTTATTTTATATACATGTTTGTAAGAAGTGAAAAACAGGATCAAAATAGTTAACATGTCAACCCATATAGAGTTATTAAAAAATAGTTTTAAAATTTTTTAACTTCTGAAGAAATTAAAATGTATCAATAGGTTATCAAGTCCACAATCAAAGGTTTGGTTTGGTTGTGTTTTATGACATATCAAGCATATGGTATATTATTTAATGCCAAATCTTGTATATATGTACACATATGAGCTTTTTTACTCAATTATATGAATTTGCTTTGTATGAGATTTATGAATTTATATATTATCATACATTGAGCACTCCTGGAGATTTATAAGAATCCTCTTACATATTCTCAAATAGAATCATTTTCAACTCATCTTCTTTGGATGGATATATATATATATATATATCCTTATCAAATGAATTGAGCTCTCGGTAGCTGTTAAGCAGATATATGTAAACAAAACAAATGTGATACATAAGCATTTAAATTTTCTTCGCTCGCGCTAGTTTCCTCATGGCTAAGTGGTAGAATCATAGATTGGCGTTTGAGTCAGCTGGGTTTCAATCCCAGCCTTGGGAATCTAGCGTGTCTTGTCCCACTGAAGAGTTGTGATACGAAGAAACAGTCTGTCTGTGGATAACAATATATATGCTCCCCTACCCCTGTGGGGTTTTGCTCTTTAGCAAAGGAAGTAATGGTTGCCACTAGTGTAATGCAAGGCTCTTCATATGAATTGAGCTCTTGGTAGCCGTTAAGTGGATATATGTAAACAAAACAAATGTGATACATAAGCGTTTAAATTTCCTTCCATAGATGGGACCCTAACAGATACTACCACTCCAAGTCATTGTGAACCTGGGAGTAATGGCAATGAAGAGGTATTCCACTTTTCGCAAAATTCCATCAGATGGTTTAGTGTCATATCCAGGACATTTGTTGGCTGGTGTCTGGGGGCCTTAAACCCTATAGAAGAGCAGTCAGTGAATTCTACAGCTCCAGCCAACAGGGTTGACGATCGAGGGATACAGGTTTGGAGTGGTTTCTTTGTTTAATGGCATATCAACCATTGTGGGTTGTCTAATTGCAAAGCCATCCTTGCAGGAGAACAGTAATGGTATTATTTAAGCTTTCTTTGTTTAATGGCATATCAACCTTAGTGGGTTATTTAATGCCAAAGCCAACCTTATAGAACAGCTGCAATACAAACTAACCTATAGCTGAGAGTAAAGAGAGGTTTATATCTTTCCCAAGAATAGTTTTATTTTGGTTTCTTTATTTAATGGCATATCAACCTTCATAGATTATTTAATGCTAAAGTCATCCTCGTAGAAGAACAGTAGTAGTACAATTTAAGGTTTCTTTGTTTAATGGCATATCAAACTTTGTTGGTAGTAGTAGTACTATTTAACCCTTGGCTGGAGGGATAAGGGGGTTCATATCTCTTCCAAAGTTATAAGTACTTCGTACTTAACGAGATGTTGACTCATAAATAAAACTTCATTTCTTATAATGCAACAGATTATTCCAAAGAGAGTAACTTAAGACAGAATATTCAGTAAGAAACAGAACAAGACAATATAATATGACATTTAATTGTACACACTATGAGTAGGGAACTAAGTTCTTGTCCCAAGCTATACAAGAATCACAAGTGTCCAAGGAACAAACAGAAACATCCATACAGCCAAAAGGTGGAAATCACTTATTCTTCTCAGGTTTGAAAGAGAAAGGCCCCATATGCTAACTGCTGATGAGTGAATTATCATGTCTGCTATTCTCAAGTTCAGTTCATGAAAAAGGCTTGATTTCCTGGTTCATCCTTTTACATGACCAAAAAGGACTTGAGACATAGGAGAGTTCCTCAAACCCTGTGACAAGGGAGACCACTACATTTAGTCTCCTAACAGTACCAAAGTGAATATAACAGCATGACTGGAGTTCAAACTTGCTCACAATGATGTTGCAGTCCAGCATGTTAGATACCCCCCTTGGTGGGGGGTAGTGGTGTTGAATGGTATTTTATACTTGTCTATCGAATCCATACAGCTTTTAAAAACTGACCAAACCAGGTGACACAAATAAAATAAGGTTTTTCGAAAGAATTTGATGACAAAAGTTGGAGGGCAATAAAAATGAGAAACGATTTTTGCAAAATGAAAAGATTTATCCTTGTTTCTAAATTAAGATCATTATTTATTTCCTCCTCGATTTCTTTGAGAACTAATTTTTGTCCATTTTATATTTAAAAAAATGACAGATTGCTTATTTGATTTTGTTTTTCTTTTGTTTTATTTGTCTTCATTGAAGTCTTAACTGCAATGCATATTCAATGAAGACATGAAATATCTCTCACCCACTTCCCCAAACCGACAACAAAAGTCTGGACAACTTGTAGACGACACAAAAATAATGGAAATGACATTTCTAATAAGTTTAACTTTTTTGTCTTTCATCAAAAATTCAACCAAATTAAGTTGAATAAGTAGTAGTTAGTCTCAAATCTCATGCAACGTTTTTTAATTGAGAAAAAGTTTACAGAGGAGCCATGGCTTCTTTCCAGGAGGAAAAAAAAAAAAAAAAAAAAAAAAATTACTTTCTTCTTTTTATCATCAAGAAGGGAAAAATTATCAAAATAACCAATAGTCTGAAGTTTTGAGACAAACTATTTTCATTATTCCACAAATTCAGTTTTGGCGAAGTAGGGAGTACCCCTTCACTGCCATTACTCCCAGGTCCACTCTGATGATTGTTAGGGTCCCATTTATGGGTCAAATAGATCAGTTTAAAAATCATTCGTATAAGATATCATATAACCATATGAAAAAAATCTCAAGAAAACACACAAAAATGTAAATGTAATGTATATAATTCATAACCTCTAGGCATTAAATAACCCCAGGTAGGTTGATATGCCATTAAAATCGATCATTCAGTCCCCAATGCTAGTCTACATTATTTTTATCACAATCTTTAGGTTAATGACTTCTTTGTCCTTCTCATTCTGTAGGTGAGGCTAAGAGAATGCTGTATCCGCAGCAGAGAGGGTAAGACATCCCTCCAACCTCCCCAAAAATGGTGTTCTGGTTATGGCACAAAACTGCATCTGGTGGTAAGACTCGAAGTCTGGAATACCTCTTCATCGCCATTACTCCCAGATCCACACTGACCAGGAGTGGTAGTACCCGTTAGGGTCCAATCTATGAGTCAAATAGACCTGTTTAAATGAGTCATATTTGATTGAGCCATGTAGAAAAAAACAAACAAAAAAAAAAAAAACCTTCTTGCGACAATACAAAAAATGTAAATATGAACTTAAAATGAATGGGATTCCCTAACTTCTGGGTATAAAATAATTCTACATGGGTTGACATGCCATTAAAATCAATTTATCAAGAAATTCCTTGTTTTTTCTTGTGTATATTCAGTAGTCTTTAGAACTCATTTTATATTATGAGAATTTACTGCCATTTTTTTGGCAGTTGGATACTGACTGTCGGAGTAGTCCTTGCGGCATGATGACGAAGAGACTAGACTACGGTCTTGAAGTAAGTGAGTTCAAACTCCTATCGTGCTATTACATTCACTTTCAGACAAATATCTTTGGGAAAGACATGAACTACCTTATCCCACAAGTTATGGGTTATATAGTATCATTGCTATTCTTCAATAGGGATGGCTTTGGCATTGAATAACGCATGAAGGTTGATATGCCATAAAAGAAAGAAAGAAAAGAAGGGACAGTTGTTTTGGTTCAAAAGTATATATACATAATATATTTTACTAGCAACCCTATTAAAAAGCAATGCTCAGCATGTCTCGCTCATCTTCCTTGGATGGTTTGTGAGATGGGAGGTAGGTGGCCATACAGCAGTTCTTTTGTAGAATTCTATAAAGCAGATACCAATTCAGAATTAATTAATGGTTATATCTTACTTTATTTCCAGATTTTAGTTGCAATAATATATGAAAAATAAAGACAATGTTTTTTTTGTGCAAAATTTGATAAAATTTATCAGCAATCCAGATCCCAGGGTCCCCCCTCCCAACTTTCTGTCACATGATAATTGTTGCATTTCTACATTAATTTTATACACTCAATATAATAATTATTCAGGGACAGAGAAGTACTTTGTCAAAGTATAATGGTTAATAAGCTAGCCTAAAAATCAGTTATCACTGGGGTAATGAGTTCAATCCTCATTAGGTAACCTATATTTTTATACATTTATCTTTTAATGTCTTTTTTATTTTTGTCCTTGAAAATCTGATTAAGGCTGCTGGCAACCAGCACTCCTACCCCAAACTCTTCTCTGGGGGTCTTTTTTTGCTACCTCCTGAAAGTCAATTCATAATGTTTCTGCTCCTTCTTATCCCCACTGAAAAAGACATGCCAGCATTAACTAACTTTTTTTCTGAGACTCAGTAGCAGCAGCAGCTGCTACTGCCCCACCACAGCCAAAGATTCCGTGCCAGCTTTGACCAACCACGTCTCTTTCTGATCCAATCAGATTAGAACCGTCTCCTCCCCAGGGAGCAATCGAAAGATGACAAAAGCCGAATCCAAATGCGGTCAGCGGCCAGCTGTTGTTTGACAACAAATGCCGATTCGACAGAACACCTTCGTCACCTGCAATTCATTATAGGAGAATTTTGGTAAATGAGCGTATCGCAATATGACAATCCTGAACGTTGACACCAACAAGCATTCTCTGATGTATCATCTATGATGGCTGATTGGTTGAGGTTTGAAAGACAACAAAGTTGAGGAGTGGGAAGCTAACAGAGTAGGACTGTAGCACTTAAGATTGCATGGATCAATTTTGCACAGCTGTAGTTCATTTGAGGTGACAGAGACTGAGCGGAGATGGGAGGCAGGAGACAGACATGTTGCAAACAAAGACCAAATTGAAGATGTTGTTTCTGGTAACCCAATCAACAAACCCCAACAGCTTGAGATGTTCACCAAATTATAGTGGATATTTTTGTGCCATTGATTTATTTCCATCAACCAGAGGCATACTGAGTGATAACTTGGAGGGGGAGGGGTCAGAGGGGGGGGGGTTAAAAAAAAAAAATCCACTGATGATCAGGCACCATCTTGAGTAACCATCACCAGAAATAATGAAGAAAAAAAAAAAAAAAAAAAAAAAAAAAAATCCTTCATTTCTATTGTCATTCTCTGCAGAAATCTTTATTTTCTTGTTTCTCTTCTCTCCAACTTTTTAGCCTGACATCTTCCTTCAAAAGATTTTCAATCCTTTTTCCAACACTTTCTTTTTATACTGCATTTCATTTCTGCTGATTCGGCGTAAAATAATTCATAACATCATCTATTTTCTCAGATTTATTCAATGGCAATGAATGAGTACGCTCCAAATCACCAGTAGTGGAGCCTCAATGCCAGATGCAATTTAGTATTATACACAGGACAGCCTACTTTAAGGGGAAGGGTCTTACCTCTTCACAGGGGATACAGTCAGTATATTCTCAGCTCTACCGACAAGGCAAGTTAATGATTTGTCACACAAGCCAGGTTCCCAAAAAATTGTTGAAAAATAAAAATCAATCAATACAAATAAAAGTTGGGCTCATCTTTAGGAATAGAGGAAGAGGAAATGGGTATTTGGTTTAATGGCATATCAATCCTTGTGGGTTATTTAATACCAAATCTCTCTCTCTCTCTCTCTACATATATATATAACTATAAGCAAATAGTTTGTTGGTAACTTTATTTTCAAATGACTTAGGGCTTATTTGTCTGTATACTATTAAATGGTTTCAAGTATTCCAAACACTAATAATTCTATCTATCATTTGTTTGCACACAGTTAAATGGTTTCAAGTATTACTATTTAATACTAATAATTCTACTTAATATTAATCATTTGTTTGCACACAGTTAAATGGTTTCAAGTATTAATTCTATTGAAAATCAACCATTGTTTGCACACAATTAAATGGTTTCAAGTATTGCTATTTAACACTAATAATTCTAATTAATATTAATCATTTGTTTGTAAGCAGTTAAATGGTTTCAAGTATTGCTATCTCAGAACAATTGACCACCAGTCACTGCCTTCTAGCACCTTTAAAATAAAATAGGGTTGGGTAATTTTTTGGCCTCAAGGGCAATTTGAAGTCAAGACAATCATGTAGGTGCTGGGGCTTGACATGACCAGTTGATTGATTGGATTGGGCCTCTTTGATTGCCTGTCTAACCTTGTCAGGGCCAAAGTGGAGTGCTGCCAGCTCAGGACTGCTTAGCCCCCAGGATCCTGTCCTTGAGCATTATGGGTCACCACCTGCAACCAATAGGGTGAGTCTGTCTTACCCCTCGGCTGAAGTGCTTCAGCCTACTTGATAAAAGAAGAGGAATATTTTCTGAATGATTCAGCTAAGTTTTGGAATAAAGTATAAAATACTTTCTTTAAAATGTTTTATATAGCTTTATTTATTCTCTGTCCCACCACCGGACAAGTACGGCACAAGGCCCTTTTTAAAGTGGGTCCGAATGCTGGGCCACAGCCCATACATGTCTGGCAAAATTTAAAAATACCTTTGGCCCTGTCAGCACCCACCAAGACACCAGGAAACAAACAACAAACAATTGTTTTATATAAAATGGAATATTTAGCAAGGACATTTTCATAACATCAAGTCAGGGGATAGTTCATTACTACTGGTACCATGTAATACAGTTCAACAATAGACTGAGTGATTTTTAATGGCATGTCAACCTGTTGGGGTTATTTTATTCTGAGAGCTTAAGGAATTACATTCATTGTAAGTTCATATTTCAGTCTTTGTGTAGTTGTTTAACATCATTCATTTGTTTACACACAGTTAAATGGTTAAACAGTTCCATTTAGATCAGAGTAGACCTGGGAGTAATGGTAATAAAGGGGTACTTCACATTCCCCAAAGCTTCAGGACTGGAGCCTCACCATCAGATACAGCTGAGTGTCATATCCAGGACATTTGTTCTATTTTACCCATAGATGGGACCCCAACAGGTACTACCACTCTGGGTCAGAGTGGACTTGGGAGTAATGGGAATGAAAGGGTATTCTCCAGTTCCAAAAGCTCCAGCCCAGGAGCTGCATCATTAAATTGTCCCTCTGTAGGGGGTACAGTCAGCATACTGTTTTATTAATTACTCACTTCCATTCAACTTAAATGATTTTAACTTTTAAACGTTTAGATTCATAAGACTTTTATAGTACATCAATTCATTTTAACGATCCTTCATTGTTGCAAATCATATTTTCTTTGAAAGATTTCAGTTATAGACAAAAACAAAATGAAATAAAAAAAAACAATAAAAATAAACATTCGACAATGTCATTTAAGTATTATTTTTCCTATAAAAAGAAAGCAGATTCAAAGAATTTCTATGCATACAGGGTATTGGGGAAAACGATCTGAAAATCTCATTTAATACACTTCAATTTATATTCAATGTGTGTCTAATTAAAATTTCAAGCGGCTGATCATATTTAAGAAACAGTGAAAGTGGGGCAGTGTATAATGTATTAGGTGGATAAAGCAAAAGAGATAATCCATAAAAAGAGATAATCCTTAAAAGCTTAGACAAAAGAGTTGTGAAAACAAAAAATATATTTTTGCGGGGAAAATATTTGGATAGATAAAAGAATTGAACATAAAAGGACCCAAAATGATCCCAGAAAACATTCAGAATTCTATTTAAATCCCCCCACCAAAGAAAACAAAACAAAAACAAAAAAAAAAAAAATACAGTAATTATTTATGAATAAGATACACTGTTTTTCCAGTACAAAGTTAGAATTCTATTTACCCCCCCCCCCAAAAAAAACCCCAACAAAAAACAAAACAAAAAAAAACAAAAATAAAAAATAAAAAATACAGTAATTATTTATAAGATACACTGTTTTTCCAGATTTTTCAGTACAAAGTTAGGGGTGCATATTATATATGAGAACAATATAATTTTTTTTCCAGCAACATATTCAGGATACAACGAACAAAAGTAAGTTAAATCTACACTATGGGACAAAACCCCCCTAAAAACATACACTGGGGTGGGAGGAAGGAGAAAAAGAACCATTTTTTATTAATGCCATATATTTTAATGAAACTTTCATGGCTTAGACACACATAGGAAGTGATTATTTCCCATCATTATCGTTGTCAAAGTATCCTAACAATTTTTATATCTTCAGTGGTTTTTCTCTTGCACGACATAATCTTCTTTTTGATCATTTTCAGTTTTCTTAGAATTTTTGAAGAAAACATCAATTGGTCAATGGTGGTAATTCAATTTCTTTTCAATATTGCAAAGTAACAGTCCGCAATGATTTAACCCTTTGTAATCTTAGAAAAATGTTTATGAGCCATTAACAAAGGACTAATCACAAATTAGGATATCAAATGAAGGAAAAAAAAAAAAAAATTCTAAGAAATTTTCTACTTTTTGGTATTTCTGAGAAATTTTTTTTTTTTTTTTTTTAGAAAATTGACAAAGGGAACATAAAGGAAAATAATCACTTCCTATGTGAGTCTAAGACATTAAAATTTCATTTAAATTCATTGCAATAATAAAAAAAAAAAAAAAAGGTTTTAATTATTTATGCTGTTTGTGCATTTGTAATTTTATTTCTTTTTCCTCATCATCATGTTGCGCCATCAGAACAGATATCCCTGACCCTTTCTCGCCACCCCTCCCTATCATCCATCGCTGCCAGCTGGTCCTCAGGGCTACATCCTGTATCTACACAGAGCTGCTGAATGTAGATTCGAGGTGGTTGCGTTGCTTTTGCGCGGCCATGTGTAGGGGTACACAAGAGTACATCACTTATGAGCTCGTCCCTACTTCTCCAGCAGTTTCCTGCATGTCTGGTTTGTCTAATTTTGATAGTTTTTGCGATGGGCGGTAGGTGGCTGTATAGCTGCTGCTTTGTGGGGTGCTGCCTCCAGGACTTGTTCAATATTGCTCGCAGCGTTCTTGTGTAGTTGCCGTCAAGCCTTTTCTCCATCTGTTTAGTTAGTGTCCATGTAGTGCATCCAGATAGCAGTATCGATACAACTGCTGCTTGGAAGAAACTGCATTTCATTTTATCGCTCAGGTCTGATTTCCATATGACCGATAGTCTATCGATAGCAGCCCATGGCTCTGCTAATCGCATATTGATGTCCGTCTCGGTTGATGAGACACTGCTCCCTAGGTAGGTGAACTTGTCAACTAGTTTTAGAGGGCTACTGTTTTTTCTCCTAGTAAGTAAAGTTGGCGACCTTAGTTGAGGGTAACCAGAAGGCTCCCTTTTCAATAGCTTCAACACCAAGGTGTAGGGGAGGGTGCTACTCCTTTCTCTGAATTGCTCCACTTTACTCTTGATACGAACCTTATATTGATGAGTGTCAAGCAAGGAGGTATCAAGTACCATTTTTAAAGTCTTTGGTATGATGCGACCAGGGATTGAATCAAGGTTTCCCGGACCATTGGTGAACACTCTATCCACTAGGCCAATGAGCCGGTTATTTTTGCTCTTAGCTTGTTGCATTTTTGTGAGAAAATCCCTGGGTGTTGGCTTTAAGTAGTGTAAACCTTTTGTTTGAAGACATATATGAATTCTTAGTTTTAATCAGGTATGAACAAATGAAAATTTGAACAAATGTGAAGCTTAGGTTAAATTTAGCTGCTACAAATTCTAAAAAATCTCTCGTATATAAAAAAAAAAAATTATATACAAGGGATGTATTTTCCCCAGCATTTTGTTGGCCTAAGTTAGGGGTGCATGTTATACACAAGTAATTATGGTAAATATGAAACCATGACCTTTGAAATTTTCAATTTTTGAAGATGACGAATTACTAAATATCAGAACTATTACCAGGATATTACAACAATATTCCATATGTTAATCATATTTACCAACACCTCCGCTCAGACAGGATATGACACAAGGTCAATTTTTAAGCGGAGTTTAACAGGTTTGAATTCAGAGTATTCCTTCTAGACTAGTTGCCTCACCAAGGCTGAAGAACCCAGTCTGTCCTACTATTTACCCATAGCTGGAGGGAGAATAATTGGATTCATACTTTTCCCAAGGGTATTAGTGCTATGTGAAATGCAATCAGTCTCGTCCAGGATTTGAACTCGTGTTGCCGCGTCCATTTCCTACGACGATAACCATTACACCACGGGTACCTCCATATTCCATATGTTAATTGTACTTGTAAAGTTAGTGACCATAGTCGACGCAACCCAAAGGCTCCCTTTCCAATAGCTACTACAACAAAGTGTAAGAGAGGGTGTTTCTCCTTTCCTTGGATAGCTCTATTTTACACTGGATACCTTATAGAGTTGGGTGTTAAGCAAGGAGGTACCAAGTCTCATTTTTTGAGTCTTTGGTATGACTCAACTAAGAATTGTACTTATGAGTTAGTTTAAATATTAACATTTTAGCTTGCATATTTTCAGGGTTTTCTAAGGTATATTTTAGAACTTATTTACTTCTTTCTATATTCACATTAAGAAGAATGATTCTAAAGGCATGTCAACCTGTCTAGGGTTATTTTATCCCAAGAGGTAAGGGAATTGAATTCATTGTGTGTCAATTTTTTTGAGTAGTTACTTCTTAAGAGATCCTATCCAATACAAATTCTTTTTAAACAGATCTATTTAACCCATAGATGGAATCATAATAACCAGTCATTTATTTGCACACAGTGTGTGCTATTTGATCCATAGATAGGACCCTATCAGGTGCTACCACTCTGGGTCAAAGTGTGCCTAGGACCAATGGCAATGAAGGGGTACTCCACATTTCCCAAATTGCCAAGCCTGAATCCTCATCATCAGATGGTTTAATGTCATATCCAGGACACTCATTAGTAGGGATCTTACTCCTTTGCAGGGATGCAGTCGGTGTATTCTACAGCCACAGCCGACTGGGTTAGTAGCTTCACCTTCAGATATAGTTTAGTGTCTTACTTAGGACACTCTTTTTTTTTGTAAGGGGAGACCTATCCCTCTTTAGGGTATTCAGTCACCATATTGTAAACCCTGTCATTAATAAGCCAAAAAAGGTTATTCATTTTCAATTTAATTTTTTAAAAATATACCTCTTTTGTTTCTTTTTTTAATAGGTGATTTTAGAAGCAAAATATATAAATAAGTTAATCTCATTAGGAAAAAAAAATGCTACCTTTGTTATGTAATACAGCAAGCTACTCAAAAACAATTTCTTATAGAAACTTGACTCAGACTGAACAAGCTCTATAGTGTCTGCTGTACCCATAAAAATGCATTTGGTTCTTCAGACCGATTTCATAATGCAAGCCCTGCTGCATTTTCAAACTGAAAAGTGTCCAAGACTGAGGTTACCAGGACAAATGCACTATAGCCACAATTAACGCCATGTGCGAAATAGACATATAATGTTCATAACGATAGAACATATAAAGAACATAGAAATCTCGAAATTCGAAAACACATAACGGCTGCTTGTTCAGGTACAAAACCTTTTTATTAACTTTGAGTTAAAGGTTTCGACATAAGGAGGAGAGACACAATCTTCTGTCTTATTCATTTGGCCCCCATAGGGCACAAGTTCGCGAGCTCCAAAAGTCGATCCTCCTCGTTTGGCGTCTAGTACTCAACTCCCTAAGTTTCTTCAAATCTCCCACAAACCTCTGCGTGCTCCCAGTGCGTGATGTCACCCGCACCCAGTCACCCCGTTCCGTCATCTCGGTCTATTGTGACATCTCTGAGTGGCACGTTCGCCTCGGGCGCGCGTTACCACCTACATCAAGGTTTGCACCTAACTAACCCATGTGCCGAGCCGAAAGGTTCTCAGCCTAACTAAACCCAAAGGCATGAACCAAAATCCTTTGGCCATTACGTTACACAAAGATCAAGTCCTGTTTTTAAAGTGTTCATTTCAAGATGGGGTGTTAGATTCTCTGTAATTTCAAATTTGTTCCAATCATAGATCACTTATTTCCAGTCATCTGCTTCTAGTCTTTAACATTAACGCTAAGCGACCTTAGATTGGTTGATTGTTTGGGTTTTTATGGCAAATCAACCTTTGTAGGTTTTTTTTATAACAAAAAATTTTACAAGTAAAACATTTGTTATGAGGCACAAGGTTCTACAAGAGTTTTGGGGGAAAGGGAGAGGGAGTGATCATGCTTTCCTATGAGCCCTAGCTAGCCACAACTGCTGACCGATTCATCATATTTACCAACCCCTCCGCTCGGGCAGGACATGATACAAGGTCAATTTTTAAGCGGAGTTTAACAGGTTTGTAATCAGAGTTTTCCTTCTCCTAGACTAGTTGCCTCGCCAAGGCTGAAGAACCAAGTCTGTCCTACTATTTACCCATATCTGGAGGGAGAATAATTGGATTCATACCTTTCCCAAGGGTATTAGTGCTATGTGAAATGCAATCAGTCTCGTCCAGGATTTGAACTCGTGTCACCATGTCCATTTCCTACAACGATAATCATTACACCACGGGCATTCACCGATTCTTGCAGTACAATAAAATTCATCCATTCTCCTCAGATGCGCCAGACTTGTCATAATACCATATTTTCTCTGACACCCAACTTAAAAAACCTCAAATTTATAATTTTATGAAGATGAATTTACAATGATTTAAAATGATAAAAATAATAAAATAATAATAAAAATAATAAAAAGACATATGAAAGAATTCATAGGGGAGGGGAAGTAAAAACGGATGCAAAAGAAAAACAAATATACAAAACATTTAAAACACATCTGCAAAATTTTTTATTTGTAAACTAAAAAATTATCCCTCATTTGGTTACCCATCCAACACCCCTTCTAAAACTGGGATGCCTTTGTAGGTTATTTAAAGCCAAATCCATTTTTATACAAATAAACAGTTATATTTCAAACAATTCAGTTTAGCATAAGTACACAGTTTAAATGTTAAAAACATTCTGATTTCAAGCTTTCAGTTTAGTTAAACAGTTCTAATTCAAACAATTCAGTTTAGGATACAAAAACAATTCCATTTCAAGCAATTCAGTTAAACATAAGTACACAGTTTAGTTCTATTTGACCCATAGGACCTTATCAGGTGCTACCACTCAAAGCCAGAGTGGACCTGTGAGTGATGGCAATGAAGGAGTACTCCGCATTCCCCAAAGTGCCAGCATTACTAGAAGCTCACCAGTGTTTAGTGTCATATCCCGGACACTCATTAGGGAGAGGTTTTACCCCTCTGCAGAGATGGAGTAAGTGTATTCTACAGCCCTAGTCAACTGGGCAACTATTTAGAGTGGTGCTCACTGTAGACTGTGTCTGAAAACAAATATGACTTTGGTTATTTACATTAGTCAGTGCACTGGGATAAAATATCTCTTATTTTACATGTGTGTTGACCTTACATATTTCATAACACAACACAGAAATATACATGATTTGTAAACAAATAGTTTGCAGGTAACATTTTAAACAAGCCAGAGCTCATTTGTTTGTTAAACGGTTTCAAGTATTGCTATGTAATACAGACAACTCTAACTAACATCAGTCATTTGTTTGCATATGCTGAAATAGTTAAACAATTTTATTTGATCAAGTGATGAGACCTTAATAGCTAAGACCACTCCAATTCAGAGTGGGCCTGGGAGTAATGGCAATGAAGAGGTACTCCACATTCCCCAAGGCTTCCCAGGACTGAAGTCTCACTGTCAGATGTAGTTTAATGTCATGTCCAAAACACTTGTTAGGTTAGGGGTCTTACTCCTCTGCAGAGATGTACTCAGTGTATTCTACAGTCCCAGCTGACTGGTCTTCTAAGTGACCCAAGGTTGTTTTTTTTACAATATCCTTAAAACATTTCTTAGGTTTACATCTTGGATGTTTACCAGGATGTAACTCTCAGTAAAACAGATGCTTGGGTAATGTAACTTTCTTCATCCTACTTAGGTGCTCAGCTGAATCCATCTTATTGTGTATGAGGAGCATTTCAATAATAAAGGTATTAACTTGCTAAGGAATAATGGTGTCTAGTGTTTGAGATTGCCATTTGATGTTCAGGATCCTCCTAAGACAAACTTGATGGAATATTTAAATTCAAAGCTTTGATGTAAAGACTATATGTAGTCTAAGTCTCAAAAGAGTATAAATTGGTAGTTAAAATTCATGCTTCATAAACACTAAGCTTGGTTTTAATGGGGATGCTTATGTCAGATCACACGTGATTTTTGAGCTTTTTGAGGGCTTTACAGGCTTTTTGATCTTGAGATTTATTTCAGAATCAAGGGGTTCATTACCAGAGAGAGTACTGCTAAGTTATATGAAAGAATCAACCACATATAATATTATCTATCTGCAGAGGATACAGTCAGCATATTTTAAATCATACTAACAGGGCAGCTTAACAGTGTTTGAAGGCATATCAACTCTTGAGGGCTATTTAATGCTAAATATTACTTTTTTAATATATATGATTTCATGCATATTAATAAACTGCTAAAAATAATTTTCATTAACTTAATGTGTATCAATAGTAAAAAAGTAAGTAAAGGCGGCGACCTTAGTCAAGGTTGACCAGAAGGCTCCTTTTTAATAGCTACTACAACGAGGTGTAGGGGAAGGGCGCTACTCCATTCCCTTGATTGCTCCCCTTTACCCTTGATCCTTACCTTATAATGTTGAGTGTTAAACAAGGTGGCATCAAATACCATTTTTTGAGTCTTTGGTATGACTCAACCTTGGATTGAACCCCAGTTGCTCGGACCATTGGCGAACACTCTACTCATTAGGCCAATGCCTTGGAATATCAATAAACTGGTAGAAATAGTGGAGGTGCCCGTGGTGGAATGGTTATCGTTGTAGGAAATGGACATGGTGACACGAGTTCAAATCCTGGACGAGACTGATAGCATTTCACATAGCACTAATACCCTTGAGAAAGGTATGAATCCAATTATTCTTCCTCCAGCTATGGGTAAATAGTAGGGCAGACTAGGTTCTTCAGCCTTGGTGAGGCAACTAGTCTCGGAGAAGGAAAACTCTGAATTCAAACCTGTTAAACTCCACTTAAAAATTGACCTCGTGTCATATCCTGCTTGAGCGGAGGGGTTGGGTAAATATGATAAACTGGTAGAAATAATTTTCATTGACTTCTTTTGTATTAATACAGAGGTAGAAATAATTTTCATCAACTTCATGTGTATTAATAAACTGCTAAAATAATTTTCATTGATTTCATGTGTGTTAATAAACTGGTAGAAATAATAGTCATTAACTTCATGGGTATCAATAAACTGGTAGAAATAATTTTCATTAACTCTAACCCTAACCCCTAACTCTTGTTTTTATGGCATACTAACTATTGTTGGTTATTTAATGCCAAATTCTGTTTTTACATCGACATCTACTAAAAATATAATTTGTAAACACATTTTGAAGGAACATACAGTTAAATGATAAACTGGTAGAAATAATTTTCATTAACTGTTTCTCTCAACCTAGATAAGTGATCGGATCGGGTCTCTCTGACCACCTGTCTAGCCTAAGTAATGACGGATGTGGAAGTTTCACAGCGGAAGTAAACTATTTATAACATATTTTGAAATAAAAAGAATTAAAAAAATTTTTTTGTTTTGTTTTGGCTTGTTTTCTTTGGCATATCAACCTTCTTAGATTATTTAAAATTTATTTTTTGTTTTAATGAGGTAAATTCATAAACTTGATTTTCTTAGAGAGAAAAATAGAAGGATGAACTTAAAGACCCCCCCCCAAAAAAAAACAAACCTTCCATTAAAATATGTTCCAGGAAAAAAGAAAAGTGAGTAAACAAAATCCCCTACCACATTAAAAACCCTGCCAAATCCATCCTTCTAGAACAGTAGTGGTGTTATTTAACCCATAACTGGGAGGATAAGGGGGTTCATGCCTTTCTCAAGGGTATTTGTCTGAAAATTAATGTAATAGTGCGACTAGAGTTTGAACTCGCTTACTACAATCCCGTAGCCCAGCGCTTTAACCATTACACCACGAGGACACCCCCCTTTTTTGTTTTAATGAGGTAGATTCATTAACTTGTTTTTTAGAGAAAAGAGGGAGGAAAAAAAAAGAAGAAAAAAAAATGAACATAAAGACCCCCCCCATCAAAAAACAAAAACCACAAAAACAAACTTCCATTAAAATATGTCTAAGAAAAAAGAAAAGTAAGTAAACAAAATACCCTACCACATTATAAATTGTGAAATACAAGTGAACTGAAGCAATTGGTAATGGTAGCTCCATTTTACCAATGTCTAACCATTTTTTTTGTAGATACAATCATAGCTTGGACTGGTGCACACTGTGCATTTGGTGCTGAAACTTTTTTTTTAGACTGATGAATCTGTATTTTCTACACAGAAAGCTTTTCATTTGGTTTGTTTTTATGGCATACCAACCATTGTTGGTTATTTAATGCCAAATTCTGTTTTTACATCTACAGATACTAAATATATAATTTGTAAACACATTTTGAAGGAACATACAGTTAAATGATCAAACAGTTCTATTTTTAACAATTCAATTTTGCATAATTCAACGAAGTTAAATGGTTCCAAGTATTGCTATGTATCACTAACAATTCAATTAAACAGTCATTTCTTTATATACAGTTAAATGATCAAACAAAGTCATTTGTTTGCACTCAGTTTAAATGTCAAACAGTTCTATTTGTTCCATAGATAGGATCCTATCAAGTGCTACCACTCTGGGTAAGAGTGGATGTGGGAGCTACGGCAATGAAGGGGTACTCCACATTCCCCAGAGCTCCAGCATTACTGGAACCTTACCATGAGAGTGTTTAATTTCATATCCAGACCACTCCTTGAGTGGGGGTCTTACTTCTCTGCAGAGATGCAGTCGTATTCTGCAGCCCCAGCTGATTGGGCTGAGCATGTGTAGAAACAAACTCAAACTTTTAAATTTAATGTTTAAATTCCTCTGGAGCTTTTCGTGCACATTTCATGATATGTTGGAGTGATGCTGTTCCGGATAGAAAATTAATACTGCTATGAGTTGAAAATTCTATCTGAAATAACATAATTCTGACATAACTTGAAATGAGCACAAAAAGCTTTTAGAATAGCTATTACAGATTTACCAGTTTTAAAAATGTTTTAACAGCTAATGCACGGTGTATACTGGTCCAAGTCATGATCGTAACTGACTGTATCTAGTAAAAAACAAAACCTATAAGACATTAGGAGGTGACCGTGGTGTAATGGTTATCGTCACAGGATATGGACACGGCGACACGAGTTCAAATCCTGGACCTGACTGATTGCATTTCACATAGCACTAATACCCTTAAGAAAGGTATGAATCCAATTATTCTCCCTCCAGCTATGGGTAAATAGTAGGGCAGATTAGGTTCTTCCGCCTTGGTGAGGCAACTAGTCTAGGAGAAGGAAAACTCTGAATTCAAACCTTTTAAACTCCGCTTAAAAATTGACCTTGTGTCATATCCTGCCCAAGCGGAGGGGGTTGGTAAATATGATAAGACATTAGGTAGATGGAGCTACCACTGCCACTTGCCTAAGTTCACTTGCAGCACACAGGTGATAGTTTAAAATGTGGGAAGTATTTCTGCTGCATGTTGTATCAGATGAAAACTTGGTCCCTCTATAAAAACATTTAATAAATGTATATAGATAAAAGACAAGAGGCAAAGTGGGGGGGGAGAGAGAGAGAGTGAGATAAAAAGAAAAGAAAAATGGAAGTAAAAAGAAAAAGTAAAAAATAACAAAGAGAGAAAAAAGAGGGTAAAAGAATTAAAAAGAGAGAAAAAGAGAAAAGAAAAAGTGGGGAAAAAAAAAGAAAGAAAAAGTTGGAAAGATAGGAGGAAAAAAGAAAGAGTGAAGGAAAAATGGGAAAAAAGAAATAAAAAAGAAAAGAAAGAAAAAGGAAGGAAAAGAGGAAAAAAGAAAGAAAAAAAATAAAGTAGAAAAGGGGGAAAAGAAAGAAAAAAAATGGAGAAAAAAGGAAGAAAAAAGAAAAAATGGGAGGAAAAAAGAAAGAAAAAATGGGGGAAAAAAAAGGAGGGGGAAAAAGTGAAGGAAAAATGGGGAAAAAAGAAATAAAAAAGAAAAGAAAGAAAAAGGAGGAAGGAAAAGAGGAAAAAAGAAAGAGAAAAATAAAGTGGGAAAGGGGAAAAAAATAAAGAAGGAGAAAAAAGGAAGAAAGAAAAATGGGAGGAAAAAAGAAAGAAAAAATGGGGGAAAAAAAAGAAAGAAAAAATGGGGAAAAAATAGAAAAAAAGGAGGGAAAAAAGAAAAGTGAAGGAAAAATGGGAAAAAAGAAATAAAGAAAAGAAAAAGGAGGAAGAAAAAGAGAAAAAAGAAAGAAAAATAAAAAAGTGGGAAAGGGGGGAAAAGAAAGAAAAAATGGAGAAAAAAAAGGAAGAAAAAAAGAAAAAACGGGGAAAAAATACAAAAAAAAAGGAGGGAAAAAAGAAAAAGTGAAGAAAAAATGGGAAAAAAGAAAAAAAAAAAAGGAGGAAGAAAAAGAGAAAAAAGAAAGAAAAAATAAAAAAGTGGGAAGGGGTGGAAGAAAGAAAGAAAAATAAAAAGTGGGAAAAAAGAAAAAAAAAAAAAAAAAAGAAAGTTCATTGAAGTTTTTATGAACAAGTCACTGGTTTCCGTTTGTGCTTGATTTATTAAGTTAATGACAATTTGTGCTTCATTAGTTCATAATTAACTACAAGAACAGATCGGCCAATCAGCCTGCAAGACTTCACATATTGATGAGATGGCTTTAATGAAATAATCTTGCAGAGAGATGTAAAGAGAAATAGTTTACATAAACTTCATTTACTGCCAGTTTGAATAAATCAGTCAATTGAGAAGAGAATATTTATTACTTACGTTCAGATTTTTAGATTTTTTTCTCCTCTAAAATCCATATAATACAAATCATTTACATATTCTTCATTTGTAAAGAGAACGTTGGCATCATTTTGGTAAATGGTTTCAAAAACACTTGCAAACAATCAGAAATTCATCTCTTTTAATTCTGACATATTCTTCAGACATCTGCTTTAAATGTCGTTTTCTTTTTCGTTCATTCATTACTGGTTATTACGGAAAGTTTCATTTGCATATGACAGAAAATCTAAAATTAATGTTAATTATAAAGATTAGGTAAGAGTAGTTCGTAGGAATTTTATTTCTGCTACTAATAATCTGTTAAATCACATTTTATATCCTGGGTATGACACACAACTGTATCTGCTAGTGAGGTTCCAGTTCCAAAGCTCTGGGTGATAGATAAGTCATCCCTTTATTGTCACTTCACTCTAACCTAGAATAGAAGTATCTGTTAGGGTTAAGTCAAAGAGTCAAAAAAGATCTGTTTCAGGAAATGTTTAAAATGAATTTGAATTCTATTTACTCTTAAAACATTTTCTTAGACTGGTTGCCTAGCCAAGGCTAAAGAACACAAACCGCCCTTCTATTTACGCATAGCTTAGAAAGAACAGATGGATTCATGCCTTTTCCAAGGATGTTAGCGCAAAATAAAACAACTGTGTCCAATTGGATTTATGCCTTTCCAAAGAATGTGAGCACAAAGTAAAACAGCCATATTCAGTTGGGTTTTATAACATATCAACCCTTGTAGGTTATTTAATGCCAAATCCTGTTTTTATATATATATATATATATATATATATATATATATATATATATAATTTGTAAACATATTTTGTAGATAATATTTTTAAATGAGCCCAAGTTCTTTCTTTTGCACACAGTTAAGTAGGTAGAGTGTTCGTCAATGGTCCGGGAGACCTGGGTTCAATCCCAGATCGCATCATATCAAAGACTTCAAAAATGGTACTTGATACCCCCTTGCTTAACACTCAGCAATATATGGTATGTATCAAGGGTAAAGTAGAGTGATCCAGAGAAAGGAGTAGCACCCTCCCCTACACCTCGATGTAGTAGCTATTGAAAAGGGAGCCTTCTGGCTGCTCTTGACTACAGTTGCCAACTTTACTTATATGGTTTCAAATATTTCTATATAACATAAATAATTCAATTTACAACCAATCATTTGTTTGCACTCCTTTAAATGGATATATAAATATGATAGATGAGCGATAGGGAGAAGTGGCGAGAGAGGGTCAGGGATATCTGTGCAAGCGGCACAACATGATAATGATGATGACAGAAATGATTTGTAAGTGGAGAATTTGTAGCTAATTTAATTTTTGAATGAGTTAAAATTAATTTGTTTGTAGGTCGTTTTTTTAATAGCATATCAACCCTTTTCGGGTTATTTAATGCCGAATTAAATTTCAAACAATGCAGTTAAGGATAAGTATAATTTTGTTTACACACAGTTAAACGTCAAAACAGTTCTATTTTAAACAATTCAGTTTAGCATAAGTACACAGTTTAGTTCTATTTGACCCATAGATAGGACCTTATCAGGTGCTACCACTCCAGACCAGAGTGGAGCTGGGAGTGATGGTAATGAAGGGGTACTCAGCATTCCTCAAAGGTCCAGTATTACTGGAACCTCACCTTATAGATTTGGTATTAAATAACCTAAAATGGTTGATGTGCCATAAAACCAAACCAAACCAAATCATATATATTTAATATATGTGCATAAACAGGATTTAGCATTAAATAACCTATAATGGTTGATATGCCATAAAACCAAACCAACCCAAATTATATATATTCAATATATATGTATAAAGAAGATTTGGCATTAAATAACCTACAATGGTTGATACGCCATAAAACCAAACCAAACCAAATTATATATATTCAATATATATGTATAAAGAAGATTTGGCATTAAATAACCTACAATGGTTGATACGCCATAAAACCAAACCAAACCAAATTATATATATTCAATATATATGTATAAAGAAGATTTGGCATTAAATAACCTACAATGGTTGATACGCCATAAAACCAAACCAAATCAAATCAAATCATATGTATGTGCATAAAGAGGATTTAGCATTAAATAACCTACAATGGTTGATGTGCCATAAAACCAAACCAAACCAAATCATATATATTTAATATATGTGCATAAACAGGATTTAGCATTAAATAACCTACAATGGTTGATGTGCCATAAAACCAAACCAAATCATATATATTTAATATATGTGCATAAACAGGATTTAGCATTAAATAACCTATAATGGTTGATGTGCCATAAAACCAAACCAAAACAAATCTTTTGGAACACGAAAGAATCAAAATAACACAAGTACCAAAATTATAAAAAATTTTCACCTAAAATTTAATGTTTTGGGGTATTATATATAAGTTGGCTGACCTTAGTTGAGGGTGACCTGAAGGCTCTCTTTACAGGTTTAGGGGAGGGGAGTATGCATCAAGTAACATTTTTTGAGTCTTTGGTATGACTCGGCCTTGGATTGAACCCTTGTCTCCTGGGCCATTGGTGAATATTGACCATGATTAAAAAAACGTTTGATGCTGGTTTGTTTTGGTTTCTTTGTTTTAATGGCATAGCAACCTTTGTTGAAGAAGGAAGTTACTTACCAAGTAACAGAAACTCACCAAAAAGTGAGCGGATAGAAAATGCTCCTTTAGTCATTCTCATTTCCACCGAGCAGTTTAATTCCATTATTTAATGCCAAAGCTAATCTTGTTGAATAAAGTAGTGGTACTATTTTAAGTTTCTTCGTTTAATGGCATATCAACCTTTGTGGGTTATTCAATACCAAAGCCATCATTGTAGAAGAACAATAGTGGTACTATTTCAGATTTCTTTGTTTAACAGCATGTCAACCTTTCTGGGTTATTCAATAACAAAGCCATCATTGTAGAAGAACAATAGTGGTATTATTTCAGATTTCTTTGTTTAATGGCATGTCAACCTTTGTGGGTTATTCAATACCAAAGCCATCATCGTAGAACAACAATAATGGTACTATTTTACTCATACTTGGAGCAATAAGAGTGTTCATGCCTTTTCCCAAAATTATTAGTCTAAAAGTGAATGGAATAGCATGACTCAAGTTTGAACTCACTCACTATGGGGGGTGTCCTCGTGGTGTAATGGTTAAAGCAATGGACTGCAGAATCGTAGTAAGCAAGTTCGTACTCTAGTCGCGCTATTACATTCACTTTCAGGCAAATACCCTTGGGAAAGGTATGAACACCCTAATCCTCCCAGTAATGGGTTGAATAGTACCACTACTGTTCTTCTAGGAGAATGGCTTTGGCATTAAATAACCTACAAAGAGTTGATATGCCATTAAACAAAGAAACCAAACCATCACTCACTATGATCTGGCAGAGCAGGCAAAAAAAAAACCCTAAAAAATATTAACATTAAAGGATATCAAAGATATTAACATTACGAAAACTACAAGTTCAATAGTTGTTTCATGTGATTTATACAATCATCAGATTGTGCTCACATACTTCCCATGATGTAGATACTTGATTAGTCTCTTTTCCCACTTTAGCTGTCTGATGATTGTGCAAGCCATGTGAAACTTAAAGTAACTGGCTTTGAGCACTTATAGTTTATATATTTCAACAAACATGTGATATAAACCTTCAAAATCCAATTTTTTTTTTCTTTCTCTACATTGTTTTAATTCCTTTCCAGAATGTTTTGTAGTATTGCAATTGTGAAAACTCCAATAAATTTTTTTTATTTGCAAGCTTTTTTATTTTAAGGTTAAAAGTGTATCCCAGCCATTAAATTTGTTACAAATGTGCCGCGCCAAAAGGGTTAAACAAGGGTTACATATGCATCAACAACTTCACTCTGTTTTTAGCTGACACACCCTCTGAGAAACGTGGTAGAGCAGAGGTATGAGGTAATCGAAAAACCTTCAAGATTTTTTAGAGTGCAGATGTGTATTGGAATATTCATCAACAACACACACACACACACACACACATATATATATATACTCATATACATGTATATGTGTGTTTGGGTGTGTGTGAGGGGTGTATAGATCCATTTCCTTCCTTTTAAATTGCTGTTTTGTCTTTGCCAAAATATATTTGCTTTCTAACAACTCTTTTCTCCAAACTTAGTCATTGAATATTGATCTAGCCTCTTTTTTTTTTTTTCAAACTTCTTTCTCCTCAACACCACAGAGAACATTCTAGAAAAGCCTTCCATCTCAAAATGAACACTTTTTGTGGTGTTTACCTGTGCCCCCCCTTTCCAAAGCTGTTGTGAAAGCACAGTTCATCATAAGCCAAACAGGTAGTTTTCGTGTAATTGACAAAGATTCTTAGAGTCAGAAATTACTTCTGAGTGATCTTTTCCGTCAACCTAATTCTTCTTCCCAACGAAGAAAAAAAAAAAAAAAAATTACCCAAGACAATCTGCTGAAGCAAGACTCCCACAATCTCCCCACTTAGCCCTTTACCGCCTCTACTTTCTGGGGGGTCAGACAGAGGATGAAAAAAGAGGGAGAGAGGTAGAAAGAGAAAAGTAAAGAAACAAAAGTAGGTAGATTAAATAAAAGAGGAAAAAACAAAACAAAAAAAAAACTAGCTTTTATTTTTTGGGATTGTAATTTTTCTTTCTTTACAAGCCTCTATTTTTTTTAATTTTATTTTTTAAGATGAAGCCCTCCATCATGTTAGAGTTTTTTTTTATATTGAAAATGCACACAAAGCCTCATTCATTCATATGAGAGAGAGAGAGAGAGAGAGAGAGAGAGAGAGAGAGAGAGAGATAGAGAGAGAGAGAGAGAGAGAGAGAGAAAGAGTTAATCTGGTTGGTAGGTTGTCTGTGTGGAAGAAGAACAAAGAAAAAAACAACTCGCAATAGCACTTCTGTGCACATACGCATGCAAAAATAAACAAAGGAGTAGGTTACAGAATTGGGAGATGGGGGATAGCAAGGGGTGGAGAGCGGAAAGAGAGAGAGGAATAGATATAAATGACCCCAATCCATATGTTTCTCTTTACCTCCCTCTTAATTTTGATCTTACTCTTTCTCTTCCTTTCTATTTTTTCTCTTTTTCTGTTTGCATCTATTTTTCTCTCTTAATCTCTCTTTCTATCCCTCTTGATTTTTATTTTTCTCTCTTTTTTCACTGTCTCTCTCTTATCTTTCTCTCTTTTTTTCTATCCCTCTTAAATTTTCTCTTTCTTCTTTTTTCTTTCTATCCCTCTTGATGTGTCTCTTTCTACCCCTCACTTTTTCTTTTGTTCTCTCAATTTCTCTTTATTTTCTACACAGAGATGAATAAAAACAATCAAACATTAGAATAGACCCCCACCCACCAAATCTCAGGAAACAAAAACAAATTATAAACAAAAAACAATGAAAGAATAAAGGCATCTTTTGCCAAAGTGAAATATTTTCATTGAACAGGTTAACAAAAGAATGGATGAGCAACAGACAGGAGAAAGTGAGGAGAGCATGGAACAAAAAAAAAAAAAAAAAAAGGATTTACCCCCACACTTTTCGAGGAATTTCAATTGGAAATAACCAGAGTTCATTTGAATTCTGAGTGTCTTTTAATGAAGGGGGTAGAATCCATTTCCCAAAGAAGCGGGTAGAATTTATGTAAACTATTCCATGTGGTGTCTGTGTAATTTGTGCCTAATACTGTCTGTATCATGTAATTTTTTTGACAATGTACTTTTATATATAAAATTGCCAGAGATACACAGATGGCAAAAGGCACTTGCTTTGCCATATAATTTGCATATCTATTATGTCAATAATACAGAACACCTGTTTTTTGACAGCACCTCCAGAAAAGAAAAAAAGAAAAGAAAAAAGGTAAGGTGTATAAGCTTAATTATTGTGTCCATTAAACGTGTTTGTGAAGCAACCAACAGCCAATCAAATGATACTTTATGCAAATTATTTAGGAGCAATGATATTTAATTCTAGACTACCTTTTCAACATAGTGTATATAGTTATATATCTGAATTCTGAAGGCATAATTTTTAGCCAAAAAATTGACATCAACGTATTCATGGGTAATAATTTTGTAAGATGAAAATTCAAATATACTGTCATTATTTGTGTATAACATTTACCCCTAACTTTGGATGATGAAATTCTGGGAAAAAAAAAAAAATTTTGTATAATATACACTGACTTTTTAGCATTTATTCAACCATGAAGTAAATGGAAGATGGAACTTTGATACTCTTCAGGAGACATCTGAAAGACACAATCAAAATGATGAATATGAAAACTTTGTTACAATCCTTTTAGAAGAAACAGCTGAGTGCTTGCTGACCATATAAAAAGCCATCCTTACTTAAAAGATTGTATGGTTTGGTTTTATGGCATATCAACCATTATAGGTTCTTTAATGCCAAATCCTCTTTATACATATATATTAAATAAATATATGATTTGGTTTGTTTTCGTTTTATGGCATATAAAACATTGTAGGTTATTTAATGCCAAATCCACTTTATACATATATATTAAATATATATATGATTTGGATTGGTTTAGTTTTATGGCATATCAACCATTGTGTGTTATTTAAAGCCAAATCCTCTTTATACATATATATTAAATACATATGATATGATTTGGTTGGGTTTTATGGCTATCAACCATTATAGGTTCTTTAATGCCAAATCCTCTTTATACATATATATTAAATATAAATGATTTCGTTTGGTTTGGTTTTATGGCATATCAACCATTATAGGTTATTTAATGCCAAATCATCTTTATACACATATATTAAATAAATATATGATTTGGTTTGTTTTCGTTTTATGGCATATCAAACATTGTAGGTTATTTAATGCCAAATCCACTTTATACATATATATTAAATATATATATGATTTGGATTGGTTTAGTTTTATGGCATATCAACCATTGTTTGTTATTTAAAGCCAAATCCTCTTTATACATATATATTAAATACATATATGATTTGGTTGGGTTTTATGGCATATCATTCATTATAGGTTATTTAATGCCAAATCCTCTTTATACATACATATTAAATATAAAAAGTTTGGTTTGGTTGGGTTTTATGGCATATCAACTATTGTAGGTTATTTAATGCCAAATCCTCTTTATACATATATATTAAATATATATGATTTGGTTTGGTTGGGTGTTATGGCATATCAACTATTGTAGGTTATTTAATGCCAGTCCTCTTTATACATATATATTAAATATATATATGATTTGTAGGTACATTCTGTAGATAACATTTTTAAATGAGTCTGAGCTCTTTTTTAGCACACAGTTAAATGATTTCCAGGATTGCTATATAACAGTCACAATATAATATCAGTCATTTGTTTGCACACACAGTTTGTTTGATTTGACAGATAGATAGAACCGTATAAGGTGTGACCACTGAGCCAGAGTGGACCTGGGAGTAATACTAATAAAAAGAGTACTC
Source organism: Sepioteuthis lessoniana (assembly GCA_963585895.1). Taxonomy (NCBI): domain Eukaryota; kingdom Metazoa; phylum Mollusca; class Cephalopoda; order Myopsida; family Loliginidae; genus Sepioteuthis; species Sepioteuthis lessoniana. The sequence goes on along the minus strand of OY757938.1, from coordinate 16,894,467 downwards.
CATATTTCCCCAAATCTCCAAGGCTGGAACCTTGCCATCAGAGGTTTAATGTCATATCCAGGACACTTTGGGCAGGGTGCGGGATTCCATCATCCCTCAGACTGATTGCATTTCACATAGCACTAATACCCTTGGGAAAGGTATGAATCCAATAATTCTCCCTCCAGCTATGGGTAAATAGTAGGACAGACTAGATTCTTCAGCCTTGGTTAGGCAACTAGTCTAGGAGAAGGAAAACTCTGAATTAAAACCTGTTAAACTCCGCTTAAAAATTGACCTTGTGTCATATCCTGCCCGAGCGGAGGGGTTGGTAAATAGGATCATCCCTCAGCAGAGATGTTGTTGCCGTATTCTACTGGGCTGTGAACATTAAGAGTAGATGAGTCTATCTTGAAATTAGAGTTATCTTTATGGTTTGGTCTCTCTGTTTTTAATGGCATATCAACCTTTGTGGGTTATTTAATGCCAAAGCCATCCTTGTAGAAGAACAGTAGTGACACTATTCAACCTATAGCTGGAGGGATAAGGAGGTCCATACCTTTCCAAAGGGCATTAGCCTGAAAGTGAATGCAGTCATTACATTAATCATTATGCCATGGAGATTCTCTTACTTGGTTGCTTATGGGTGGCTAAATAACTCAGGATTGAAAATTAGTCTATAAGGGATTAGTAGACCCCACCAAGGTTACTAGGGGGCTACTCCAGGTCAAATTGGGTCAAAATTGCAATTTTTGATCAAATGGAAAAAGATAAATTTTTTATAGAATTATTGTTCAAGAGTTGGACCTAAAAAAAAAAAAAACTGTTCATTTTTGAAAAGAAGCATAGAAGAAGGAAAGAAAGAAAGGAAAGATGAGATGTTGCCTTCTTTGTTTAATGGTATATCAACCTTTGTGGGTTATTCAATGTCAAAATCATCATTGTAGAAGAACAGTAGTGGTACTATTTAAGGTTTCTTTGTTTAATGGTATATCAACCTTGGTGGGTTATTTAATGTCAAAGCCATCCTTGTAGAACAGTCATGGTACTATTTAAGGTTTCTTTTTTTCATGATATATTAACCTTGGCTTATTCAATGTCAAATCCATCCTTGTAGAAGAACAGTTGTGGTACTATTTAATCCATAGCTGAGGGACGAAGGATAAGGAGGAAGAAAGGAAACATAAGAAGACAAAGAAAGAAAGGATGCACGAGTGGATAGAAAATAAAGGAAAGAAGGATGAGGAAGTAAGGTTTGGCTTGGTTTCTTTGTTAATGGCATATCAACCTTCACGGGTTAATTCATGCCAAAGTCATCCTAGTAGAACAGCAGTGATTTTAACCCATAGCTGGGGGATAAAGGGAATCTACCTTTCTTAAGGGTATGAGTCCAAAAGTGAACATAATAGCGTAATTGGAGTTTGAACGCAGCACTTTATTCATTAGGCAATTGTCAGTCCTGAAGAATGTAAGGAAGGAAGCATGAAAAGATAGAGATGATGAAAGAAAAGGAGGAAGCATGAGAACAGGAAAAAGGAAGGCAGTAAGGGAGCATAGAAAGGAAGGAAGAAAGTATAAGAAGGAAGGAAGGAAGGAAGTGAAGGAAGGAAAGAAGCATAAAAAGAAAGGAAGGAAGAAAGAAAGGAAGGAAGGAAGAAAGCATGAGAAGGAAGAAAAGAAGCATAGAAAGAAAGGAAGTAAGTATAATAAGAAGGGAGGAAGAATGCTTGAGAAGGAAAAAAAGAAGTGAAGGAAGTATAGGAAGGAAGGAAGAAAAGAAGCATAGAAAGGAAGGAAGAAAGAAAGAAAGAAAGTTAGGAAGGAAGGAAGAAAGCATGAGAAGAAAAAAAAGAAGTATAAGAAAAAAGGAAGGAAGCGAAGGAAGGAAGGAAGTATAATAGGAAGGGAGGAAGAATGCATGAGAAGGAAAAAAAGAAGCGAAGGAAGTATAGGAAGGAAGGAAGAAAAGAAGCATAGGAAGGAAGAAAGAAAGAAAGCATGAAAAGGAAGAAAAGAAGCATAGAAAGAAAGGAAGGAAGTAAAGGAAGGAAGCAAAGGAAGAAAAGAATCATAGAAAGGAAGGAAGTATAGGAAGGGAGGAAGAATGCATGAAGACGAAAAAAAGAAGTGAAGGAAGTAAGAAAGAAAGATAGTAAGGAAGTATAGGAAGGAAGGAAGAAAGAAAGAAAGAAAGAAAGAAAGAAAGAAAGGGAACTCCAAGCTAGCTCCTTAGTTGATCACTTAAGCATTTTCTGCATTCACAAAGTAAAGGTTGGTGAAATTGCCTTGTTGATCATTTCTGTATCAGGGGTGATACAGGGCATGTCCAAACTAGTGACACCTTTGGCATAGCAGGACTCTTTGGAGAAGCTTGAGTTTTCAGGGCTGATGTAGGTTATCACTGGAGGTGTGACCATGTGAGAAAACTATCAGGATGTTGGTTTTATGGCATATCAATCTTTTTTGAGTCATTTAATGCTGAATTAAGTCATTTTGATTAAAGTTTCAAACAATTCAGTTTAGTATAAGTACAGTTTAATGTCAATACAGTTCTATTTTAAACAATTCATTTTAGTATAAGTACACAGTTTAGTTCTATTTGAACCATAGATAGGACCCTATTAGAAGGTACAACTCCAGGTCAAAGTGGACCTGGGAGTGATGGCAATAAAGGCGTACTCTGCATTCTGCAAAGCTCCAGCATTACTGAAGCATCATCATCAGATTGTTCAGTGTCATATTAAGAACACTTGTTCGGGGAGGGGGGGATCATACCCCTCTGCAGAGATGCAGTTGGTGTATTCTACAGCCCCAGCTGACTGGGCTACCAGGACACTCGTTGGGGCGGGGGTCATACCTCTTTGCAGGGATGCAGTCAGTGTATTCTACAGCCCCAGTTGACTGGGCAACTTTCAGGATGTGTCAGGGGCAGAAGTTGTAGAAGACCTTGAGACTCTGTAAGTCAGCAAGAAGTATAGGCTAGGACTCAAGGCTGTTGAGCGGAATCTATATAAAAGTAAAGTTAGCAACCGTAGTCAAGGGCAACCCAAAGGCTCCCTTTTCATTAACTACTACACCAAGGTGTAGGGGAGAGTGGTACACTTTTACCTGGATTGCTTCACTTTACCCTTGATCCATACCTTATAATGCTGAGTGTTATGATACTAAACAATCTGATGGTGAGGTTCCAGTAATGCTGGAGCTTTGGGGAATGTGGAGTACTGTTATTGCCATCGCTCCCAGGTCCACTCTGGCCCAGAGTGCTACCATTTGATAGGGTCCTATCTATGGGTCAAACAGAACTAAAAAGTGTACTTATGTTAAACTGAACTACTTGAAATAGAACTGTTTTGACATTTAACTGTGTGTAAACAAAAAACTATACTTGTACTAAGCTGAATTGTTTGAGACTTTTATCAAAATGACTTGATTCGGTGTTAAATGACCTGGAAAGGTTGATACACTGTAAAACAAAACCACCAACTAATCATCTTTTGAGTCTTTGGCATAACTCGACTTGGGATTGAACCCTGGTCTCCCAAGCCATTGCCAAAAAGTCCACTTCATCAAGGGGTTTAGAATATGCTGATTGTATACCCTTCAGAGTGTTAAGACAACCTCTTCATAAATGAAGCATAGTATGTAAAAGAGAATCTGGCTTGACTGATTGAATCGGTATGTCAACCTGTCTAGGGTTATTTTATACCAAGAAGTTTGGGAATTGCATTCATTGTACATTCATATTTATATTTTTTGTGTATTTGTTTCAAAATGTTCTTTTTTTGCACATACTTCTATCGAATACAAATAATTTTTAAACAGATATATTAGACCCATAGATGGGACCCTAAAAAGTACTGCCACTTAAAGTCAGAATTAACCAGGGAGTAATAGCAATGAGATGATACTTCACACTTCCCAGATCTCCAGAACTGGAGCCTCACCATTAGATGCAGAATGTTCCATTGGGGAGGGATCTTATACCTTGGCAGGGGACCGTGTAAGTATATTCTAAGCCTCAGTGATAGAGTGGGCAAAAGACGTGGGAAAAGAAAAATGATCAGATGTCAGATGAACAGAAGGAATGACATAATGAAAAACTAATCCTCTATTGATTATAAGAGAAAGTGTATGAGCAGAGTCAAGACTGAAAAGAGAAGCAGCAGCATTCGGAAGAGTCTAGTCTTTCCTTTCCACTGATCCCACTTTCTAGTCTCAATGTTCTTCTACCCACACGCTACCCTGATTACCTTTTCCTCCCCATTCTCTCAGTTGCTCATTCTTTTCCCCAAAAAAATATTTTTTAAGAGGCTGGTAACGGATGTCTGTGAGTGCAGCCGCCCACTTTTGACCCCACCCCACCCCAAATAAATACGCACAGTGCAGTTATCAGGCATTGATCCAGCAGAAGGACAATATTGAGCGTTGTCGTATAATGTTAGGGATCCTTGATCACAAGGCTCGGCCACAATAATTGGCCAAGTTTCTCCTTCACTGGCTGTTGTCATGAGTTTTTCATTTTCACAATTGAAAGCAAGCAGCAGCAACAGAGAAGAAAAAACCCAAACAAACAAAAAGCCACTTCTCACCTAAAAAGACTTCAATAGGCCACCACCACCACCACAACCCCCCCCAAAAAAAACAACAGAGATGAAAAAGATAAAAATAGTTTTTGCAGCCTAACATTTCATCTCCCTAGTTTCAAAATCATCAATCCATCTTTTCTTGTAGAAGCGTCTTATTTTATTTTATTTTATCTTATTTTATTTTATTTTATTTTTTCTCTCCTTTTCTCGATACTTTTTCGGGCGGAGAACAGAAGAAATCACAGGTTGCCTTTATCATTTCACACTCGACTGATGATCGCGTTAATGCCGATCCTCAGTGATTTGTGAAAGGGGCCACAACCCTGACATGTATCTGTAATTTCATAATTGATTTGCTTACAAAAAAGAAAAAAGAAAAAAAAAAAAAGAAAAGAAAAGGCATTAGATCTTCATTTAGCCATGCAAAGCTAAACCTTAAAGCAAAGTAATTTAGGAGAACATAAAGACGAGTTGAAGAAGGTATGCGTGCATGCGTGTGTGTGTGTGTGTGTGTGTGTGTGTGCGTGCGTGTGATTGAGGGGGGACACGATCTTCTTGAGACTTTTCTAATCTAATGGGGAAAGAAAAAAATTGGGGTTCAATTATTCCGGGAATAAAAAAAAAAAAAAAAAAAAAAAAAAAAGGTCAGCATCAGCATAAGAAAAAATCTGAGTTGTACTGGTTGTGGTGGTGGGGATATCCCGTGAATGAATCTTATGCCCACATATTTACATTCACTGCTGAACAAGAAGCAGGTGTCACTAGTGCATTTAAGGACAACGATAGAATCACGGAAGAAATTAGATGAAGTTTAATCTGATTTCCAGAGATCAAAAAGACACCAATAGTTGGAACCACCCCATCCCGAAAAATAAACAACAACAAAAAAATATTTACGGTAAAATTAAATGACTAGCCTCTTAAATTAGTTTACAAGTTTAGTAGCAAAATATCTTGTCAACTGAAAGAAATCTCAGCATAGGCATAAGTAAAGCATGGATTGCTATTGACTGGTTAACGACCACATGGAAATCTGATCGCTCTGAAATCAGTAGACCAGTTCATATTGTTGTATTTTGACCTTCGACCCGGCCAAAAATGCCATTCAGAGAGATGCACCAGAAGGAAGCGACACATTCTAATGGCAGTTATGAGAGGAAATCGCGTGGGCGGAAATTGGCTGATGAAATGGGACGAGGTAAAAAATTCCCATGGTACACTCATAGACTGATGCACCGGAAGAGAGTGACCTGTGAACTGCATGACAGTTATTTCCGCTTGATGACGATCAAACATGCGATTCCAAAGATCGAGTAGGCGACTGAGTGGGAGTTGAACTATTATATAACTCAGTCAAGACAGAAGTCAGACAGTTAGAGATCGGATGGAGTTATAGATGAGATGTGGTAGGGAAAGCCACACCAGGCTGAAGGGGCTCCCCCCCCCCGATTGAGTTGGGGTCCAGAGAAGTTGCTGATAAGATGCAGTAAAGAAAGCCATTATCCAGTAGAGAGCTGGGCCGCTGGGCCTCTGGTTGAGTATCTGGAGAACGAGAAAGACACAACGTTGACGGCCATGAGAGTGGGGGTCAATATATTGCAGTTCTCCCTCTCACAGTAAAACCCCACACAACCCTTTCAAACCTTGCAAATAAATTGAGAGGTATATATATTTCGTCTTTATTATTGTGTCGTTATGATACGGCATATGAGAACATAACAAACCACCTTGGTAATAATATCTCGTCTACTGAAAGCAATGTCATTATACGCATAGGTAAAGCATGGATTGCTATTGACAGGTTAATGACCATATAGAAATCTGATCTTTCAGAAAAGGTAAGAATTTTACCAATATATAGCCATGTCAGTAATATTGTACAATTTTATGAGCTGGACTTTAACATAATGCTGGGAAAAACAGCTAGAAGCCTGTTTTGAAAAAATCCTGGAAGAACCCTACAAAACAGTGGTTGTACTGCAACTAGCCTCCCGTCTCACAAACAATCCAAGTAAGAGATGCTGGGCATTGCTGGTGAAGTAAGAACGAACTTATAAGCAACAATCTCCTATGGACTACCACACATGGGCACACCAGTGTTGGTTGTCCAGCAAAAACTTATATACATCAGCTTTGTGCAGACACTGGGTGCTGTCTAGAAATCTTACCAAGAGTAGTGGCAGATAGTGATGGATGGTGAGAGAGAGCCAACTGAATCTATGATGATGAAGATGACAGCAAAATTAAACAGATTTGATCAAGTAGAGACGAATAAAAAACAAAATGTCTAAAGAATAAGCTCAGAATATTTTATGCCCTGTTGGGGAGGCATAGAATATGTTGACTATATTGCCTGCAGAGGGGTATGACATCTCCCCCATAAAAAGGCATGTTGTGTCTAAAGTATGACACTAAACTGCATCTGATGGTGATTAGTTCTGTCGAGTGTAGCTCGTGAAGTACAACGTCACTGCTATTACTCCCAGGTCCACTTTCACTCAAAGTGGTACTACCTGTTAGAGTCAACTCTGTTTAAAAATTATTCATATCAATTGGACCATAACAGATATGACCACTCCAGGTCAATTTGGTTTGGTTTGGTTATATGGCACATCAACCATTGTTGGTTATTTAAAGCCAAATCCATTTCTATATATATAAACAGTTCTATTTCAAATAATTCAGTTTAACATAAGTGCACATTCAATGTCAAAACAGTTCTATTTCAAACAATTTAGTTTAACATAGGTACACAGTTTTGTTCTATTTGACCAATAGATAGGACCCTATTAGGTGCTACCACTCTGGTCCACAGTGCACCAGGAAGCCATGGCAACGAAGGGGTACTTTGCATTCCCCAAAGCTCCAGCATTACTGGAGCCTCAACATTAGATTGTTTAGTGTTATATCCAAGACACTTGTTGGAGGAGTCTTACTCCTCTGCAGAGTTGCAATTGGTGTATTCTGCAGTCCCAGCCAACTGGGCCATCTGTCATTTTTAAATGGAAAAGAGTTTCGTTTCAAACAATTCAGATTAGCATTAGTTCAATTTTTTTTGTTTACACATAGTTAAATGTAAAAACAGTTCTATTTTAAGCAATTCCATTTAGCATAAGTACACAGTTTAGTTCTATTTGACCCAGAGATAGAACCCAATCAGGTGCTACCACTTCAGATGAGAGAGGACCTGGGAGCAATGGCAATGAAGAAGTACTCAGCATTCCCCAAAGGTCCAGCATTACTGGAACCTCACCATCAGATTGTTTAGTGTCATATCCAGGACACTTGTTGGGGAAGTCTTACCCTTCTGCAGAGATGCAGTTGGTGTATTCTGCAGCCCCAGCTGACTTGGCCAGCTAAGTTTTGGGGAGAGGAAAAAGTAATAGGAAAAAAGTTTGAGAAGCAAAAAGTGAATGAAGGGTTGCTGCAATGAATAAAGAAAATCCTCAAAAAGTTTAACTTACCTCCAAAGTTTCTGATGCTAAATTTTTACTAAAGTTGATACATTCAAGTTGATCAGGTCGAATACGGTTATGTTTGCGATTGACCAATTCAGGAAGTGTATGGAAATGTTTTGCAGCATCAAAATTTTTGGCTGAAATTAAGAAAAAAGAAATCATTTAATATATGTGAGGCACACTCAGTGTAACGGTCATCATTGTAGAAAATGAAATTAGTAACCTGAGTCCAAATCCTGGAAAAAACTGTTTTTCATTTCAAACTAATGTCCTTAGGAAAGGTAAGAATCCACCTATTCTCCCTCTAGCTATGTAGGGCAGACCGAGTTCTTTAGCCTTAGTTAAGCAACCAATCTCGGAGAAAAAAAAAACTCTGAATTCAAACCAGTTGTAAAAAAAAAAAAAAAAAAAAAAAGTAAGTCGAGGGCGACCTGAAGGCTCCCTTTTCAATAGCTACTACACCGAGGTGTAGGGGAGGACGCAACTTCTCTCCCTAGATTGCTCCACTTTACCCTTAATCTATACCTTATATTGCTGAGTGTTAAGCAAGGAGGCATCAAGTACCATTTTTTGAGTCTTTGGTATGACTCGACCTGGGATTGAACCCAGGTCTCCCAGGCCATTAACAAACACTCTCACCATTATTCCAATGTCTGGTTAAATCAGTTGTACTCAGCTTAAAAATTGACCTTGTGTCACATCCTGCCTCTGGCAGGAGGTGTTGGGTAAATACATCATGTTCTTTTTCACTCTCTCCAATTTCTTTCCAACTTAATTTCTTTCCACTCTCTTGCTTCTGTTTTCTTCTTCAAGTGATTCGAAAGGACTTCAGTGGTTTAAGCCCCAGCATTCTCAATTTGTGAGCAAGACTGACACTATAATCTCAAACCCATGGAGAAATAGACAGTTTTGGTTTCTTAGTTTAATGGCATATCAACCTTCGTGGGATATTTAATGCCCAAACCATCCTTGAAAGACATCCTTCGAGAATGAACAGTAGTGGTACAATTTAAGGTTTCTTTGTTTAATGGCATATCAACCTTTGTGGGTTATTTAATGCCAAAGACATCCTTCTAGAATGAACAGTAGTAGTACTATTTAAGGTTTCTTTGTTTAATGGCATATCAACTTTTGTGGGTTATTTAATGCCAAAGACATCCTTCTAGAATGAACAGTAGTAGTACTATTTAAGGTTTCTTTGTTTAATGGCATATCAACTTTTGTGGGTTATTTAATGCCAAAGACATCCTTCTAGAATGAACAGTAGTAGTACTATTTAAGGTTTCTTTGTTTCATGACATATCAACCATAGTAGGTTATTTAATACTAAAGTCATCCTCACAGAAGTATCTAAGGTTTCTTTGTTTAATGGCATATCAACCTTTGTGGATTATTTAATGCAAAAAGCCATCCTTGTAAAAGTACAGAAGTGGCACTATTTAAGGTTTCTTTGTTTAATGGCATATCAACCTTCATGGGTTATTTAATGCCAAAAACATCCTTCTAGAACAAACAGTAGTGATGTTATTTAACTGATAGCTAGAGGGGATTAGGGGGTTAATACCCTTCCCAAGGGTATTATCCCGATAGTGAATGTAATAGCATAACTAGATTTTGAACTAGCTTATTACGATGTCATAGTCAAGCACACTAATCCCTACACCACAGAAACTCCTCCCCAGACAAACAGAGAAACGCAATCCATTTGTAAATAAATCAATAACTTTCTTGGGGTAAATCTTTATCTACACATGATTATATATTCTATATATGAATAACTTTATTTGAAATATCTGTAATAATATATATTGAATAAGTCCTGGCAGCAACACCACACAAAGCACCAACTATACGGCCACCTGCCTCCCATCACGAAAACTATCCAAGTTAGACAAACCAGACACGCAGGACACTGCTGGAGAAGCAGAGACGAGCTCATAAGTGATGTACTCCTATGGACCCCCACATATGGCCGAGCAAAAGCAGGACGACCAGCAAGAACATACATACAGCAGCTATGTGAGGATACGGGATGTAGCCCTGAAGACCTACCAGAGGCGATGAACGATAGGGAAAAGTAGCGAGAGAGGGTCAGGGATATCTGTGCTAGCGGCACAACATGATGATGATCTGTGATAAAAAGTAAATCGTAAAATTTTTACCTCATCTTCAAAGTTGCAGTTGAGCCAGTACTACTGTACAGTTGCACCACTAAGACTTTAATGAAATATTCAAAGAAAAAGCTAGATGGGGACTACAAAAGAATGCTGTGTGTTATTTTAAACAAATCCTAGAAACAGACCCCACAAAACAGCAGCTGTATGGCCACTTGGCTCTAATCTTATAAACAAGACCGGCTGGGGACAGCAAGTGAAGTATGGATGTACTCATAATGGACATTCTCCTATGGACTCCAACACACGGACGCAACAAGAAAGACTTACATATATCAACTGTGCACGGACACTGGGATTCAGTGTAGAAGAACCTGCCAAGAGTGAAAAATGATAGGGACAGATAGAGAGAGTCAAAGGACCCCATGTTATCAGTATGACTTGATTAGTAGTAGTAATATTATACTAGCAAACATACAGATATATAATCTGATATACAACGAGAGTATTTTCGTCACAAACTTGCTGCACTTTGTTGTGAACTTGTCCCTAAGTTTTCTTTAAATACATAACGAGATTCATGAAATATTCTCATAATGCGTACAGTTATTTTTCAAATCACATTTCGCCATTACACTTCTGAGTCAACATCTTAGCTAAGCTTAGTAAATAACTAATAGGGCCTCAGTGATATATACATTTATATTCAGTGAAGGCGGCACTGGTGTGAAAATAAAATTGTTGAGAGGAACCCCCCGAAGCGGTGCACATTCTTTCCTGATGACCCTAATACGATTTTTTGGAAAAGAAAAGGATTAAGGCTAAAACTTTCATTCAACGAAGAAAATATCATTATGTAGAGTGACTCTGGAATGTCAATGTCCGCTCACTTTTTGGTGAGTATTAATTACTTGAGTATCAATTACTTACAAAGTAATTTCCTTACAATGAGTATCAATCACTTACTAAGTAGTACTGGCTCATTGGCCGAGTGGGTAGACTACCAGCTCATTAGCCTAGTGGGTAGAGTGTTCACCAATGGTCCAGGAGACCTGGGTTCAATCCCAGGTCGAGTCATACCAAAGACTTTAAAAATGGTACTTGGTACCTCCTTGCTTAACACTCAGCAATATAAGGTATGGATCAAGGGTAAAGTGGAGCAATCCAGGAAAAGGTGTAGCGCCCTCCCCTACAAGGTTGCCCTCAACTACGATCGCCAACTTACTACTTACTAAATAATTTCCTTACAATGCGAGTATTTTTGTCACAAACTTGTTGCACTTTTTTGGGTATTTGTCCATGAGTTTTCTCTAAATACTGCATAAATGTTTTGTTCCAAAACATAAGTAAACTGTGTAAATTATAATTTTGAGTCGATATGAACTGGATAAAAAGACGAACAAATGTTAAATTTGGCTGCAACAAATTCTAAAAAGCCAATGCATATTTTAAAAAAGATAGTCTTTTTGTAGCCCAAATTTAGGGGTGCATATTATACAGGAATAATTTTGGTACATAACAAACACATATGGGTCTGCTATAGTGGAACACCTTATAAATAACCAAGAATGTGCCTCAACCTACAGTGCGGATCTGTTTACTATTTTAAGCAGATCCCACTCAGATTAACACCTTAACATGTTAGAGACCGTATACATTTTGACCCATAAACCGTCCCTCTGTAAGCAGAGGGAATGTTTATTAGGACTTAATGTAATTACAATTTAACATTCCCCTCTCCTTTCATATATATTGATATATTTTATTTTCTATTTATTTAATTTTTTTCTTTTTCTTCCTAAACATTACAGATTCTATTTCCCCAATTTTTCTTAATCGTTGTCCTAGTTTAACTGTAGGACCGAAACTGGTTAGTTGCTCATTTTTTAAATCTTTTAACATGAATAAATTTGGTCTGTTTGTAAGTCTGATATATATATTGCTTATTCCTGGAGACATTCCTAGCAAGCCAAGAATTTAGTGGCCGAAGAGTAATCAGATAGCTACCTGGACAAACTTACACCAGGAGCTTTCTTTTTACTCACCAGCCATCTTAAGAGCCCCATTGATCAACAAATAACATCTTTCAGCAGAATTATATATGATATTTGTCTTGAGTGCTTTTGTGCAGTAACGCATTAAAAAAGATAAAACTGAAGGAAACTGAACCGAATAGATGACGGATATAAAAGGGATTTCAACATGAATGAAATGCACGTGGCACCACCATTCCCTTGTGATTACGCAAAATCAAGAAACAGTTGCTATGACATCAACAGCTAAAAGTAAACGTGTCTTTAAATCACAAACTGCACTAAAATGAAGATGAACGAACATCCAATGTAATGTCTGCTTTTAGTTGAACTGGCATATATATAGATATATATTTCTTTTAAATACCCAGTTCGGTGGCAAAAGCTGCTTGGTAGTGCAAGGAGTGGCAGTACCGCCTTGAGCTACTGAAACTGTGTTATCATCCTGGTTGGCGGCTGATGAGGACAGGGTATTGCACATGCTTTCACACATTGTATGATGAAAAAAAAAATTGCTTGAACAACAATGGATGTTTTATATATATATATATATATTGCTCTATAATAAATTACATTGAGCTCTCTACCAGGAAAATTTAAATGTTCAGCTCTTGAATGATTTTCTTGTCCTGAGGGACTTACTCCAAACTCTGTTTTAACCTGACCGAATATTACCCATATTGCTCCTAAATAGTTGAGCTCTACTTGGAAAATTCCAAAAGAAACTAATTCTCGGATAATTTACCAACTCGGAAATGATACTTACACTCCAGAATATTCACTAAAGAACATCCCTTATCCGTCTCACCATGCCTTTCAACTGGCTCTAACTGAGAAAATTGAAGATTTCATCAAGAGATTACGGTGGAGGACTTTGTTCTACCTAGAACCACAAGAGGACAATAACTGTGCTAAAAAAGAAGTATACAACCTCAAATCTCAGAACACTCCTCCAAATAATAGACTATTGGACCCTTTTGAAGCTGACTTGTTCGGACTAATTAAAAAGATAAAATTTAAGAGAGAAAACAATAATTTTCAAATGAAATTAAACAGAGACATAAAGGAATTAAAATCTTCTAAATGTATATGGGTGAGTGCCGACAAATCAAGAAATATGTACAAAGTTGAACCCCCTAAGTACCATGAAATTTTAAATAAAAAAATTATGGATAATTATAAAATTGATAAGGATAACACAATAGACCAAATAAATAAAAACACTGGCAATTTCGCTAGTAAACTGCATATTAATGATAGGTTAGGAAAATTCCAAAAGAAAGATGCTTACATTCTATTTAAGGACCATAAACCAAATTTTATAAATAAATTGCAAACTAGATTAATTAATCCCTCTAAAACAGAGTTATGGTTCAGGGGGATAAAAAACAAAAGTAAAGCTAGCTTTATACAATTTGACATCATTGACTTTTATCCGTCCATATCTAAAAAAATCCTAATAGATAGTATCAACTATGCAAAAGAATATATAGATATAACTAAGGAACAATTTGATATAATATTAGCGTGTAGAAAAACTGTCTTAGAAAATAATGGAACCACATGGATAAAAAGTGGACCTATGAATTTTGATGTAACCATGGGGGGATATGACTCTTCCCAAATAGCACACCTTGTGGGTCTTTATATATTCAATGTGCTAAATCGAATTATCAATTCAGATCATGTAGGTTTGTACCGAGATGATGGGTTAATGTATATCCCGAATAGTAATGGGCCAAATACCTCTAGTATACAGAAAGAAAATTATTAGAGCCTTTAAACTCTTAGGTTTTAAAATAGAAATATCATCAAACAATAAGATAGTCAATTTCTTGGATGTGACCCTAGACCTTTCTAACAACATCTATAAACCTTTTATAAAAATGGATCAGTCCCCTTCATATATTAACGTAAATTCAAACCACCCTAAAGCTATAATTAAACAAGTTCCAAAAGCTGTAAACCTAAGAATAAGAAATCTATCAGCAAATGAAGAAATATTCCGAAAAGGTAGTAAAATGTATATTGTTGCACTAAAAAGTAGCGGGTATAAAGAAAATTTTACCTATAAAGAAGAGAAGGTGCCTAATAGTAATAATAATAATGAAATAAATAAGGAAAATAAACGTAGAAATAGAAAAAGGAAAATAATATAGTTCAACCCCCGTCCTGTAGGCTAACTAATATAAATATTGGAAAATATTTTTTGAAACTAGTAGATAAACATTTTAAACACGGAAATAAACTGCAAAAAATATTTAACAGAAAAACGTTAAAAATAAGTTACTCTTGCACGAAAAATTTTTTTCAAATAATTAATAGCCATAATAAAAATATAACTAAAGATTTTCAGGATCAAATAAATAATAGAAATAATAATAATAATAATAATAATAATGGTATAAAAAAAAAGAATGTAATTGTAAACCCCGAGAAATTTGTCCCATGAATGGACGATGCAATTTAAATAACGTAATATATCAAGCTATAATTTACCCTAAAGAGAATATCATGGATAAGAAAACTTATATCGGCCTAGCATCCACTAAATGGAAGGAGAGATTTTTCAATCATAAATTTACCTTCTCCCACGAACACCTAAAAAACCATACGGCACTGTCAAAACATTTCTGGTTTTTAAAAAACAAAGGTTTAACCCCTGAGATTGAATGGTCTATTTTGAGAAAATCAAATACACCAAAAAGTTTTAACGGTAGATGCAATTTATGCCTAGGAGAGAAAATTTATATTTTAAATTATAAGTGGCCCGATAAGTTATTAAATAAAAGAAGCGAATTGATAGCTAGATGTAGACATAAGACTAAATTTAAACTATAAAAATTTAAAAACATAGAAATAAATAGTGAAACCAAGAAAAAAAAAATGTATCCAACATATGTACTAAAAAAATAGGTAGCTAATTAAATGGTATCGAAATTGATATAAGCATTAATATTTCTCTTAAAAGTTAATTATTGAACTTAACATGAAAAAAAAAAAACTAAACGAATAAATAAAAAAGTTAAATTACCGTAATTATAACTGACAGAAGAAATTTGAAAAATTAAAATAAAACGGAAATTCAATAAAACGAGAAGGTAACTCCTAAATCTCGTCCCCCTAACCCCACGTGTTTTATTCTGGTTTAAATTTAAATTTAATTAATTATCCATTGGGTCTGAAGAAGTCCTGTATTAATTTTTTCTTCATGTTTTTGGTTCACACCAGAAACTGAAAATATAGCCGTAGAGTTTTTATTGCCCAGTCTGATGTGCCTGTAAAGTAAACCGACTGCATTTCTGCAGAGGGATAAACTCCCCACCAACGAGTGTCTTGGATATGATACTAAACTCATAATCAAAAACATTTCTATTTCAAGTTATTCCTTTTTGTCAAACAGTTTTATTTCAAACGATTCAGTTCGGCTTAAGTACGCATGTTTTGGCAATTAAACTGTACTCATTCTAAATTTAATTGGTTGAAATCGAACTGATTACTTGTATAAAATACATTTAAATAGAACTATACTGCGTACTTATGCTGAACTAACTTGCTGGAATTAGAACTGTTTGTCAAAAATGAATAACATGTAATAAAAATATTTTTGACTATAAGCAGTGTACTCAGGATAAACTGTATCTTTTATATAGAAATGGATATTTGCATAAAAATGGATTTGGCATTAAATAACCTACAGAGATTTATATGCTATAAACCAACCGACCAAACAAACAACCGTACAGTTTATCCAGAAGACTATGCAAACATGGAGAGTGGAATTAACAGCAGGAGAAATAAGCTTAGTAGAAGAAGGAGAGGCATATTCAAGGGAGATGCATTATCAACATTTTGTAATAACAATGTTGCCACTCAATCATATACTTCGGAAATGCGCGACTGGATACAAACTCAGTTAATCGCAGGAAAAG